>BSYR01000036.1:8373551-9616577 GCA_030270665.1 Hibiscus trionum | reverse complement strand
CTTCCCCGGTCATGACCCAATTATCAAGCAGGCAAAATGGAAAGCCCGAGTCATCTACATCGATGCCTTATGCTCAAACATCCATTTCTCCTCATCCAACACTAGATGCTTTTGGTCCTAAGTACTATTCAGTTTCACAATATCAGCAGCCAAAACTTGCCTGCACTTCATCATTGACCCCTACCGGAGTGAGAAGAACAGACCACCATTTCTCATCTGTTTATGAAGAAAGCAGTGGTGGATTTCCGGCTGAGAGGCCATTGCCGTTGCAGTTACTCCGAAATTGTCGACTCAATGCCTCTGAAGTTTGAAGTAGAAGGTTCCTTCCTCTTATGATGCACAGATGGGCATTGTTTGCTCTTTCAACTGCAAGGGAGAGATTGTACCATCCTTGACATAATTAAAACATGTTGAGGTTTATTTAATTGGCCATTCTGGATTGAGACATGAAATATAATGAACTTGCTGGTATTTCTCTGTGATTTTGTCATGTTCAGCAAGAAAATTACTGTAGATTTCCACTTTAAAGTCAGTATTTTAATGGAATTTCAAAACTTGCAAACGGTTGAGTTCATCAGCTGGTTAGTAAGAAGCCGAATTAGCCAATTGAAATGTTTGGGTTCAGGAAATTCATCAAACTCTTTAGCCTTGGCCCATTGGAAGCCTTAACAAGCCTGGTTTATTTATTTATTCTTGGTAAAAACACCTTTTAGGTCCTTCCCATTTTTGAGATTAGGTAAATTAGTCTCTCTTACAAAAAGAAGAGTAGTTTAATCACTGTCAATTTTCAAAGTGAATGACTTTAATATTTTCCGTCAATTTTACATCATTTTGGTTTATTTATTAATAAAGTTATCCCTCAATGTTTACGTATAATGTCAATTCAATTTTGATTCTAAAAAAATAATAAATAATTTACACATTCTAAAAATGTTAAGGACTAAATGATTAATACAAGTATTTGCTTTCCCTTAATTATCCTTTAATTCTGCCTTAAAATTCAATCAAGCCAAAAACTTAAAAGTAGTTGAACAACAAACTTCTTCACTTTGCTTTCCTTCTTAATAATATTTCAACTAACGATCATTTTCATTCTTAATATTGTAGTATTCTTGCGAACTAAGAGATTGCTATAATTTGGAGAAGTATTAGACACAAATATGATTTTATTCGAATATGAAATCATTTTATCTACAAATTATTCAAGTACTACTATGGTCATGTTTTACAATTAGCTGATAGCGGTTTACATTAGCTGATAGTTGATTGTTGATTGCATTAGCTGGTTTGACTAGCGGATTGTTTGATAAAATTAACTGATAGCCGATAGTTGTTTGATTATTTAAACAAAAAAATGACATATAAGGACATGTTCGATACTTATTTGAATAGATTATTAGTTATCAATGTTTTGTATCTATTAATATTAATTAGATCATGAAAAATAATTTTTAATATAACATTACTAAGCATATTTGAAGGATCTATATATTAAATTATTATTTATATAATTATTTTTAATACAATTTAATTAATTATTAAATTTAAATACAAATATAAATGTGTGGGAATAAAAAAGTAAAAAAACACAAAGTATTAGTTTACAAATGTCACATTGTAAATACGTGAGGTTGAAGAATTAAAATAGAAATAGTTAAATTTAGGTTATTTAGAGATTTTTTATAATTGTTAAGGGTAAAAGGGTCTTTATAACTCTTATGTCAAAACCTCTAATTTCAAAAAGCTCATATTAGTAGCTTTTTTTAAAATTAGAGATTTCACCCCATTCGTTATTTCAATCAGCTCTTTATCAAATTTCCAAATTAGCGAATTTGACCGGTCAAACCTCTAATTTTAACTTAAACTTTTACTTTTAGATCAAACCTCTCTTTACCAAATAGGATATATATATATATATATATATATTTGCATTAAATATTATCATCGGTTAAAATCTGAATTCAAAATCTTAAACCAAATTTAAATTAAAAAAAAAGAATTTGAATCTGCTTAAAATTTGGATTTCCATGATAAATGGTTTGAATCCCTTATAAACAAATATATTCTCAAATTTATAATTTAGGCTCCGTTTAGCATTTTTTTTAATTAATTTTTGAGAGCTAAATTACAATCGTAATTTTTATTTATTATTGTGTTTATTTATAATTTATAAATTTATAATTTTTTACGAAAATATAATTAATTATTATTTTTTAGCTTAAAAATAATATATTTATTTATTTATGTCAAGTTTTTAAAATTTATTATATTTTTATAGAACACGTACAATTGTTAAAAATGCATTTATTAATAAAAATATTTTTATATTTTTATAATAATTTAAGCTGATATATTATAACATTAAAGAATTTGAATATCATTATATATATATATATAACTTATAATATCATGTCTAAAATTGTCATTTATTTTCATAAAAGTATTTTTTGAAAACAATACTAAACACTTGAATTTTAAACTCAAAAATTCAAAAACACTTTTAAAAGCTGCTTTTTAAACTAACTTTTTCACTGCACTTTTTAAAAGTAATGCTAAATTAGGCATTAAAATCTAATTCATGTCTGCATAAAGAATGTAGAATAAAAAAAAAACGAACATGTTTATCTGTATTCACTCTAAACCTACATCATATGATAATTTTGACAACTAAGTTGTCATCCTATACTTCAACGGATTGTACCGAACCATCTTTAAATGACTTTTTCTTTTTATTAAATAGAGAAGAGTTACATCACGAATCAATACGACGGTTCAAACTCACACAAAATGAGATAATATAAATATTTTTGACAATTCAACTCGGACAATTAATGAATTTCAACTTTCATTGACAACATTTTTTTTGGGTTGCCTCCGGATTTTTCAAGGCTTTGCTCCGACTATTTCGAACCGACCTGCGTCGCACATCTAATTTTAATAGGTGAGTCTTTTCGTGATAATTTTTTATATATACAAAACTACGAACTCGAGACGTGTTCAAACGATACAAACCGGTTGACAACTTTAATTACGACTAACCATGCCCAATCATTAAACTGTCAACGCTCGCTATTCAGTATTCACTGCTCTCTTTTCTTTCTTTCTTTTTTAATCAGAAAAGAAATTGATTGCCGTTTAACAAACATGTAATTATTTTAAACTAAATTCACTAAATATCTTTAGATTCGAAATAAATTCGATTTTGACCCTGGAGAATTAAAATATAATTTAGACGTGCAAAATTTTCAGTAATTAATTAATTAAGTATTTATGGTTTGGGAAACAGTGTAATTGTTAGTTTATAAAGTCCAAACACTTGAAACAAGAAGAAAGCAATGAATGTGCATGTGTCTGCAATTATCAACTGTCCCTCGGGTCATGCTTCTCGTTTTCTTAATCCTTTTTCATTACATGCCAATCGTCATGCTCTAAACTCCACTTTTGCAATTATTCCGAGATAATCTCACGTGCCTCTTAATTACGCTGCTGTAAAACGTACTTCAAACATTTCAGATTCGAAATCCATTTCAAAATAGCCACTCATTCAACAGTTGTTTATAATTATTATTTATCTATAAAAAGAATATAATACAGTTCAAGTTATAATTAATATACACTAGCCCATACAAAAAGCACAGTGTGTAGGTAAGTGAATTAAGATAGTGAAATGTGACAATTCAATGGCTACATTTAAATGTATAGTTTGTAGTAACCATCAGAATATTTAATACGGCGCAAGAGATGTCAGCTGCCACTAACAAAGATTAAAAAAAAACCAATTTTAAACCATCAAGATTGGTCAAAATAGTAAATATTTTAATATAGTTTAAATAAGTCTCGAATTTAAAATATTATATATGTAAAAAAATTCCGTTGATAAACCTACTCACGAAAGTCAGACTTGCTACATGTTGATCTGAATTAGACAAAAGCAAAACTTTCTGAACCATGAGAAAAAAATCAATTTCGAAAAACAAAAACATACAGGGTTTGATCTCATGTGGCACAACGTAAGATTAAAATTTATGTACATGGTTAAGGAGCATCGTTTGATTGGACTAATTCTACGAGAATGATGACATTTGACCTTCTTTCAGATCAGTCAAGATTCCAGCGCTTTGTAAATGACTACGAAACAAGGTAGGATAGCCCTCGCATTAAACACAACCAACTCCTCCAGATTGGAGTAAACCCCGGCGTACGCCGCTACAGAATCGTACGGGCCGGTCGACGAAGATACGCCGCCGCTATTATCCTCCTCCTCCAACGACGGTGTGTCGTCCGTCATTCGCTTCACCCTCCCCGCGATCACACGGCAAACCAGCATGGCCCTACGTCCGTCCGTACACTTGATTGAGTCGTGGGCCCTACCGCTACTAGCCGTAGTGCGGATCCCTTTGGATTCTGCGGCTGGCGCGGTCCCTCCTCCACCGCCACCAGTTTTGTTTTGGAACCCTTGTCTGATTACGGTGCAGACGCCGCAACCGGGGATGGAGCCGCACAAGCTGGACGAACCACGCGCGCCGAGGGAGCACGAAAGGGTCGTGCAGTGGAACCGGAGGAGTTCGTTGCCGTCAGCCGCGCACCGGGGGTTCTTTCTGGTGCTGTTAAGAGCGCGCGTTTTCACCGCGTCACGACAGTCCTCGAACCGTTGGATGGTGCGCTGGGTGTTGTGAACTTTCAGTATCCGTTCGATCTTACAGATCGGATTGTCCTTCTTTAGCCAACTGGATTTGAAAATGATTTCCACTATGTTCCGGCCCGAATCTTCTGGACCCAACTCTGAAACTACACCAACAAAAACGAAAGACTCAGATCAAAATTAAATGAAAATAATAATAAAAAAATTATCAAAGAAAATAATAATTTAAGTTTTGCATTAATGGACAATATTAATTTGACTTGTCGGTGGGACACGGTCCTCACAAAAGCGTCCAAGTTTAGCGTTACAATATGCACTAATAAAAGTACGCCACGTCATATGTTTAGCCTTTTTTTTCTTCCCAGTTACTAAGGTTTCGCCCTGATTAATTCGAACCGACTCCGTCGTACACCTAGCTAAGGCAGGTGAGTCTCACAGCGAAGATTTCTGCATACACAACGCCTCGAACTTGAAACATGTTTAAGCGATACCAAACTGTCAGTCATTCCTATTATTTTTTTGGACAAATTCTACTTATAATCCTACCTAAAGAGGAGGGGAAGGAAAAACTCTAGGGAAAGGAAGGGGGTGCTCCTACCGGATCTAAAACTCATGACTTAAAGGGATGTGAAGGAACAAAGATGAACAGTTTGGCTAACTGGCCAAATATGTTTACTCTAGTACTTCCTATTATTAATCAACGCGACAATGGTGATATTTAATTTAGGGTTAATTGTTATTAACTCAGTGAAAAATGATTGATTAATTAAAAAAAATTAAACAATTTTTACATAGAGAGAGGAGAAAAGGTGAATTGCTCTTATTAAAATTAGAACTCAGAATTAGGGGAAGGGATTAAATGTTAACAATAGTTTTTAACCATTATTTAGAAATTAAAAGCTAAAAAGATTACACGTGAAATATTCCTAATTGGTAGAGTAATTTTTTATATAGAAAATAAACTAAATATAGTAATTTTCAGGAAAACAATAATAGTACAGTAAATTTGGAGTACCTGCATGGCGAACAGCTTGATGAAGTTCCAAGCTTTCGGTTTTTGGGAATACCTCACCGCACTGTGAGCAGGCACAGATGGTTGTTCTTGACGATGGATACCTGAAAATTTTTCACATTTTCACAATATAATTCTGGAAAACAAGAAAAAAAATCAATTTACATTTATATTTAGATGGTAATATAATATACCTGCTTGGGTCAACGATCGTATGACATTCGTAACACCCAGAAAGTTTCCTGAATTGTATAGTTCTCGAAGAAGACGACGTCGTCGTGTACTTCGAGCTGCTGTTATTGGATCTCGTCGACCCGGACAACGACCGAGACGACGAGCCATTCGCAGCTTTGCGTCTCACCAGCGCGGTTTCTCGGCCCACCGTGCTACTCTCGGGTGAGTTATCGGCTCGGTGAACGACCCTCGTGTTGCCGTGAACGACATCACGGAAGCTGCATATAGAGTTACAAGAGGAACTAAGCTTCGAGTACCCTTGTTGATGAGGCGGCGCCGCCTGGTTCTTCGCCGGGTCGTGAACTTTCGAGCCTTCCATCTGTTTGCAAGTGAGCAAGTTCTTGATTTGGTCCCAAGAAGACGTGGTGGGTTGCTTTTGCTTCTTCACTTGTTTCCTCCGCCGCTTCGCCGGTTGTTTCGTTCGCTCCGCCGCCGGCTCCGGCAAGGAAGTGAACGGAGCCATAATAATAGAACAGAAGAGGAGGTTCAGCTCTCTTTCTCGTATAATATGTTTTGTGGGTGTGGATCTAACTCCAAGAGCCGGTAATAACTAATAAGGAGGGTGGGAGTGGGGCCCGCTGTTTATTTATTACATTAATATTTTCTCTCACTTTTATTTGTTTGATTTTGTTATTTGAACACTTTCCTCATCTTCCTACAAGCGCTTAGGTTATGGTATGGACCAGTTGATATAAATCACGACGCCACGGTTCATCAATCGTCCATTGATTTCGGACTCGGTCAATGCAGAAGTAATTCAATCCAACGGCTCCCCACTGTTTTAGCGAATGGCCGGCTCTTTTTTATGTTTTTCGGACGACTTTGATGAGTAATTGTCGCAGTACCATTTGTTTAATTGATGTAATAATTTCACGTTTGAGTTAATTTTTTTTACCAAAAATATAAGCATTTAGATTTAATTTCGTACAGATGTTCCACTAAAAAAGTTTTAAAAAAAATATGACAAAGGTTATTGAATGTGAATTCAGTCGGCATCTATAGTAGATTATTGAAAGTAATTAAAAAGAAGTTGAATGTTTAATGTCCTGTTTATACAAATGTGGTTAGTTAGGGGAGTTTTCATGAAAATAAAGTTAGATATTATATTTTTTTATGACCCAAGAGCAAACTGTGTGATTTTAGACCTTTCTTGTCGTTTAGAATTGAGCATGAGTCAAAAAGCAGCTTTGAAATGCAAAATTTACTTTCAATATCAATGTTAACTAGGTAAATAAAGAAAATTTTCAATACGAAAGTAAAAAATATTTTTTATAAATGCCACTTTTTATTAAAAAATGTATAAAATTAAAATGTTGATTTACAACTATAGGCATAAAATTAAGCACTTAATATAATTTTTTATAATAATTAAAATAAAAATTAGTCACTTTAGATCATATATGGACCATAAAATAATAAAAAATAAAAACTTAACAAAAGTACTATAATAAAAGATAGATACGGACAACTCCAACAATTAGCGATTCAAAGATAAATCTATCAACACTAACATTAAAAAATGCATATAACCCTTATGACACGTTGACACAACAATCGTTGTCATAACTCAATCACGAACAAGAAACGGTGATTTGAACACTTATCAAAATCTAGCCCATAAGTTCAAAGCATTAAAGATCAACATGATAACAAATAAGCATCATCTTAATTAGTCACGGCCAAAAGATAAACGTGCCAAAAGTCAGAATAAAACGTGTCTCAAAGACATGATTATTTTTATTAAAAACTAGAAAAAAAAAGAAAAATAATGATAGAATATAGTAAAAAAGAAAAAAAATATATCAGCAGTCGACAATTAATATTAAAACTAGCGCGTCATCGACTAGATAAAAAAAAGATAAGCGTTTAATTAGAGAGAAAAACTATGTGTAGCTAAAATTTTAATGTTTCTTAATAAACTGTTATAATAAATTAATAGGAAAATAAGAAGGAAATTTATCGTAGTGTAATAATAAGTTACATTGTTATTTAGGTGCAGTACATTTCATACTTTACTATTACGCTCAAAATTAAATTACGCGATTATTAACATTGCTTTACTTTTTTTTTTTGTTCTAAACATGCTTTACTTTTATTCTCATTTTTTGTTTTATGTATGTCATTATGTGAGATTCACAGGAAAAATTATATTATGGGTAATTCCCACCACGTCATCCATGAGACCAACCAATGAAAACCACTCACTTCACCATGATTTTTCCATGTCATTTTTTCCAACCAATGAATCTTCACTAAAGTTTTTCCATGTCATTTTAAAAATTATTTTTTGGAAGTTATTTTATTATTAAATTAATGACATGGATAAAAATGATGAAGTGGGTGGTTTCTAGTGGTTGGTCCCATGGATGACGTGGTGGGAATCACCCATAATATAATTTCTCGATTCACAGAGACTGTACATTTATAAACAAGAACTAACATAAAATTTTATGTTAGAGTTATGACATCTATGGATGGGGCAATTTAAGGGTGTGCGAAATAAATCGTAACCGTTTATTTTATAGGTTAATTAACTTAACTATTAAAAGTTAAACGGTTTCAGTTAACCGAACTACTAAAAAAATTGCTAACTTATAGGTTCACCTATATGTACTTTTTTAACTAAATATGAAGTTTGTGTTTAAAATCTCTCTATTTAAGTTTTTTTTTTTGTTGAAAATTTTAATACAATATTTATCAGTGAGATAGATTTATTATTGTAAAAAGAAATAATGAATATTTGAAAATAAAATTGTAATAGGTTATAGGTTAACCTATAACCGAATCAGTTCTTTAACGGTTAACCACTATAATGGTTATCCATTTAAAAAAAATAACGGTTAATTGTTTCTTTAATGGTTAACCATTTAAAAAAACCGCTATAACAATTAATCAACCTTTTAAGCTAAACAGTACGGTTATCCTACCATGAACACCCATAGGACAAATTATTTTTCCAATTTTGTCCTTTTTCCTCCTATATAATTTTTTTTAAAAATTAATTTATTTTTGAATTTACTCCCCCACTTACAAACATTTGTATTTTGTGGCTCAACTCTAAATTATGGTTTGGTACCTAATTAGGGGCAGCTTCCCAACTTTTTTCTTCCATCCACGTAGATAAAGAAAGGGAGGAGAAAAGGAATGTGGAGAATTAGGTTATTACTTCGGCGTAGCATAATGATGTAGAAAATAGAGGGTCCAGATTCCAGAAATTGACAAAAAGAAAAAGAACACGAGCCGAAGAATACATCATATAAGACACGCAGAACCAAGAAAAGGGAAGACTTGCCTTCCATTAGCGCCAATTTGCGTATTCCAATGTCCGTATTCCTCAATGCTCATCGCTATCCAATGTGATGTGAGAGTGGATGCACTCAAATTTCCACAAAACCTGCTCCCAATACACTCTACTGGTGCGGTAGATGAGATGAGACAAATTGCGAGTTACTCGAGCTCGATTTAGTTAAAGCTCGATTAAATTTTGATTCGATTAAACTCGACTCAAGTTCTTGACAAGCCGAGCCAAGCTACTTGTTACTCGACTCGAAAAGCTCACGAGCTACTCAAAAATATAATATACTATTTTTTATTTTGTTTTTTATAATTTAAAATCTAAAATTTTAAACTTAAAACCCTAAATATAAACCATAAACATAAGTACTAAACCCTAAAATCTAAATCCTAAATTCTAAACCCAACAACCTAAACCTATAAACCCTAAACTAACACTCTAAGCCCTAAAATTAACAAGCTTGAGTTTACACAATTTGTGTATCAAAGTTTTTTCTTCATAGGACTTTTAAATGAGACGTGACAGATGAAGAGTTACTCGAGTCCAATACGGTCAAAGATCGATCAATATTTAACTCGATTGGGCTCGAATCAAGCTCGAACTCGACTCGAGTTCAAAACGAGCCGAGTCGAGCTCAGATTTCTTAAACTCATTAGAAATTACTCAAGCTCGAACTCGACTCGAAATCTTAACGAGCCGAGCCGAGCTTAGCACTACTCGAGCTCGACTCGGCTCATTTACACCCCTACTCTCCACTAGGGTGTAATATGCCTGTTCGGATAGTGATAAACCTTAAGCCCGAACTCGATTCAAAACTCGAGACTCGATAAATAGTTTAAAATCGATTGAATTAAGTTCAAATTTGGTAGAATATATAATTAAACTACTCGAGTTCAAATCTGATTAAATTTGTTTTATTAGTTTTTGTACTAAAACTCGAATCCGAACTTGATTAACTTCGTATGTATTCATTAATATACATTGTAAGAGTACAAACACAATTTAGTAATATAAAAATATATACTAAAATTGAAAAGTTTGATCAATAAATCAAATTACTTGAACTCGAGCTCAGTTCAATAATTATCAAATTCGATTCGAATTTTTTTCCAGTCGAACAAGAATAACTTACTAAGAACCGTATCTTTTTAATAATAATTTAATATCTATAATCTAACTCAGATACAGATTTGGACAACCATTGGCTCGAAAAACAGGAAGCCTTGTTCCCTTGTCTTGAACCACTATGGGAACCAAATCGCTTCTTATCCGGTCCATTATAGAACCAAAAATTAAAAAACTACAGGAAAAAAAACATAGCGAATCCCACACAGGAAATACTTAATAAAAGAATGATTCCTTGCAATTACTACTGAAATTTTTTATTGCATTATTATATGTCTGGAGAAAAACCTAATCATTAAAACAATATAGCTGACAAGCTTCATGTCTGTTATAATCAATAATCGGTCTAATTACGAGTTTTAGTCCTTTGACTATACTAAAATTTGAGATTTAATCTTTATACTTTAAATTTAACATGTCTGATCTCTCTACCTGTATAATATTATTAGTAGACCAAAATTAATTACATCATTAGTCCCTACGATTAATATGATGATGTGAATTCTATTTTGTTTAAAATTGATGTGGGAGGTTTTTGTTCGAACACTATTTGTAAAAGATGAATCTAGAAGGTAATTTAAGTGATTGACACTTATTCAACTAATTTCATCACCATGGACAGATCCTTTGAGGGACTAGTGGGGTCACGCACCACTCTTAATTTTTAAAAATTTTAATTTACACTTTTAAAATTTTTAAAAATTCATATTAAACTCAAAGTTCTAAATATTTTTAATTAAATTTCTTTTCAATTTCTTTTAATTTTTTTTTGTTAAATCTCTCGAAATTATTAAAAAAATTAGTTAAACCCTCATTTTTATGAAAAAATTTCCGTTTAAACCTTTAAATTTTTAAAATTTTAAATGGACCCCTTAAACTTTTACATCAAATACCACCGAATTTTGTATCAATCGAACGCTATGACTAGAAGATACAAAAAACGAGCCATGTGCGAGGTTGGGGCTCGCTTGGCTCATATGAGTTGGCCGACCATGTTCATATCTTATCACCACATTTGGATGTACATAATAACTAGAACTAAAAGGTTCCGATGTTTTGGCGGTTGTCGTGATGTTTTATGGACCGTTTTATATATATTAGAAGCTCACCTAACACCTGATCTTCCATGTGTTTTCTGGCTCCTTCACACCCCTTTTAGGAAAAAAAAATGGAGTACTTCAATTAGAAAAATTGATCAAACTTGATCCACGTTTGAGAAAATGTCAAAACCAACCAAAATCAAATTTAATTTAATCTCCTCAGTTCCACTCGGATGTAATCACTCAAATGTCAAATTTGTATCATACTGAAATTTAGACAATTTGATATTTCTACTTCTATAATGTCGTCCAAATAAAAGCTGATGAGAATTTTTCTTAAAAATATCCTTCCAACACTAAAAAAAAAACAATGCTAGCATGATGGGTTGGATGAGGTGCTTTCAAGAAAAAGTTACGTTATTATTTTGGGAAAAATATATGATGCATTGACGCCACGGTGGATATGTTTTGTTTACTGGAACGCCTTAATTTTAGGGGTTAAAAATTATGGTACGTGGTTAGAATTTAAGGTTTAGGGTTAGGATTTAGAGTTTAGAGGTTAAAGTTTATGGTTTAGGATAATATGTTAGGAATTTAGGTTCTTACCTATATAACCCCTAAATTCCAACCCTAAAATCTACATTCAAACTACAGTCCCTAAATTCTAAGCATATAAGCCTAAACCTCTAAACTATAAAGCTTAAACTAAATTTATAACCCCTTAAAATTAGGGCGCTTGTGGAAACAAAATATTTCCACTACCAGTGCATGGTATAATTGTCATTTTATTTTAATTAATTATTTAATAATGTTAACTATTTGGATTAAGTAACGAAATTATAAAAGTAGATGATCGGATTATGTCAAATTGAAGTATAATAAGAGAATCCAAAAATTGAGCATAATAAAAGAGCCTAAATCGAATTTGACCAATCTAAAATTAATGCGATATATATTAGGCCCAAGCCAATAAACTAGACGGGTCTTGTTCCATGGTCCGTTATTTTGTTAAGTTGGGCTCGTATGCTGTTGTTTAACGGCTAGAACTTTGAATAATTACTATTAATATTTATCTGTGCTATTCTTTTTAGGAAAGTTATTCAATATATTCTTTTTTAAGATTAGAGTTTAGGTTCAAAAGATTTAAATTTTAATTTTTAAGAAATAAATATGTCGATTTATATATTAAAAAAATATTTTTAACCCGTCAATAGTAAACCCCTTATTTAATAAACGTACACAAAATATTTGAAATATACCTCAATTAGACCCTATTCAAAATTTTTAAAAAAATTCCATTCAATTTTTTTAAATTAAATGATTATATTTAAAGTTATAAAATTTAAAAATATCAAAATTATAAAATGATACATTATAAATATAAAATATCAAATTTTATAAATATTTTCAAAGTAATAAAATTTTTGAACACTTTATTGGGAAAATCTTGGAATATCTCTCATCAACTTCACTACTATTCCTTAAACATATTTAAGTGGAATCAATAGTCTATTAAGTAACAACAAAATTTATATTCTCTTTGTGATTTTCTGCATCCACTTGGTGATCGTTAATATAATTTTAGATCTCGTTAATTTTATTTTATTACGGATAAATTTAAATTAGTTTTATATTTTTTGTATCGATTATGAAACATGCACATATAATTTTATTTATAAAAAAAACATGCACTGACTTTCATGCGAGCTTCCACATTAACGTTTTTATAATTTTAATGTTCCAATTAGTTTTTTCGTAAAATATAGTTTTACTAAATGTAAAATGTCCAAGGTTGAAAGTTTAAAAGATAAAAAAAAACGAAAAGAAAATTACTAAAAAAATATAAACATATATTAGGGATTAAAATTGTTATTATACCTGCATCTTATATATACTTTTTTCAATTTAATTGTAATCCCTCTAAAATATCGGCGCTCCTATGTTTTTCCAAACGCTCCCTCTCTTTTTTCCCTTTCTCTTCAGAACGATAAAATAGAGGCTGACGTTAATGGCGAAATCGAGCGGAGATCCGAGCTGCGCATCACAATTTCAGTTCCGGCTGCCCCATTCGCATTCACAGCCTTTCATCACTGAAATCAATGAAAATCAAAAGCAGCCGTTGTCGCATGGCGAACAAATGTTCCCTGCTTATTTAGGGAGGCCGCCTCTTCTCTTCTCTTCGTTTGATCACACCAATACTCGCCTCGATCACTTCCATTCCGCCTCCGCCACTCCCGCCGTGAGTCTCGTCCCAATTATTTTTGTTTTTCATCAACAAATGTATATGTTAAACTTTCATGCTTAACTTATGTGTTGTTCAGCTTAATTTGTATTTTGAATTGGATTTTTGTAGACTTTGTATATTACATTGTTAAGGAAACTGGATTTTTTTTAATGTGTTTGATTCTATGCTTCATAGGAAGTAGCGGAAACAGAGGAATGAGAAAAAATGTGATTATAGGGGGAAGAATATAGTATATAATGTTTTTATTTGAAAAAGAAAGTGTTACTGTTCTACTTTTCGTGTATGAACTATAATTAATGTGAGGATTTTGAAATTAAGCCTATGCTTGGAACGATGGACGGAGAAATGTGAGCATATATAGAAAATTTGTTAATCAAATGTTTATTTCATGATCATTTTTCTATTTGTAGCTTAACTATTAGTAAAAAAATTCAGTATTGTTGCATTTGGGGTTGAAATTTCTACTATCATTTGATAGGCACTTACGAAACATTGTAATGTTTTCGGACAGTTGAAGCACATGGCAGAAAGAGAGAATGGGGAGACTCAGACAAGCGGAAGAGCAGATGTCTCTGAACATGACAAAGTCCTTACCTATCCTTTACTTGAAGCCCAGCATCACGAAGGTGTTAAACTTAATAGCAAAGCAAAGAGGAAGAAGAATGCAATTTCCGGAGCTCAGAAGTCAAATTCTGGTATTGTTATTTGATAACCATGACTGGTACTTAAAACAGACTTTTGTTTATAAGTTAATTTAATTGGGGATGCCTGAGTTTTCCTTGCAGAGTCTCCCAATGCACTGAATGGTGCTGGTGCTAACTGTCGATATGACAGTTCGTTAGGTTGGTTTATTTGTTTTTATTTCTTCCTTTAAATGTCTTTGCGTATAATAATGATGGCACTTATGATTGTTTATTGATGGTTCATCTTTGCTGGCAGGCTTGTTGACAAAGAAGTTCGTGAACTTGATCATGGAGGCCAAGGATGGCACCCTTGATTTGAATCGTACTGCTGAAGTCTTAGAGGTATAAAAGTTTGTCTTCTGTAAGATTTTCAGATGCTTAAATTGTACAACTGTGGAAAGATTCAACTTCCAATGTAATAAAAGTGATCAATTAATTGAATCATGTCTGTTATCGAAGCAAATTTTACCGAATTAACTGACAGTCCATATACTGCCAATTGTAGTGTGATAAACTTGAGTTACTGTTGTCTGATTGCTGAAAAATTCTTTGTACCGTCTTTCTGTCTTGTGTGTTCTCTTGCTTTAACAGGTCCAAAAGAGAAGGATATATGATATCACAAATGTTCTCGAAGGAATTGGATTGATAGAGAAAACCTCGAAGAACCATATTAGATGGAAGTAATAATGCATCATCTTTCTTGTGTGTGTGTGTGTGTGTGTGTTTGCAAAAGTTATAAATTGATAATAACCTGTAGGTATTGTTAACAGGAGATCTGATGATATGGGATCAAAGCAGCTGGATGATCAAGTTAATAGTTTGAAGGTGCATGCTTTCTTTCAGATCTCCTGATTGTTGTTAGATTCTTTTATATTGCTGCATGTCTATGGTGCCCATCTGTTTAACATATATACCTGCATAATTTTATCACCACGGTTGCTAACATGAAGCTACATAAGTGCGGTTCTATCCGGCCTTTCTAACTGTCTACTGTTAATTGGTTTCATTACAGGCTGAGATTCAAAGCTTATATGCCGAAGAACGTAGGCTTGATGATTACATAAGGTTTTGAAAATTATGGTTGCGATAGTTCGCTTTTTCAACTTTCCAAACCAACCATAATGTTTTTTATATTCAGCGCTTTAAACAGTTGTTATGTTCTTTCTACAGAGAAAAGCAACAGAGTCTTAGTTCTTTGAACGAAGATGCAAACTATCAAAAGTATGCTCCCCTCTACTTGACATTGTGATTTAATTTTCAGATATAATTTATTTTATTTCCTGATTATAGCCGTTTTTTGGGACTGAAAGGTATCTTTTCTTAACGGAGGAAGATATAATGAGCCTCCCGTGCTTCCAGGTCAGTTATTCGTACAATCACATTGCTTTGGAACTGAATCTAATGTGATAGAAATATTCTACGGTTACGATCGTCATATTTGTTATTCCTGCAGAATCAAACAGTTTTTGCAATTAAAGCTCCTCAATATTCTTATATAGAAGTTCCTGATCCCGATGCGGTGAGTTGTCCGGTGAAATGAGTTTTAAACTTCTATACCGCATTAGAATCTGATTTGTTAGCTGCATTTGTTTGTGATCAGGATAAATGTTTTTCACAAAGGCAATATAAAATGATTATCAGAAGTCATAACGGACCGATTGATCTGTACCTCCTGAGGTATGTTTATCATGTAACTTCACATGCTTGCGAATATCGGCAAATACTTGAATCCATTGCCCCACTTGGCTTCTTCTTCCGTATGCTTTCGCCTTTTACTGTTTACCATTGTTCCATAACTGTATGCTCCCGATGGTTGTAGCAAATATGGTCAAGTTGAGGATATCACTGTCAAGCAGGCTGGATCGATGGATGCATCTTGTAGTCATGGTATGTGTGGAGTGCAACACCCAGAACCGTCTTCCGAAAACAATAATTCTTCCAAAACAGTCGATTTGCTTTGCCCCAAGAAAAGTGGTATTCCAAAGATAATTCCTATAGTCAGTAATGTAAGTCCATTCGAAGTCCTCATGGTGCTTTCTAAATGTGAATGTTCTATGCAGAACCAAAGCATATTCAACTGACTTCTTTCTCTATCCATGTTTAGGAGATCGATGATGATTACTGGTTCCGATCGGATCCCGAAGTCAGCATCACCCAGTTGTGGGGGGATGCATGAGATCGATGACGACGATCTCACTAACATTGATGCCACCATTAGCATAACATTAATTGCTGGTATTGTTTACCGCATTTACCGGTGTAAATTTAATAGATAAAAGTTTCTCCTTTTAACAAACATTTCCCCCCTTAGAAGTCGAGGTTTAGAAGAGATTGTGAAGGAAAATTTGCAAGTGTTTGACTTTGAATCTTAACCTTGCTAAAAGTCGAACTCTTTAGGGTGTCTTGGAGGGGAAAATAGGATGGAACAACGAGAGTGGGACTATGGAAAAAAAATGAGTGTGTTTGGAAGAAAGTAAAAGTATGAAAGAAAATAAGAAAGACGATTGGAAAATATTATAGTTAACTGTGCTTTTTACATGATTATATATATATTCTTCCCATTTTTAGCATAATAATAGAAAGAAAATTCATGTTCAATTTTTACTGTTCTAACTTTTTTTTCACCTTACTGAACAATGTCAAAGATCGGCAAAACCGAAATATTATTCTTTTATATCATCAAAGGGGCACGTTTATTGTCCAAATATGTTCCTATACTTAAAAAAGTGTAAATGAAGATTTATGTCTGTTTAGCAATTAGCCGATAGTAGATAGCGGATTATATTAGTTAATTTGACTAATGGATTGTATTAGTTGATTGTATAAAAGTATTTTATAAAATTAACCGATAGCTGTTTGATTATTTGAACAAGCAAAATAACATATAAGAACACGATTATATTTGATATTTGTTTGAATAATTTATTAGTTATTATTATAATTTTGTATCAATTAATATTAATTATATTATGAAAATTAATTTTCTTAATATCATTACTATATATATATATATATGAAGGATGTATATATTATTTTTTTTATTTGTGACATTATCTTTTTTATATAATTTTAATAATTATTAAATTTATATGTATATATATATATTATTTTTTTAATTTTATTAATTATTTAAATTTATGTTATTTAAAAAAAGGAAAACTACACCGGTAGTCCCCTAACTATCATCGTTCTCCTGTTTTGGTCCCCAAACTATGTTTTTCGGCAAACTCGTCCCTTCTGTTACATAGTTCTCTTGTTTTGGTCCCCGACGTTAAATAGCTAACGGTTTTGCTGACGTGGCATTTTTTAAATATTTTTTAACCATTTCTCTCTCCTCTTATATTATTTTTTATTTAATTTTATTTACCCAATCATGTCGTGACACGTGTCACTACCCTATTACTTGGAAAAAAGCCCAAAAAATCCTTAAAAATACATTTGGTGTCACTGGGATTCGAACCCAAAAACACCAACGCAAAAGGCATGTGCGTGAACCAGCTATGCTAAGCTGGTTACTTGATTCAATTTTACTAACATTTATATTTAAGCTATACAAATTAACCCAAAAAAACTTAAAAACACAATTGGTGCCACCGAAATTCGAACCCTTTGTTATGTTCTTGTTTCTTTTTACATTTCAGTTCACAATCATGTAATTTGGTCGTCTCTCTTGAATCTCTCGAGTTCATATCTTTTAACTGACACTCCATCTTCGCTGAAGCTTTGTCAAGTTATGTAATTTACTTGATCCTGTCTAGCCAGTAGCCAACCATTTAAAAAGATTTAGATAGTTAAAAAACTAACCATGGAAGAAACTTTTGTGCCTTTTCGAAGCATACAAAATGATCTCAGAGAAAGATTAAAGTGTTACAAGCAAGACTGGACCGGCGGATTCAAAGCAGGCTTCATGTGTATATATATATATATATATATATCATCCAATGATAAGCTTTTCGGGAAAATATCTGCAGAAAAATGTCATGCTTTAATGTTTCTAAGCCTACTATGTTCTCTACAGGATTCTGGCTCTCACCACTTACATTTTCTTTGCTTCTGCAATCCCTGTCGTTTTATTTGGTGAACAATTTGAGAGAAACACTGGTATAATTGAGAATAGATGTGTTATGTTTTTGGCTTAAAGATGATCTGATGAATATTTGTTACATGAGAAACCTGATCATCCACCTTGTATAATTGATCTTCAGATGGAGTTCTAACAGCAGTTCGAATCTCGGTGGCACCAATTGTGTTTTTAGGTTTTTTTGGGTTAATTTGTATAGCTTAAATATAAATGTTAGTAGAATTGAATCAAGTAACTAGCCTAGCATAGTTGGTTCATGTACATGCCTTTTGCGCTGGTGTTCCTGGGTTCGAATCCCAGCGACACCAAATGTATTTTTAAAGATTTTGGGTTTTTTTCAAGTAATAGGGTAGTGACACGTGTCACGACATGATTGGGTGAATAAAATTAAATAAAAATAATATTTAAAAATGTCACGTCAGCAAAACCGTTAGCTATTTAACGTCGGGGACCAAAACAGGAGAACTATGTAACAGAAGGGACGAGTTTGCCGAAAAACATAGTTTAGGGACCAAAATAGGAGAACGGTGATAGTTAGGAGACCACCAATGTAATTTTCCCTTTAAAAAATTATAATTATCAAGGACAAAAAATGTCTTTACAAGTATTTTATCCAAACCTCTAACTCAAAAAGCTTCTAAAGTGAGTTTTTCAAAATGAAAGGTTTCACCAGAATTTACTATTACAATCATCTATTTACCAAATATCTAAGTTAACGAATTTGACTAGTCAAACCTTTAAAACTGCTTAAAACCTCTAATTTTGACTCAAAAAGTTGTTTACCAAACATGACCGTAATCTTCTATTATAACAAGACTTAAATAGGCAAATAGGTACTCAAACTATGCCCTTTTTTAAATTAGGTGCCCAAACTATTTTTTGAGCCAAATAGGTGCTTAACGTTTCATTTTGTGACCCATTTAAGGTTTTTCGTTAATCCTCACCGTTAAAGAACACTTGTCATCTCCTAAAATTTCAAAATTATATTAAAAATAAATAAAATAAAAATAAAAATATATCCTGAAATTTTCAAATAGTCTCCAAAATCCTAAACCCCCAAATCCGATCACTCTCGCCGGCGTTGGCCGCGTTGCCAGCAACGGAATGAACCACCCTCCCCTCGTCGAAATACTCACATGCGGTTCGTTGTCCGTTATGTCGTCGTTCGTCGCGAATCGTTCGAAGGAACCATTCAACAATTTTAACGTTTCGCACGACGTCGATCAATTTTCGGTGACAAAGTGGTGGGGGAAATGGTCGTGATGGTTCGACGACCGATGTGGTGGGCATCGACGGCGAAATTGGCCCAAATCGGGATTTAGGGTTTGGGGAGTTAGAGATTTGAATTTTGGGGTTGTTTTGTGAAATCTAGAAAACTTAGAGATTTTCTGAAAATTAAGTAATTTTATTTATTTTTAATATAATTTTAGAATTTTCAAGAGATGAGACGTGTCTTTTAATGGTAGAAATTAACAAAAAAAACCTTAAATGGGTCGATGAACAAAACGTTAGGCACATATTAAGCCAAAAATAATTTGGGCACTTAATTAAAAAAAAACATAGTTTAAGCACCTATTTGACGGTTAAGCAATTATAATAAAGACTTTTAAAATCAATGTAAAAACGAACACTGACATTTATGTACGATAGTACGTATAAATATGTTAGAAATCTTAAATAGGGTCATTGTGTTATGAATATTTATCTATGCGGATGTCTATCATGATTAGAACTTTATCAAAGGAGTTTGATTTATTTATTATTAGGAATATTATCTCTATGAATTAGAGTTTAATGTATTATGTACTTCTTATGCCTATAAATAGATGATTCATTGAAGGCATTGTAGACAATTCTATATTTGAGAATAATACAAATCTCTCTCTCTCTCTCTCTCTTCTCTTTGATCTTTTATTCTTGTTCGTTGTTCTTCGTTATTTTATTCACAACACGTTATCAGCACGAGACTCTAATCAACTGAGGTCTTCATCGTTATAATTCAAAAGAAGTTACCGGGAAGAATTCGATTATAGAATAAACCAAAGATAAGTTTTTTTTTCTCCTTATTTTTTTAGTTATCGATTGTCTTTCTCTTTATATTTTAACTTTGTTTTAATTTTTGAAAATTTTGGAAGTATGTTTAATTTTATTCGAACATTGAAAAGAGATAAATTTGTGGCTTCTCACAAACCAAAAGACGAATCGACAGAGACGAAGATGTTGCGTTTGGTGTAAATTACGTGTGTTTTCTCTTGTTCCTAAAAGGGTTAATTAGCGGTATGCTTATTCATACTTTTACTTATATGACTATATTTGATATTTTTCATATTATTATTTATGTCATTTTATTTGGTAAAAGTTAATATTTTTAACCGTGTTTTGAGTTTTACATGATATGCTTAAATGGCTTGGAAAGAGATGTGATATAAAGGGATTATGAGAAGCTATCTCGGTCATATGCTATGTCTCCATTGTCCACGAGAGAAAAATCAATATCGGTAAATTTTGGTTTTATTTTTATTCTTTATATTATTATTTTAAAGTGCGATAAATCATGATGATTTTGAATTTACAAGAAGATTATTATAAAGTCTATATTTGCTCGAAAGCAATGTTTCTTCTTCGTTGAAAAACTTGACCATAGACTTCTCCCAGTTTCAAGTTACGAAAATTCTTCTTGATCCAAAAAGTTTTATGGGAGACATTCCTTGAAGTGAATGCAAAGCATGATGTTTATTCCATGCGATTATCAATGATGGGGCATTCCCTGAAGTGAATGCAAGCATGATGTTTATTCCATGCAATTATCAATGATGGGGCATTCCCTGAAGTGAATGCAAGCATGATATTTATTCCATGCGATTATTGGATCTGTTTCATTCCCTGAAGTGAATGCAAACATGGTAAATCATTATTCAATTAGAGACATAATTTCGATATAATCCAAGTATAATTGGCTGGACATCCCGTTCTGCGAGGCTACTGGTCTCAAATGAGGTTTTTAAAGGACCTTGTGGACAGGTTTAACAATGCTGCGTACGAGGATTAAATCTTTGTTCTCTGTGATAAGGATATGTGAAAAAGGTTTTAAAGGCCCACTGGCTCTACTCCATTCCCTGAAGTGAATGTGAGATTATATTATGGAAGGAATAAAAAATCACATTAAAAGTTGTGGTCGTGGTCGAGGCTATGAATATACACATGAAAAATATAGTCATTTTAAGAATACTTCTACCCGCTGGTAGCGAAGTTATAAGGATGACAAGAGTGATAAAGATCATTCTAAGGAAGTGAAATCCTTTTACCAATGTGATGTTATAAACCATTGGTTTCGTACTTGTCAAACGCCAAAGTATTATGGACTTTATCCATAATCATGAATGATAAATGAAATAAAATATAAACAAAATTTGTTTATGACGAAAATAATTATGGCGTTATTGGTCCAACTCAATTGGATATTGTTAATTTTCTCATAACCCTTGAAGGGAATAATTTACCATTTATTTTATTTCCCTTATAACCTCTAACAGGAATAATTGTTTTTTTTGTTTTTTTTATGTTAATTCGTTTTATTTATTATTTATTTATGTTAGTTTGCTTTATGTTTATTTATTTCACATATTATTTATTTACGTTTTATGTTAATTTATTATTTGAAGAATATGATTACTTCCGGAATAAAATATGCAATGAATTGTGGCTATTTATGCCTAGAATTGTGGCTATTTATGCCTAGCAGATAATGCAAGTACTCATATTGTACTTAAGCATAAGAAATATTTTTCCCATTTAAATGCAAGGGAAAATATGAGTAGTATTTCTCAAAGTACTAAAATATCAATACTTTGGAAGAGCACTTGAAAGTTTATCTCTGATAGATAATCGACTTGATATGATGTGCTATATTTTATATTTTTCATTCCTCGAAGTGAATGATACAAAGTACATATTTTCATTACCTGAAGTAAATGAAACAAAGCACATTTTGAAAGGTGCACAATTATGCATTTCTCGATTAAAATGCAAGAGAATAATGTGAGTACTATATCCGGAAGTACTAATATCACAAAAGGCTCTGGTTGAGCAAATATGTTATTGTCAAATGGAACTTTATTCCATATTCACAGTGCGTTATACTCGTCAAAGTCATAAAGAGAGCAATATGAGTTCGCAAACTATCCCTTTGGGAATTATAGATAACATATGTTATCAATTGGCATTTGAAATAAGCCAATATGGATATAAGTTTTGGTAGCCAAAAAGTCAGTTGAAAGCTCTAGAAGAGCTATATATTGCCACCAAAAGATAATTTCAATTGAAAGCTCCGAAAGAGCTAAATATATTCCTATTTAAAGGAACAATTTTGATGGTCGTACTAGACATGTACGAGTGAGATTGAATTACATGTTATGGTAAACAAGGAGTTTACAAATTCAGAGATATATACACATATATATATATATAGTTGGCATGATCGGTTAGACCATCCTGATCAATAATGGTGCAGAAATTATTGAGATTTACATGCACGTGTATTAAAAGAACCTGTAGTTCTTGTAGTGCTTATTCTCAAAGGAATGGATTAAATTCCACTTATTAAAGAACGTGAAGTTCTTGTGTTACTTAAAGGAATTGATTAATTCCACTTACTAAAAGAACCTGAAGTTCTTGTGTTGTTTGTTCTCAAAGGATATAGATGATCCCACTTACCAAAAGAATTAGAACTTAAAGTTCTTGTACTGAAGTTGAGACTGTATGTCTTGCACATCTGAACGAAATATGGGCCCATATATCCACAAATGTGGAAAGTTTTATATGATTTTAGTAGATGCATCTACATTGTTTTATCGACTTACAACCAGAAGTCTGTGAGATTGATTCTAAAAGATTCAGATTATGCAGTTAGACTATTCGTCTTGAAAAACTAGTGGGTTTATATTTTAGGCTATATCAGTTGTTACAAAGCCTATTGATTATGAAAAATATAGTTTAGCAAAATTTCAATTGAATGCCTCCTATTTAATAGCTAAACTATGAGAACAAAAGAGTTATTATTTATATGGTGTTTCCATATAGCAACACTTATACACATCAAGCCAACGAGTTATAATAAACTCCCCGTTATGATTAAATTCCACTTATTAAAGAACGTGAAGTTCTTGTGTTACTTAAAGGAATTGATTAATTCCACTTACTAAAAGAACCTGAAGTTCTTGTGTTGTTTGTTCTCAAAGGATATAGATGATCCCACTTACCAAAAGAATTAGAACTTAAAGTTCTTGTACTGAAGTTGAGACTGTATGTCTTGCACATCTGAACGAAATATGGGCCCATATATCCACAAATGTGGAAAGTTTTATATGATTTTAGTAGATGCATCTACATTGTTTTATCGACTTACAACCAGAAGTCTGTGAGATTGATTCTAAAAGATTCAGATTATGCAGTTAGACTATTCGTCTTGAAAAACTAGTGGGTTTATATTTTAGGCTATATCAGTTGTTACAAAGCCTATTGATTATGAAAAATATAGTTTAGCAAAATTTCAATTGAATGCCTCCTATTTAATAGCTAAACTATGAGAACAAAAGAGTTATTATTTATATGGTGTTTCCATATAGCAACACTTATACACATCAAGCCAACGAGTTATAATAAACTCCCCGTTATGATTGGTTTTTGGTCAGAAACCATACATTTCCCATTTTATGATTTTTGAATGTGCGATATGAATTGCTCCACCACAACGCACAAAATGGGTAAATAAAAAGGGTTGAGAATATATATTGAGTACGAGTCTCTTTTTATGTTTAAATTCTTAAACATTAATTGGAGAATCATTTATGACATGATTTTTCTCAACATCAGAGGGAGATAATAATCAGCTGGATAGAGGAAAATGAATTATCATTATCTAGATCCTCGTATATGAACTAGAAGTTCATAATATAATTCATGTTATTACATGTCAACTGCCAGACATATTTACTGACCCAATGAGAGTAATTAAGTCTCATATACCAGCTGAAACGCTCTAAGTTTAAATTACATGTTAGAGCGAGAGAATGTAAATCATGCCTGAAGCATGATAGTTGAAATGGTTCCAATGATCAAAATTCTCGTAAATAGAAAGTAATATGAGATGGTCATATATTGGAGGTGGGTGCTCTTGAAGAGACCCAAGACATAACAAATAATAAAACTCTAGAAGAGTTTCAGGTACCTGAAATAAAGATTGAAATCTTGAAGAGATCTCGATGAGTTATGTCATTACGAGAATTAGGGGTGGGAGAAAATACCCGACCCGAACTACCCGACCCGACTACCCGAATACAAATAACCGGGTAATTACCCGGAAAATTTTTTTTACCCGGGTCGGGTACCCGGCCCGCCATTTCCCGGGTCGGGCCCGGGTCACAAAAGTAGAAAATTTCGGGTACCCGGTTAATTTCGGGTACCCGGTTCCTAATTTTTTTTATTTTTTATTTTAAATATAATTATATTTTTTAAACAAAATATCCTTATATTCACTATATTTTCAAATCAAATAACCTAATTTTTAAATCTCGATCCCTCAAATGTTCTCCCTTCACAATTCGTACTAGTCTTCTCTCTCAATTTCACCGCACTCCATATATATATAATTCGAATATTATATATATTACAGTTTATGTATATACAATATATTTAATTTTATGTTGGAATATAAATTGTAATTATTGACTCTAATGTTATTTGGGTTTGATATTTCGAATATTAAATTTTATGTTGGATTATATAATTCGAATTTTTCTTTTTTTTAGGTATATTTAAATCATTCGAAAAAGAAAAAAAACTGGCGGGTACCCGGTACCCGATTAGACGAGTACCCGGGTGTGTCGGGTACCCGAATCTCGGGTACCCGGAAAAGGCGGGCCGGGACACGGGCCTTTATTTGAGGTACCCGGATGAACCGGGTACCCGAAAAACCGGGTACCCGAAACCCGGGTACCCGACAATTCCCACCTCTAACGAGAATGGAACCAGAAAATTGGAAAGTTGTCGACAACGATTTTACAAACAATTTTACATAAAATACTTCTATAGAAGTAAAGAAAGAAATCGATGATCTTGTATAAAATCTATCCAGAAGTATAGATATTGAATTGGCCGATGTTGAAAGACGCTTTGAACTTCTAAAATAGAAGTATTTGGACCAGCAGTCCAAACACCTAAAGGTGTAATGCAAGTGAGGCACAAATAAGTAGTCGTAAATACGACTTGAACTATGATTTATAAAAAGTTTTAATTACTTCATGGTGGATGCAATTACTTTGGCAGTTATGAAAATTTTACATGCGTCTAATTATTTGTGGATCCATATTTATCCTTGAAGGATCTAAAATGCTATAAGCATTTGGAAATTTCTGAGGAAATTTATTTAGACATGTCTCATGAATATTTTGGCGCATTTGGTATAATCACCTTAGTGAATACTAATTGAGAAAATACTATAAGAATGATCAGATTTTCTTATGTATTTTATAAAGGAGTTTGGATCAAGATCCATTATGATAATTTTAGAACTCCTAAAGAGCTTCAAATTGGAAACTCATGAAGTACTTTCAATACAAGTACTTGAATCTTGACATCAAGTTTATCTCGACCTGCAGATCGAACATTTTTATATATTTCTTTTGTCTATGAATAGACATAAGCTGAAAGAATCTTAAAGAAGATTCAATATGAATAGAGCATATCTATTGAGTATCCCAATAGTTGTAAGATTGTTGGATGTGAATAAAGAAATTATATTTTTTCTTGGTCTTGAAGCACTATATATTAGTTGGTCAAGAAATATCTATGATTATACAAAGATCATTACATTTAGATCTTCAAACATTCGTTGATGCCTCCTCAAATGTCGTAGAAATAATTGTTATGAACGAGGCAAGCCAAAAAAAATGTGTTTGGCTAAGACCATTGACCCAACATATCCAAAAGATATGTGGATTTACTTTTACAAGATATGATAAAAGCTATCTTGTGTAAAGATAATGCAAGATGTTTATCTCAGTTTGAAAGTGGATACATCATGGAACATATTACTCTAAAGTTTCATCCCTCACGATCTTTAGAAAAATGATATTCAAGATTAAATTATGAAGATTCAAAGATCTTCTGTGATGTTTGCATGAGGGGGAGTAAATACGCGTTGCACTCTTTTTCCCTTAACCGAGGTTTTGTCCCAATGGGTTTTCCTGGTAAGGTTTTTAATGAGGCAACATGTTATGCGTATCAAAGATGTGTGTACTCTTTTTCCTCCACTAAAGAATTTTTTTTTCCCACTGGGTTTTTATCTTAGTAAGGTTTTAACGAGGCACATTATCTTCATAGACATCCAAGGGGGAGTGTTATGAATATTTATCTATGTGGATGTCTATCATGATTAGAACTTTATCAAAGGAGTTTGATTTATTTATTATTAGGAATATTATCTCTATGAATTAGAGTTTAATGTATTATGTACTTCTTATGCCTATAAATAGATGATTCATTGAAGGCATTGTAGACAATTCTATATTTGAGAATAATACAAATCTCCCTCTCTCTCTCTCTCTCTTCTCTTTGATCTTTTATTCTTGTTCGTTGTTCTTCGTTATTTTATTCACAACACATTGATATTTTTTTTATAAATAAAAGAGTTGTAGTATAGCTATAGGCCTCCTTATCATATTCTAATAAGTTTTTATATAGAATGAACTAAAAGTTATATTAATCATATATTTTTTTCTATAATTATTGTGGTGAAAACTTCTTATTTTCACCATGGCTTTAATTTTAGTATTTAAAGTTTTAGTTTTGGAGTTTTAGTGTAAGAGTTTAGAATTTAGGAATTATGGTTAGAATTTAAGGTTTATGATTAGGGTAATATGGTTAGGGATTTAGGTTTTAACTTATAAACCCTAAATTTTAACCCTACCCAAAATTCTATCGATAGCCCCTAAATTCAAAACTGCTACACTTAAACCCTTAAATCCTAAACCCTAAACAAAATTTCCTAAAACTAAAGTGCTTGTATAAACAAAATTTACACAAGCGCTTGTGCATGGAATAACTACCCATATTAATACTAGTTCAGATCAATACTAATTAGGATTATTATCCTATACACTGGCGGTGAAAACTGAAAGTTTCCACAAGCGCCTTAATTTTAGGGTTTAGGGGTTTAGTTTAGGGGTTTAGGTGTAGTGGTTTAGAATTTAGGGTTTGGTGGTTAGAATTTACGGTTTAGGATTATAATTCAGGGTTTATAAGTTAAAACACAAATCATAACCATATTACCTTAACAACAAAACCCTAACCTCTAAACCCTAATTCTAAACCTAAACCATAAATTCTAAACTCCTACACCTAAACCTATAAATCCTACACCCTAAACTAAGACCATAAACCGTAAAATTAAGACGATTGCTGGTGTATAGGATATACTTCCTACTAATTAAACAGAGTGAATTGAATTTGAAAGCACAAGTGGAATGAGAAGGCAGAAATGTACGCATGAGCCCAGAAAAGATCCATAAAGGCTAAAGCTTTTGGAAGAGACCAATACGAGAACAGAAAACAAAATTGAAGTCTTTATTTCAATCTTCTCAGTTTTCTTCTTTTCCTTTGCTGTAAGGTTTATGAAGAACTGCTAACAATCCCTTCCATTCACAATTTCACAGTATTGCTTCATAAATTTGAATCTTCTCTTGATTTCGTGAAGCTTACCGTTTCAGGTAAGACACCACAGTTTCATACGGGCTTTGTTTTTTTCTTTACAATTCCATGATTCTCACCCGAACGTGTTCTGATAAAATCAAATTCGGGGTTTTTGCTTGAAGTAATCCCGCTTCATTCTCAAATCCCATTTTTCGTTAGTTGAATTGGTGCTTGATTGAATTTTACAAATAATATTTCTAGTATTAGAATCGTGAACCCGAAGTTTTTAGAAAGTCATAATGCTGAATGGTGGCATTAGCTGGAGATTTATACGTTTACCAATTTGTATTTAAATTCCCATTTGTAGATAGGGTGAACGTATAAATCTCACAAGTGTTTATACATATATTATGAATTGTATTGTTTGTAGGTCAAATGTTAATGTACGGTTATAATGTATTAGCA
Source organism: Hibiscus trionum (assembly GCA_030270665.1). NCBI lineage: Eukaryota > Viridiplantae > Streptophyta > Magnoliopsida > Malvales > Malvaceae > Hibiscus > Hibiscus trionum. Next base: position 9,588,068 of record BSYR01000036.1, on the reverse strand, counting down.
TAGATCTGTGAAGTAATGTTATTTATAATTTTGTAATTTGTATGCCATCATTCTGCAAACCTGCTTATCGATGCGAATCGGTAAGATTTTGAGATTGTTTCTGTAAGGTACTGACTCTGAATTTAAATTTATGGCTTTTATCAGTAAGGTTTGTTACTTTTCACTCTGATTTCAGTACTATTCGATCGAAATGTGTGTACATTGTTGTTATAGATGCCTAGATGGATACTGAAGCCGGTCAGGCGAAACAGGAGCGGTCAAGAACAAGGTGGACAGCGTCCCTCGATAGGATGTTTGCGGACTTGGTAGTGAAGCAAATTCAATTAGGAAACAGACCAAACAATGTTTTCGACAAGAAAACGTGGAATAACATATGTGATGAGTTCAACAAGCAAACGGATCTTAGCTTCAATAACAATCAGTTGAGGAAGCACCTGGATGTTCTGTGGGCGCGCTTCTATCTATAGCCTCAAATCAGCTTATGATCAAAATGAGTTTGCTGCCATGGAGGACTCCTGTTGCATCGAGTTTGACTTGTGGGAAGAAATCGGGGTACGTTTCCTTTCAACTTGCTGTGTTCGGACACTTCAGATGTATGTTTCTGATAGATAGTGTTTAAACTTACAGGCACAGCCTAGACCTGAGCCTGTCAAAATCAAGGACTGTCCCATATATGACCAACTTTGCACGATATTCACCGATTCATCTGCTGATGGGAAATATGCCCAATCGAGCCACTTTGAGGGGTTGGACAAAGATGTTGGCAATGATACCAGTAGCTTAATGTCATGTCCGGATGGAGGATCCACACATACCGATAATCCATCAACCTCAAGATTAGCCCAAAACAATTCGTTGTCTGAAAACTTGACTAAGAGTATTGCAGAGAGAAAAAGAGAAAGACAGTCAGACTCACAACCTTCTTTGGATCAGAGCATAAAGGAGGAAGAAATGTCGGAGGCTATGGCAGGAGCCATGTTAGATGTGGTTGCTGCTTGGAAGTCAAGGAGGACGATTGTCACAAAACGAAGTGAAATCAAATTTAGCATAACTAATTGCATTAAAGCATTGGATGAGATAGAAGACGCTGAAGAGTGGCTCTATTTTGCAGCTGTCGACCTCTTCGAAGACCCCAACTTAAGGGAAACCTTTATCTCTTTAAAAAGCAGCAAGATAAGGCTAACATGGTTGAGAGGGAAGTGCAAGAAACCTCCAACGACCTCCGTCAAAGGTATGGGCTGAATCTTTCGGCTCTTTTGAAAGTGTAAAGATCTTTACTCCAATTGTTTAGTCTTAGGTGGCTAGTTTGTTCATACATTGGCTACATAGTGCATATTGATAGACGAGATGTTCTAGTTAAGGGGTTATCAATGCGCAGGGGCATGCATGTGTACATTCTTGCTATTATGCAGGCTCTTTTAGGGGGCAACCCTTTGTAAAGAAAAGCACGCCGTCGACATTGGCCCTTGAAGCCCCTATTGACGACTCGACCTGAATTCGAGCATCAGCACGGAACAAATGAGCAACTACTAAGATGCAGGGCTTGTTTCGAGTTAGGTTCAGGCCACGCATCGATTAAGTTAATGCAGCCGTTGAGAAACGTGGAATCCAAGGCTTTGGGGAAATCTTACCCTCACATGCCTTCCCTTTTCCCAACATATTATCTTATCTTTTGCCCAACGTCCAACCCTTGGGGCCTTATGCTTTTCGGTTATTGAATTGTTCCTTTTTTACACTTTGGGTCCCCACATTTTTGGTTTGCTTCTAATTTACTCAAAACATGCCAGACTTTTAGATATATCCCTGTCCTTTTCTTGATACACGTCCAAAGCATTAGTTTGTATCATTATTCATCTTTTAAAAGCTATACTCAATTATATTCTAAATCCCTTACTTGATTCAGTAATAAAGATTGGATTGCCTATATATTATGACATAAAAGTAACTTGTTTATTAGAACAATTATGACAATTTTATTTTTTGTTAGTAAGAATGAAAAATTTGTGTTCAAGTGTTCCGTTTATGACAGTCGCAGAAGCGAAACTCCTCGATACTGGTGGAGGTCGTGACCTCACACAAAAATTAAATTGAGATAATATTTGTTCGTGCAAAATTTTAACCCTTTTGACAAGACGCACACTTTACAAAAAAAATGACTTAAACTCGAAGCTCATGATGAACATCATCTTTTTTCGGTCACTTGTTAAGTTCCAATCATTGTTTAAAAAAATTAAAAAAAAACTTTGTTGAAAATTATAAGAAATCATTAAAAACCAAAATCTAGATTTTTTTTTTTGCCTTTTGCAGTATAGTAAAAAGGTGGGGGGGGGGAGATTAACCTTATGAATATGATTAACGCAATGACTAGAAAATTTTTAATTATTATTTTTTAATAGTCTATATATGTTTTTTTAATTATTTGATAAAATATATACGTCTTACAGATAAAGTAATTCGAATTCAAATTTTTTAAGATAAATATCATCTACCTATCTATTTGTTGGGTTCAATTTCTGATCATTATTAATTGTTATCGTTGTTGGTTATTACATGTATATTTCTTTTTTTTTTTGACCAAAATTACATGTATATTTCTAAAATTGCCATAAAATAACAGAAAAATAAATGATTTTTTAAATCAAATTAAATTTCTGGTCAGGTCCGATGGGATAAAATTTGAAAAGTAACGACCGCGACACGAAATGGGCAATTAGGTATTACGCTCTCTTTATTTCATTTTTTTAATATAAGTCTTTTCTCTCTCTATCCGCTTCCGCCGACTTCTTAACGGTTAGCCGTCGGCTTCTTGCGGCGGTGATTTTACAGTTCGCCGGTTATATACTCAAAACCACATTTCTGATGTACTTGAAATCCTCTGCTCTATCGACTATCGCTTCCAGTGCTTTGGATTAACTCCCATTTCCAGATTTTAGTAGAGTTTTGCTTTTGTTTGGCTTCGTTTCCTATTGAAAAATCTCTTAAAAGGTACCGATCTCACTGCCATTTCCCTCTATATGTGGTGATTGATTCCGTAACCACCGAGATCAAGATTTCATCTGGCACTACATTGTTGATAACTATATTGGGGGATTTTCTGCTTAAAATCCTTTTTACTATCATTTTCTGGTTTCCTGCATACGGATTTATCTTTTTGGTTGTTTAATTTATTTACTGAGCTCAATAATGCTGCATTTCTCTCCTACGATTTCTCTGTATGCAATGCTTCTCCGGGCTGTACGCTGGATAAATTTTTAACACTTGATTGTTCCGTGCTGTACCTAGATTTAGTGGAGTTGATCAGTTGAATCATTGTGGTTTTTGAACTTTGTAACATTACCTTAGTCTACGCATCCGTTTGGTTGCTCAGAAATCTGAGGGTAATGGACATTACATTTTGTTGTTTTCATTTCTAGTAGCTGAAAATTCTTGCTCAACTAAGTTTTAAGAGTATTTCCTTGAGCAGTTTAGAGGATCTCGACCATTAGCTCGTAGGATTAAAGTTTTAGATCCTTTTAGTATATTTTTTACCCCTTTTTTTAAGTTTCAACTTTTGTTTAGGCCTTGTTTGACAAGGATTTATTGCATATTTGGATTGTGAGAACTGGAATAATCCCTCCCATCTTGGAATTCACGAGGGAAGAACTAAAGAGAAAGAGGTTGAATTTAGGTAGCAAATCTCAGTTATCATTTTGTTAGTTTTGTGTTATGCAAGGTTATGGTGGAGATTTGTGCAATACTTGCTTAATGGACTACATTCCATAAACTGTTCATGTTTTCTGGGATTTATAATGCTTATTTTGTTACTGAATTTTAACTTCAGGAAGTGTTTTCTTTCACCAGGAAGTAAACAAAATGATTGGATCCCTTCTTACCAGAGGACTCGTGTACGTCTTATCTTACAACTGATTATCTTTCTCATTTTAGTTTTAATTCATTCTTTTACTTGAATTGAATCTTTTTTTCACTTTTAAATATTTTTGAAGGATGGTTTTTGGCTATGCTTATCCAGCATATGAATGTTATAAAACTGTTGAATTGAACAAACCTGAGATCGATCAACTGCGGTTTTGGTGTCAGTACTGGTTAGTCTTACCGTGCTATTGTTTTTTTGTGAAGATTGTGCAAATGTTATTCATGTTGTAACTTTTCGTATCCTCTCTTCCTAATCTTTTTTCTGGTTTCAGGATATTGGTGGCTGTTTTAACAGTTTGTGAGCGAATTGGTGATACTTTCATTTCATGGTAAGGTATACGAAAACGATACGGATGTGTTCATGTCTGTTTTTTGTTTTCTCACCGTGTTCCTGCCTTGCTTTTTGAAGGGTTCCGATGTACAGTGAAGCTAAGTTGGCATTCTATATATATCTGTGGTACCCTAAAACTAGGGTAGGTGTGCTATCTTTAAAGAAATACTAATAACATTTACTCCACCATCTAAGTGTGGATGCTTGTTTTTAATTGTCCCTCTGTTTTCATTTATGTCAGGGAACCACCTATGTGTATGACTCTTTCTTTAGACCATATGTTGCTAAACACGAAAATGAAATCGACCGTAACTTGTTGGAACTAAGGACTAGAGCTGGAGATATGGCAGTTCTTTACTGGCAAAGAGCTGCAAGCTATGGCCAGACTAGAATTTTTGACATCCTGCAGTATGTTGCTTCACAGTCAACCCCAAGACCTCACCATGCTCAGGTATTTATCGAATTAAAACCAACGTATTTAATTATTTGAAACCAGAAATTGTTTGTTCTGTGAATATGGCCTCCCGTTATCATGCATCATGCATTAAACTGTACGTACAGACGTAATTTATGTATATTAGTTGAATGTCTAGTAGTTGAAAAGTGATTAGTCTTTACCAAACTCTGTTTTCGTATTGATTCATTTATCTTGAAGTTTATTTCTCTTTCCATCATAACTACAGAATTCTCAGGCACAGGGTGCTAGGGCTTGCCAACCCTCTGGTGTGCCAAACCGTCAAACATCTAGTAAAGCACAATCAGCACAATCCGGGGCTAAACAACCGGCATCACCGGCATCTAGCACATCTTCAAGCCAACACCAAAAAGAAGTAGCTGAAGATGTGGGACCTTCAAAAGTTCCTTCACAGTTGGCTAAACTACCTACCCGTTCAGTATCCTTAAATAGCAAGAAATCAGATACTGCATCCGAAACGACCAGCCAGCCTGCGGAAACTGAAGCAGAAGCAATGCAAACAGAACCACTGCCACCTTCTCCGGAGAATGAAGGCACGGACCCTCAACCAAAAGAGACTCTCATGGAAGAAAGCATTCGACTCACGCGCGGTAGATTAAGGAAAACCCGATCTGCAGCCCAATGAAACAATGGTATTAGCTCCTGTTCTTTCAGGTCACGAAATTAGTATTTAAATCAGTAGGCATATAGTAATGGTTTTGAATAATGGTTATTAACATTGATGTAAATTTGTTGTGGTTTATTGAAACGATTTCAGTGGTTGAATTGTTGCTTTATTTGTTGAAACAACTTAATGTCATGGGCCCTTGGGGTCCATTTTGCAGCTGCCACCTTCGTCTGCTTTATTATACGTAGACGGAAGATTAATTATAAGAATTGAAGTTACATTAAAGCCCACGAAGACGGGCCTTTTAGTTGGACACATATTCAATGTCATTAAAAGTAATTCGGGGTTAGATTTGGTAAATTACATTGTTAAAAGAAAAATGATTTGGTAAATTACATGTTAATATATTCGTATCATATTTATACTATTTCATGTGTATTTATCTATATTATTTTCATGTAGTGTACTCTCTCCGTCCCATAAAAAATGTCCTTTGTTGACATTTTAAAAGTTAAAATTTTTAAACTTTGACTATTATTATATTAAATATTTTAAATAATTAAAATTTATAAAATATATATTTAAAAACTACCCGATTAAAATTTTTTAAAATATGTATTTTTTTATATTTTTATCAATGATACATTTTAAATAATTATGAGTCAAAATTTAAAAAAAAAATTGATCAAAAAAAGTCAATAAAAAACAAAAAATGTGGGACCGAAGGAGTATTATTTTGCTCGCAATTGTTCATATTACTTTTAGATTAATATCCTATACACTGGCGGTGGAAAATGAAAGTTTCCACAAGCGCTTTAGTTTTAGGGTATAGGGAGTTAGTTTAGGGTATATGATTTAGGGGTTTAGGTGTAGGGGTTTAGAATTTAAGGATAGTTGTTTCAATTTAAGGTTTAGAGTTATAATTTAAGGTTTATAGGGTAGGGTTTAGTTTTTAGGGTAATATAGTGAGGATTTAGGTTTTAACTTATAAACCCTAAATTATAATCCTAAACCTTAAATTAAAACAACTATCCCTAAATTCTAACCCCCTACACCTAAACCCCTAAACCTTATACCCTAAACTAACTCTCTATACCCTAAAATTAAGGCGCTTGTGAAAACTTTCAGTTTCGACCGCATTTCTATAAAATATTTATCCTTACTTTTATTGTTAATATTATTTTTAAGTCGTGAGAAAATTACGTGAAGACAACGACGACAGGGCCCGGAAAGAATCTTTGCCCCAAGCGATCCTTCTTTTAGGCCCAGATGATGACAAAACACTAACACTTAGGTTTAAATTCTGCTATCAGCCCCTATAGTATGTCGAAGTTACAAATCTAACCCTTATACTTTTAAAATTTTTACTCAAAATGGCACTTAATAGTTGTATAAGTCCTACCGAATTCTATTATTAACCATCTATTATGAATATATTGTCTTTATTTTTTTACCCTAACTTTTTCAATTTTAATCTCCTGATTTAATATTTATCAATTAAATTAAGATTGAAATTTTAAGATCCAAAAAGTACATTAGTTAAATACAATTAAATTGGAATATATAAATTTATAAGTGATATTTATCTGATTTTATATAATATAATCATTGATATTAAATTTATTGATTGTCTAATCTAAATTGAATATTGCATAAATTTATTACAGTTAAAATTATTTTAATTCAATTTATTTTATTCACAACACTAAAATTTAAATTCAAATAAAAAATAATACGGAATGATCATCTGACATCGGTGCTCACTATATCAACGGCCGACATTAATCTTCCAAATCTCGAGCCTTAATTCAACAATGGACTCCTAATATGAGTTTTTAGTTCCTTTTAGCGGGAATATAACACCTAAACAGAAAAGCATAACATTTAATTTTAGGTCAATTCTGATTCCGGTCCTTTTATTATACTAAAAGTTTAAACTTTAGTCACTGTACTTTAAGTTTATTTAATTTGATTCTCTGCTTGTTATTCTAGTGAAATTTGGTTATCTACTCTCTTTTTTTTTTCATTTTTATTGGTTACTCCAAATTGTTAATACCGATATCGACGTAATTACTTGTTTTTATTTTAAATACTCTTAAACATTCAACTCACATGTAATTTTTTAATTTAATTATTTGAATAGAATGTTTTTAAAATTGTCCTTAAACATGTTAATGATAAATACACTTTCTAATATTTTTTGTCAAATAGTTAAGGGTGTTAATAATTTAGACTAACTAATAAATAATAATATTACATAAACAAGAAAACTACATCATGTCAAATTTAAATATCTAAACTGATTAACTAGTCAATGGCACAATGACAAATGATTTATCTAATTACCATTTTTATTTAGCTATCGATATTTGATTTATTGGTCTACTAGTTTAGATCAGGTTTTTCATTCACAACCCGGTATTTTTCATTCACAACAATATAATTCATATTATTGACCTTGTTTAAAGAATCCAATTTTCTCCATTATCAACTTTTTAATTGACATATAATCTCGAATTTAACCTTGAACAACTTTTACACATAAAAAAGATTACATAGACTAAATCATGAATTTTAATATGATGGAGGGATCGAACCAGAATTTGACCTATTATTATAATATCATATTCCGCTTGAAACTCCAGTGTCGGTGTTCATGTCAGCAATTAAACAAGTTTATGACCAGATCCAGCTACCCTTTTTCGTTAATCAACTTCCTCTTTAACTAATCAACCCTGTTTCTAAACTACATTGCCCTCCCACTAATTTCAGACCCATTTCTGCTCTGCGGATTTTTAGATCTCAAGTTGAAGAATTTGAGTGTTTTAGTGGGATTCTGAAGTGACAAAAGAATGGGGGAGAAATCAAAGTCCAGAGGATTCTTGGGGTGGTTTCTGGTCTTAGTAATATTGGCTCTGGTTGTGGGAGCTGTTGTTTATACAATAAAGAAGAAAGTGGATGACAAAAAGGATAATAAGCCTGCTCCCGTTCCAGGTCCACCGGGCTCTATCGACAAGAAGTATTCTGGTGCTCTCAAAATCGCAATGCAATTCTTTGATGTTCAAAAATGTACCCTTTCTTCACCCTTTTTCAATCTTATGTATATGTGTGTAAAAGCTTGTTGCTTTTATTGAAATTTGCTTCCTTTAAGGATACCCTTTAACTTATGGACTTAGATTTGATGTTTTGTACTTAGAACAAGTAGTTTGTTTCATGGAATTATTAGCAATCTGTTGCTGCTGAAGTTTGGTTCCTTTTTTTGGGGGTGGAAAATTTTGTCTTGAGTTGGGATTTGTGTGTTGCTGCAGCTGGTAGGTTAGAGGATAATAAGATATCTTGGAGAGGAAATTCGGCTCTAACCGATGGAAGCGAAGCGAAGTTGGATCTTTCCAAGGGGATGTATGATGCTGGGGATCATATGAAATTTGGTTTTCCAATGGCATTTACTGCTACTGTGTTGTCATGGGCTATTCTCGAGTATGGTGATCAGATGGAGGCAGTGAATCAGCTGGAACCGGCTCGAGAATCTCTCAAGTGGATAACCGATTTCCTTGTTAATGCTCATCCTTCAGAGAATGTGCTGTATATTCAGGTTGTCTTTGTCTTTAACTGTCGTCTACTCTTTTGGATCGGTGTAGGTAATATGTAGTACATGAGTGTTCGGTTGATCACTTGATTGCATTGAAATTGTTCTTGTTTGCTTCATTGTGCCTCTTAAATTTATGTTTCAGAGTTTTGTTGGATTTTAGCTTGATGTTTCTGCTGTTGTTGTGATGCATTGTCATGAAATCGTGAGATGAATTATGTCGTCGTAATGAGCTTGCTATATCGTTCATGGTCTCATTTTACAAAGCAAGAAGCCTTGTGATGATTCTGCATTTCTATTGCGAACCATACTTAATAATGGATCTGATTGAACAATGTTGTGACAAAAAGCCTCTGAAATATTTCTTACATCCTACCTTTTTTATGTCCGAACCTAAGGCAGGTCGGTGACCCTGAAGCAGACCACAAGTGTTGGGAAAGGCCCGAGGACATGAAAGAGAAGAGGCCTCTCACACAGGTGAATGAATCTGTTCCGGGGACTGAGGTTGCAGCCGAAACTGCTGCAGCTATGGCTTCAGCGTCTCTGGTGTTTAAGACGGTTGACTCAACATATGCAAGCACACTTCTTAGACATGCAAAGCAACTTTTTAGTTTCGCAGACAATAATAGAGGTTCTTACAGTGAGAACATCCCGGAAGTTGCTACGTACTACAATTCAACGGGATATGGAGATGAGCTCTTATGGGCAGCAAGCTGGCTCTATCATGCAACGGGCGATCAATCATATCTTGGATATGTGACCGGTGAGAATGGGAAACTGTTTGCTCAATGGGGAAGTCCAACCTGGTTTAGCTGGGATAATAAACTTGCAGGAACCCAGGTAAGGTTCTCTTTTAGAGGAATTTGAAGTAAGATACTAGCCTCTCTTGTTTTCTCGCTAAATTCGTTCTATAGACATAGACATGTCTCAAGAATCGTAGTGATATAAGAAAGACATTTAGGGAGTTTTGGGAAACTCGAGTTCATTTTCGGCACAACTTGTTTGTTGATGTTAATGTGGTACCAAACCATGTTGGCTACATGGTCAGTAGAAATTTATGAATCTTTTCGTTTATGTGTCTCCTTTGTTGTGTTATGACTTGATGACAAGGCTGTTTCAGTTTTAGTTCTCTTTTCTTAACCATCCTAAAGCTAAATTCAACTAATTTAGGATATCTGGCCTTGTTTGCCAGATAGAGCATATTGTGCTTGTTTGATGCCTCGTTTTAATTTTCTCCGAACCAGAAATTTCACATAGTATTATTCCGTTTTTCTTTAACATAGTGCCTGATTATGATACATCTATGCAGGTTTTGCTTTCCAGGTTAAGCTTGTTCGGTGCCAAAGGTGCCTCTGGGAATTCCGGCCTTGAAAACTATAGGAAGTCTGCCGAGGGTGTTATGTGCGGTCTTCTACCAAAGTCTCCCTCTGCCACATCCAGCAGAACTGACGGTAATGTCTTCTTTAAAGCTAAGTCACTTGGATTCATATTTTTGCTATGTAGATATTGAATCCGACAAAAAGAAAAGGCTCGAAAGTTTATTTTCGAACCAACGTTTTTAGACTTAATAAATCAACTTAGTAATTGATGCATACCCTTCAACTCACAAATCTGTATTCTTTAAGCTGCTAGTTGAGACATTTAAGAATGTCATTAAGAGATTAGATAACACGTATATCTAGTTTAACAAACTCGTATCCTTGCTTTCGACACCTTTGTTACCTTACACTCTCAGATCTCTTAAGTCATAGATAAACTGAATTAGCTCGGATTCTTCGGTTATCTTTTGTTTACCAATATGCTCTTTACTATGCAGGTGGTCTTATATGGGTCAGTGAATGGAATTCTCTGCAGCATCCGGTTGCTTCTGCATTTTTAGCTGCTCTTTACAGCGATTATATGCTTACGTCACAGACGGCAAAGCTAACATGCGGCGACAGTTTGTTCAAACCATCGGATCTTCGGAAGTTTGCCAAATCGCAGGTACACTCTTTACGTTGATACGCAACCGAAGATTAGAAATATTGGTCATAAAGTGTTAATTCTATAATAATAACAATCTTTGCTTCCAGGCTGATTATGTATTGGGCAGTAACCCCTTGAAGATGAGCTTTCTTGTGGGTTACGGCAATAAATACCCACAATATGTGCATCATAGAGGAGCTTCGATTCCGGTCGATGCAACCACCGGTTGCAGCGACGGCTTCCAGTGGCTAACTTCACCCACACCCAATCCTAATGTTGCTGTTGGAGCTCTTGTGGGAGGGCCTTTCCTAAATGAAACATTCGTCGATTCCCGGAACAACTCGATGCAGGCTGAGCCAACCACGTATAACAGTGCACTCATCGTCGGCCTCCTCTCGAGTTTGGTCACCACATCTTCTGCAGTTAAATCCTTCACTTAAAATGTAAAGTAGCCGTAGACTGTAATCATTATTACATATTTGTTTCCTCCAAATTTGTAGCATTTAAGTAGTTTGTTTCACACGGCGGAACTCAGATTGTCAATTAGATTATGATGTTGGTGTTATACAAAAACTGAATCAAAATTCTAGTATTGTATTACACATTGGATCAAACTTCGCATATATAATTTGACTTTCAAGTTTCAATCAACTGAGATTTTGTCAAACTAAACAAGGTTTAGCCCTAATTTCTCTGAAAACTTAAAACTTTTTGCTCTGAAAATCTTTTGCCGCCGCTGTCTATTTTTGCTCTTTTTCTCTTTTAATTGCTGGCGGCGGCACCGGTTTTAGTACTGGTTGCCGACCGCCGGATCTATTGTTTCATTTTTTTTGTTTTCAATAAACTATTCTGCTCTTGTGGCACGATTTAGTCTACCTTTTGGTACGTATTTCTCTGTCTTTTGGCACGCTTTTTAGTTTTTTAGTTTTAATTTTTAATTAGGGTTGGATCTGACGACGCCACGACTGATCAAAATGGTGTTCCTTTCATTATGCTGCTGATCCCCCTTCTCGGACCCTTGAACAAGATTTGGATACGCGAATACATCTACCGTTTATTCGCGATTGAGTTGTGGTAATGACTTTTTTGTCAATGTACGATCATTGTAATATGCATTTGTTAATGTTGTTTGTTGATGGTTTTACCCATCATCGTCGATTTGGGGGTGTTTGTATCCGTCTTTTGTTTCGAGTCTTTGGATTAGGTTCTTACATATTCATTGTATGGTCCTATTGTGATCTAGAGCCGCTAATTGTTTCTTCTGGATTTGTATCTAATTTTAGTTGTTTGTTTACTCAGCAGTAAACTTTCATTGTAATTTTAGATATTTTCTCGTTTAATAAAATTAGTGGTATCAATTTTCAAAAAACTGAGATTTTGTCAAACTATATGAGGACCCTCGGACAATTTTTTTTTTCGTTTAGGATTATCCTAACTTTCAACTGTGTAAAAAATTTGACAATTTGAAATTGAATTCAAAATCCGAAAATTCGATTAACCAAAAAATCAATTTTGGTATGTTTCTTTTAATAATTATTTTGGTTCGTTTAGTTTTACAGATGTTTTTTAATATTTATAAATTTTATACATTAAATATCACTTAACACATTTGTTTTGATGTCTCTTAATTTCTCTTGTAACATTTTGGCCTCGAGTTCGATTACCAGAAAATGTGAAGTCTCAATTTTTGGTTTTTAAAAAATTTGTTGCGTGTAAAAGAGTCTATCGCAATGTAGTGCAAGTGCACACGACGCAAGTAGTAAAGTGATACGTAAGTATCGGATATCGTTTCCACAGGGACTGGGCTAATAGCTCTAACCTTGGATTTCTGCACAAGAGGGGAAAGAAAGATTTTAATTGTTTGTCACGAAGTAATAAAGAATACTGAAAATAAGAGATGAAAATATTCAGAGTAAAGAGTAGGCCGGTATTGATTTGCCCAGTAGTGCAGGTATTGCACTGCCCAGGACTTCTATGTTCTGTCGTAGCGTCTGTCGCGGCACCTGCTGCGGCAGCGGTCTATTGTTGTCGCGGCAGCGAACACACAACTCTGTACTTCAAGCTTGGCAAGAATCTCTGATGTGCCTTGGCCTATCCCTAGGTCCAAGTCTGTTGATGAACACGTCTTTGATGATACCTCCCGGCGTGAATCGAAGGATGAACATCGATGTTGTTGAATTCTTCCTTAGCCACTTAACCTCGTCTTATCCCTAGGTCCGAGATAGTTCAACCATAAACTGGAGAATCAGTACTTACTCCTTTCGTATACTTAACTCTCCCGATATTAAATAAATAAATAATCTCACAATGCTCTCCTGATACTCTTGCAAGATGTTGAAAACCAAAATAAGCAAACTTGAAGTTTATTTCATTGATCAGAAAAATCCTAAGAACAGAACAACCCTTACAAGTACTTTACAATATCAACCCTTTGCCCTAGGGGAGATTTAGAACATGGTGAAGAAAGAGAAACGACTAGGGTTTTGAGATGAGAGGTATGAGATGTGATTTCCCCCTCTACCCTTACATACATGGGTATATATAGGCAAATATCTAGTCTAAGTCCTTCTTGGAGTAGAAGTTCTTCTTGGAGTAGAAATCCTTGTTCAACAAGTAAAGATAAGTTACTTTACTTATCGATCTTTGATCAGCTCTATGCTCCGCTCCCGACCTCAGAAAATGCAAGATTGGACTCAATGGACTCAGAAAAATATCCTCTATCAAACGAGACCCATCTTGACTATGTCGGCGTATTGCCATCTGGGCGGCATTCTGCGGCGGCAGCGTTCTTGGTGGCAACTGGAACTACTTCAGTACAGCTCCTTCTGCTTCTAGTCTCCAAAAATATGCGAGTGGTCCACGATAATTCGGCTTGAAATCCTCTATCTGTCGATCTCCACTTCGTGTTTTTCACCTCAGGTGTCTTCACTGTCGCCACTTCCGCCACAGCAGCGATCACGACAGGCAGTGTTCGTCAGCCCTTCACTCCAGCTCCGCGATTCGCTTATGCTCATTTGCTGCCCTGGATGCTGCCATGACAGATATCTGCAAAAAGTGACCGAAATCAGCAGCATCTGTGCAATTTTATCTATTTGTGATGTAAATGCAAAACTTAACCTAAAATGCAGTTAAACATGCTTGAGTGCAGCAAAAATAAGGATAAATGAGGGGTAAAATATAGGACTTTTAGGCACTCAATACACCCCCAAACTCGAATCCTTGCTTGTCCTCAGAAAAATGCAACCTAACGAACATGCATGCATACATATGTATATATATATATATATATATATATATATATATATATATATATATATATATATATATATATATATATATATATATATATACAATCCTTACCCACAACACCATCCCTATCATGTTTAGCATCTGTTCAAATATTTAAGGATATACTTAGAGCAAAAGTATAGTTCTCGTGCATGTGTGTGCATTTATTGTGAACATACATGAATATAGACTTCCCTAGAAACTAGAATATTATACTTAGCTTGTTTAGAGTTTTTCTTCGAGACTTAATTTTTTTTACTAGAGCCAGTATCGGGCACCTCTAGTTGTTTTCCTTCTTTTTCTGAATTTTTATCTTTTCTATTAGAGCCAGTATTTCATGCACCTCTAGTTAACTATCTAGAGCCGGTGATAGGCACCTCTAGAAGTTTTTCTCTGGTTATTTTCCTAAAGCCAGTGATAGGCACCTCTAGGTTTCCTGAGTTTCTAGTCTCTTTCTACTCTAAGTTCTAAGTTTTCTATTCTAAGTATGCTAGAGAAAGTCTGTTATCAAGTAAGTCGCAAAGTGTTTCAGTTTTTCAGAACTATACTAAGGCTCTACTTACTTCCTAAAATATTTTTAAGGGGCTGTCACGACAGATATGGCAGCAGCAGATAATAAAAGTTCAATAAATTAAGCCAATTATTTTTTTTTTGCATAAAAAAATAAATGCGACACAATTAAAATGTAATATTATATTAATAATTAGGAGGACTGCCTACCCCCAAACTCAAGGGTTGCATTGTCCTCAATGCATGACACAAGATATAAAAATGAAAAAAAATGACAGAAAAGTGAAACATCACAAAAAGATAATACATACAGCAGGCGATAGAGAAAAAGAAAAAAAAACTTAAGTTGTGCGGCTGTCGTCGTTGCTGCTGGAGCGTTGGATGAGGAGCTGTCTGCGGACAGTCTCCTTGGACTTTGTCGGAGGAGCTGTGGGTGCTGCCCTGGGAGTTGGAGATGCGGAGGCTGCCTTCTTCCTTGCGTCACTATCTTCATTGTTGTTGGCGGCAGTCACTTTGGAATTCATATTAGGGAGTATAAGTGCTGTTGCGGTAGGGGTGGAGGCAGAGCTTCCTCGGGTTGCTTGTATCGTCATTGTAAGAGTTTTCTCTGTTTACCTAATAACACAAACAAACTAAAAACTAATATCAAATTTATAATTCCTAAAACAATAAAGATAAACTAAGATAAAAATAAAAATACAATAAAATAAATTAAGTTAAATTAGGAGTGCCTTGAGGGGCATCTCCTAAAGTAACTGCTCCATGTTCTTTTGATGCTTGAGGGGTCGTTTCCGGTACTTCTTGAAGTCCATCTATACCCTCCATCTGGTGATTATTCTCATGGTGGAGGCTCTTTTCTTTCTCTTCCCTTTGTAGTTCATGAAGTCCTCCATTCTTGGTAATGTTTCCGAGGGCATGAATATATGGTTAGAAAAAATTAAATTGACATTCGACCACAAAGTTACCTTGTTTTCATTGAATGTTGTGGTTGAATGTAGCCCTTGCTGTCGTGTCTGCTGATGTGGTAGCCAGTTATTTTGACAGTCCTTTATCAGGTTACTTTGCAGGTCAAGGGGACATTGGAAAATACCATAACTCTCCATATCAAATTCTGTTGGCCACTCGAAGGTCTCCATCAGTAGAGATCTCGATGATTCTAAATCCACTGGCGTTGGTTCCTCAAATACTTGCAATGGAATTGGTGAGTTTTCAAAGAATTCAAAAGGTTCGTTGATTACCTGCTCATATCCCATTAGCGAGGCATTGTCATCGGGTTGCTCTTCTAGGTGGTCGTGTGAGTGCCATGACAGGGATGGATGTGTGCAATCTTGGTCGGGTATAACCGAAATAGTGGGTTGAGAGTTTGCCTCGGATGTGGTTGTCGTAGTGACATTCTCTTGAATTTCACTCAGCGTTGTTGCGGTGTTACTCCATTCCGGCTCCTCGATCATTGCCATAGAAAGTTGTTGCTCAGACTCATCATGTGTTGGGTATTCCTTCACATGGGCATCCTCGTCATCTTGCCTCAGGATTTCAAGTTCATCCGTGGCATGAATGAGGACTGGTCTGCTCAAGAGTGCATCCATCTTGGAAATACTTGCGTTCGTAGAACCTGACACTTTTTGCATGAGTGCCATGAAGGCTTGAAGTGTACCTTCTAAGAAATTCGTTTGCTCTTGAGGAGGACTACTTTCCCATAGCATGTCAGTTTCTTCACGGTAATTATGAGAATTCTCCCACATCAGCTCTCGAACAGTTTTTCCTAACATGTTGATGCTCCTTAAACATGTATTTCACCTGAGTTTTTGATAAAAATAGAAAAAGAGAAAAATAAAAATAAAAAAAATTAAAAATAAAGAGAAAAGAAAAGTGCAGAAGTTAAAGGTAAGTGTATGTTGCCAGTCCCCGGCAACGGCGCCAAAAATTTGTTGCGTGTAAAAGAGTCTATCGCAATGTAGTGCAAGTGTACACGACGCAAGTAGTAAAGTGATACATAAGTATTGGATATCGTCTCCACAAGGACTGGGCTAATAGCTCTAACCTTGGATTTCTGCACAAGAGGGGAAATAAAGATTTTAATTGTTTATCACGAAGTAATAAAGAATACTGAAAATAAGAGATGAAAATATTCATAGTAAAGAGTAGGCCGGTATTGATTTGCCCGGTAGTGCAGGTATTGCACTGCCCAGGACTTCTATGTTCTGTCGTAGCGTATGTCGCGGCACCTGTTGCGGCAGCGATCTATTGTTGTCGCGGCAGCGAACACACAACTCTGTACTTCAAGCTTGGCAAGAATCCCTGTTGTGCCTTGGCCTATCCCTAGGTCCAAGTCTGTTGATGAACACGTCTTTGATGATACCTCCGGGCGTGAATCGAAGGATGAACATCGATGTTGTTGAATTCTTCCTTAGCCACTTAACCTCGTCATATCCCTAGGTCCGAGATAGTTCAACCATAAACTGGAGAACTAGTACTTACTCCTTTCGTATACTTAACTCTCCCGATATTAAGTAAATAAATAATATCGCAATGCTCTCCTGATACTCTTGCAAGATGTTGAAAACCAGAATAAGCAAACTTGAAGTTTATTTCATTGAACAGAAAAATCCTAAGAACAGAACAACCCTTACAACTACTTTACAATATCAACCCTCTGCCCTAGAGGAGGTTTAGAACATGGTGAAGAAAGAGAAACGACTAGGGTTTTGAGATGAGAGGTATGGGATGTGACTTCCCCCTCTACCTGTACATACATGGGTATATATAGGCAAATATCTAGTCTAAGTTCTTCTTGGAGTAGAAGTTCTTCTTGGAGTAGAAATCATTGTTCAACAAGTAAAGATAAGTTACTTTACTTATCGATCTTTGATCAGCTCTATGCTCCGCTCCCGGCCTCAGAAAAATGCAAGATTGGACTCAATGGACTCAGAAAAATATCCTCTATCAAACGAGACCCATCTTGACTATGTCGGCGTATTGCCATCCGGGTAGCATTCTGCGGCGGCAGCGTTCTTGGTGGCAACTGGAATTACTTCAGTACAACTCCTTCTGCTTCTAGTCTCCAAAAATATGCGAGTGGCCCACGATAATCCGGCTTGAAATCCTCTATCTGTCGATCTCCACTTTATGTTTTTCACCTCAGGTGTCTTCACTGTCGCCAGTTCTGCCACAACAGCGGTCACGACAGGCAGCGTTCGTTAGCCCTTCACTCCAGCTCCGCGATTCGCTTCTGCTCCTTTGCTGCCCTGGATGCTGCCATGACAGATATCTGCAAAAAGTGACCGAAATCAGCAGCATCTGTGCAATTTTATCTATTTGTGATGTAAATGCAAAACTTAACCTAAAATACAGTTAAACATGCTTGAGTGCAGCAAAAATAAAGATAAATGAGAGGTAAAATATAGGACTTTTAGGCACTCAACAGTTGTTGTACTATTACCGCAACTGAAATATTATTAAATATATATTTTTAATATATGCTAAATAAAAAATATAACATGTACATGTTATCACCAGATTTTCACCAATTTATTATTATTATTATTATTATTTGTTTATACTATATTATTATTATTATTATATATATATATATAGTAGTCTTATTATTAAACCCCCAAAAAATAATAAAAGTCTATTTAATAAAAATGGTCCATTTTAATTAAATAAAAGGTCCGTGATACAATAATAACTCATTTGGCCCAAATAATAAAACTATAACGGGCCATTTTTTTCTTCCAACGACCTAGATTACGCCTGAAAGAGAGTCGGTCAGCGCTTTACGCGCGCATGTACCACACGTTCCAACCCAGGGTCTGCTTGATGCTGCTTTCCTACGTCTGCAGCTACGCGCCCGGGTTTGGGCACTGCAGGAGACCATCGAGCAGCTCCCATGGCTGCTCCAGCACCGACAACCACGACGTTGTTAAGAACTAAACTAGAAAGCATTGAAAGAAAGGAAGAAGATAGATATTGAAGAGAACGACAAAAAACTCAATTCATTCCATATTTTTTAATATTTTTCATATCTCCATTACAACTCATATTTAACCTAATCATAAAAAGGCATGTTCATTAACTTAAAACCTGACCCAAAAAACTATTTTATTTATTCCTAAAACGGCCCGTAATAGGCGCCGGACCATCCTAAGGCCGCCAGACAAGCACCGATGACTGCTCGCCTTGCTGTGACTCGCGTCGCCGCAACCCCTTCCTCGATTAAAAACAACACAAAAAGGGGAAGATTAGGTTACCCAGAATTCATGACTGTAACAGTAAGAATCGAAGAACAAGAATTTTATAGAGATGTGAAACAAATCAGATTTAGATGAATAGATAATACAGAAAAAATTTAGGGAGACAAGAGTTCATACATCCCAATCGATAAAAAACTCAGACAAAGGCTATCCTTTTCTTAACCCAGAAACACCTAAAACAATCGTGTTTTATCCATTCACAAAGGTCTTAAATTGTGTGTTTTATTAACACACGATTAACCTAAAACAGACAAATTAAACATGACAACTGTAAATAAAGAAAACACCCTTCAACGGTCCAGAATTGCTTCCATCTGTTACAATACCCCTTTCTTGAAGAATCCTTGTCCTCAATGATCAAAATTCGAAAATTGATGTTTCAAAACATGAAGCACTTCCCAAGTGGCATCCTCTGGGAAGGAATTGGTCCACTCCACCAATACCTCTGTGACCGCACGGCTCCCCCACTTGCCAATTTTTTGTCCAGTATCCTTGTTGGTTCCTTACTGATACTACCATCTGATCCTACTACTGATAATTCAGCCTGAACCAACTCAATTTTAACTCTTTACTTCAACTATGAGACGTAAAAAATAGGATGGACCTTAGAATTATCAGGCAATTTTAGTTTATATGCCACTTTCCCCACCTTGTAAATCACTTGAAAAGGACCAAACCACTTTAGAGCTAGTTTTTGACAATTTCTTAAACTGACAGTCTGTTGTCTATAAAGTTGCAATTTCAAAAATACCCAGTTACCAACATGCAACTCGTACTCCCTTCTTCTCTTGCCAGCTTGCATTTTCATCATGTCTTGCGCTCTTTGCATATGAAACTTAAGCATTTTAATGGTTGCATCCTTGTGCTGTAAGCTTTTGTCCACAACCATCACCAAGGTTTCACCCGTTATATATGACAAGTGAAAAGGACGAGCTTGCCCATATAAAGCCTAGTATGGAGTAACTTGAATTGCTGAGTGAAATGTAGTATTGTACAACCACTCAGCTAAATGCAACCATTCACCCCATTCTTTATGACTTTTTTTGTCATACATCTCAAATAAGTCTTCACACATTGATTCAATCTCTCAATTTGTCCATCCGTTTCAAGGTGATATCCAAGTATTCACTACTATCCCAGTTTTGCAAAAAATTCCTTCCAGAAGGTGCTTATAATTTTTTTGTCCCTATCACAAATAATATTATTAGGTAAGTCATGCAACTTAAAGATGTTCTTCAATAACACTTGTGCCACATCTTTAGCTGTAAAAGGAAGAGCCATGGCTATAAAATGGTCGTACTCAGACAACCTATCTATAACCACCAAAATACAGTTTTTTTCTAGACAATGAAAGCCCTTCAATGAAATCTATGCTTATAGAAGATCAAGTTGTTTCATGTATGGGTAGAGGTTGTAGTAAACCCCTAGGGTGCTGCAAGTCTCCTTTGTTCCTCTAACACACCAAACATTCTCTAACCAGTTTATTCATTCTCTTTAGCAACCTATCATCTTAATAACACTCTCATGGAAGAATTTTTTTAATTCAGCTCTAAGTTCAATATTATTTTTCACCACCAGTTTCTCCCTTCTCTTCAGCAACCTACCATCCCAACTGTATTTAGAATATTTTGTAGACCTATCCTCAATTGCCTTGATGATTTTTTAAGTATTTCATCACTGCTCCATGTTGCTGCCACCTTTTCCAACATTTCAGTGGTATCATGACTAATATTCAAAGTAAAACAATTGTTTCTCTCTGATCTTCTGGATAACACATCAGCCATTGTGTTACTGCTCCTCTTTCTATATTGAACCTCGAAGTCATATCTCATTATTTTTATAGCTCATTTTTGCTGAAAATGAGTGACAGTTTGATTCTCTGCTAAAAATTTAAGACTTTGATGATCAGTCCTAATAATGAAATGTCTCCTAGTTAAATACACAGCCCATTTCTTAACAGCCAGCAATACAACCACCATTTCATTTTCATACACTGAAAGACTCTTGTATCTAGGACCTAAACCATTACTAAAGAAAGCTAAGTGTTTTTCTTGCTGAACCAGAACTGCTCCAACTCCTTGATTTGAGGCATCAGTCTCAACTATCGAAACCAGTCCAAAATTCGATAAGGCTAGCACAGGGGCACTAGCTATAGTTGTCCTTAGCTTCTGGAAAGTTGCATCCTCTTTAGTGTCCCATTTCCAAGCACCCTTCTTAAGTAAGTCGATTAATGGTCGTGCAATACTCCCATAATTTTTTACAAACCTGATGTAGTATCCTAAAAGACCTAAAAATCCCATGAGTTCTTTCACTATCTTAGGAACATGCCATTCCAGAATACATGCACTTTCGACTTATTCATTGCGATTGTCCCATTGGAGATTACATACCCAAGATAATTCAATCCCCTTGCTCCAAAACAACACTTTGATCTTTTAGCATACAACTGTTGGGTCCTCAATATGGATAACACTTCCCTCAAATGTTTCAAATGGAAACTCTAATCCACTAAATACACTAAAATTTCGTCAAAGAACACCAAAATAAACTTCCTCAATTGGCCCTTGAAAATCTTATTCATAAGAGTCTGGAAGGTGGCTGAAGCATTTTTCAATCCAAAGAACATGACTAGAAACTCATAATGCCTCCCATGAGTTCTAAAGGCTGTATTTGGAATGTCAGCTTCCCTCATTCTAATTTGGTGATAATCGGACCTCAAATCTAGCTTGGAGAAGAATTTAGAAGCTCTTAGTTCATCCAAGAGTTCCTCAATAATTAGCATAGAGAAATTATCCTTGATAGTCACTTCATTCAACTTCCGATGGTTTACACACATTTTCCAAGATGCATCTTTTTCCTTAACCATTACAATAGGAGATGCAAATGCACTGTTGGTTGTTATAATTTCATTGTCCAACATCTATGAAATCATCCTTTAGATTTCATCTTTTTGATTGGTTGGGTGTCTATATGGCTTTACCTTTACCACCATTTTATCATCCACCAAATCTATCTTATGATCATCGTTCTGATCAGGATGCAACCCTCGAGGTTCAGCAAATACTTCCTTAAATTGCTGCAAAAGTTCCTGAATATCCCCAGCCAGTCCTACTTCTTCTTGTCCCATCTCCAGTTGAGCCTTCAACATCCATATAGCATCATTACAAGGGCTATGAGTCTCCCTTAACATTTTCCCACAAGCCTTGGAACTCATCAATTGTATCGGTTTTACAACCACTCCCTTGAGTTCAATCTCTTTCTTCTTATACCAAAATTTCATCACTAGTCGTGCAAAATCCCATTGGATAGCTCCTAATTATGTCAGCCATTGTATTCCTAATACAACTTCACAATTCTTTATTAGAATTACTAGGAAATTAGCCGTAAATCACCGACCTTGGTTGCACCATTCTATTCCTTTACATTCCCCCACCGTTGTCATAAAACTTCCATCTGCCACTGTCACTCTAAGATGTTGCTGCCTACTTATCCCTAGATTCAGCTTTTTAACCAAGGTCAAGCTAAGGAAATTTTTTGTGCTTCTTGAGTCAACCAATTCCAGACAAGACTTACCTCTAATATCTAGGTGTAATTTCATAGTTTCCCAATGCATAGACCCCCACATGGCATTAAGAGATAATACATGCTCTTCATTTTTTTGCGAGTCCTGATGACACGGTTCTCCGGTTTCTTCACAATCCAAGAAAACCTCTGGTTCCCCCTCTTCTTCAACCCCTTCGACCCCAATGTGATAAACCTGAGATCAGGCACACTTGTGTCCTGGAGTATACTTAACCGCGTACAAAAAAACACAACCCTTTTCTTCTTCTCTCATCAATTTCATTGGCAGTTAACCTTTTCCCCTCATTTCTGTGTCCCCCAATGGTGATCAACTTAGATGCTGTAGGACTCAAATTAGAAGGAGTAGAAAATTTTGATGTAGATGACCCAACATTATTCCCTGCACTGGTAACTTCTCTAAAAACACTTTGACTAGCATGAGATGGGAGAGTGACAGTCAGAGGTGTTACTGGTGAAGTTTTAACAAAGGCTGATGGCAATGACCTCTTATGTACAAGATAAAACATGGACTCAACATGTTTGTGTTGAGTGGATCGTTGAATCGATTTAAGCCAAGAGAGGGGTGAATTGGATTTTTAAAGAGATTAGTAGTGAAGTGGTAAAATAAAAATTTGAAGACAAGGCACTTAGAGTGGTTCAAGTTCCAAATGAACTTTACATCCACTACCTTAGCTCCCACTAAGAATTTTCAAACAACTCCACTAGTTGATCTTCCCCTTTTCTAGGCTTAGGAGGAAACCTTTACACAATAGTCAATTTTCTACCCAAAATTGACCAAATCCTCACACAATTTTTACAAAGAAGATTAAGGAAAATAAGAAGTATCTCTCCATATAAATGTTGCCCAATTACAAGCACTCAACCCAATTGAATCGAAGAAAATGAGAATTACAAAGAAACTACAATTGAGGTTTTACAAAGAATATGGAAATTTTGCACTTGAGCTTGGATTTGATGTTGGAATGTTTCTTTGAGGATCAATAATTGTTGCTGGTGGATTTAGGACTCCCTTTTATACCTTCTCATTCAATTCTAGCCGTTGAGGTTGTTGTCATCATAAATATAGCCGTTGGGATGCAATCTTCCCATCATAAATGCACTTCTGTAACTACCCATTTCGAAACACATGTATCTGTTTCGAAACAAACCAAAATAAAAATAGTCGTTGGGTGTAATTAAGAGACCGTATCGAAACAGACCCGGTCGTTTTGCTAAGAGCTCGTTTCAAAACATTTTTCCACTGCCAAAACCCGTATCGAAACAGCTTAACTCATTTCGATACACCATAACCGTTTTTCTAAAAATCAGTTATAAACTTATAACGGTCATATTTTTGAATCCAAGTTTGAAAATCTTTTCAAAACGTTTGAGGTTGTTTCGATATTGTCGTATCGAAATGGTTCAACCCATTGCATTGTTCTTCATCCGTTTCGAAAACATAGGGGCATGTTTTGATACACCCGTATCGAAACAGGAAGGCTAGTTCTGAAACACATGTTAACAGTTTCAAAATGTTCCGAAACGCCTAAGGGTCGTTTCGAAACGGTGACTCGAAAATCATTGTTTTGACTTGGAAAACACTTAGAAAATTTTTCATAAACATTGGTTTTGACTTGACCATTTTGCTTAAGGGTTTTGGGAAATTTTGAGGACTTAAAAATTTATTTTCCATTTTCTATTTGGTACTTAAATCCTTTGTTATATCAAAATCAATCATTTAGTTTTACAATTTGGCTAAATGAAATGCATCCACTAACGACTTGGCTAATCTCGATTCTTAAATGGTTCTTAAACATACCGAGCACATAACCATCAAGCAATTGTACATGATTCAAAAGGTTGATGAAGTCTTCATAAAACTGGTCCACGGACATCGACTCTCCTTGTCTCAGAGCAACTAAATTGGCAAAAGGGTCGTCGAATCCCCATGGTGTAAAACGCTCACGCATCCAACCCAAGTAATCACTCCAAGGAACGCGACTCCAATCACTGTATGACTTTGCCAGAAACTGATTCCATTGTAGCGCCCTACCCTCCAAATGAAGCATCACGACCTTCACCTTAGTCCTCTCCGGAATTACTTCGGCTTTAAAATATTGCTCCACTTTATACAACCAGTCTCTAAATTCTGAACCATCGAACTTTAGATAGACCAGTTTATAAGCCAAATTAACAGTTTGAACACCTTCTGGAGCTGCCCCTTTTGAAGCTACGTCATCCCTCAAATTAATCACCATAGTATTGGGATTAGGGTTGTTGTTAATCAGTCTCAGCTCTTTCTCGCTGGGCTCGCCCTCTGTAGTCATGGGTGGAGTAGACAGAAGTCCGACTTGTTCCAACGAAGCACTAGTATCAATCTTTTTTCCCATAGCTATTTTCAACAATCATTGCATATTTTCCAGCATTACGGTCTACATAGTTTGGAACTTATCATCAATCGAACCTTCCAAACGAAAAATTTCCGATTGCAACCGTGAAGCTTTTTGCTGCCACTCCGAAAGTTGAGGTTTATCAGCTTGGTCACCGCTCGCCGCTAGCATCGTATGACTGCGGGTCTCTCCCATATTTCGAGGAACAACCTGGCTCTGATAACTTTGTAACAATAAGAATCGAAGAACAAGAATTTTATAGAGATGAGAAGTAGATCAGGTTTAGATGAGAAGAGAATACAGAGAAAATTTAGGGAGACAAGAGTTCATACATTCAAATCGATAAAAACTCAGACAAAGGCTATCCCTTTCTTAACCTAGAGACACCTAAAACGACCGTGTTTATTCATTCACAAGGTCCTAAACTCTGCGTTTCATTAACGCACGGTTAACCTAAAATAGACAAATTAAACATGACAACTGTAAATAAAGAAAACACCCTTCAACAGTCCAGAATTACATCCATTTGTTACAATGACTCGAATATGAAAAAAAAATTAGTCCTAAATTAGAGCACAATCGGAATTGAGAAAAAAAGAAAAGTAAATTGGAATAAATTCAAAAGGAAAAGAAATCGGTTCAAACAAATATGGGAACCAAATCAATAGAAATTGGGGGACTTATCCCTTGTATTTTAGGCATGAAAAAGGCATGTATAAACCATTTGATTCATTGTAATTGGACACACAACAACTAAGAATCGTACACTAATTTTTAAAGAGAAATACAAGAGGCAATCAAGCAAATTTCTAGGTATTTTGTCTTTTTTATTTTATTTTACACTTTGTTTCGAATTCGAAAATATAAAGAAAAATGGAGTATTGTTTTACTTTTTTTTGAATCGTTGTAGCCGGATTTCAATCGAATAGGTTGTCGGATGCTGAAAGTTTATTCTAAAATGTGGGATTCGAATTAAGAAAAGGATTTAAGGAATTTTCAAAGTAATTTTGGTGATTTATTAGGGAAAGTTTAAGTTCGGGTTTTGAAAAGAAATATAAAAAAGGATTTTTTTTTTTTAAATTTTCGTCACCGGCCGATGGAGGGAGGGTGGTTGGCGCGATGAATGGTCATTGATTCTTCAAAAAAAATGAAGAACTCGAATGAATAATTGAGAGAAAAAAATAGTGGGCGTTTGATCCAAAATTTTAAGAATGGAAATAATGTAGAGTGTTTTTGAAATTGAGTTTTATGACTATGTGTTTTAAAATAAAGTTGGCAAATTAGCTCCATTAAATCCCTCTATCCCTTTTTTCTTTGCTCTGCGAGATATCATATTTACAATTGTTTCAAAATGGTCATCGTTTCTCATAAATTTGGCTCCTAATTTTATTTTATTTTTAATTTAGGCACCGTTTTTTAGCTTCCTTTAATTCGATTCTCATAAATTTGGCTCCTAATTCTCTTTATCCCTTTTTTTACAAAAAAAGGTTGTTTTCTTTTTTCAATTTGTATTTTTTTAAACCGTCCTCGTACATCAAAATGTTGACCCAATTTAAAGAATGATATATTTTCCGAAAGTTGTAAATCTTATCTTTATCGATTTTGAAGGGAATGGAATTAACTTTTGTCAAAAAATTTAATTTAATTATTTTTAAGATATATTAATTTTGAATTTAGTGAAATTAAACTTTAACCCCTTATTTTTTAAGATTATCTCATAGGGACACGTTAATTTCAAAGATAAGGAACTTCACCCTCTCATAACTTCATCCTAATTTCGACCTTTCAATAATCTCATCCTATTTTCGCCCCTAAAACTCGATTTCACAAACCCCTACTTTCAACCGCTTTCCAGCAACACAATCAGTTCGCCGACAGAACAGAAGACATAATCTATCCAGACCAAGGGACACGACTGAAGCATTCACGTCCCACATAAGAATCCGCAGCAGCACAAAGAGGCAATCCAGACACAAAGGTCAGTTGAAACTTGAAATGGCGATTTGGGGTTCCCTCCTTTTGTGTCAAAAGTCGTAAAAAGCCACTTACCAGTTAACACTCGCCAACGCACATCATCATCTCTTACCGACAGGCATCAAAGGCTAACTGTCGCCCAAAATTGTTGGGGAAAAAGAGGTCGGTCCACTCGCTCTCTCCACCATTGCTTTCAACACACGTTGCACATTGTCTTTGGTGACATTGTAGTACGGTCGAGACCATGTATTGTTTAGTGTTTACCCCTTTTTTTATATTTAATCTGCACTCAAAATCAACCCCCAAAAGTGGTCTTGTTTTTGACTCCCCGAGGGACTTAAATCCACACCCCCACTGTCCCTTTGCACGGGAGGTTCTGCGGTACGACGCCTAATATGCGGCTAATATACGTCGTAACCGGCTAGGAAGGTGACTGGTTAAAGATCATGTTTCCGGTAAAAGTTACCGATTATGTTGATCCGAATATCAATATAGTCGGTAGCGCCGAATTTGTTGTTAAGTTGGAGCTGATGGGGACTCGGACATTTGGACTATAACAAAACCGGTAAAATTACCGGTTATGTTGATCCGAATTTCAATATATTCGGTAGCGCCTAATTTGTTGTTTATTTCGAAACTATCCATACTTTATAAATCATTATCGAAACTTTTTGAACACCAATGTAACCGCGGTTGGAAAACAATATCGAAAATATCGATATTTTTTTAAGAGCGTGCGCAAAAGAATCGGTACAATTAAAAAAATTCTACATAACCGGTTACATTATTAATTCATATAATGTAACCGGTAAATCTTTACCGGATTTATTGTTTGGTGTCGAAAGAATCGACACAATTCATATTAATTTTATGTTATCCTACTACCGGATATATTGATAACAAGTTTCGTTAAACTTTTCAAAAGTATGGATACTTTCGAAATCAACATATCCGGTACCGCTTACCGAATACATTATAACAAATTAGACGCTACCGGTTTTTTATGTCTGACCGTTAACTTCAAATTACCGGTTACTATTATTTATTCATTTTTTTACTGTTTTTTACCGGATACATCATTTCATATCAACGTATCCAGTACCGCTTTACCGAATACATTATATACCTTATCATGTTTCCGGTAACGCCATATATTAGCCGTATATTAGGCGGCCGCACGCTAAAAAAATCCCCTTTGCACCCCCAATTTTGCTCTTTGAAAACTATGCATCATCAACAATTATTAGCCTAACGTCTTTGCTTTTGCACGCCTATCCGAGCTATCCCCTAGACCCCTCGTACCTAAAACCAAAACCCGCAAGACAAATGTTTAAATTCGAACTTAAATTATTTGAATTCTAATATTGCATGTTTCTTTAAATTTTATATTGACGATCTAATTTTACATTTCCTGTTGTTTTTAAATTTTTTTACACTTTTACTACTCTAACATAAAATAATTCTTATGTCTGCCACTACCGAGTAGTGATCATGGGCGGTTCAAAGATTTAAGGGTTTTTGTGCAATTTATTAAAATGAGACCCTTAATTTATAATATAAAAAAATATAAGTTTTTTTAAATAAAGTTTTCTTAATACAAAAAATATTAGATTACTCTCAACATCTAAAAGTCTAATATTTTCACTTAAAAAGTGATGTTCTTCTTACATATTTTGAAGTAAAATCATCTACAACACTTGCGATGTCAACTTCTTTCAAAAGATCAGTCTCGAGTGCCATCAAAGTAAGTTCATTTATTTTTTCTTGTGACATAGTTGTCCGTAAGTATGACTTCACAAACTTCAATTTTAAAAAGTTTCTTTCTACAAAAGCTCTAGAAAAAATCTTTTAATATATACCATATCTTTCTAGAATTAGCAAATAAAGTATAAATGTGTTGGACTAATCTAAAAAATATGTCATTTTTATTGAAGTGTTTACAATATAGCACAAAACTAAGTTAAAACTATAACAATCATATAGAGTATAAAAAGGTCTAGAGAAAATCTTTTTACACGCTTTGATTTTTCTCTTTTATATTTAATCCGTTATTATGCCTTGTGGTCATATATGCTGACATACATTTTACATATTTTATTAATTTCTTAAAATATCTAATGTCGTTAAACAAGATTTGCTGGTGGTTTTTATTAATAATAATAAGAAGAATTTATTTTTGAGCACTCTTTCTGGAGAGCAGATGCCCAAAACCACTCCTGCCACCGCCATGGAAGGTAATTGCTGTATTATATTAAAGCTTAAACTTATAAACTAAGGTAATGAATGAAAGTTGAGCTCTTTGCTGGTTCTTCCCTGTTTCATTGATCTGTAACCTTATCAGCCTCTTTTTGCTGAAGCTTGAAAGCATTTAGAACAACAAAAAACCCACAATTTCAAGAAACGAAAAACAACAACAATAATCATTTTAAAATTATAATACATAATTAGCAATCACCGACTTAAGAAAGCTAATATAATCCCTGACACTGTTGTCAGAACTCTACTTAAATTAAACCATGACAACAAACAAACAAAAAGAATTCACAGGTTGAAATTTGGAGCTTGTCTTTGGATCTTTGCATCTACAAGGTTGTTGTTTTGTCTGTTGGGGGCTTGTAAGAATCTACGGTCATAAAACTGTGGTTGAATCTTGAATCTAATGAAAGCTGGTTGGGGGATCAACGAGCGATGTCTGATTTTGCAGTGAAACCCAGTTGCTGTTCCATTTCCCAGCGCAACTTGGAGGCCACCCCGGAATGGTTAGGTTCATATTCCTGTGGTCCCCAAAATGGAAAATGGACGGTTCAGATCATTTGAACTATTGATCAACAGTGATGGGTTTGGGAATGTACCTCGAGCTTGCACATGAGATCTTGGGCAGTTTGGGCAGAGACAATTATGTTCCGGGCAGCTGGTGCTATGAAACCCTCATCAACAGCTTTGTCTATGAATGACAAGAGTGCGTTGTAATAGCCATCCACGTTCAACAATCCCACCTGTTTTGTTTTTTTTTGTTTAAAAACCCCAAAACATAAAACACTCAATCAGGGCTTCCAATCATGCACGTTTATTTCGTGTGTGAATTCGTAGTATTAAATTACAGTTTTGAAGGTAACCGCAACATCCGTGTTATTTTTTGAGACAAAAATAACGATGTAACCGCAATTTAATACTATGATTGAATTCGGGAATAGTTCTTACAGGTTTGTCATGGATTCCTAGCTGAGCCCAGGTGATGACTTCCAGGAGTTCTTCCAGGGTTCCATATCCGCCCGGCAAGGCAATAAAGGCATCAGCTTGGCGAGCCATTTCGGCTTTACGTTGGTGCATGCCGGACACGGCTCTTACTTCTCCCACCGTCTCCCCTGTAATCTGTAATAAAAAAAAACCCAAATTTAATAACAAAACAAAACATACTGTTTTTTTTTTACAATCAAATTGAAACCCCAAACCCAAGTTTTAAATACCTCTCTTGGCATGAGAGTCTTGGGAATTACCCTGTAAGAAAAGAACAAGGGGTAAGAAAGTTAGACAAGAGTTGAAACTGTAAAAAAACAACAATAAAAAATGATTTACCCCAACACGTGGCGGCCGCCATCAAAGACAGCTTGAGAGACAAGGCCCATCAAGCCAATGCTTCCTCCTCCGTAAACCAAGTCAATGTTCCTTTCAACCTGCACGTTTTAGTTTATCCATTGTTAGACTTTACGCGTCTGGTTTAAATTATATTCTCTCCTGCAATTACTCCGCCCCCACTCTAATTTTGTAAAACCCCAAATCCTAATGTTTAGGAGGATATTCATGACTATTTCATTAAATAATTTATTTATATGTGAAAGCAAAATAATTTTGCTTTCAGATATGAAAGAAGCCTAAAAAGGCAAGAACCCGGAATTTATTATGCCGAACTTTATAACAAAAAAGTTCACAAATACCAGTTGTTGGCCAAGCTGAATAGCAGCAAGCTGGTAGCTAGGATTCTTGCCGGGGCTGCTACCACAAAACACACATACACGTTTGAATCTTGAACTCATCTGACGCTGCTGCTGCTGGAGGTGGTGGTGGCGGTGGTTGTGGTGGTGGTGGTGGTGGTTTTCCATAACGGGAAAGGCCCAAAAGTTAAGGAAGAGGAGGAGGGAGAGGAATGATGGAAAAGAATGGTGTCGTTGTTGTCCTTTTTATATGAAATCAAAAGATGAAAAGGAATGCCCCACAATCCAACACATCACGTACGTCTCTCTCAGTGTAGTAGGATTAGTTTTGAGAATAAATCATTTTATTCTCTTTGCAATTTGATCCCTGCCTTTTTCCTTGTTTTGTGGATTCAACCACGCCTTGATTCACGAAACATTCTTCGGATTTATTACACACTATTCTAAGATGATCCACTTCACCTACCGTTACACGGAAGAGTTAAATCCCAAAATCCTTTTTGTTCTTCCCCACTTTATAGAATCTATCATTTTACACGACTTCATGCGTTTACATTCAATGTTCTTTAAGGCCAAATCAACTCTTACAAAGATTTAGACATGTCCGAGTGTGAATTGTTTGTTTGAAATATTAGTTCTAAAATTGGGTTTGTGCAAAAAGTAGTGAAACTCTTTTAAAATATAAATCAAGTTTGTACTACTCCAAATCCTCCAATCAAGGGTAACCATAACAATATCAATTAAACTAAAACTCAGTCAACAAAAAATTATGTTAAGTTAATAAGTTGTACGCGTTTAAAAAAATTAAGGGTGGACGAGGCGCTAGGTCCCTTAAGAAGGGCCAGTGGTTCGAATTATTTTAATGTTGTGAATGGAGAACACTAGGTTGGGAGGGTCATTCTCATATTGAGTCTATGCAGAACCCGATTTGAATTAGTCAATCAATGAGTCGGACACTGATGATTAAACTAAAAAAATAAGGGTTAATAGTTAATGAAACCTTGGAATAGTACATAAAGGCTAAGGTCTTGGGTCTTAGTAGGGATGGGCACGGGTCGTGATTTTAGCCCACCTAAACTTGACTCGAAAATAAATACCCCAAATCCGCACCCGATCCGAATATTTCTTTAAAAAATCCGGCTCGACCTTACCCGAAAATAAATATACTAAACTCGACCCGACCCGACTCGACCCGACTCGACCCGACCCGAACTATAGAAAAAATAATAATTTTAGGAGCCTAATTGTAAAAAAATAATTTTAGTAGACTTAATTAGAAAGAAAAAAACTATAATTTGAAGGACTAAATTGTAAAAAAAATCAATTTTAAGGACCTAATTATAAAAAAATATATAAAAATGGGGTATTATTATAAATATCCCTAAAAATTTAGGAAGAAATTACACAATTAGTCCAAGGTCGATGAAATATTTTCACCCTAAACCTGACCCAACCCGACCCGACCCTAAATTTTTTTATTAAAAAATCTGATCCGATCAGGCCAGTCGGATCGAACCTGACCGGATCGGATAAAATGCCCATCCCTATGTCTTAAAATATTCAAATTCAACTTATATATTATATAAATCATGTGTGAATTATCTTCACATTCAAAATAATATGTGTAATTAGTTTAAACAATTTTAGATTAAACATTTATAAATATGGACCAAAAATATACCTTTCAGAGAGGGCCAAACTTCAAATTGTATATATATGATGTCGTTGTCATACATATACTTGAACTGAACCAAAATATTTTTAAAAAGATCATATTTGCTTGAAATTAGAAAAATGATTAAATATTTTATCAAGAATTAATTTTTTTAATTGAATTAAATTTCAGATTATAAAAAACTCATCAAACAAATTACCGAGAAAAAGTTATATGATGAGCTTTTAAAGTTATTTAAATGATTGGATAAGATTAATAGAAGATATTAGTCTAAATTGAAATTATTCTCTTTTACATGAAAATATTGACACGACAACACTTTTTATTGAGGAAGACGAAAGACAAAAATGAGATAAAAAATCAATAAAATATTTAGCCGAGGATCATGGCTTAAAACCACATGTTAATCAAACATTATCTTAGAATAAACAGTTTAAATTTTTAGCATTTGGTCTCGCTCGTTGGTGTGGGGTTTGAAACTATTTTGGAACTTAACCCTTGCAAGAAAAAAGTTATTTAAACATAGAATCGTAGGCACAATCTATTTTTTAATAGATGGCTGAGATGAGATTTTTTTAAAAAATGATTTATACTCGATTTAAAAGTTGTAATCTCAATCATTAAACTCAGATGATTCAGTGGCTATAAATCAGAATAAAATTAAATAGTTTTACATTGATTTAGTGGATCCTAACTCTCTCTCTCACGAGAAATTATTAGATGAACCCAGCTCACCACGTCATCTATGGTTCATCCAATAATATTCACTCATTTCAGTGTAACTTCTAAGTAACTACTCACTCCTTAGTTACATGTAGAAAAGAAGTGAAGTTTCATCTTAGAAAAAATGACATAAAAAATATTATTAGATGAATCATAAATGACGTTGTGAGCCAGACTCATCTAATAATTTTCCCTCTTACACACACACACACATATATATATATATATAGGGTTTTATTTTGATGCACAAGCTGTGTAAATTTTTTTTACACAACCCTTTTATAAAATTTAAAATTTAAATCACAAACCCTAGCAACCTAAAACCTAAACCCTAAGCCCTAAACCCTAAACTCTAAATTCTAACCATAAACCTTAAATTATATACACTACATACTAAACCCCTAAACCCTAACCTAAAATCTTAAACCCTAAACTCTGAAATTAAAGGGCTTGTGTAAACTAAAGTTTACACAAGCTTGTGCATCAAAGTATTTTCCATATATATATATTAGTGTTTGAATTTGCTTTTAAGCTTTAATTCAGTAGCTAAACTTTTTTGGATTCAAATTGGAAATTGAATTTGGATTTTTTTTATTCAATTTGGTATTTATATCTTTGTCCAATTAACCATTCCTTTGTATTAAAAATATTTATACTTTTATAAAATTTCAAAATCACTTGAATTTATGTAAGTCTACTTAACCTGAACAGATCTAAATTCGAAATACTAATATAATTTAAACCAAAAAACTAAATTTAGATGTCCATTTGAACTAAGAATCCAAATCCATCTAATTGG
This sequence comes from Hibiscus trionum, assembly GCA_030270665.1. Lineage (NCBI taxonomy): Eukaryota > Viridiplantae > Streptophyta > Magnoliopsida > Malvales > Malvaceae > Hibiscus > Hibiscus trionum. The sequence goes on along the minus strand of BSYR01000036.1, from coordinate 9,554,087 downwards.
AGCACAAAAAAGTTTATGTACTAATTTAAACCACAAAAAATCAAATTCAAACATCAAGACATATATTTGCTCATATATGCAATGAGATGTGACAATGAAAGAATCAATAATTCTTGATAGATATATAAGATTATCTTTCATGTAACTTTGTCCTTTTATAGTAAATGTCCCACGAGCTCTAGATTATATATACCACATATATATTAATCGATCTGCCCACGTTAATGTGATCTAATGATTTTTCAGACAAAAATTTTATGTGTTCGACAATGAAAACAGGCTGCCAGCTTCAACTATGTGAGATGTGGTTATCTGAGAATTTCGTACGATAAGCCATTGAAATGAAAGAAAAATTGTAATTTTTTTTATTATATGCATGTTCGTCTTATTGATTATATTCGAAATGTGAAGTTGTTCTTTTCAATATTCGAACTCACGTCCTTTCTTTGTGAGTGAAAAAAAAAATTGCAATTTGATAATACTTCCATTACAGTTATGTTTGATATTTTGAAGGTTATTTAAGAACAAGTCGAAGGGTGGACACGTGATGCCATGAATTCTAGTCTGTCCCACTTGGGATCAAACTGCCCGAAAGCTATATTAAGGAAGGTTCTATATGTACATGCACATATATTAACTCTATATATTCAAATAAATTTTTTTTCTCTTCTCGGTATCTCTTTCTATACACCAACACTACAAAAATTAAAATTTAATCTCTAATCTTAAATCTTAAACCTTAAAAATACACTATGCCTCCAATTCTTTGAACCTTAATCATAAACCTTGTACATAATTTTTAACTGCCGAACATAAATATTGACACCAAAAAAAGTAAAGGATTTCTATTATATATATATATTTATAATCGTTTAGTTGGTATCGTTGTTATTACAATAATTAAAAATATATAAATTAAATCCAAATTTAATTAATTAATATGGTCATTTATTCAGAATACACGCATCCCTATTTTAAGAGGTGACTTGCATCCTGTATTAAAATTGTTCGAAAATTTTGAGATTCACTAATTGACTAAGTAATTAAAAATCTTATATTATCTATTTTATACGTATTTAAATTTTAATATTTACCGTAAAAATAATAAATAATTTTCGACTTAATAACAAATTATTGGAAGGGACTAAGATCCTTTTTTGTACGACAAAGGGGTATTGGGGAGGTATAGATATGTGTGAAACAGCTGGATTGGTGGTTGCAACTTATGCTGTTGTCTCTGATTGGACACATCTGGGCCTCCTCCTCACTTCTGCTGGATTTTCATCTCTATGTTATCCCCTTTTTTAACATATTCAATTTGATTAGACAAATATCCCAATATAAATATACAACTTTTAAATATGTAAAAAATATTTACATTAAAAACATATTCATATGTAAATTACAATTAAAAACAATACATCAAAATAATTATACTTTTTAATCTCACAATTCAAATTTATTCCATTTGTAACATTAAAATTCGAATCTCAAATACATTATTTGAAGGATATAAGATTTTATCATGTTGGTCCAACCAGTAGTTGATTCACCGATATTTTTTTAGATGTTACTATTAGTATATTAAGAATAATATATATAATTATTTAAATATTTAATTTATTATAATAGTACTACTATAAATATTATAGTAACTAATTTATGTAATGGCTAGTTGTTTTTGTTGTTCTTTTTTTTTCTCCCATACCCTTACTGGCATTGAGATAACTTCCTTGTTTAAATACAATTAAAATTTAGATGTTTTTCTATATTATTTGATTCAATATTTATTACAACTATTTAGGGATGAAGTACAACTATCAATTTGACGTGTTTTAATAGATCCATTTATTATAATTATATTAATCATTTTAATAGATAACTATATTAATTAATTAAGTTAACCAAAATCAGTGACGGAGCCAAGATTTAGGGTTAGAGAGCAAATTATAAATATTTAAAAGTAGGAAAAATTCATAAATAAACCAATTTTTAAAGAAATTCAAATATTGAAATAAAAGTGAAAAAAATTTCCTTGATTCCCCCATGTAACCAAAATGAACTAAATTTGGGTTTTTAAATTATTATTTATAAAATAAAATAAACAAATTAAGAATAGCATCATACCTTAAATAACTAGAAAATCAGTGACATAAATATAAAACAAAGTCGGCAGCTGTACTTGAAGGCAAAGGGATCACAGGGATCCTGTGAGGAAGATTCTCACACAAAATGGGAGGACTCATAAGTGCACTTTGAAACTACATAAAATATTATAATAATTAACTTAATTAATTAATCTGTTGTTGCTTTTAAAACTTTAACTTTATAAAATATTTTTATTAAGTAAAAAATATTATATGACCTCGATGTAAATATAGAACTTCGAACTTATATACGATGGGATAACATAAACATCCTGACCACTTAATTTATTAATAGATATTTATATTTAAAACAATATTATTTGTTGTTGCTAAAGTGATTATCATATCATAGAAAATAAAATTATAAATTTTAAAATAATAGAACGATTAAAATTATAATCTTATGCATTGAAATAAAAAATCATTATGCTATTGAACCTAACGAGTGGTTTTAGTGAAAAAGATAATGATGCTCATTTTAAGACTCTCATCCGAGCACTTTGTGTGTGTAAGGTGTTTGTGTGTTGTCAATGGGTTAAAAAGTATGAACAAATACTATCATAAAATCACTGGTGAGTTTGGGGTGCAACATGTTTAAGGTGCGGCTAAAAAACAGCAAGTTTCAAAACTTGTGAAAGACTCACTTAAGAACTTAAAATGTTATTAGAATGTTAGACTTTCTAATAACATTTTAGGTTGGGGTTTTCAAGATTTTTAACAAGTTTCAAAACTAAAAATAAATAAAATTTGAAACTTTATCCAATAACTTAAAATGTTATAAAAAAACAAGTTTCTAAACATGTCAAAAAATTACGAAAAAAATTAACATAAAATATTATCAAAAAGTCTAACATTTTAAGTTATTGGATGAATCTTTCACAAATTTCGAAACTTATCGTTTTTATACCGTATCCTTACCTGTTGTACGTTAGACCCCTCTACAATCACATTAGTATATTAAAAGAAATCATTGTGACATTATATTGATGGAATCTTTTTTTCTTGATCATCAAGCAATTACATATGGTTAAACTCTTTTGTCGGCTCCATTGAATAACTAACCTGAAACGTTGAATTCCGTGACTAGGTTTAATGTCAAATGCTTTTGATTTAGGACTGCATGAAAACGATAACAACAATTAAACCCGACCATGCACCGAAATTCCCTTTACCATTTTTTCCCTGTTAAAATCGGAACACCACTATAACATGTTTCATTACATTACTAAACTTGTCTAAGGGTAAAGATTTTTAAGAACCGAACTCTGATTTTACTTAAATGATGTATTATTTTATTAGATTAATTTATAGTTAATAAAATTATTATTATTTAAATTAATAATTATTATCCTTTATACTGGCGGTGGAAATTAAAAGTTTTCACAAACTCTTTAGTTTTAGGGTTTAGGGGTTTACTTTAGGGTGTAAGGTTTAAGGGTTTAGGCGTAGAGATTTAGAATTTAGCAGTAATGGTTAAAATTTAGGGTTTGATGTTTAAAGGTTAGGATTTAGTTTTTAATCTATAAACCCTAAATTATAACTCTAAACTATAAATTCCAACTGTTATCCCTAAATTCAAAATCCTTACACATGAACCCTTGAACCATACACCCTAAATTAAATCTCTTAAACCTAAAACTAAAATAATTGTAAAAACTTTTAATTTCTACCGTCAATGTATCAAACAATTATCCATTAATAATTATTATCTAGTAACAATATATACTTTGTGGATTTTATAGATAATGATATGGATGAAACATTGGTACTAACATGTTTCACCTTTAGAAAACCATTATTTCTTGTGTCCCAACCAAATTAAAAAGAGATGAAGAGAAAGTAAAAGTGAATGGTTTATGCAAAAGACAAAAGCAAATCCAATAGATTTTCAGCACCTTTTATTTTAGCCCTTTTTAATTAACAAATATGAAAATGGTTTGAACAAAAAGAAAAGGGCTAATATGAAAATGGATTTGAATATTCATTTTTAGTCCACCAAGTAAAGCTATAATTATAGCCACGTGGCCTAACATGAATGGGTCAACATTTCCAAATTCAATTTTTTTTTCCTTTTAAGATGATTATTGCTATTTGACTGTTCCTACTACCAACCAAACCCATCCATGTGCAAAGAAATTTCCCCCATTTCTTTTTCTTTTCTTTTCTTTTCTCCCAAACATTATTTTATGAGATTGAATTCGATAGTTCTTATTGTTGAATTGGTGGCTTGAAATGTCAAGCTTTGTGGGCTTGATAATGTGAATGGCTGCAAATTGGTGCAGCAAATAAAGAAAAGCAAATGTGAATGAAGAAAATGGCAGCAGCAAATGAAGAAAATGGGGAATGGTAAAATTATTTTTTGGTCCCTAAAGTTTAGGCTATTTACAAGTTTAGTCCTTAAAGCTCAACTATAAATAGGCCTAGCATTTGTCATTTAAAATCATCCCAACATCCATCTCTCCCATTTGTTTCTCTTCTCTCATATTTGGGAATTCTTAGGAATTCCATTTGTTTGTACCATTTTTGGTATTAGTGAAGTTATCATCCGGTGGTGGTGCCCGAGGAGTAGACGACATTTTTGTCGAACCTCGTAAATTCGGTGTGTTCTCTCCATTATTTATTTCGGTTGATTATTATTGGGTTTTTCCATTAGGTTTCAATATTCAATAGTTGACGTGTTTGTCCGCTGTGCAAATTTCGGTAGTTTCGATCTCGACATTTCAGCTCAGATTTGAAGCTACGTTCGTGTGGGAAATAACCCGGTTTCCCCAACAATTGGCATCAGAGCTTCGGTGAAGGCTATCCCGGTCGCTCGGTTGCTGCAAAGAAGTGTGGTGTTGTGACAGTGCGTGTCTAGGAAAGTTCTGGCTAGGAAAGACTGGGTATTTAAGCGATCCGTGTGATCCACCTCTCTTTCCTGGGAACTTACCTGGTGCAGTGTTTCAATATCCAGTTCGTGCTGTTGAATATTATTCGTTGCCATGGCAAAAGACGGATCAGAAGGGACATCAAGCTCTTCCTCTATACCGGTGAGGAGGATAATGTCAAATGCAAACTTCTCGGTGGAGTTGTTCGATGGATCCGGTCACTTCGGCATGTGGCAAGGCGAGGTGCTAGACTCTTTATTTCAACAAGGTCTAGACATTGCCATTGAGGAAGAAAAACCCGTAGATATGGAGGAGAAAATCCAAAAGCCAAAAATGAGAGGGAGATCAAAGTCAAAGTCCAGACTTGGGAGAGATAGTATGAATGTTGGGACACGCTGGTGAGAAATCCTTGCAAATTTTGGCAAAGCAAGGATTGTTGAAAGGTGCAAAGGCTTGCAAGTTAAATTTTTGTGAGCATTGTGTTCTGGGAAAGAAGAAGAGAGTGAAATTCGGTACCGCTATCCATAATACGAAAGGTATTTTGGATTATGTTCACTCAGATGTGTGGGGTCCTTCCAAAACAACGTCGCTGGGAGGAAAACACTATTTTGTAACTTTTGTTGATGACTTTTCCAGAAGAGTTTGGGTGTATACAATGAAGTCTAAAGATGAAGTGCTCAAAGTTTTCCTGAAGTGGAAAAATATGATTGAGAACCAGACTGGCAAGAAGATCAAACGGCTTAGGACGGACAATGGAGGGGAATATAGAAGTGATCCGCTCTTTGACGTTTGCCAGGAGCATGGTATTGTTCGACACTTCACTGTTAGACATACACCACAGCAGAATGGGGTGGCAGAGCGTATGAATCGAACACTACTTGAGAAAGTTCGATGTATGTTGTCCAATGCTGGGTTGGGACAACCATTTTGGGCTGAGGCTGTGACATATGCTGGCCATCTCATCAATCGTCTACCGTCATCGGCGATTGGAGGAAAAACACCGTTGGAGGTATGGTCTGGAGTACCCGCTACAGATTATGATTCCTTACATGTATTTGGATCCACTGCGTATTATCATGTGAAGGAGTCAAAACTTGATCCTAGAGCAAAGAAGGCTATCTTTATGGGAATCACTCATGGAGTGAAGGGATTTCGACTTTGGTGCTTAGACACAAAGAAGATAATTTGTAGCAGAGATGTTACCTTTGATGAATCTGTCATGTTGAAGAAGGTAACAAATGGAGCTGTTCAGACAAGTAGTACTCCACAACAGGTGGAGTATACTCCAAACCAGGTGGAGTTTCAAGAGACGGTGATTAGTCCAGCAATTGATGTTACTGATTCTCCAACTCCAATGGAGGAATCAGAAGATGAAGAGGTTCAAACCCAAGAACCATTGGAGACACCAGAACCACTTGCAGTTACAAGGCCAAGGAGAGAAATTCGTAGACCTGCTCGATTTACAGATACAGTGGCCTATGCCCTTCCAGTTGTTGATAATGATATCCCTGTCACTTATCAAGAAGCAATGCAAAGCTTAGAAAGTGACAAGTGGAAAAGTGCCATGGATGAAGAAATGCAATCTCTCTAGAAGAACAACACCTGGGATTTGGCATATTTACCAGAAGGTAAAAGGGCAATTGGATGCAAGTGGGTATTTGCAAAGAAAGACGGATCTCCCAGCAAGAAAGATGTTCGCTACAAGGCAAGGTTGGTAGCTAAAGGCTACGCTCAGAAGGAGGGAATCGACTACAACGAAGTATTTTCCCCTGTTGTGAAGCATTCCTCCATTAGAACATTGTTGGCCTTGGTAGCACAGTTGAATTTGGAGCTAGCTCAACTCGATGTAAAGACGGCTTTCTTGCACGGTGATTTGGAAGAGGAGATCTATATGACTCAGCCAGAAGGATACTTAGATGCTGGTGGTAAGAAATGGGTTTGTAAGCTGAACAAATCGCTATATGGATTGAAGCAATCTCCGAGGCAGTGGTACAAGCGATTTGATAGCTTTATGAGGAGGCAGAAGTACACAAGAAGCAAATACGACCATTGCGTGTATTTGCGAAAGCTACAAGATGGATCTTTCATTTATCTCCTCTTGTATGTTGATGATATGCTGATCGCTTCAAAGAGTCAACAAGAGATAGACAAATTGAAGGCTCAGTTGAATCAAGAGTTTGAGATGAAAGATCTAGGTGAGGCCAAGAAGATTCTCGGCATGGAGATAAGTAGAGACAGACGGAGAGGCAAGCTTTGTTTGACTCAGAAGCAATATCTGAAAAAGGTATTACAATGTTTTGGCATGAATGAAAGCACAAAACATGTAAGTACCCCACTTGCTTCTCATTTGAAACTCAGTTCTCAATTATCTCCTAAAACTGATGAAGAGCGAGAATATATGGCAAAAGTTCCATATGCTAATGCAGTAGGGAGCTTGATGTATGCGATGGTGTGTACGCGGCCTGACATTTCACAAGCAGTTGGAGTTGTGAGCAGGTATATGCATGATCCTGGAAAGGGACATTGGCAAGCTGTGAAATGGATTCTACGGTATCTCCAACAAACCGTAGATGTTGGTTTAGTGTTTGAGCAAGATGAAACACTTGGTCAGTTTGTGGTTGGATATGTTGATTCCGACTATGCTGGTGATTTGGATAAGCGTCGGTCTACTACTGGGTATTTGTTTGCTTTAGCAAAAGCCCCAGTTAGTTGGAGGTCTACTTTACAGTCAACGGTGGCTTTGTCAACTACAGAGGCAGAGTACATGGCAGTTGCAGAGGCTGTTAAGGAGGCGATTTGGCTTAACGGATTGTTGGAAGACTTGGGAGTTGTTCAAAGTCACATTAGTCTCTATTGTGACAGTCAGAGTGCTATTCATTTAGCGAAAAATCAAGTCTACCATTCAAGAACCAAGCACATCGACGTGAGGTATCACTTTGTGCGGGAGATCTTTGAAGAAGGAAAGATTCTACTTCAGAAGATTGCGACGGCAGAAAATCCTGCAGATATGTTGACCAAGGTGGTAACATCAATCAAGTTCAATCATTGTTTGAACTTGATTAACATCTTGCAAGTTTGAGCACCTTCGGGTGTATGGCGCTCATGAGCGCATTTGGAGGCACTGCAGAAGATAACGTTTGGAGAGAAGAAAATTTTGAGAAGCTTGATGAATTCAAGCCAAGGTGGAGATTTGTTGAATTGGTGGCTTGAAATGTCAAGCTTTGTGGGCTTGATAATGTGAATGGCTGCAAATTGGTGCAGCAAATAAAGAAAAGCAAATGTGAATGAAGAAAATGGCAGCAGCAAATGAAGAAAATGGGGAATGGTAAAATTATTTTTTGGTCCCTAAAGTTTAGGCTATTTACAAGTTTAGTCCTTAAAGCTCAACTATAAATAGGCCTAGCATTTGTCATTTAAAATCATCCCAACATCCATCTCTCCCATTTGTTTCTCTTCTCTCATATTTGGGAATTCTTAGGAATTCCATTTGTTTGTACCATTTTTGGTATTAGTGAAGTTATCATCCGGTGGTGGTGCCCGAGGAGTAGACGACATTTTTGTCGAACCTCGTAAATTCGGTGTGTTCTCTCCATTATTTATTTCGGTTGATTATTATTGGGTTTTTCCATTAGGTTTCAATATTCAATAGTTGACGTGTTTGTCCGCTGTGCAAATTTCGGTAGTTTCGATCTCGACATTTCAGCTCAGATTTGAAGCTACGTTCGTGTGGGAAATAACCCGGTTTCCCCAACACTTATCCAATCAACAGCTTTCTCACAAGACTTATCAACTTTGGTTGGTGGCTGCCTCGTGTTTCATTATGGTCATTGGCTTACCAAAATTAATATTATATTTTTTATTTAAATTTCAAAGAGACTATATGTTTATCGAATAATTTTTTATCAAATTATAAATCAATCGAGTTTGAACGAAATTTATGTTTTTATTTGATTATATTTAAAATTTATCTGTACTTGGCTCATCTTTATTTTTGTAAAATTATGTTTTCGCTCATGAATAATATACAAACAAGTTGTATATGAACATATTTATTTCTATTTAGATAAAAAGAATCAAACTTACATAGTAACAATTATATTAAAAATAAATAAACAAAAATATTTTTAAGTATCTTTTAAAGGAAATATATTAGTTTTAAATAAACAAACTAATAGACGGGTGTTCAAATTTGTGTGTTTAATAAACAAACATGTTTTTTTAGTCATAGTCGTTTATTTTATTTAATAAACTAACATAAATGAAAATATTTGAATAATTCATGTGTAATTCGTCAAACATTTTTACGTGTACAATCCTACATTTAATGTATTTTCAATTTAAATTTTTATATTGATACTAAATTATATTCAGATACATCATCAATAAATTAATAAACTATTTTTAAAATATTATAAATGGGTATAATTAATAATTATTGTTAACATATGATGTCATGTAATTCGCTAATAGTGGACTTATGTCAATACATCTTATATAGATCATTTTGATATTCATTTCTCTCATGGATTTATATTAAATACGCTCCAGTGGAAATAAAAAGTTTTTACAAGTGTATTAGTTTTAGGGTTTAAAAATTAATTTAGGGTTTAAAGTTTGGTGGTTTAGAGTTTAGAGTTTAAGGGTAGAATTTAGGGTTTATATGTTAGCATTTAAGTTTTAGGGGTAATAAACCTAAATCCCTAGAACCTAAACGCTAACATGTAAACCCTAAATTCTAGCCTTAAACTCTAAATTCTAAACTACCAAACTTTAAACTTTAAACTAATCTTTAAACCCTAAAATTAAAACACTTGTAAGAATTTTTTATTTCCGCCGTTAGTATTTTTTTAATTTACATTGCACCATGATTTAAGCTGCGAATAAAGTGACAAGACTTGACATTAAGATTTTAGTTGACATTAATTCGAATTTAATAACTGAACAAACCTTTCTCTTACTAAAAAAATCCCGCTCACCACCAAAATTAAAAAAAAAAAGAGGTCATCCCCATAAAATAAATGGTGCATGTTTTGGGTAAAGATTTATTTTAATGAACCAAAGAATAAACATTAAACAATAATTATGTTAGTGATTAAGACATGATTATTAGTTTAATAGTAATGTGTAGAAAAAACAATACATCTCCTCCCTTTAAATTGATGCTTGATCTTTTGGAAGGTACAATAAGAAATAACCTAACAAGAATGTATACGTCCATCTATCATTCAATGTGATAATGAAATTGTACCCGAATATTTGATTCAATAATAATAGTAAGTATCTTGTTAGTTTTTTTCTATAATTATATGTCACCAAATCAAATCAAACATTGTTGATATTGTTTGAAGTTGACGTTCCCCAAAATTATAAAGAATAAATCAAATATTCTCAATAATTAAAGGATTAGTGCATGTGTGATTGAATCTTTTGTGTGTGGATAAAACAACTTTTTAAGCATGAATTTTACAATTTTTTGTCTACTTGGCTTAATCCTTTGAAAATTTATAAAATTATATTTTAATACTTTAAAAATCTATAATATTTTTACCCCCAAAATTTTTCGCTTTTCTACTTGTCCTTAAATTTTTTTACGGCATTAGTTTTTTGTTGATATGACACTTGAGAGCGTGTTATATAATGAAAAAATAATCAATTCAAACAGGGGCGGATGCACTATGGTGCTTGGTGGGTCACTTGACCCACTGTTACAAAATAGGATACATTAATTTGGTAATCACTAAATTTTTAGGGTGTTTTTGCTTTGGTCATTGAAATCGAAAATTCTTTAGTATAGTCACTAAACTTTTATTTTAAATTCATTATGATCACTATTGTAGTGCTTTTAACCCCGTTAAGAAATATTGATGTGGCGCATCAAAGTCTTCTTTCCAATTTTTTTTTTTAATTTTTCAAAGTTATAGCTTTTTCCAAGGCCGTAATTTTTATTAACGGAATGGTTGTCGATCAATCCCAACGGTTGGAAAGATTCGTTTTTCTAAAAGTTTAATATAGTTTAGTTTCAAGTTGATCTGATGGTTAACACTGGTGAATCAAAACTAAAAATCTCAATTTGAGTATTTTAAAACCTAAAACAATTTTAGTTTCGTAATCTTTTTGAAAAATCTTAGAACTCTAAATCGGATTTGAATATAAAACTTATGTTTGTTTGCACAACAATTGTCACTATCAATACTTAATGTCATTAGAGTAAGTTTTTCTACTCTCTAAAACACAATTACATCGGTGTAATGTAGTCCTTATTTCTCAAACATATTTACACATATTAGTTCTTCAATGTCGATATGTCTCTGACTATAAATCATGTTTGTTTGTACAACAATTGTCACTATAAACCTTATGCTTGCTTGCACAAAAATTGTCACTATCAATACATTATTACAACAGTGTAAATTGATTTTAAATTATTAGACTGATCGGTGAACCACCAAGTTTAAATTTCTAGATTCGCCCCTGAATTCAAAGACTAATATGAACACACAAAAACAAGTTCAATGACCAATTTAAAATGTTTTCAAATTTAGGCATTAAAAGTTGCTTTATCCCGTTTTTTTCTCTCACGAAAGGGACTTTCGAGGAATCTCAACTTGCTATCGTTATCTCTTTCAAATGATGGAAAATTCGAACCAAACAATTACATCTGTTTTGTCTGTAATCAGGCAGCAAATACGAAGGGTAAATTAAATGTGTTTGGATGTATGTTAATTAGACTTTTATGCCATGAACAATTTGCTGTTAAGGTTGGCTTCTCTTTTCCACAATAATTAGTGATAATTAACGCGTCAAATCTTAATTCTAATTGCAATTTTCTCTCATTAATTTGAAATCAAATTTGATTTTAAATCTTTTTAGGGTTTTTTACGTTCATTAGTGTGAACGAAGGAGGCGATAATTCTAGGACAGAGAAGGATTATAAATATTGAAAATAAGGGTAAAAATTCAGAAGTAGTTACTAAACTATGAAAAAAATATTATTTTAGCCATTGACTTTTCAAAAAGTCACAAAATGGTTATTTAATTTATTAAATTATTACAATATGCTCATTAAATTTATCAAATTATTACAAAAAAAGACCATTAAATTTTATTGGACTGTTAAAAACAGTATTTAAATTTTAATCAATAATCACAGTTTGATAAATTTAATGATGGTTTTATAAGTTTTGAAAGGTATGTGAACAAAACGAATTTTTCATAATTTAATGACTATTAATGAACTTCATCCTAAAAATAATTCTACAAATTAATTTCTGTCGATAATTTTCTACTTACCGGCTAATACGATTTTACTAATGAATTGATTAGCATTCTGGTTATAACATGTAGGCTGCATAATGCAAATCATGAAGCCATTATCAGACCCCAAAAAATAAAACTTAATAGTAATAAAGGTGTCTAATCTATAATTTTTTTAATTTGGTGCCTAACGTTTTTTTCGGGCCACTTTAGTTTCTAACATTTCATTATGTAACTCAAATCAGGTTTTTCCGTCAATCGTCGTTAAATTTTTTTCGTTATCTAATAAAAATACGACACGTGGCCTATTTTTATTTATTTAATTTCTGAATTTCTTTTAAAAAATAAACTTCTTAAACCCCCAAGTTTTAATTTCATTCAATCAAACCTTCAAATCACATCTCCCTCACCGTTTGACATCCCCACACGTCAGCGGTTCACTGTTCACCACTCAAACGTCGTGTACCTCACCGTTCAACATCCCCCACGAACTAGTGATCGATTAGAATCCCAATCGGTCTCTTTTTCTTCATTATTGGATGTTCATCGACGAAGCAATCGACGATTCATTCGCCGATTTTCGACGACAAGATGATGGGGTTTCAGTTGTGGGGGGCGACGTAGGCAAGGGTGGTCGGTGGTGGGATGGGAGGAATTTAGAGATTTAGGGTTTGTGTTTGGGGTTTTAGATAAATTAAATATTTTAGGTTTTTTTACAAAATCAAAGATTTTCTGATTTTTAAAAAAATAAAAATTAAAGAAAATACCAGAAATATGCCACATGTTGTGCTCTTATTAGATAATGGAACATTTTTAACGCCTGTCACGGAAAAACTTGATTTGAGTTACGGAATGAAACGTTAGGCACCAAAGTAGGCCGAAAAAAGGTTATAGGTTGGACACCTTTTTGACTGTCAAGCCAAAAAAATAAGAAATGACCAATGAGAGTTTGTCCAAGTGGTAAGTATCTTGATATCGTTTAAGCATGTCTCGAGTTCGATGTTTTGTATATATAAAAATTCTCGCTGAGAGACACACCCACCACAACCAGATGTCAAAGACTTAAAATCAAGCTAGATGAAAGTGAATGGAATTTTTATAATTTGTTTCCAAAATTGCAAATAAAGAAATATTGTTGAATGAATTAATAGCGGTTCCAATGATCGAAATGAGAGGGTCTAGTTTGGTCAAGGAGTTGTGTTATCTGACAGTTGTTTCAAAAGTCTCCAACTTAACTACCTCATCCACACGTGTAGATGCAATAAATTCACAACCACATTTCCGAACAAAAATAAATAATTTATCCTCTCCTCTTCTTCTTTTCAATTTATTTATTAAAAATGCTTTACAAATATCAAGGATTAATTATAAAGACTTATTTATATAAAACTAATAAATAATTAAATAATACATGATAACACAAGTACAGGTTGGGCACCAATGGTAGAGTGTATTTTATATTTAAACATTAAAAAAACACTAATATCTAACTAAGGTGGGACATGCTTCATTGCTTGACCAAATCTCACATTTGTAACTTATTAACTTTTCAAGTGCATTATATCAAAGAAACATTATATAATATGTAGTTTTTATAATAATTATATCAATTTTTTTATATAATTAACGTAAAGAAGCACACCACCAATTGATATTTTTTTTATAATTTACATAAAGAAGCATATCAAATCTTTAGCTTTTTGCTTTTAAAGATAATATCCTTTTTGAAAGAAAAAATTACCTCATATTGATTAGATATTAGTTTTTCAAGTGTTTAAATATAATATTTTAAACATATATTCATTGAGGGAATGAAGAGAAAACACAAACACATTATTTGGGCTGGTATGTATTTGTATGTATCGTACGTTTTTTTTTAACCAAATTTATATATTTTTCATTTTTAACTGGTGATGACTTACTTTGACTAGCTCATCGTATTCAGGAACAGTTGATATCATTTGCTAGACGATGCTCATAATTTTCCTTTTCATTTTCATTTTCATTTTCATTCAGGTAAAGATTTAACTTCGAAATTAACAAAATCATCTTTACATACCAACGACTTTACCTTCACAACAAAAATCGTTACATAGCTTTAAATAATTTCGAAACAATACAATTTCTCTAAATAAAAAATCACCCTTTCCCCTAATTTAGCCGATTGAAGGGCATGTTCAACGAAGTTTACAAGTTTAGGTATGAAAATAATAATAAAGTGATAAATTTATGTGAAAGACTCAACTGCCGACCAGTCCAAGCTGTGAGTGGAGTGCACACGTGCGGTTTACTAGATTTCTTTCTTTCTATTTATTTATTTATCATTATATTATTATCTGCCTCCTTTCTTTCTATACGAGAGGCTGTTTTCCATTTCTTACTTTTTTTTTGGTTTAAAGTGCCTTTTTAGGGCCCAATAGCAAAGCAACATCTATTCTTCTCCCCTTTTTGGCAATGAATAATATAAGATTTGTTTTTCTCGAATATAAAATTCTAATAAAGTAAATAAAAAATTTGAATTAGTTTAATTTATGAGTATTATTTTATTATTAAAATTTGATTTGATTTTTTTATTTAAATAAAATAGATTGATTCGAGTAAAATAAAAGAATTTTAAAAAGATTATCGGACAAAAATTAAAATAAAAACACGTAAATTTAAGAGTATATATGATGTCATTCAAAGCAAAATAAGAAGAGGCTTTCACGTGTCAAAAATATTATAGTTTTTTATAAAGTTTTTTATTTTTTTTAAATAAAAATTATTTTTACGGTGATTATAAGATAATATACCTTTATATATATTTTTTAATTCTTTGATAAGACATATACGTTGCTGATAAAGTCGCTTGAACTCGAATTCTACAGGATGAACATCATCCTCTTTAATAATAAGATCACTCGTTGAGTTTAATTTAAAGAGTATTTGCTAGTTTTTAAGAGGGCTTAATATTGACAAGAACCGTGTGGTATTTACGTTAATTTATTAATTAATTTTTTAGATAATCAAGTCGTAAAAAATTCAATTTAATTTAAACTCAAAAATTGAATAATTTACTCGGGTTAATTTAAAGAATCAATAATTCAGTTCAATTAACTCAAAATTTAAATTTTTTTTGTTGCCCTTTCGATTTTTAAGTCTTTGCCCTGACTAATCCAGACCAACCCGCATTACACATCTGATTTTGGTGGGTGAGTCTCTCAACGAGGATTTTCTACATACACAACGCCTCACACTCGAGACCTACTTAAGCGACACCAAGCCGCCTACCATTTGATCCAATCCCTTAGTTTACATTTAATTCAAATTTTTTAATTAAATCGAATTTTATACACTCCTACTGATATTTACACTAAAGGCCAAAAAGGAAAAAATATTATAGGAAATTATTTGGGTAGGATTGTCACTAGAAGATTAATAGGCTTGAACGGAACCCAACATGAGTTTTAGGCTATAAAAGATATTATGAGTACAGCTCAACTTCAATAAACCAAATCGGACCCAACCTAAATTAATAGGCCCATTCACAGTTAAAAGTAGATCGGAATGACATATGCTATATAAATATTTTTCTTAATTGTAACTACTTTCAACTTATTCCTTTATAAAATATATTTTCTTAACTTTAAGTATTGTATTCTGATGTTGTTTCTTCAATATTTTTCATGAACTCGAGGTTGTTAAAACAATATTATTTTAATGATTTAATGGTTTTGCATAATTTATTAAAATGGGCTTTTCATTTTAAAAACTAAATATTTGTTGACTTATTACGTATGTGGCAGATCGACTTTTGAATAAAACATAAGTCCAATCGCAGAACCAAATGTAATATAGGGTTGGTCCGTGCCCACCCTGAACTTTTCAAAATTCACACATTTACCTTCAATTGTCTTAATTTTTTTTGGTAATATCTATGACTTGTACCCACACTAAAAATTTGAGATTTTCTGTGTGCCTACCCTCAAATATATTTATGAATCTACCGCTGCATGAGTTTAATAGGACTCAAAATCCATGAAGTACAATATTATTTTATTTTTGTGTATACTTTATCAATAGTCTATAACTAATCAATTATTTTTTCTTACAAATATTAACTTAATTTTTGAGATATTATATAGTCGTTCTTATTACACATGCTCAGAACTACCCCGGATCCGATTTTGTTAGCATGGACATGGCTCAAATAATTGAAGAAAAAGCAAAGAATCTAAAAAGAAAAGAGTAGCGATACCAAATGCCAAGTTGTGGAGAATTAATGGGCTACAAGTTGCTTTCAACCTTTTACATATTCGTCACTTGGCCCATTTTCATTTCAATTTGTTCGCTCGGAATCAAAAAAAAATTCATTACAGCCTTTGGTTTGGTCCCCTCCCCAACGCCACCAACTTCCGTCCACAAACACCGAAAGAGCGAGCCAACACAGGCAAACGTGTGGATCTCTTTCCCGGTCCTACGCCAACCTCTCCCCGCCACCAACACGACACGATGTTCACTAATTTTAAAGCCTCATCTTTATTACACTCCCCAGTTTTCCCGGACATCGCTTTGCTTCTCTAACACCAACAACTTCTCCTGTTCTTCCAACAAAACCTCTCCATTTCGACCATGTCTCTCACAATCAAAGTTCAGTTCATTTCCCCAACTCACCTTAATTTCCGCAACAAACCCAGTTGTTTTTTCACGGCTTACGATTCCCGAATCCGACCCAAACCGATTTACCATTCCAATCCTTTAACAACGACTTCTCACAAGCCGAGGAGAATGCAGGGTCCGGTTCGGTCTCCCTCCGTGATAAAGAGCTCGTTGATCGAGCCGGACGGTGGGGTCGTCGTCGATCTGGTTGTCCCGGAGAGCGAAAGGGGAGCCAAGACGGTCGAGGCCGAATCATTGCCGAAGGTGAGGCTGACCAAGATCGATGTGGAGTGGGTGCATGTGATTTGTGAAGGATGGGCTAGTCCTTTGAAAGGGTTCATGAGGGAAGATGAGTATTTGCAGAGCCTGCATTTCAATTCTTTGAGAATGAAAGATGGGTCTTTTGTCAATATGTCACTTCCCATTGTTTTGGCCATTGATGATGCCACCAAGGAGAACATTGGGTCGTCTTCAAATGTTGGATTGGTCGGGCCTGATGGAGACTTGATCGCCATTCTCTCAAGGTATGAAGCTTTTTGTTGTATAATTGTCATTTGTATCGTGCAACATAAATTTGTAATGGCTTAAATTAGTTGTACTTTTGGTGAATTTTTTGTTGTAGCATTGAAATCTACAAGCATAACAAAGAAGAAAGGATAGCTAGAACATGGGGGACGACGGCGCCGGGATTGCCGTACGTTGAGGAAGTCATTGCTTCAGCTGGAAACTGGCTCATTGGAGGTGACCTGGAAGTTTTGAAACCTATCAAATACAATGATGGGCTTGATCACTACAGACTTTCACCCAAGCAACTCAGGAAAGAATTCGATAGGCGTAATGCCGATGCGGTTTTCGCTTTTCAGTTAAGGAATCCTGTGCATAATGGACATGCTCTGTTGATGAATGATACTCGGAGACGGCTTTTAGAAATGGGTTTCAAGAATCCGATCCTACTGCTTCATCCTTTGGGAGGTTTCACCAAGGCCGACGATGTGCCCTTGGATGTTCGGATGGAACAACACAGCAAGGTTTTTCACATTGTCTCCTCTGTATAACAACTACTAATATTATCCGCATTAAGGTTAATTGCTATAATGGTACATCCACACTATTTAATGCAGTTGTGTTCTATGATGTTTTTCTTGTTTGAATTTTGATGGGGTAGGATTCAAACAAGTGACTTATTTTGTTCTTGAAACTTAAATTGGACTCGTTTATCTTCAGGTCCTAGAAGATGGAGTCCTTGACCCTGAAACGACTATCGTATCCATATTCCCATCGCCTATGCATTATGCAGGTCCAACAGAGGTACAGTGGCATGCCAAGGCAAGGATCAATGCTGGGGCTAATTTCTATATCGTTGGTCGTGATCCTGCTGGTATGGGTCACCCAACTGAGAAGAGGGATTTGTATGATCCTGATCATGGGAAAAAAGTGCTAAGTATGGCTCCTGGCTTGGAAAAGCTTAACATTTTGCCTTTCCGGGTAGGTAACGTATATTAAATATTGCATTTTGCTAAAGTAGTGCCTTGTATTTCCTTTGCACTCATTTCTTTGAATTATGATCTGTAGGTGGCAGCTTATGACACAGTGGCAAAGAAGATGGCATTTTTCGACCCTTCACGTGCCAAAGATTTCCTATTTATCTCTGGAACCAAGGTAAGTGTTGGATTTCTGGATTTCAGTGATGTTTTTATTAGATATTGACCCAAATTCTAATTGGCGGTATTTAATTATGGCTTGGTTTTATTGGCTAGAGATTACTTGATAGTTAAGTTTGTTGATGAGTAGATATAATTTATAGTTATGTCTTGGCAATCAAGTGACGTTTTTATTAGATATTGACCCAAATTCTAATTGGCGGTATTTAATTTATTGGCTAGAGATTACTTGACAGTTAAGTTTATTGATGAGTAGATATAATCAATAGTTAAGTCTTGGTTATCAAGTGATAGCCCTTATATTTGGAAGGTTTTGTAGTTTTGTCTGTACATACAAATTGCAAGAATTTTATTAGTTGAGTGATCTTTATCCTTTTTGATTCATGGACTTGGGCCAAATGGGCTGAACTGCGTTCGAATATGTCTCTTTTTTAGTATGGTTAATTTTCTTTTGATCTCATGTTGATCGCATTCGAGCTCAGAAATTTCCAATAGTTTCAGGCTTCGTTTTATGACAATCAAAACTCTTGTGCACAAGTAGATTTTAAGCCTAAATCTGATTCTTCTTGTTCTTGGTGTTTCAATTAGTCTTGCTTCTCACTCGGTGCTCAAAGCTACCTCCACGTTTTACTTTTCGAGGTTATGCAGTGGAATGTTAACTAGGGAAACAGGGTTGATACAAACACTTGAGTGATTTAACTTTGCTTAATTAAATTTTATTAGGAATCATAAAGGGGTATCACGAACTGGTTGCGGACTGTTCATTACATTTTCAGTGATAAAATTAAATTAGTGCAGAAATTTATGACTGTGAGGGTCTATGGTATAGTTCATGGCATGTAAGGCTACAAGGAAAGCTTCCCCATAATATTATTCTTGGATCTGAAATATTGTTGGACTTACTCTCACTGGCGTTATCGACTTATCGGGTTGTATATTATTCTTAAGTCTCTGATTCTAAACTATATGTTGCTGCAGATGCGAACTTATGCAAGAACCGGTGAGAACCCTCCTGATGGTTTTATGTGCCCTGGAGGATGGAAAGTCCTCGTCAAATATTACGAGAGTTTGCAAGCGGAGGAGGCAACAAAGCAAGCGGCTGTCGTATCTTCTTAGATACATAATTTGACAGTTAATTTTGCAGCAAGTTTGTTATAGAAAATTAGGGAAGAGTCTCCTACGGTTTGAAGTCGAATTCCAGCAGTTCCATTAATGAATTCAACCTCTCCTAGTCTACCTTTTTTCGCCTTTGCTCAACTCTCTGTTATCGGATTAGTTATTGTATTCGGATAACATATATATTGAATTGTTAACGATTCATTCTTTTAGTGGAATCTGAATGTGTTGAAGTGCCTTTTGTCACTTTCTGGTTCAATCTAAAAGCTTATCTTCCCCTCAAATCCTCAAGCTTCATCTTCTTCATGTCATAAAATATCCATCTTTTATCTTGTCAGTGAACTTAAGGCTTCAACTCAAGTCATCCGCGTCGATGAGATTCAATTCCGGGGACCAGCCTACTCATCTCGGGCTTGCCCATCTCAACAATAACTCCAACCGACGGCCAAAAGGATGGCGAGCCTTCATCCGAGGTACTCGTGCATGATAAAACTATGACAACATGTCAGTAGCCAACAAGATGCCATGTGGTTATAAATTTTAACTGTCTTCCCATGGACCATGGTGCAAAAATCTAACAAAAAACTCCTCGAAACTTCAAGGCTCGTGGTTAGGACGTCCCCATAACAAACCAGCTGGCTTGGACCACTTCCTATATAAATATTGTAGCCTAAAATAGGCTGCAAAAGCACCAAAAAGATGTGCAATAATACAGAGTCGTGTAGCAGACCATCAACCGGAGCATGCCATTTTATCATTTATTGTTTCCTTTCTCCTTACACACCCCATGTGCTGCACCTCTCCGTTTTAATTCGAAGGTACCGTCCGTAAAGTCCTTGCCGTTCCATGTTCACAGGCCGCGGCTAAGCTGTTACGATGGGGCCAACCATTTTCTGATGTACTCTCCATTTCTTTCTATATATTCCGCTTCGAGATTAGATTTTCGGAAAGTTAGTGTTTCCTTTTCCCTCAGTTAACTTAAATGTGTGGCTCTGATTAAGTTACTGCTGCATTTGAAACTCCAGGCAATGGCCACATCCTCTTGATTTCCTTAATTATAATAGATCATAGGTAAGCTATTTGTCTCTGGTTTGGTAAATATTCCCTTCATATATATATGTGTGTGTGAAGTTATCCCATCTTTGATTACTCGGGATTTAAATTACGGCTGCGATTGCATTTTCCGATGTATCATGAGGTTGAATTCGACGAAAATCGGAAAATGTCGGCTATAACAGTGTGGTTATTTCTTGAGGAGAAGTTTGGTAGAACTTAGAAGGAAAGGTAACATGGGCGTCATGTGGGACGACCCTTTTAATGTGAAGTCTTTTTCTTTCACGCTAGAATTTATCCATCTTCGGCTCTTTGTCTTAGCTCTCAAAAACTGCCTTTCGGCTAGGGATGGGCACGGCCGGATCGAGTTTTTGGTCAACCTGAAAATAATTATACTAAAATTCATCTTACCACACCTTTTAAAATTTCGATCCGGCCTAAAAATTATATAACTCGACCTGACCTGACTTAGCTTGACCCAATTTTTTATTAAAAAAAATTTACCCGATCGGGCCGGATAAGTAAACTCTTGTCAATAAAGGGGAATGTACTTTTATTGATGAAAAATAACCTAAAAATACCTGTTTATAAAGGGAAATGTACTGCCTTCAAATTATTGTAATATTGATAGTGTCAATCGAATTAAAATTCAATTAGTATATATAATTAAATCCGGTAATTGAAATGATGGATCTCATAAAGGGGTGAACTTTTAGTTTGTATCTGAAATATAGAATGGTAAAAGGGAGGGGAAGATGTGCAAAAAGGATAGAAAAAGACACCCTAAGAAAGCATAAAAAGTAACACAATGATTTTGGGTAGAAACTAAGACAGGCTCTGCCTCGGCTCTTTTGTGGACCTTAGAACATGCATATATATATATATATATATATAATCAACTTTCACAGTGTAATTTTTTTAAGTTTTATACGTTTTTTAGATCGTTAGATGGAGGAAATGAATGGCTAAGATTATCCCTTTACTTTTTTCTCAAGTGATAATCTTCACATATTCTACTGTTAATCTTATTCATCTGTTTCACCCATCCAACGATCCAAAAAACGTGTAAAATTTAGAGAGTTTTACACTGTGTAACTGGATCATATCTGAGTCATTAATTACCATCATCCAACGGTCCAAAAACTCTTTAAGTTTTACACGTTTTTTTGGATCGTTAGATGCGGGAATGGATGGTTCAGATTAACTCCTTACTCTTTTTTTCCCAAGTGATAATCTTCACATTTTTTACTGTTAATATCATCCATCCATTTCACTCATCCAATGGTCCTAAATTAGTGTAAAACTAAATAAATTTTATACCATGTAACTCGATCCCATATATATATATATATATATATATATATAATAAACGAAAAGGAAAAAAAGAACACAAGTGGGTGTTATTTAATTTGGAAATATATTTGTTTGATGATGAGCATGCTCACATTTGGTAGTTGGATTTATTACCTTAGCTTCTAAGGACCACCATACCCAAACCCATAAATATTCACATACCATAACATCCTCAACATTTTGTTTGTTTTTTTTCTTTCAAATCAATCATGTGAATGACTATATTTGTTAGATCCAATTGAACTCAATTGGTATTTTTTTTAAAATTGTTTAAAGTTTAATATGATCTATAAATCCTAAAGCTCAATTACTTTTAAATACTAGCTTTTTAAGGGAAATATTATATAAATATAAAAAAAGATTTTAGGTCATTTATGGAAATATACAAAAAAAATGTTATACAAAGAAATATAAAATGTGAATCGTTTGTTTTATTTTCAAGTGAAGAACGTGATGTTGTTTCGTTTATATCACATTTTGTAAAGATAAATCTTTTGATTTATTTTGATTATTTTTTTTAGTTTATTCAATTCAGTTCTTACTCTAGTTTAGTTACTATGTATCCTCAAAATCGTAGTAATTGTCCACAATTTTTAAATTCAAACCAATATATGGCGACTTTGCACAACAATATTATATTTAGTCTATTTTCCTAAATAATTCTTAAATATAATCTCAATTTTTAAAATTATTACACAAAATGTTATGGGCATAATGCCAAAAAATACTCTAATATTTGACTGGATAGTCACTTTAGACCATATTCTTTTTTTAAGCACTTTAACCTCTAATGTTTTATTATAAGCTAAAGTGACTCATTCGTGGATGAAAATTGTTAGTTAACTAACTGTAAATGACTTGAAATGATGTGTCAAAGTTACGTGAAAGTACACGTTGACATAGCAATGTTATTATTCTGTTGACACAATCACACAATCAGTCAAAAATAATGTTATAAATTATAAATAATATAAATTTATTATTCTGTTGACATGGCATTTTGTCAAGTCATTTCAAGTTATTTATCGTTAGTTGAGTAATAATTTTCATTTTAAAAAATAATATTTTGGCCCAAAAAGAAACATTAAGCTTTAAAGTACTACAAACAAACTAATAAAAACTAAATAACCATCCAATTAAATATTATGAACATTTTTTTGACATTGTGACAATTTTATAACAAAAAAAGGTTTGGAGAATTTTGGGTTAAGTTATCCTTTGTAAATCAATTTACATAGCTAGTAGTTTACCGAATTCTATTTAATAAAACAAATGGCAGAAAGAAAAATGTGGGTCGAATTGTCACTTTTTAATGTCTGCAGAGACAAACAAAACAGTAACTTCACTTTATAGGGCAGTTGATGGTTGCATGTGGCTGCTAGAAACATGTGAAAAATACATTTCCCCTCACATAATGTATTGCTCCAAAATTATTAATATGTCATTTGCTCATTTTATAAGCAGTTTTAATATAAGGTTAGGATCACAGTGTCTGATTTAAAATTTTAAAAATATAGTTCAAAATATTTTTTCTCACATGGGTATGTAGAAAAATTACCTTTACACATTTAACAAAATTAAATTTCTTTAGAAAAACAACTTTATATTAAATTTATTTTGTTAAAAAATGAGATGCTAATGCATCACACTAGGCCTGGATGCATATCAGTGGCGGATGCACCCAGCCCTAGTGAGGTGCATCTGCATCTCTATTTTTGATTCTTTAAAAAAATAGATTTAATTTAGTGTTATTTTTTTAGAAAAAAAATTACTTTTATTTTTTATGTAGAGAAAAAATTTATTTTTGCATACCTGTTTGAGGAAAAAAAAATTGAATCCTCATTCTTGTTTTTCTAGATTCACCACGGGTGCATGTGCACCCACCCCATAGTCACTTACACAATGTAAAATTTATTTAATTTTACACATTTTAGATTGTTGAATGAGGGTAAATAGGTGGCCGAGTTTATTTATTTATCTTTTTCTTTCTTTCTTTCAAAATATTACCATTTCTTATTGTTATACCTAGTCATCCATTTATCATTAGTCAACAGTGGCAGAGCCACATATGTCCTTCTAAACTTTTTAAAGTTCATATATTTTGCTTTAGTTTATTTTAATTTTTATGAATTAGTCTTTAAATTTTATAATTTGTGCCCACCCTGAACTTTTGAGTTTTTTATGACTTATACTCACCTTCAATTTTTTTGACTTGTGCCTACCCTAAAAAAACATTCTAAATCTGCCACTATTAGTCAACGGTCCAAAAAACTAAAACTTAAAAATTGTATATATTGTAAGAGAATCCTACCTCATAATATATCATTATAAATATTAAATAATTATTTAAAATTGATAACATTCCAATAGAATTTTATGCTAGCTCATTTTTTAGGAGAGTACACAACTAAAAACTATTAATCTGAATTATTAAAAATAGAATAAAATATTACAAAAAAATTATCAAATTTAATGAAAGTATTCAAAAACTGTATGTTTGGTTGGAAGGAATAGATATGGTTTTCATTTTCTTAAAAATTAAATTTTTTTTTGAAGAAAACGTGTTTTGTTATAAAATTAGAAAATAATTTCTGAAAAATAAGTAAAAATTTGAAAATATAAAAAAGGCGTTTTTACTATTTTCATTAAAAATGTTTCAGATTAGTTGAAACAACGAGCACAAGTGTTTTTTTAGTTTTAGTTTTATTTAACCTGGGTTCCAGACATTTTTAAAACTTTAATTCATTTAATCATATTTTATTTATTTATTTATTATTATAACATTTTTCTAATAATTACATTTTAATTATTTAATAATTTTTTGTTCAGTTCAATTTTAAAAAATTAGATATCAAATACATTTTCATTATTTTCATTTTTGAGAACTATTTTTTATCACTATTAAACAAACATGTTTCCTAATTTTTAGAAAACTAAAATTAAAAAATAGAAAAATATATTTTTTTTAAAACCAAACGAACTTAAGTTTCAGTTACTATACCAGAACTCGTTGACACCAGCGCATCGAATTGTAGATGTGAACCTAATTCTTATGACCAAATTTCTTTCCTTTTTCTCTATTGATTAATGGGGTTGGAATGTCGTATGTGGAAATATGGTATCGTTTTATGGATATGCATCTTTTATCTTTATGTTCTGTCGATAATCATGCGATTTAGTGTTAATGGTCGGAATTCAGAAGCATCTAACAGAAATAATTGGAAAATAATGAAAGAGAAATTATGGAGCAACAAAAATTAAAATTTAAAAAAATTATGGATCAACGAGGTTGGTTTAAGCGGTAAGTAGCTTGATATCGTTTAAGTAGGTCTTGAGTTTGAGGTTTTATGCATGCAAAAGATTTATGTTGGAAGACTCACCCACCAAAATTAAATGTACGACGTATATTAGTCCGAAATAGTCAGAAAAAAAACCCCGAAAAAATAAGAGAGCAACCGATGTAGAAATAGGGTAATAATTGTAAATCAAATTAAAAGGAACAGTGTCATGTGCAACTGGAAATTGCAGTTGAAGTGAGCATGGGATCATGTTTCCACGTCTCCCTTGATGATAATAAGTATCATAGCAGTCCCCATATTTATCTCATATTACACTTTGGTCCATTTATTAAAAATGCTGTTAAATTGATCTTTGCACATTTTAAAAAGAGTACATGATTAATTCGTCAAAAGAATTCAAAAAATATTAAAATTGTTATGAATATTTATCTATGTGGATGTCTATCATGATTAGAACTTTATCTAAGGAGTTTAATTTATTTATTATTAGGAATATTATCTCTATTAATTATAGTTTAATGTATTATGTACTTCTTATGCCTATAAATAGATGATTCATTGAAGGCATTGTACATACAATTCTATATTTGAGAATAATACAAATATCTCTCTTTCTCTCATCTCTTTGTTCTTCTTGTTCTTATTCTTGTTCTTCTTTATTTTATTCACAACACGTTATCAGCACGAATTTACTCGCAAAAAATATTGAGAAAGATGTGCGTTGAAGCTAAAGTTCAAGACATGTCAATTACAATCCTTTAAAGTCTCCTTCACGATCCTTGAGTATATTTTCAAATAGGTATGTTTTTTTATGGGCTACAAATATATAATAAGGTAAATTTCTTCAATTTGTGATTCATAAAAAAAAGTACATAAAAAAAGTACTTTAAATTGATTCCTCGCACAATAGTAATAACATGATTTGATTAAGAATTTCTTTGGTGAGATAAAGATATGTTTCGTAACATGATAATAAAAATCGACATAATTATTAACTTGATTTTCGTTGTCTTGTAATGATAAAAGAATCGAGAAACGAACTTTGTTTGACAAACTTATTGAGTTTTTTTTTGTTTTATTTTTTTTAAAAGGTTAATATTTGTTTATTTTATTATATTGACGAGAGTTGATATTATTAACCGTGTTTTTGAGTTTAGCATGTATTTAAATGATTTGGAAAGAGACATGATATAAAGGGATTATGAGAAGCTGTCTCGGTTATTTGCTATGTCTCCATTGTCCTCGAGAAGAAAACTATTATCGGTAAACTCTACTTTTATTTTTATTCTTTAAACTACAATTTTAAAGTGTGATAAATCAGGTGATTTTGCTTGAAAGTAATAATTCTCATGTGTCGAAAAACTCGACTATAGACTTCTCTCAAGATCAAGTGTTGAAATTTTGTCTTGATCCAAAAAAGTTTTATGGGAGGCATTCCCTGAAATGAATGCAAAGCATGATGTTTATTCCATGCGATTATCAATGATTAGGCATTCCCTGAAGTGAATACAAGCATGATGTTTATCCCATGCGATTATCAATGATTGGGCATTCCCTAAAGTGAATGCAAGCATGATGTTTATTCCATGCGATTATTGGACTTATGTCATTCCTTGAAGTGAATGCAAAGCATGATGTTTATTCCATGCGATTATCAATGATTGAGCATTCCCTGAAGTGAATGCAAGCATGATGTGTATCCCATGCGATTATCAATGATTGGGCATTCCCTAAAGTGAATGCAAGCATGATGTTTATTCCATGCGATTATTGGACTTATGTCATTCCTTAAAGTGAATGCAAGCATGATGTTTATTCCATGCGATTATTGGATTTGTTTCATTCCTTGATGTGAATGCAAACATGATAATTCACTATATGTTTAGTGAATAAAACTCAGTTATGTGCCAGAGTATCACTGATGAGGTTTTAAAGACCTATTAGCCTTCGCTACATTCCTTGAAGTGAATGTGATATTTTTATAGCGGAAAAATAAATGCCACATTAGCAATTGTGGTTGCGATTGAGGCCATAAAAATAGACATGGATAAAATGATCCTTTTGTGAATGTTTATATCCACCGATAGTGGGATTATAAGGATGACAAGAATGATAGATATCATATCAAAATCTTTATGTTATCAATACGATGGTACAAACCATTGATCTCGTACTTGTCAAACGCCAAAGTATTATCGACTTTATCCATAAGCATGAATGATAAATGAAAGAAAATATAAACAAGTTTTGTTTATGGCGAAAATAATTATGGCGTTGTTAGTCTAACTCAATTGGATATTGTTAATTTCTTCATAACCCTGGAAGAGAATAATTCGCCATTTATTTTATTTCCCTTATAACCTCTAAATGGAATAATTGATCTTTTATTTATGGGTAAACTACTTCATTGACCACCATACTATTAGAAAAGTTACGATTTGACCACATTACTTTTTTTCGAAACAATTAAACCATCAAACTACTTAAATGGTATCAATGTGACCACCAACCGTTAAAAGTAACAGAAAAGTTGACGGAGCTGTTAAATAAAATTTGTATAATTACACATTTAGTCCCTTATATTTAAAAAATCTATCAATTTAGTTCTAATTTTAGTCTAGTAAAATAAATTAATTATTTAATAAACTAGAGGGTTGCCCACGCCGGGGTTTGAACCTGGGCATTAAGGGAATTGCTTTGAATGAAACTGTCGTGCCCGATGGATACCACGAGTACATTCAGCCGATATTGAAAAGTATTGCTTTAATCAAATACATTGGTGTTACAGCGTGGGTTCCTTGCCAAGCTTCAATGGAAGCCATGCCATCACGACATACATGTTGTTTTGAAAGAGAAAAGTATTGCTTTATCATTGAATTAGAGGCTCTTTCTGGTTTGTGTTTTTCTCCAAAGAGATTCTTGATGTTGATGAGTCTAAACTTAATTACGAATGAGAAGTACAGTAAATCATACATGAAGGTTACTGGATATTCACCAAGTTTTCACTCAGCCTATCAGTTATTTCTCCACTATAAACGGTACAAGAAAGAAAAGCAGCGGTCGAATATCTGAAGATGCTCCACACCTTCAATTATTGGTCGACTAGTTTTTCCCCAGAGCAGCCTCAACCGCAGCCAAGTCTTCAGCTTTTACCGGTTTGTGCAGAGCTTCTGCAACGGAAAACCAATGAAAAGAACGCAAGAAGGGATCATCTTTTGATGGAGGGCAATCATGATTCTAATATGTTAATTTATCAAATTTGACTTTTATTTCCCAATTGTTTGAGTTCCCTTCAGATGTATCACAAGCTTTCCTCTTGCCTGTGGTTTTTTTCGCAAGAACACAACATACATGTTGTTAATTACTAATCCCGCGAGTTGCGAACTCATCCGACGTTGTGAAATGAATAGATGCTGAGTCAACTCATCCGACATACATGCTGAGTCAACTGAACATATTATGATACATATTTTATTTTGAAGATTATGATTTAGAATTGAGTTTGGTGCAGTGGTAAACCCATTGCTCTAACTCCCTCAATGCCCAGGTTCAAACCCCAACGTGGGCAATCCTCTAGTTTATTTAATTTTCTTCCTCCAAAGGTGGTGTCACCACTTAATTAAATAATTAATTTATTTTACTATACTAAAATTAGAATTAAATTGATAGATTTTTTAAATATAAGGGACCAAATGTGTAATTATACAAATTTTATTTAACAGCCCAGTCAACTTTTCTGTTAATTTTAACGGTTGGTGGTCACATTGATACCATTTAAATAGTTTGATGGTTTAATTACTTCGAAAAAAAGTAATGTGGTCAAATCGCAACTTTTCTAATAGTATGGTGGTCAATGAAGTAGTTTACCCTTTATTTATTTTGTTTTATGTTAATTTTATTATTTATTTATGTTAATTTACTTTATGTTAACTTGTTTTACATATTATTTATTTATGCTTTATGCTAATTTATTCTTTGAAGAATATGATTACTTTCGGAATAAAATATACAATGAATTGTGGCTATTTATGCCTAGCAGATAGTGCAAGTACTCATACTATACTTAAGCGTAAGAAATATTTTCCCATTTAAATGCAAGGGAAAAATATGAGTACTATTTCCCAAAGTACTAAAATATCAATGCTTCGTAAGAGCAATAAGTTTTTGAGGGTTTATCTCTAATAGATAATCGATTTGATATGATGTGCTATATTTAATATTTTTTCATTCCCCGAAGTGAATGAAACAAAGCACATTGTGAAAGGTGCATAACTATGCATATTTTCCCATTTAAAATGCAAGGGAATAATGTGAGTATTATATTCAGAAGTACCAATATCACAGAAGACTTCGACTGAGCAAATATGTTATTGCCAAATGGAACTCTATTCCATTTTTATGGTGTGTTATACTCGTCAAAGACGCAAAGAGACTTATTGAATTTTAAAGATATTTATAGAAATATATTGAGAATATTAGTCGAGGGGTGCCGACTATCTTAATATTACGAGTATAACTCAATGCAATAATAAAATCTTGAAAAAATATATGCACTGTCATCCATATTGTACTACACAAGAATTAGTACAAATTGAAGCTCATGCTATTGTAAATCAGAAGTTTACTGATAATTTTATTATTTGGCATGACCGGTTAGGCCATCCCGGTTCAATTATGATGCAAAAAATTTGTTGACACTTTCATGTGGTCATTATTGAAGAACTAAAATTTTCTTCAAGGTAATGTTTTTCATGTGATACTTGCTATTAAAGAAAATCGATTATTCAATCATCATCAGCTAAGATAGATTGTGAATCTATTAATTTTCTGGAACGGATACAAGGTGATATATGTGGGCCATACACCTTTCTTATAGTCCAGCTACATATTTTATGATTTTAATCGATACATCGAATAGATGGTCATATGTATCATTGTTATCAACTCGTAACTTGGTGTTTGCGAGGCTACTTGCTCAGTTGATAAAATTATGAGCACATTTTCCATATTACCTTATAAAGTTAAACGATCTTCATAATGCTGGTGACATGTCATTTTACATGTAGTATCACTAATTCGCATCAAACCAACAAATTATCATAAGTTCTCCCCATTACAAATGGTTTTTGGTCAAAACCAAATATTTCTCATCTTATATTTTTTTCTTGTGTGCGTATATGTTCTGATTCCTCCACCACAACGCACAAAGATGAGTTCTCAAAGGAGGTTGAGAATATATGCAGATTCAAATTTCCCTTGATAATTAAATATCTTGAGCTTCTGATAGGGAATTTATTTACAGCTCGATTTACTACTATCATGTTAATGAGCCAGTTTTCCCAATATTAGGGGGAGAAAATAAAATAGCTGGAAAAAGAAATAAATTGGAATGAATTATCATTATCTTAGTTTGATCCACGTACTCAACAATGTGAACTATAAGTTCAAAGGATAATTCATTTAGCAAATCAATTGTCAGATAATTTTGTTGACCCTAATGGAGTGACTAAGTCACATATACCAGCCATGAATGTTCCGTTTAAATTTGATGTCCCGAAAGGACAAACTCTAGTTGCTAATGAGTCTAACTTACGCCTGTAGCGTGGTAGACAAGTAGGTTCCAAAGATAAAAATCCTCGAAAAAAAAGGAAGGGAGCTATAGTTATGATGGTCTGATCGAGGAATCAATGATTATGAAAATCTCAAGAAGAGATTAAAAGGTCTCCAATAGAGGCATTAACATGACTCAGGTACCTGATAATAAAGAGATCTCAATAGATTATGTCATGTCTGGTAATAAGTGGAACTGAAATCAAGTCGACGTCGATAATACATTTGCATGCAAAGTAGCACTAGAGATTTTATTTGATGATGTGGATCATGAATCATTGTCAAATTGGACAATGTAAACAAAGAAATGATTGGCCAATATGAAAAGAGGCAATTGAGGCGAAACTAAGATCTCTTTCGAAAAGAGAAGTATTTGGGCCTATAGCTCGTATATTGAAATGTGTAAAGCTCGTGGATATTAATGAGCCTTTGTGAGAAAGAGAAATCAAAAGGAGAAATCACGAGATATAAGCTCGTTTGGTTGCAAAGATTCTCACAAATATATGAAATTGATTATGAGGAAAATATATTCCTCGGTGGTGGATGCAGTTACTTTTAGATAGTCTGACAATAAATTAAATAACTCAGTTTCCGCCTAATGGATGTTGTTACATCTTATTTGTATGAGCCTCTTGATAACAACATTTACATGAAGCTTCTGGAAGGATTTAGACTGCCAGAAGCAGTTAATTCAAGTTCTCGAGAACATTATTCAATTGTATTGAATATATCTTTTTATGGATTAAAACATTTTGGGCACATTTGGTATAATCGCCCCATTGAATACTTATTAGCGGAAGGCTATAAGAATGATTTAATTTCCGGAGCATTTTATTAAGAGGTTTAGCTCTGGATTTATCTTTGTTTTTTTTATTCTGCATGTTGGTGATTCATTGAGACTCATGAAGAGATCTCCTTAACAATGGAATCCTTGTGCAACAATCGGCATACACAGAAAAATGTTTAAAGAGACTTTACATGCATAATGCATATTCGTTGACCACTATTTGGTTGTTAGGTCTCTTAATGTAAACAAAGATCCATTCCGCCCTCGAGAAAAAGGTGATGATATTCTTGGTCTAAAAGCACCATATATACATTAATTGATCTGGAAGCATCGTATCTTAGCTAGTCCAGAAATACTATCTAAGTGCTACGAGACCATTGCCTTTAAATAATTGCTATGCATGAGGCAAAGCCGAAATATGTGTTTGGCTAAACATATCCAGAAGATATGTGAATTGCTTTCACAAGATAAGATGCAAGCTATCTTATGTAGAGATAATGCAGAATTTATGTATCAAGGTGGATACATCAAATGTGATAAAACGAAACGTATCTCTTTAAAGTTTCGTCCCTCATAATCTTCAGAAGAATAGTATTTGATGAATCATTTCAAGCAATAATTTGGAAGATTTATCCACTAGTGCATACTCTATTTTTGAAGATTATATTCAAGATTGAATTATGAAGATTCAAAGATCTTCTGTGATGTTTTCATGAGGGGGAGTAAATACGCGTTGCACTCTTTTTCCCTTAACTGAGGTTTTGTCCCAATGAGTTTTCCTGGTAAGGTTTTTAATGAGGCAACATATTATGCGTATCAAAGATGTGTGTACTCTTTTTCCTTCACTAAAGAATTTTTTCCTATTGGGTTTTTATCTTAGTAAGGTTTTAACGAGGCACATTATCTTCATAGACATCCAAGGGGGAGTGTTATGAATATTTATCTATGTGGATGTCTATCATGATTAGAACTTTATCTAAGGAGTTTAATTTATTTATTATTAGGAATATTATCTCTATTAATTAGATTTTAATGTATTATGTACTTCTTATGCTTATAAATAGATGATTCATTGAATGCATTGTACATACAATTCTATATTCGAGAATAATACAAATATCCCTCTTTCTCTCATCTCTTTGTTCTTCTTGTTCTTATTCTTGTTCTTCTTTATTTTATTCACAACAAAAATTTGATTTTTCAATAAGATTTTTTAACCTCCTAGCCTATAAAATATATATTCCCAATGCATTTCAAAAATAAAATTTTACATTATCTATCCAACTTTAAACCCGTGTTCAATTCTTCAACTTCAATTCAAATTTCGATAAAAGAAAATGGATCCGACTCTTTGATTTTTTATGTATATTTCATGATTAAGGGATAAATTGACAAAACTATATATGTTGAGGACTAAAAATGTTATTTTACATTATAATTGACTTGTCAACATTTAACAACAAAATGGATGATTTTTTTTAATGGAAAGGCCATTTTTCTCTTTTTGAAATATATAGGGACCAAATTGCCCATTTTTTCAGTATGGGAGCCAATGCAATCCGAGATATAATACAGGGATTGCTATGATACTTTTACCCTCCCTTGATATGCCTAATTTCCAAGTATGTGTGGTCCAATACTGGTACATATCACTTCTAGTACAGAGGAAAGCAAAATATGAAGTTAGAGGGAAAATCATATTTTAATATCAAAATTTAGAATTTTATTTTAAAAAAGTAATTGTAGAAAACAATTTATCTTGAATTTTTCGATTGAATTTAGTTCAAATGGTATCGTTAATGGTGCAACATATAAAAGGACGTGAGATTAAACATGCTTAAACATTTATCCCGAATTTTAAAGTTAGAAACCTGAGTTATATTCAAATGGCAGAAACCAACATTGTTTTCAAAATTAAAATGATGAAATGATTTGAATCGACTAGGGCTTAAAAAAATACGATCAACGGGTCAGTCCAAATGGTAAGCATTTTGGTTCTGTTAAAGTATGTCTCGAGTTCGAAATATTGTGTATGCAGAAAATCCCTGCCGGGAGATTCATCCACCAAAGTCAAAAGTGCGATGTGGGTCGATCCGGATTAATCAAAACAAAACCTTAAAAAATCGGAAGTGTAAGAACAAAAAAAAGGGTACGAAAGGCAGCACGTACATGCATGTGAATAACTGATATTTCATCTGCCAATCGACTCTGGGAATCACAAGCTCAAATATAAAGATGGTCACAACTGGTGCTATTCACCATACATGTCCATTACAATTATTATTACGGAATAATATTTGATGTACCGATAATGTATAATTTTATATTATATATTCATCGCAATTTAATTTTAATAGTCAGATATTCTCAATGCTCGATAGTCACATTTAATTCTAAATTTAAAATCAAATCGATTGCGCTTTAAACCGAATACAAAGTTCTTGAAAATGTTGGTACCTGAGAAGTGAATTAGTTTGGTTGAAAGGCTTAAAAAGTTTGATTGAAGAAGGCAAGAGATGGAGCAACATCCTTCAGGGATGTCTTGTGAGCTTCATTTTCAGTCCCTATAAGATAATACCCAAAATCTCTCTACTTTGTCCCCACAACACCACATGATTTTGTCTCTCCTTCTCTTTGAAAAAAAAACATGTAGCTTAATTAACTCTCACATCGAAAGGATCGAGAGGCGTATTAAGTCGATCTTATTTTTTTATTGATGATATAATTCAACATCTTAATTTTTAATATAATTTTTTTAAAATTTGCACATCCCATATAAAATTTTGGATAAATCTACGAAGGGATAGATAATGGGTGCTTAAGAGGCAACAACATCCTTAAAAATTTAAAATTCTCAAAATTTTATTAAGTGGGTTATGCTATTGACAGCCCTAAGGGTTGTCAATAAGAACACTATAGATTCTTGTAATTAATGTTTTTTATTTTTTTTATAGATTCTTGTAATTAATGTTTTTTACTTTTTGAAGAAATATAGTAGAATGTAATTAATTACATTCATAAAAAGTTGTGTTTCATTAATTTAATTTTTTTAATTTAATTAAACAATAAAACCCTAAATTTAAACTCCAAACCTCAAACTTAAACCCTAAATCACAAACCTCAAGTCCCAAACTTCAAACCCTAAACCTAAAGCATAAGCCATAAAACCTAAACAATAACCCTAGATCTAAATCCTCAAACCCTAAACCATAAACCCTAAACACTAAACCATAATCTTACATCTAAATCCCCAAACCCTAAACCCTAAACCGTTTTAAGTGAGTATTAATTACATTAAACAACCTAAAATTAATTAAACATGATTTTTAAGAATGTATTTAATTACATTTTACTAGATTTCATTACAAAGCAAAACGAGCATTAATTATAAGAATCTATAGAGTTCTTATTGACAGAGCTGTCAATAGCAAAATCCTTTTATTAAGTATAAAAGTTCGTGCTTTTAACATAAAATTATGCATTCGTCCGTGTATCTCTGTCTCTCGCCATATATACCCCATTTTAGCCTCTTTCAAAACCCACCACCAGCTCTCTCTCTTCCTCCCGAAACCCTCTCATTTTCCTCGGCTACAACACTACAATGGCGATCAGCAGGAAACCGAACAAACTGGCGCAAACGGCGGTGATAAAGCAAATCCTGAAACGATGTTCGAGCTTAGGGAAGAAACAACAAGGAGGAGGCTGCGGTGAAGAACAGCAACGACTCCCATCGGACGTGCCGAGAGGCCACTTCGTGGTATACGTGGGCGAAAACAGAAGCAGGTACATTGTCCCCATATCGTTCTTGACCCGACCCGAGTTCCAGAGCTTGCTCCAGCAAGCAGAGGAAGAGTTCGGGTTCGATCACGACATGGGACTCACCATCCCTTGTGAAGAAGTTGTTTTCCAGTCTTTAACTTCCATGCTCACTTAAACTAATTAAAGGCTGGTTTTCCTGGAGAAATATTGAATCCAGATGAAGCTGCTTCATTTGCTTCTCTGTTTAAACTGATCTGACAGAAAAAAGCCCATGGAGATTGTTTGATTTTTATGTGGGTTTTTAGATTTGTAAATCTGAGAGAGAAAAAAAAGATTGAAAATGTTTTCCTCACTGAGGTCTTCTGGGTTGTATATCTACTGCCAATGTACCCTTTGAGAGCTTGGATATAATTAGTACATGATTATTTTTGCATAATCAAAATCTTTAGTTCGAGTCTTTGAGAATGCAGAAGCGTTATCAACTCGATAATCACTTTATTATGCTCAAATTTAAGGTAACACAATTCGATTATCTACTTTTATAATGTTATTAGCTAACTCAAATTGTTAAAATTGCGATGCATTTCGGTTAGAATTTTGACGTATCACTTATTGTGATGTTATGAATCTGCTTTATATTTGAAGGGAATTTGAGTTAACTATTGAGCTAACTAATTACTCAACAAGTGGTTCCAATAAAAAGGATGATGTTCGTCTTAAGAGAATCGGTTTCAAATCGTTTTGTATGCAAAGTGTATGTGCTTTGTCAAAGAGTTAAGAATATGTATGAACAAATACTACCTTGTAATTACCTTTAGACTATTAAAAAAATAAAGTGATCGTGTTAAATAAATAACGAGGATCAAATTATGTCAAAATTAAAGTATAGAGACTAAAATATTAAACTGAAATATAGTAGAGGGACTAAATCATAATTTGACCATTAATATAATGTTTTTATTTTCTGGTTTATTAAACAGTGAAACCGTTGACTACTATTATAAACAGCTAACATTATTGTAAATGTAAGCAAAAAAGCTTTGTTTCCATTGGTCATTTCCATATTGAACGCTACATGCATATATATCAAAATCAATAGGCACAATTGTATAATTATTTCAATAACTACTTTAATTAAAACTAACTAAAAAATCTACACATATTTTATATGAGATGAAACTTGAATCTAAACGCCAGTCGCATCTCTATCAAATTTCACATAAAGTTCGAGTTATTGAAACTTAAATAACTATAAATTTTTAGTAACTAACGGTTTAATTTTTAAGTTCGAGTCAAGTCCTTTAACTCTGCTTAATATGTTATTTCTTTTATGAAGAAATATATATATCGGATATGATTAAAAATTGTTTAAATTGAAATCAAGTATTAAAATAACATTATAAAGATTTATAATTGAATTTGAACAAAAATTTGAACAATTTAACTCGACTCGATCGAATACTCACCTTTATTTACCGCAATAATAAATCTACAAAATAATATACTGATAAAAATAATAAATATAGGGGCTAATTTATTTATTTAGTACATTCATATATTCATTTCATTTCAAAGATAAAAGACTTGTCCAAATTTAAATTCGACTATGTACCAATGAAGATTTAATTAATATAACTAACTGTCAGTTGGTCTAGTGAGATGGGGTATTACATTTTTTAAGCAAAGTTAAAGGTTTGAGTCTTGACATTGTAAATGAAACAATTAGGTTGGGTGGGTCAACCTCGTAATCAGGGGCGGTTCAAAGATTTCGGGGGCCATGTGCAATTTATTAAAGTTAGGTCCTTATTTTACATTATGTAAGAAATATTTTTTTCAAAAGAATTACCATAATACGAAAAAATTGTTTAATTACCCTCTTGAATAACAAAAGTTCACTTATAAACATCTAAAAATCTAACATTTTCACTTAAAAGTGTCGCTCTTTTTGCATGTTTTAAAGTAAAATCATTTACAACATTTTTAATATTAACTTCTTCCAAAAGATCACTCTTGTAACCCCCTCGTCCCGGTCCGGATGCTTGATCGGTCCGAGTGGGCCACACGGGGAAAACCGAAGCGAAACCCGTTAAGGTTCCTCCTCGGTTAACGACCCAGAAAATTTCTTTCTAACTTAATCTTCTCTAAATGCACATTTAATTCTTATGTGATCATAACAATGGAAGACAAGCATTCATAAAACAATAACTCGAACAATCTAAACAAAACAGTCCATTTTTAAGTGATTAAGCAGGCCGTTTCGAAACACCCTCAAGGTGTATCGAAACGCCTTGACCTGGTCAACGGTTCTAAGCCTACTCGAGGAGGCCGTATCGGAACGGAGGTCAACCATTCCGAAACACCCTCCCTGGTCAACTTCTCGTGGTCAACGAGATTTGACCGTTTCGAAACCCCATAGACCCGTTTCGGAACACCTTCATCTCGCCAATTTCTCAAAATTTCAGTAGCGAAAATGTACCGAAACAGCCTCTACGCGTTTCAAAACGCCTGGCCAAAAGCAAAGGGACCGTATCGAAACAGGGTAGCCCGTTTCGAAACGCCCTCTGTCTGCTGACTGGTTTTAGCTGATTTAAGGCACAAGGGTGCCCCTAAACCCTACTAAAACCTCCAACAACACACTAACAACAATCCTAAGGCAAACCAACATAACAAGCATGCTTAAGACACCCAAAACACATATGGAGGAACATCAAATCAAGCGTTACCAAAGCCATACATCAACATAGTATTAAAGGTCATAAACTTCAACATATCCAACACTTAGACAATTCTAGGTAGCAAAATACTAATATGGTTTCAAGCATGGCATACATCTCAAAAGCCAATTAACAAGCACAAACGAGGAGTCTAACATGCTCCTAAACAACATCCACAACAACATAATTCAAAAGCATCATAACACGATTACATGTCCCATTGCTTGACCATTACATCTTAATTTAAAAGTTCATACTTGGTAGCCAAACAAATACCACAAGCACACTTGGAGGCCCCTTCTTGCTCCAAGCAACCCACGAACTAAGGATCTGTATTGTCGAACAAAGAGAGAGCGTAAGCAATAATCTTAGTGAGAGTAAACTCCTTAAAAACAAACCTCGACAATACAGGGTCCAAGCACGATCTTAGCCAAGGTAAATACATAATTACCAAGGATTCTCAAGAGCCAAAAGTTAAAGATGCATGAACAATAATCAATTATATGCCATGCTCAACAAGCTCCTTTTCACAATATATGTAAGCACATATAAAACATCCAAGTAGAGATCACATTTCACAACACATTGATACACATATCAATCAACATTGGCACCTAGCTATGACCCGAATACGCGGATAAACACGTTGGAACTCACATCCAACAACCACTTTACCTCACGGTGGGATTACACTCACCATCGGTCTCGCGGAGGGGATTTCACTCATCCTCACGCCCCGTCGATGGGATTCCACTCATCATCGACTATATATAAATACAATTTCCGGGCGAACCCGTACTTCTCCCTGGTGACTCAACGCCACCAAGGCCACGCGCGAATTTAGACTCAAGTGTGCACACTAACATCCTAATGATCGATCATTTGTACTCAAGCATACTAGTGCCAACATTTAACTCATTCTACATCATTCATTTCAATCAATTTCGTGCTTAGCACGTACTCACCATGATCACAATCATGAACCATTTCCATGCATGCCATAAGCATCACAAATCATGCCTCATCTCACATGTATAACACATTATACATAAATCAATCATATCACAAGTCATACGAGGCATAAACATCCAAATACAAGTTCATCCAATGGCTCTAGATCAAGTTTAGGATTAGGCTACCACCCTTATCCTAACTCTAGGTGGGTCTACCAAGCCCGACCTAGTCCACATACTCGAACCAACCATTTAAAAACCACTTTAAACATTTAACCACTCACCTAAGCTTCCAAGCTCCAAGCCAAGCAAGCAACCACTCTCAAGCTTCCGGATTTCCCCTCGATGCTTCACCGACCCAAGTTCTTGCTTCTAAACAACCTCAATACAATTCAAATAACCTCAAATCAGCCCAAACATCAATATACCAACCCGGAACACAATTCAAATACAATTTACAATGTTTCAAGCCATGAACAATCTCACATTTAACCAAACTTGGGCAGCCCCAAAACCTCTTCCAAAATCCATGTTTTCAACACCTTTTACACCCACAAATGATCCCAAATCAACCCCTAACTATAGTACTACCAATGGCCTATCAATTCTCACCTAAAACAACCCCAAAACTCAACCAAAACCCTCCAAAAACCCCATTTATACTCAAATTCGGGAATTGCTCAAAATCAAGGAAAATTCACATATGTTGAACCATTTAACTCCTAAACCTCATAACTAACCATATTAAATCAAAATATTAGGTTTAGCAACACAAAGGCATCATTTTTAATCAAATCTTTTGAAATCCCCATTTTCAAAACTTCAACGAAAATAAAATCTAAGTGTACTTTTGAAGAGAGGGAGTTGAGGAGAAGTCAAAAACGGTGTTACCTTTCAAAAATGAGTTGAAATGGAGGAGCTTTGTGATGGAATAGTGATTTGTAGAGAGAGAGCTCTTTTCACGTTGGGGAGTTTTGAAGAAAAAGGTGAATGGTGAAAATTTGGGTGTTTTATTTTGTTTTAACTTAAAGGCCTAAAGACCAATTTGCCCTTAATGAAATGGGATATTCACAAGAGCGTATAATCCTTGGCTATTTGGGGTTTAATCCCAAAACATGGTCAACAAAATTAATTAATTTGAAAACAAAACTCAAAACATTATTTAAATCATAAAATCGAGCCCAAATAATATTAAAATATTATTTTCACCTAACCTCTAAACCCGAGTGTTACAACTCTCGATTGTCATCAAAGCAAGTTCATTTAATCTTTCTTGCGACATAGTTTTCTGTAAGTATAACTTCAACAACTTCAATTTCGAAAAACTTTATTTTGTAGAAACAACAATAATAGAAATAGTCAATAAAATTTTATAAACAATAGTCAATAATAGAAATAGAAATTAAAATATTTTAAAAATTTTAATAAATCACCTTTCTTAAGAGTATTTTCAAAATTATTACAATGAGTTTTGAGATTAATGACGTCCAATGAATGTGATTTATCATAATGAAACATAAGCCAAAATTATTGTCATATAATTGATATTGTTTAAATCTTGTATCCAAATAAATAATGACTTGATTGAAAATATACAAGAAATATTCGATTCTAAATGACTCCTTAGGAGATATTAATGTTCGTATTATGCAATTAATTTGAAGGACGTTGTAAGTTGTTCGCAAGTTGTTAATTATGGAATATAAAAAATTATAATTATTTAATTTAGGCAAAATGACAAAAGATGCCCCCAACGTTTGCATGTTTTGTCATTTGGCCCCCTATTCTTTTTTTTGGTCCAAATATGCCCCCAATGTTTGCTTGTTTTGTCATTTGGCCCCCTATTCTTTCTTTTGGTCCAAATATGCCCCCAACGTTTCATTCGTAGTCCAAATATGCCCCCAACGTTTCAATTTGGTCCAAATATGCCCCCGTTAGATGGAAACTGTCAGTCAACTGACGTTCAACAGTTGATGTTGACTGGACTTGCCACGTATTAAGATCGGCTGATGCCACGTCAAAATTTTTTTATAAGCCGTTGACCGTCAGTTGATTGACAATTTACATCCAACAGGGGCATATTTGGACTATGAATGAAACGTTGGGGGCATATTTGGACCAAAAGAAAGAATAGGGGGCCAAATGACAAAACCATCAAACGTTGGGGACATATTTGGACCAAAAAAAAGAATAGGGGGCCAAATGACAAAATATGCAAACGTTGGGGGCATCTTTTGTCATTTTGCCTTTAATTTATGTTTGGTCCTTAATTTTGAGGCTCTCCTTTTTCGGGGGCCCTGTGCAGTCGCTCCACTTGCACATGTCCAGAACCTCCACTACTCATAATAGACCTCTACAATACCTACTGCCTAATCAAATTAGTCACTTAATAAATTTGATGCCGGTGGTTATAAAAATTATTTATATTCAATACACATGCGGTGGAAAAAAAGTTTCTATAAGTGCCTTACTTTTAGGGTTTATGGTTAGAATTTAGGGTTTAGAGTTATGATTTAGAGTTTATGGTTATTTAGTTAGGGATTTAAGTTTTAATATATAAACTCTAAATTCTAACTACACTCTCAAAAATTCTAAACTATTAAACATAAACCCTAAATTCTAACTCTAAACCTTTATTAATTTTTTTTATCCACGACATTAGTAAAATAATTGTCTAATTGTTCAAAAGTGTGCAGCTGTTATCCATTTATTTCAAGGACATAATGGAAGTGATTAGTCGAGAAAATAACTCAAAATGCTTTTTAAAACCCAAACTTCTAAACAGCAAAGATCAACAAAGTACTGTGATCAAGGAAATAATTAGTACTATAAACATCAAAATTAAAAACTCCATGTGCTTATATCAAATCAAGTGGTTACAATGTCACATTTTATATATGCTTTTAAATATATTTCTAATTTATACTACATGCATGATTGAAGCCATTATTTACCCATAAATCCTATTAACAACTCCATTGTTTTTAATTAACCTAGAGCTAAACTCTACTTTAATAATCATGAAAATCATTATTATTAAGACGAACAGTCACGAAATTATGAATACAGATCATAAAACAAACACAAAAATAAAATTCAAAATTTTAATTACATACGATAAACTTTAGAGGAGAATAAACCTCCATCACAGCATGACATATAATATTCTTAATTTTCTTCATTTATTTATTTGGGGAAAAAGTAAATATCAAAGTTTGGTGATAAAGAATTAAATGAAGTTTGCATGTTTGATATTTGTTCCTCTCTGTCACATTGTTTGATGTTGGCTGCTCCCAGCATCTCCACCCAGTGTTGTTGTTTCACTTTCTTCACTTTTTTATAGTATTATTTTTCATTCGGTCTTTCCAAAAAATATTTTCTAATTTCAAGTCAGAATTATTTCATTAGGACAAGGATAGGCACTCATGCGGGGAGGTGGGCTGTTCTGTAGGGTTTGCATGTTTTAGGGTAAATTTGTTAGTTTTAGTATTTATATATTATATTTAGAGTTTAGGGTTTAGAGCTTTAAGGTCTAAGATTTAGAATATAGAGTTAATTGCATCATACGTCCCTAAACTATCATGCTATTTTAAATTAGTTTTAAACTTTTAAATGTTTCAATTTCATCCCTAAACTGTAGCTCTCATTTTAAATTAGTCCTCAAACTTTTAATGTTTCATTTTCATCCTCAAACTATGACCTTCATTTTAAATTGATCCCCCAAACTTTTTGAATATTTCAATTTTATCCTCCAATTACCATTTATACATCATATTATTACATAATACACATCAGTGTTTCATGAAAATTAACAATTTTATAATGGGTTTATTAACATAAGATATGGTTAGCATATATTGATAATTTTGGGATGAAATTAGAACGTTCAAAAAGTTTGAGGACCAATTTAGAATAAGAGTCATAATTTGATGATGAAACTGGAATGTTCAAAAGTTTGGGGGGGCCAAATTAGAATGAATCTCATATTTTTGAGGATGAAATTAAAATGTTTAAAAGTTTATGGACCAATTTAAAATAAGTGTCATAGTTTGGGAATGCGTGATGCAATAAACTCTAGAATATAGGGTTCAAACTTTAAGATTTGAGCTTAAATTTTTAGGGTTATGAATATAAATATTAAAATTTAGACTTAAAATAATCACACTATTTAACTTGAGCATCAAAATATTACTCATACTAAAATTTAGGTTTAGGGGTTGGGGTTTAAGAAATTTGAGGTATGGTGTATTTTTAGTGTGTATAATTTAAAATTTAGAGTTATGATTGAGAATTTAATTTTTTTAATATTTTTTAGTGTTGGGCATCGAAAAAGCATAAAAAGGGGCTGATATATATTAATGTTTATTAGTTATTTTTCATACCT
Source organism: Hibiscus trionum (assembly GCA_030270665.1). NCBI lineage: Eukaryota > Viridiplantae > Streptophyta > Magnoliopsida > Malvales > Malvaceae > Hibiscus > Hibiscus trionum. The sequence goes on along the minus strand of BSYR01000036.1, from coordinate 9,510,492 downwards.
CTAGATATGTTTTACTTGTTTGTGTATTTTATGGTGGGATAATTGTTTTTAAAGTATTTTATAAATTTAAAGAAGTTTGATTCCTTAATGTTTTGTATTAGAAACACTGAGGCATTTATGTATTCATATTATGTCATGTTACTTTTTCCCGTATTGTATTTGTATAATCTTGTCTTGTTTATTATTAATTTATTATATATATAGAACAAAAAATCTTTGTTCTTTTTTTTACTTTTTATATTTAACATAAAAAAATTAAATTGTAAGCTCTAATGTTAAATTTTAAAGTTTAAATTATAAAGCCTAAAAAATTGCACATTTCTCCTAATTTTTAACTCTAAATCTTAACCCTAAACTTTAAACCTAATATTTTTAGTGTGGGGGATAAATATGAGCACCGAAAAGGCAAATAATTTCTAATGTATGTATGTATGTATGTATGTATGTTTGTAAATCCAAAATGTTTAAACTAATTCATAAGTTAAAAAGTGTAAATGGACGGTTTATTAAGCTCCTAGTCCCTGTATTCTTTGAACTTTTGAAATTTAGTCCATTTCCTTTTAATTCTAAAATGTAGTGTCCTTACTTTTCTAAGTTGATAATTATAGTCTAATTGATAACATGTTAAGATTTTCGTTAAATTTTAATATATGGCATCATAATATCCAAAAGTAATTAAAATATAATCGAGAACACATATACTCAAATTTAATATAAGTCAATTAACAATATTACAAATGAATTTAAACTTTTAAAATCAAACAAGTGGATATATTAAATTTCTAAAAATTAAAAGCAGAGGGATCAAATTTCAAAAGTCTGGGATATACAGGCATTGGAGGTAAAAAATTAAGACCTAAATCAAATTAATATTGGCAACTCCTATTTCACATTGTACATGAACAATGGAGATGTGATTTGTGATTTTTTTTTCGATTTATTTAATTTTATTATGAATAAAATCATACTAAAAATCGAACCTAAATTTTGGTACCGAAGGCTTAAAGTCTTGAAGTTCGAGTTCATTAGAGACTAAATTTTGTATAAATTTTAGGGTAGAATACATCATATACCATTAAATTTTAAGTTTTATATCAATTATGCAACTGAACTAAAAATTGATATTATTTTAGTATTAAAGTTTAGTAATCGATATTATTTTAACACTAAATTTTAGTAATTGATGACGTGAAAGGATCTTAACAGTCCGCTTGTGATGACATAGAGGGATATTAACGGCTCAATAATATAATTGAAGTATAAACTAAAGTTCAGTAATAAAATAATATTGATTTTAAATTTAGTGGTATAACCGATACACACCTAAAAGTTTGATGGTTTTGGTGTAATTTACCCTAAATTTTGATACGTTAATATTTCGGAAATATTTATGTAATTGTACAATGATGGTTTTATTTTTCGCTTTTATCATGTTCTTGGTGTAGCTTCAAACGAACAGAACAGCTTCAATATTCCAAAACTATGTCACATTCACTTAGGCAAATTACAAGGGGGGACAGACCAAAAGATAGCATATACAGTCATTAGTTACAAAATTCCAAGCTTTGGTCCTTCGAATTATTTCTAAGTGACTTCCTCAATGGTCCAGTTTTTATGTCCATGAACTGCTGTCTTAAACACTATTCTTTCCTTTGGAGGAAAAGAATCGGCTCAAGCCTCTCGCATGCTTCTCCGGCGTTGTTGTGGCAGAAGCCGGAGATTGAGTGCTTGACATGGTAGACCCGTGTTTCGAACTCACTGGTGATCTCAAAAGGTTTGCTTCGGTATCAGAAGGGCTGCACGGTGTGTTAAAGGACTCCGTAGGGGATTCTGCGCCGGTTCTGATTCCGTTGCCTGATGCAGCAGTGTCTATCTCTGTCCGGTAGTCTTGCAAGTTCACGCCGCTGGTAGTGGTTTCATATTCCCAGAGACCTTCACCCTTCTGACTCCTCTCATTGTAGGGTGATCCCATCTTATCGGTTTGAGGACGGAGAGCTTTAAGTTGCTTGCCAAGAAGGAATATGGTTTCTTGACATTCCGCTAGCTTCTCGGCCGCAGCAGCTAATTCTTTGTCCTGTGGTCAACACAAACAATCTTAAAGTCTGGTGTTTTAAAGTTAACAAGGCCGATCATTTTCCAAACTGATCATATCACGATCATATCCGACACTAATGCGCTAGTTGGTATTTGTTAATATTAATAATAGGGTTCATGGTTTTAAGAAAGACAATATGAAATATAATCTCACCTGCTTGTTCTTGGGGTCATTTTCGTCTGCCGAACAAACAGAACATTTCTCATTCCTATAAGTGATGGAAAACAATGATGTTATATGTAAATACGCAGACATAAAGAATCAAATGACAAAGAGTTGGTAGTAACTTTAAATTGTATGAGAAGAGTGCAATGCTTACCTTTGCAATTGCTCTTCTAGTTCCTTACATCGGGCCGAAGCATCATGGTGACTTCTCTTTTCATCTTGAAGCTCATTTTCCAGAGTTTCGATTTTTCCCCTGAGATGGTTCACCTCGGTCTCTAACTCCTCTGCGCGTGTTTCAAGTGATCTGTATGACTCTGCCATGCACTTGAGTTGTGTCTCGGTCAAGCTGTTCGATTTTTGAGCTGAAGCCAATTGAGATTTTGCTTCTGCTAGAAGCTGCTCGGTTTCATGCAATTCAGACTTGGTCATCTCCAGATTTTCAGTACATTGAGAAAGATTCATTGCCAAGTTTTCTTTCTCCAACTTCAGTTCCTTGAACTCTTCCAACGAGACATTGCTCGTTTGTTTTGATTCGTATTCTGAGACCATGTTTCCGTCATCAGGACCCTCGGGATTTGAAATGTGGGCACAGCCATTTTGGTATCTTCCTTCTGATGAATCATTTTGATTTACCTTATTCTCTGGTAAAACAACCTTATCTATGCAATCAGAACTGTTGATCTCGGCATCACTGCTGTTGTAGCCGAGCACATTGAATTTCAGTTCACTGGCTATGGCTAAAACAGTAGAAAAATCGAAAATGAAATCATCCAAACTCATATTGTTGCATAAGACCTTATTGTAGGTGACAGAGAACTCATCAATTTTGTGGCTTAATCTGTTGCCATCAGAAGAGATGTCGTCAACCGCCCTTGCTTCTTTTCTCAGGGAAAGTACAAAGTCATGAATCTGAGAAATCGCAGCAGCTAATTCTCGACTTATAGTTTGCACAGCTTCTGAAGTCACCTTATCACCTTGGGGCATAGCAATGTCCTCTACAGTTAAGCTGCCATTTCCATCATGATCATGTCCATTGCATGTGCCATTCGATTCATGCACCTCCTTGGAGACACCATTGACCGAGTGCTGGCTCAGTGTGTCATGTGCATCCTGGACGGCGCATTTGACGTCCCCAAGAATTTTCCGCACATCAGCATCCTTGGACATTAATTCAAGCACCATAGATAGCTTTGTTCGAAGCTTCATAACAAGCAATTTGTCTGCATCAGATTCATTATAGACTTCTGACAAATCCATATTCGTAGACCTGTGATTTGCTGATGGTGATAGATCATGCTGCTTTTCAGAAATCTCTCCCGATGCATCACAATTAACAGCTTCCGATGTCTTATTGTTGGTACAATCTGAAGAACAAGCCAACTTCTCCATCTCAAGAAAATCGTCCATAAGATCCAGGTGCTTTGCATTTTCAGTTCTATTCGACTTTTCAATGCTCTTTTCCTTCTTGAATGGAGAGAGCTCGGAGAATGCACCTGTTGCCCATGAGTCGGCACAACTTTTTTGATCATCATTTCCATCTTCAGACAAAGAAGTCACACTAGGTGAGTTGCTAGCATTTCGACTCGAGTAAACTTCAGGAATCTGAATAGCTTTCGAGGGGATGGTTTGTTGGTTGCTGACGGCGAGTTGCGCTTCTAAAGTTTGAAGCTTGCTAGATGTCTGAGCACAGAGATTCCTAGAATCCAGTAGCTCGCTGTTACGCTTTGCCAAAGCTTCTTTCAGCATCTTTGTTTCTTCTTCCATTGCTAATAATCGTTCGGTGAGAAACTCATTCTCTTTCTGGAATTTCTGTGCATTGTCAAGGGAGAAATCAGTCACAGCAGGCATGTGTGGACTGGAAGGCCGGACCGGAGACCTCTTTATTCGAGTATCTCCATAGTCCCTTCCTAAACTCTCAACCTCTAGCTTCATTTGGGCAAGTGCAGCAGGCCCGGGCAACTTTTTCCGCACAAGACCACGCAGTCTCTGGCACTCTGCTTCTAGCTTGGCTATCTTTTTGACACCCTCCATATGCTGCTTGTTAGCTGCTTCTGCAGTTCTCATGCTCATATTCCTTTCTTCGTTACGAATCTCTAGCTCTTTGGAAGCAACATGAAGCTCATACTTCAGTGAATTTATTTCCCTTTCGCACGATTCTATGTTACCCTTCAAAAGCTCAATCTCGGCCTCAGCTCGTGACTTTTCTTCAGTAATCTTGACCAGCACGTTAGAACGTTCTTGCAAAGACTTAGAGATTGTAGCATTGTCAGATTCGGACATAAGGAGGTCTTGTTCTAAATTAGCTATCTTTGCTTCAAGCTCAAGCTTAATCTTTTCACATTGCTTGTTTTTGCTAGCAGCCAAATCTTGCAACTTCTGTTCATGTTCTTCCTTCAGATTTCGGATTTGTCGCATGCACTCCTTAAGAGCGCCATCCAAATGCGCTGCCCTATCTTCAGCAGTGAGCTTCAAAAGGGTAACAGATTCGAGATGATTTTTCAATGCCAAGGCCTCCACTTCAGCTTTTTCCCAACCTACAGTAAAATCAACAGCAAAGATTGAGAAAAAAATCAGGCCGAACTTAACCGGAAAACCGAACATTTGAGCAAAGACTAACCCGAGACTGCTTCTTCTGCAACTTTAGTGTGCTGTTTCACCAGGTCTTCCTTGGTAGAAATCTCTGCATTAGCAGCAGAAAGCTTTTCATTCATGTCCTTAATCTCATCTTCCAATGTCTGAACTCGTTCCTCGTACGTTTTCACTTGGTTCTCCAAACCAGTGAGGTTCGAATATGATTCCATGGAAATTTGAACATACTTAGGTTTTTTGTAGGCATCCTATTCAACAAAAAAGCACAGAATCAGTATCTGATACAACAGATCAACAATATAGATGATAAGCAGACCCGAATCTCTGCTCCAGCTGAGATAATGTACTACGAACTAAAATCGAGAATGAAAAGGAAGCCTAAGTAAGTATATTTTCTGTGCATTTTAGTTAAGTATAAAAGATTTACCTGATCGGTTTGAGCTGCAGCTGAAGCCAACGTAGCAGCAGCAGCATCTGCTTCAGCGGCGGCCGCAGCAGCAACTTTATCAGCTTTATCGGATGATTTTTTCTTCCAAGGCCACCGGCGGTCCATTACTTGAAACACTTGTGTAGCCTATGTCAAGAAGACCATATAATTTGTCAGGAAAAATTAAACATCATACCCTCCATCGGACCCGAAAACAAATTATATGACTAAGAATACACATTGCAGCCACCCGATTCGACTCGGATACTTTATTTTCTGATAGAAAAGGAAACAATTTCAAACCAAATTCAATTTCCTAAAAAAACACATTCAAAGACTATAAACAGAAACATGTTTGATGACACTGACAGCTAAATTGCCTCACATATTCGGTCTGGGAAACACACAGCAAAACTTAGAAATTCACTGAGAAAATAACAGCAAACAAACAAAGAAACAAAACTGGGAATAATCAGATTAGGTAGCATTTCTTTAACATTGCATGATGGAATAATGTTTATGTTAGAATTTCACCAAACTATTAATTCTTTTTAATTAATTGTCACCAAGAATCCTAAGAACAAAGTTCATTTTTTTTACTAGAATATACTTTGACCAAATCAAATCATTACACAGCTGTCAGAAAATCAAAGTTTCTCTTCTCTTTCATCCCACATTTTCTCAGCTACCAAACAGAAAGTGAAAGTGAAAGTGAAGAGAGGGGGGAAAAGGCTGCAAGCTTTAAAATCTACAAAGCAGATTGTACTACTAGAATGAAGAAGAACAAAAAGGAGTTTGGTTTGGTAGATTTGGGACTGAAAAAAAAACGTGTTGGAAAAAGACAAGCCGTCAATTTAGAAAATGAAACATAAACATACATGAAATCGAATCAGATGAGATTGAAATCTCAAGCAAAACCGAGTTCATCAATGGCTTCCAGGTGAAATCTAAAAGATCTAACCAAAATCCGAACATATGAAACCTCACCGACAAAAAAAATTAACAAAAATCTCAAAAGGAAACGCTTTACCGTGCGTGAAACCGAACATCTCTCTTGTAATTAAAAGAAACCAAACCGAATGCAGACATAAAAACAACTTTTTTTTCCAGTTTTACTCACTATACAGTATACACAGTTCAACCGTGCTCGGACCACCAACCGTTTATAGTTAAACAAAAACTACAGCAATCAAGGAAATGATTATGTTTTAGAACTGGCATTATTTCATAAACCGGACTTACCTTCGAGAAATGTAGCTTTGTAGAGTGAATTCACTATTCAGTATGAAGAAAAGAGTGTTGTTTGAGATTTAGAGATTGAATCTTTTTTTCCTTTTGGTGGTTTCTTGTTAATCGGGTTTCGAGAAACTGAAAGAAGTGGTGGCGATGGCGGCGGAGGAAAGCAGGGAAAGTGGTGGTGGTGGTGAAGTTGGGCTAAGCAAAGATTGCAGACGTTCCAAAACCAATCACCTTTAAAAAGTAATAGTTTTTCTGCAAATATGACAGATGAAAAAAAAATAAAGACAGCCGTTGGTTATATACATATATATATATATATATGTATGTATGTACATATATGGTAAGAAAGGTAAATTCCTTCAAGTAAAACTAGATTCTTTACCTCAATTATGTACATATAAGTGAATAAAACTCGAATCAAAAGGTAATATTTGTTTATACATGTTCTTAGACTTTTAACAATGCATATTTTGCAGACAAAATAATTTGAACTTGAATTTTTTAGAATAAATATCTATTTTTCTACTGAGACTACTTGTTGAATTCACTCTAAATATAATTTTTATACCTTGTTAATATTGTATCTTGTGGTAGAAGCAAAGGCTGAGCTGTAAGCGATATTAGGGAAAGTATTGGTGTTTAGTGAGAGTTACGACTTTGGACCACCGTCGCCACTGATTACAGCTAATAATGAGGAATTTTTTTTTAACCAAAGTCGCCTGCATCTGTTGGAATGCATCTCCACCGTTGAAATTTCATTTTCTCAGTACATGGGCATTCGGGACATCTAATTTAATGTTGCTGATCTTCGACCCCACTTGCATTTAATGCCGCTGTCTAATCTGTTTTGCTTTGGATGCAACATTAATTTTGGGTTAACCTTGTCTTAACAATTTAGACACATTTTATTGTAAGAATCTTAATTTAATATTAGATATATATAATTTATCTAAAAAAGTATATGTGTTGACTTGGAATCTGTCATTGGCCCATCAAAATATGGTGTGTAACCACTAGACCCGGCTTAGGCGATGGACTGAATCGAACGGGTCATACGAAGAATATTGAAGTAAATTTAAAAATTTATTCTAATAAACGATCTTGTTTTTTTGTTTTATTTTTTCTAGATGCTCATTATAACCCTATGTGATAAACTTCGTAGCGGAACCATTTGTAACTCATTCTAACAACATTTAGGGATTCAAATGCAATCAATTATATTTTAAGGACTAATTTATAAATTTAGTAAATTATAAGGGTTTCTTCCAATTTTAAAATATTATCCTTTAATTAATTCTATTGTATGTCACTCTGTCAAGAATCAGTTCCAAACAATCATCAAAACTCTTTTAACTTACATTCATTACATACAGGGGCTAAAACGTGAAGAATCAGAACAACTAAAGATATTTTTAACTAACATAACAGCTGACTGTATCGATACTTTTAAGCCAGTATCAATACACCCTCGATAATCAAGACTCCAAAATCAAAGACAATGAGCTCGTATCAATACTCTCTTGGACCGTACTGATATCTAGGCCATGTTTGGCAATTAGTGGATAGCTGATAGCGGATAGCAGATTACATTAGCTGATAGCTGATTGCATTAGCTGATTTGACTAGCGGATTGTATTAGCTGATTGTATAAAAGTGTTTGGTAAAATTAACTGATAGCTGATAGCTGTTAGATTATTTAAACAAGCAAAATGACATATAATGACATGATTATATTCAATACTTGTTTGAATAGTTTATTAGTTATCAATATTTTGTATCTAATCAATATTAATTAGATCTGTAAAATTATTTTAATTTAACTTTTCTAAACATATTCAAATGATTTATATATTAATTTATTATTTATATAATTATTTTAATATAATATAATTAATTAATAAATTTAAATACACATATAAATATGTGATAATAAAAAGAAAATAAATAAATAAAATTGGCTTATAAATAGGGTGATTTTTTTTAATTTAGGTTATTTTGAGATTTTTGGTAATTAGTAAGGGTAAAAGAGTCTTTACAACTCTAATATCAAACCTCTAATCTCAAAAAGCTCCTATTATGAGCTTTTTCAAAATTAGCGGTTTTACCTCAATCCGCTCTTTCAATCCGCTATTCACCAAACAACAATATTAGCGAATTTGACTGGTCAAACCTCTAATTTTTGCTCAAACCTCTCTTTACCAAACAAGACTCTAGTTTCCAATAACTAAAATATGTACCGGTACAAATATATATAAATGTCGAATTGACTAAATATATATTCCTAATAACAAGGACGAAAATATGTATAGGTTAGGAAGGGCAACTGCAGTGAGCAAAAGTTCAATTGCATTGAATAAACCAAACCGATTTTCAAAAAAAAATAAAAAAATTAAGCTTATTAGGCTAGCTTATTTGGTTTAGGGATTAATTTTGGTTCGGTGTTGATTTTGGAAACCCAAACCAAATATGCATTTTCAAGTAATAAAGTGTATGTATATGTTGAATTATTTGATTTAAATATGAAAATAAATATTCAAATAGGAAAGAAAACAACTCAATTATTTGATTAATTGCAGAAATGTCTAATTTTTCTAATTTTATAATGATTGTTTTTTACAATATTTACGTATATGATTTATTCAGTTATTTCAACTTAGTCAAAAAGTAATATAGTTCAAATCGCTGTAGCTATAAAATGGGTGTACATTGTTAATATGTATAAATAAATATTAAATTATAATCACTTTAAAGTCATTTAAAAATAATAATAAAATTGAATGTATTAATTCGATTTTTATAATTTAATTAACTTATTCAAAGGCTAAAGGGTCATTTTTGTCTTTGAAGTAGATTTAATTTATCGATTTCGCCCCTATGATATTTACGCATCAATTTAGCCTCTGAAGTAGTCCAATTGCATCATCGTTTGCCCCTTGACTGATGGAAGTTAACGGTGACCGTTACGATGGTGACGTGGTAGTTTAGGATGACGTGGTAGAGGGCAAAATTGATTTTTCAAGCGAGTTCGAAGGTAAAATTAATTTTTGGTTGAGTACGAGAGTAAAATTGATTTTTAGGTAAAAATACAAATTTATGAAAATATTAAAAATACTAAAATGATGTAAAAATAATAAAACATTTAAAAATATTTTATTAATATATGGCTAAAAATAATAAAAAATCTAAAAAATAAGTAAAAAAATACAAAATTAAAATATCAGAAGCTATTTAAATTATAAATTATTCAAAAATAAAATTTTAAACAATTTTACACTCTAATCTTAATTTCTAAATTTTAAATCCTAAAAATTTCAAACTATAAATTGCAAATCTTAAATCCGAAACGCTAATTGAAAATTTTATCAATATAAAGTAAGTATGAATCATAAAAGTATGTGTATAAATTTAATCAAGTAAATCGTGTGAATTTTAGGGTTTTAGGTTTGTGATTTAAAAATTAGACTTAGAGTGTAGAGTTTAATTTTTTAGTATTGAGAGATATGAGCACCAAAAAGGGTAAAAAAAATTTGTTCGGTTGAGAGAATCACATTAACCGTGCTTTAGGATTTTTTCTTACTTACATTTTTTGAAGAGAAAGAAAATTAAAATCGTCCAATTTTTTAATGAAGGTTTGTATATTTTTAATACTTTATAAATATTTCAAATTTTAATTGTTGAATAATTTATAATTTAATAGATTATGATATTTTAATTTTATAATTTTTATTTTTTTAGATATTTTAATTATTTTATTTTTAGTAATATTTTAAAAAAAATATTTTTTATTTTAATGTTATTTTAATATTTTTTGTATTTTACTCATATTTTTGTCTAAAAATTAATTTTGCCCTCGTACTCAACCAAAAAATCAAATTTTCTCTCGAACTCGCTTGAAAAATCAATTTTACTTTCTGTCACGTCATCATAAACTGCCATGTCATCGCTGTAACGGTCAATGTTAATTTCCATCAGTCAAAGGGCAAACGGTGATGCAATTGGACTACTTCAAGGGATAAATTGATGTGAAAATACCACATGGGCGAAATCGATAAATTAGGACTACTACAGGGGCAAAAGTGACCTTTTAACCTTTATTCAAATATATATAAAAGTCAAATTGACTAAATACATACTCTTAATAACAAGGACGAAACTATGTATAGGTTCGGAAGGGCAACAACCCCTCCCAAAATATTTTAGTATAATAACATTTAAGGTCCTTTTAAGTGTAAATATTAGTCAAATAAGGACTTTAACCTTTTTAATTTTAAAGACTTAATAGAATATTGTCCCTCTTAATATTTGATCTTAATTCCGTTCATGCCTAATAAGACTAGTTTTTGTCACTAAAAAGCAAGCTCATTTAACCTATCAAAATAATGATAGAAATCATCTGTCCATTTTTAGTGTTCTTATTTATGTCTCACATTTAAAATTAAGTTTAAGATTTAGAGTTTAAAGTTAGGATTTAGAGAATTTAAGGTAAGATGTATAACTTTAAAATCATACGAGTCGTGGTTGATACACCGCACTTTCTCAGCGCTGTCCAACTCCAAAGATTTAAACGGTTTATTCATGAGAAATTACTTTACGACTTTCAATTAGTTTAAAGTTCCTATTATCGTGTTTTTAGAGATATAAATAATTTTAATTGTTATATATATATAATTAAAAATATAACAAAAAATATTAATTACTAGACTCGTTCTAATAAACACTGTAAAAAAAAACAAATCAAAACTGGTTTTAAGTTGAGTTACTTCAGATTTTAAAATCTTAATGTCATTTCGAATTGTATGATTTTAGTTCTGAGACAAAAACATTTAGACATAATTATAATTATATTTAAATACACTTAAATTTAATATTTTTTAACAATACTTACAATTTAGAGGAAGAAAAGAGGAAAATGTTTTTACTTGTAATGAACTCAAGATCTAAAGAGCGGAAGAAAATGTCAACAGAAAAATTAATCACTTGTTCTAATATTTTTTTGATCAAATAAAGATTTCATTCATTCAAACCAAACGAAAATACAGCAAACAAAGGCACCATAGGCCAAGATGAACAAGCTTATAACGAGCCAAGCAAAAAAAAAATCAGATTATGGCCAAACATGGTGGCCGAAAGTCTTAAACAGAAAGCTAAAACATGCATCCGAGGCATCCTAAGCAGATGAATGGAGTCGTGCGTCGAGATCAACTTAGGGTTCGCCCTATGGAGAGCGTTGGCCTTTGGGGAGGGCACAGTCGATGCCGAAGGTCAAAAATCCTCATTGAACAATCTAGATGTTATAAAAAAGGCCAGATCAAACTAGAAGTAAAGACGAAAAAAATCCTAAAAGGGAAGGAGAAAGATGAAGAAGAAACAAAGGGGGTGGAAGCCGCTCAACAAGCCCCAACGGCGCCATCCAAGCACAAAAGAGATGGACATGACCTTCTTGGAGATTTTCAAGGCTTTAAGCGAATATTAAAAATAGACTCTTATATAACGAAAGCATATCTCATTACGAATATAAATTTTTTGTTGCTATTTCTGCCCCAACAACAAAAGTTAGGTTTAAAATTTAGGGTTATGGTTTAAGTTGTGATTTAAGATTAGAGTTTAAGGTATTGAGTGTAGAGTTTAGGATTTAGTATTTAAAAGTTAGGGTTATGGCTTAGAATTTATTTTTTGTGTTGGGCATAGAAATAGGCACCGAAAAAAGGCGTAGAACTTTTATTTATTTTATTACTTTGAACAATTAATTTAATATTTTAATCACACTATTTTAATTAATTAATTAAGGGAATAGAGTTAATTTTTTATTATTAAATTAATTTATTTATTTAATACACTAAAAAGTAAGAATCGAAAAACATAAATTTCAATTTTAAAGATTCTAATGTGATTAGAGCCTTGAACTGAACGGTGATTCAGAGTGCTCCCATTGTAGCCGGCCCTGGAGATGGAAAACTTTTAGAATTGATAGTGAGGATTGAGAGCAATTATGGTCAAGTGGTTTTGGCCCTACTACTTGTTCAAACATTTGTTTGCTGAATTCACGATTTTTTTTTAATGTCGCAGTAACAATAATACCAATCAAACTAATGTTTAGTAATATAACAAATTTCTTTAAATGCAAAGAAATAGTTAAAAAAAATATGATGAGAGTGAGAGAAAAAAACAGTTAAAAGAGGAGCAGAAGTGAAAAAGAGAGGTGGCCCCCACATCCCACCTATATATAAAGGGGGTGGGACCAACGAGGGAAATAGGGAAGAGGTTTGGACACACGTGTCAATGGAAAGGATCCACGTTTCATGTAAGCCGGGTGAACCCAGACAGGGACAGCGTCGGCAGAGAGAAAATCAATCTTCCGCATCACGACAAATTATAATGGGATTCCCACTCACCATGCAAAATAATTAAACAAACATTTATCTTTTTACTTTTAAAAAAAATTAAAGGAATTTCTTCAGAATTCCATTCAAGTCCTTGGTAGACTTCGGATTTGGGAGAATCTAATAAGTATTGTATAGGTAGGACACCCCCAAAACTTTTTTTTAAATGACTAAATTGATAATTTCATTATACTATGAGGACAAAACAGATATTAAGCTTTTTTACCTTAATTGATACATTAGAAATATAAAATTTATTCAAAATTTTTATGTACACGATGAGCTCAATTTACAATGAATATGTCAAATATAATACTATAAACTAAAGTAGTTTTAATTAATTAATTAATAATCCATGGCAAAAGGAATGTTACGGAATATATTCACTCTCGCCATAAGATTTATTAATAAAATATAAATTTACGACATTTTCATTAATATTTAATCTAATTATTAACTTTTTAAGATTCTTTTAACACTTTGTAATTCTGAGATAATAAAGCCACCCAACAGCAACTTCATGGGATAGACGGCCTTTTTTTTCTAAAGAACTGTCACTGAAGAAAGGTGGATTCAACCGACGACATGAAAAAAAGGAAAATGAAAATAGTCTACATCAACTCAACACATATGGTTGCCATGTTATAGTTATATTTTTTATTTAATGTCTGAGTGACCAATATAAGAACAAACCAAAAGTTCAATAATTAAATTAAATTTTTTTGAACTTTAATGAACAAAATATAAATAAAATAGTTGAATGATCAAGTTTATAATTTAGCTTTAAAAATATTGTTGAGAAAAGAAAATTCATTGTTTTTAGATAATCTGATGATTATCTGAAAATGTTTCTATTCCATGAAAAGAATGGCACAACCATATAACTGTCATGTCTGCCAAACATTTGAACACTATCAATCTTGTCATGTCTCCATTTAGATTGATTAGTATGTTGTATGTGTATTTGAACACTATCAAATAGTTATTAATGTGTATTTGAATCAATTTGAATTTCTTTCCATTTCAAGTATTCGGGTTGTTTCAAATTAATAACGATTTAAATTTGAATTATTTTTTGGTAGTCCTCCGGTTATTTAGGGTAAATAATTAATCTGAATTGATCTGCGTTGCACACTTAGTTTTGATGGATGATTTTCTGTAGACATAAGGTCTCAAACTCGTTACCTGCTTAAACAATATCAAACTGTTTACCACTTGAACGAATCTCGTTGATTCGAATAGTTGGCTTCTTATAATCCAATCAGATTGGATGAATCGTAGGTTGAGGAAAAGCTTAATTGTGATTAATCAGACCCACCGTAGTTAGGCCTTAAGTCGTTTTCTTTTTTATGGAATTAATCAACTAATTATATCTTTGACGATGGAAATGACTGATACCAAAACATGATTAGTAATTCATAATTACTCCCTCTACTAATTATATCTTTGTCGTACCAAAACAATTTGTACTATATTGTTGTCGATGGTATATAATAAATACCAAGGAATTGAACATTAAATTGCCTATCAAATTAAGCGAAGGAAAATATTAACATCTACGTCTAGCTGTTTTTTAAACCAACTAATTATGTTTCTTTCTATGTCCCACACTAAAAAATATTAAAATTTTAAATTTTAAATTTTAACCTTAAATTTTACATTCTAAACCCTAAAAATACACTATATTTCGAATTCCTTAAATCCTAACTTTAAACTATAAACTCAATATTTTAAAGTAGGATACCAAAAGAGACATAATTAAAAATATAACATTTCCATCAGAATTTGTCTAAAAAGAACAATTGAAGATAGTTTTACATTATTTATTTAACTCGCCATTTTGTCACCAAGTCTTGGTATCCTATACATAATTTGAGTCATTGTTGTTAATAACTTAATATTATCCTCTAATTGGGGTTGGGTAACCCAAAGAGTCTTTGTCGTTCTTTTAGGATTCGTCCTTGATAACAGTGAGATTCAATCAAAACTAATTGTATTATTTTTTTTGAAAATTCAGTTTTATTTATAAAGAAAAAAACTAAAATAAAAGTTTACGACTTGACCTAAACCAATTTTTAAAAAGGAAAACTAACGTTTCTAGATCATAAACAAGACCAAAAAAAGGTAAAAACTTAATTCAAAGACTGGAAATAAAATAAATACAAAACAATGAAACATTACCAGAGCTCGACGATGAAGGTAAAAAAACATCAACAACAACATTAAAAATGGATATTGCAGAATTGGGGTACGTTGACAACACTTTTATTACCACAACTCAATCGCAAACAAGAACGGTGATTAACTTGCATCTAGATCCAGTTCAAGGGTCCAAAGCAGGGAGATCAACAGAATAACCAAAAGAGCACCATCTTGATTAGTCGTGGCGACGTCCAATCCACTCCTGAAACAAAACAAAAAAAAAACGTACCAATAGGCAGAAAAATGTGCCAAGAGGCAGAAAATGCGTAGCAAAAGGTAGAGAAAAACGTACCATAAATACAAATTTATTAAAAAACTAAAATAAAAAAACGAAGCAAAAAATAAAAGAGGGTGACCGACGACCGACAACCAATTTTAAAGTTGATGTCGTCGCCGGTCTTACAACGTAGATAAAACTGCTAGAGAAAAAAGAGAGAGAAGGAAGCGGCAAAACTAATTGTATTAATTACTTAAACTATATGTTGGATAATTAATATGGCCATTCTTTTATCATATTTTATGTTAGACAATAAGATGTTGAGTCTAGATCCAGTTCGCGAACAAGAACGGTGATTAACTTGCATCTAGATCCAGTTCGAGGGTCCAAAGTAGGGAGATCAACAGAATAACCAAAAGAGCACCATCTTGATTAGTCGTAGCAACGTCCAATCCACTCCTGAAGCAAAACAAAAAAAAAAACGTACCAATAGACAGAAAAATGTGCCAAGAGGCAGAAAATGCGTAGCCAAAGGTAGAGAAAAACGTACCATAAATACAAATTTATTTAAAAAAAACTAAAATAAAAAACGAAGCAAAAAATAAAAGAGGGTGACCGACGACCGACAACCAATTTTAAGATTGGTGCCGTCGCTGGTCTTACAACGTAGATGAAACTGCTAGAGAATAAAAAGAGAGAAGGAAGCCGCAAAACTAATTGTATTAATTACTTAAGCTATATGTTGGATAATTAATATGGCCATTCTTTTATCCTATTTTATGTTAGACAATAAGATGTTGAGTCGAGCCCACCAACAATCAATTGTTCTGATAGGATAAAATACTTGTATTTCCTTAAATAAGGCCATGAAGTTAAATTTTAACGTAATGAATGAAACAAATTGAATTGAAATATCGTTCTATGATGAACCTATACAATATTTGATTCAAATTAATTAATTAATCGGTCATATGTGATTATAAAAAAATGTTGAGCATATAACAACAATTTACATGAAAACAATATTGAAATGGGTAAAGTTATCATAGAGATTAACAACTCAAGTTTTATTACCATAAACTAAAAAATTGGTAGGTAACCAAACCCTACCCTTGTCCCTAAAATCTAGACAAATGCAACACCGCAACAGACAATAGATTGGACGCATCAATTCGAAGAGTTGGTGGCTAATTGTCCAATAATATGACTTGTTATTTTTTTGGGGTGATGTCTGCAATCTCATTGTCATCCTTTTGTTGTTGTACTACATTTTAAAAAAAAACAAGTGTTTTCTTGGTACGATTTGATCGGGCTTTTCTAAAAAAAAAGTAGGCTAAATATAAACCAAGAAAAAAGATCATTAGATGGAGCCGGTTTAATATAGGCCGTTGGATTGAAAAAAAAGAAGATAAGGTTACCCGGTGAACCGGTAACCCTTTATGATGGTATAACTTAAGGAAAAAACGACGAGCGGGAAAAGAAAAGCAAAATTTTAGGGCATCAAAACCAAAAGGACGAAGCCGGTTTTTGCATCAACCAAAGAAGAAAATCTGAAGGAAATTTGTCGAGGAGGTTGGGTTTGAGCACGGTTTGTAGGTAAGTTCTTGCTTCTTGCTTCCTTTTTTTCGGTTTTTTTTTCTATTTGAGCGAAACCACATTGCAAATGATGAAGGTTTTTGTATAAATCGTTCGAATGTGGATTTCTTTGTACTTTATAATCAATATTGTAGAGGAGATAGGATTGGAAGGAATTTTTGGTGTTTTTGGTATATTTGTTGTTTAGGGTTATTGGAAAAAAAAGTAAAAGCAAGAAAATTCATATAGAGAGTAGGAAAAATTTGTACAGTGGTTAAAAGAAGTGTTGAACACCTTTATTAAGTAGTTATTTCGGCTTGAATAACTCGTTCACTGTGTTCTTGAATAACAAAAGAAATAAGGTTAAATAATTACGTGATGTTTCAGTTAGGTTAGTTAGTGATAAACTAGTGATAAATGTTAGAAATTGTAGTTGATAAGGTACGAAAAGGAGAAAGAAATATTGTCGAGGAGATTGGATTTGTAAGAATGATTTAGTTGAAATCCATGTATTGGTTATGATTGTTGGCTGAGATGGTTCTTGTATTTGGTTTTAAAACTGGTTTGCATATTCTATACAGCTCTAGTATTGAATGTGTTGGAAGGTATGATTGTTTCTTAAGATCAAATAGTTGATTTGAAGTAGTATGCCAATTTCGGAAAGTCGTATGTAAAAAACTGGTTTCTATCTTTGATTATTTTAGGTACACGTTGCAGACAATGAAACATAAGAAGAAGTCTGATAAAGGGGATGCAAAGGCACCTAAGATATGTACAATATATTTCCATTTCTAGTAAGTTGAAGTTGAATGTATATAGAACTGTCAAATTTATTAAATATGAGTTGCAGAAGCTAACAGAGAAATTATGTTTTACAGTAAAGGAGAATGTAAACGTTTGAAGGGAGAGAAGATAATGAACAACAATGTAAGTGTGTTGTGTAATGGTTTGTTAAGTGTACATGATATTTGTATTGGACTAATTGTGAGAGTGATACAGGAAAGAAAAGCATTGGGTTTGAGGTGGAGGCAGATGAGTGAAGATTAAAAGGAGCCTTATAAAAAAATGTTCGAGGAGCAGAAGCAGGCTCTGGCTGAATGGAATGCCTCAAATGTGAAGGATATTGTAGTACCTGAGAAAGAGAAAGAGAAAAAGGTAAGTGAATTTTTGAAATTATTTATGGAGAAAGAGATGAAAATGTTCTAACATAAGGTATATTTGTGTAACAGTGAAGTAAATAATGTATTTATGAAATGTTGTAGGAGAAGTCTTCAAGATGTAGCCTCATTAAGCTGTCAGAGGTGTTTGAAGAGATGAGGAAGTTGAATATTGAGGGTGTGGTACATGAGTTAGGGTTTGGTCCTTTAATGAAAATAAAACCGAGAGCAATTCTTCGCGACCTATGTCGCACTTTAGTAGAGAATTTTGATGTCCAGAGGTCGATCATGGAATTTGATGGACATAAAATTCCAGTGTTGGTGGAAGATGCGGAGGCTGTTTTGGGTTTGAAGAATGAAGAAGTCGATGTTGAAATTGGAACGAGAAATGTTAATGCAAAAGAAATGGCATTGAAGTATGGAATAAAGAGGGATGCCACAGTGAAGGAACTTGAGGAGGACATACGTAGCGGTGAATTTGAGGGAGACGAGTTGAAAGCTCGCGTTCTTCTTTTCATTGTTGGTGTTTTTATAAGTCCAAATGCGAACAATATGCCTTCCTCGGAACATTTACGGTTGTTGTGCCCAGAGGGGTTGAAGGGAAATCTTAATTGATGGAGTAGAGAACTGGAAAGTTCGTGGTGGTTTGGCATACATGACCGGATGCATCGCGATATTAGAGGTAATATATGTTTAAAAGTATGTTTTGTTCAAACGTAGTATTTGTTTTATGGGATTGAGTTTATTGAGTTAGATTATAATGTTTTGATGAATAATAAATGTAGGTGAGGTTATTTGATTTTTGGAGTGGAGTCGCGAGCAGAATAGTTGCTGCCTCTGAAGGTCGCGGTCGCATACATGCATGGGGCAACAAGAAGGAAGTAAGGAAGATTGTAAATATCCTGAAGGAAGAAAGCCATCCAAAAAACCCGAAGGTAAGTGGGTTAAACCAACCTGGTATTATATAGAATGTTGTGGTTATATTAAATGATTTACTGATGATGTTTGCATGTACTTGGGTATGATGATGAGAAAGTGGAAGGGAAAGAAGGGGATGGAAAGAATGGAACAAATGATGTTGTTATGGATATGCTGCAGACTGTACTGGTAGAGTTGGGTGGAATAAAAGATAGTCTGCAAGCCCGTGTGGAGAAGGAAAAAGAAATCGAAGAGAGTATAAGGGAATTGAAGGAGGAATGCAAGAGTTTAAATTAGAACATGATAGAATTACAGAAGTCGTTGAGGAAATCTGATGGAGAAATTGTTGTTCATGTTAAAGAAGAAGAAGAAGTGGTTGACAAAGGGCAAGTCATAGTTTCTGATCCGAACAAATGAGTTCATATTGAGGAGGACCCAATGATGGAGGACGATGTCGAGTGGTTGAATGAAGAATCTGTTGCTGTCCCGAAAACAAAGAAAAAGGTATAATAAGTTCATTTGATCAATTTTTCATGAAGTTAAGGAATGAGATTATTGTTGTTGATATTGTTTATGTTAACTTGTAGGGCAAGACAACAGCAATAACTACTGCAAAGGTTAGTGGCAAAGGAATAAGAGTAAGAGTCACAACTCGGAACATCAGCCATTGAATGAAGAATGCTGTGTGACAATGTTTGGTTTAAGTAGGATTTGTGTCCACAATAAATGCTGTGTGTGTATGATTACATTTATTATAGACAAATATGGATGAAATTCTAATGTTATTGATAGTAATTGTTTAGGGGTTGAATAATTAATGAGGTTTTCTAATAAAACTTATATATTTGAACGTGTAGTACTTATTTGTGTTATTAAGTAGATTAAGTATTGAACAAAAAATGTGTAAGCATTGCAGATACTGACATACGTCCAAGTACCGGAAGGAGTAGGCCAGTCAGCAAAAAACACTTGTGACTATATATGGAATACGCCATTGAGTGAATCGTAAGCAATTTGAATCTGAAAGTATTCCTCAATGATGTTCTGTTCAATATAATATGTAAGTTTTTTGTATGGGTGCAGTCAATCAATTGCAGATTTTGGGCACTCATATTTGTCTGTAAGCGATGCAGATACGATGTGACCTGGAAGTTGGGTGGGTTCAATGGTTAGTAGGTTTGACTATTCCTTTTAAGCATTTTGTAGCATATTTGAAGAAATTTAGTATGATAGTTGCTATATGTTTATGGTTTAGGTTATAGATGTTGTTGGTTTTACCATTGTTGATGAAGATATAAGGAAGAAATCTAAAAGAAGGAGAGGGTACATCCCGTGTACATTGAGTGTAAGTTTAATATTAAAGAATCGTATGTCTATTATGAACAAGTGGATATGGTTTTGTAAGGATACATGGTTAATAATAAATGATCTACTGTAGTCTCAGCTTCTGCAAGGAGTAAATGTTGGTAAAATTGCTGAGTATTGGCGTAAGGTTGGCAATCCGTATGGCTTGTTGACGGACTGTAAAGTGGTACGAAGAAGCATTAATAAATTAAACATCCCATGCACTTTCATGTCATCTGTATATTACAATGGAAATCGTTGCTTGTTTCAGCTCTTTATCCCCGTGAATGAGAACAACACTCATTGGTTTATGTGTGTCGTCGATATTGATGCTGGTGTAGTGAAGCTACTGGACAGCTTGCCAAATACCCGAGCCAATGGTGCAAGAGCGTGTATGGCTGAGAACCTGGTAATAATCGAGAACTACGAACTTTTATTCTTCCATTGTTTTAGATGTTACAGAGTATGTAAAAACAAAAAAATGTTTATGCATGTAGACCAATAGTCTAAAAGAATGTTTAAAAGATAAGAAGTTTGTCCAAGTGTTTGGCTCACCATCAAGGCCGTTGACCGATCTGAACGTGATGGTGGAAAAAGTCAAACATCAGGATAATGGGTACATAGTTGTTATATTCTAGTACTTTGTGTTAATTTTGTTTAACAAATTGGGAAGGATTACTCGTGGTATTATGTTAACATGAATTTGTTTTCTAACAGAGATGATTGTGTGTAGAACTAATGTTTTGATATAATAATTGAAAAATGTTTTGGACTGATTTAAAAAGTATTTAAAACAAACTTCCAAAGTCCAAATATCTTGAAACAATTTTTAGGGATGTTTTAAAAGGTTTTACATGTTTTTCAAAGCCAAATGTCACAATACTGTCCAGGTGTTTCGAAACACCTTAGGGCGTTTCGAAATAGGGGATTCCAATGGCAAAATCGTTTCGATACGAGTATCGAAACGAGCTTTCCTTGGATAGGATTTTTGCCCAGCGTTTCGAAACGGGCTAGGCCGTTTCGATACGCCTACGTGGCATTGACCACAACGACTATAAACCCCAACGGCTATTTTCCCAACTAACTTTTAAATGCAGGCGTTTTGATACGGACCTATAGCGTTTCGATACGCATTTCGAAACGGCAAGGGGGTGTTCCGAAACGGGTACCCTGACAGACTGCAACGGCTCTTTCTACATTGAGAGTGTTTCGTAACGGCTTCGAGCGTTTCGAAACGGGGAGCTGCAGAACTGCATTTATGGTAAGAATTAAAGTCCTCAACGGCTCCAATTTGATCCCAACGGCTAGTAACAGCTACAAACTCAATTGGGAGTATAAAAGGGACCTCCAAGCATCAAGAGAAGGCTAATGCTCATATTGTCAAACTTCAAATGATCAAATATTGTCTTAGTGCCTAAATTGTCAATTCTTGTATAGACAAACACTAGTGAGCCAAAATTGTCAAATTTGCTCAAGTGTTTTAGGTTTTGGGTGAGTGCTTAATTGTGCAAACAAACACCTATTAGAGGGTTTTAAGTTTGCTTTGTTTATCTCTTTGTAAGAGAGGGTTTCGATCAAGGCTTTGGGTAGAAAGCTTGATTGTGTGTAAGGATTACCTTCTAAACCTAGAAAAGGGGACGAATCAATAGTGGATTGATTGAGAAATCCTTAGTGGGAAGCTAAGGTAGTGGATGTAGACCTTGGTTAGAAGGTTGAACCACTATAAATCATTGTGTCCATTTCTATTCTAGCTTCCTAAACCCTAACACCCAAAAATCCACCTCTCCACCACTTGGTGAGCAACATTGGTTGATCGAATCGAGCACCTCTCAACTCAACAATTGGTATCAGAGCTTGGCTCAATCGAAGGGGATTCACATCCTATTGAGAAGATCCAGCAAGCTTGATCACTAGTTCATCAACCGGCTCAATGTCACATTCAATCGACAAACCGCATTTCTTTGAAGGAACTCACTATGCCCATTGGAAGACAAAGATGAAGTTCTTCATCAAATCAAGAGATTACAAGCTATGAGATGTAGTTGAAGATGGTCCGTTCGTGCCTCAAATAAGCAAAGCGGAGTGGAGTGCCGACGATCGCAAGAAGATGGAGCTAAATTGCAAAGCCTTGCACATTCTATTTTGTGCATTTGGTCCATCCATCTATGAGAAGATGTCTTCTTGTGAGAGTGCCAAGGAGGTATGGGATAAGCTTGAAGTCACATACGAGGGAACCGATGAAGTCAAGGAGACCAAAATTAGGCTCATAACCTTAGAGTATGAGAACTTCAAGATGGATCCGGAAGAGAACATCGAGAAGATGTTTGATAGATTCTCCACCATCACCAATGGTCTTAAAGGTTATGGAGAAGCCATCCCGGAAGAAAAGCTTGTCCGAAAGCTCATCTACTCACTTCCCGAGTCTTGGGACTCAAAGAGGACCGCCATCATCGAAGCCAAAAATTTGAAGACTTTGAAGCTTGATGAACTCATGGGGTCACTCCTTACTCATCAAATCATGAAGAAGAATAAAGAGGATGAGAAGAAGAGGGAAGAAATTAGAGTTATGGGAGAGAAGAAAATCAAAGGGCTTGGCATCAATGCAAGTGTCATGGCTCTCAAGTCCTCCACTTGCCACCATGTCTACTCAAGTGAAGAGGAGGATGAAGATGAAGAGATAATTCATCTCTTCAAGAAGTGTGCCCCGTTCATGAAGAAAGCCTTGAGAGAGCTTGAACGAGAACCTAAGAGAAAGGAGAGGGCAAGCACTTCAAGCCATAAGAAGAAGGCACATGTGGCTACTTGGAGTGATGAGGACTCCACCGACGATGAACAAGCCAACCTTTGCCTTATGGCCATCGAAGAAGATTCAAGGGCAACTTCTAATTCATCTACTTCATGTTCTTATTCCTTTGATGAATTACAAGATGCCTATGATGAATTGGTTTTAGATTTTAAAAGCCACATTTTGAAAAACAATAAATTGATTTCAAAGTTGAAAATTCAAAATGATTTGCTTTCTAAAACCAAACTTGAACTTGAAGCAAAACTTGAAGAGTTTGGATTAAAATGTTTTGATTTACAAAAATTGCTTCAAAAAGTTCAAGAAGAAAAAGATTTGATTTCCAAAGAGCTTGGAAAGAAAAATAATGTTGGAAAATCAAATTTTTATGTTAGACAATCTAGTGCCCCTAGATTTATAAAAGGTAAATGTTTTAGAAGTGTTTGGGTCCCAAAAGGACTAACCACTTCAATTAAAAAGGATGACATTGAAAAATGGATTCCTAAGGGGACTAAAATTTGTGCTACTAACGTTTATGGATCCAGAGCAATTTGGATACCAAAAGTCACTTGATTGTCTTTTGCTAGGTGTGATGGAGATGTTCAACAAGTCAAACATTGAGGGGGATCTCCATGCACACAAGGAAGAACACTTGAAGAAGGAAGGCTTCACATCCTCCCTTTGGGTTCAAGTGTTGGTAAAAATCTAGTTGTTTTTGCATTTATTTATTTTATTTTTATTTTATTCAACTAGATGATCATAAATGTTGGACTAACATTTTAATGATGCTTTGAGTAAGGGGGAGCCATTTTAAAACCAAATTCTTATTTTTGTCAATTTTTACCTCTATTGTTATTTTGAACTTAATGTTTTAAATTCTTTTTTATATAACAAAAAGGGGGAGAAATGGTTTGAAAATTTGAATTTTCAAATGAATAAGGGGGAGCTTTAACTGATTTCATATATTCAATCTCTTATTCACATTTTTAAAGTTAAAGGGGGAGAATCTCAAACAATTTTTCAAGATAGTTTTATTATATCAAAAAGGGGGAGATTGTAGAACTAATGTTTTGATATAATAATTGAAAAATGTTTTGGACTGATTTAAAAAGTATTTAAAACAAACTTCCAAAGTCCAAATATCTTGAAACAATTTTTCGGGATGTTTTAAAAGGTTTTACATGTTTTTCAAAGCCAAATTTCACAAAACTGTCCAGGTGTTTCGAAACACCTTAGGGCGTTTCGAAACAGGGGATTCCAGTGGCAAAATCGTTTCGATACTCGTATCGAAACGGGCTTTCCTTGGACAGGATTTTTGCCCAGCGTTTCGAAACGAGCTAGGCCGTTTCGATACGCCTACGTGGCATTGACCACAACGAGTATAAACCCCAACAGCTATTTTCCCAACTAACTTTTAAATGCATGCGTTTCGATACGGACCTATAGCGTTTCGATACGCGTTTCGAAACGTCATGGGGGTGTTCCGAAACGGGTACCCTGACAGACTGCAACGGCTCTTTCTACATTGAGAGTGTTTCGAAACGGCTTCAATTTGATCCCAACGGCTAGTAACGGCTACAAACTCAATTGGGAGTATAAAAGGGACATCCAAGCATCAAGAGAAGGCTAATGCTCATATTGTCAAACATTAAATGATCAAATATTGTCTTAGTGCCTAAATTGTCAATTCTTGTATAGACAAACACTAGTGAGCCAAAATTGTCAAATTTGCTCAAGTGTTTTAGGTTTTGGGTGAGTGTTTAATTGTGCAAACAAACACCTATTAGAGGGTTTTAAGTTTGCTTTGTTTATCTCTTTGTAAGAGAGGGTTTCGATCAAGGCTTTGGGTAGAAAGCTTGATTGTGTGTAAGAGTTACCTCCTAAGCCTAGAAAAGGGGACGAATCAATAGTGGATTGATTGAGAAATCCTTAGTGGGAAGCTAAGGTAGTGGATGTAGACCTTGGTTAGAAGGTTGAACCACTATAAATCATTGTGTCCATTTCTATTCTAGCTTCCTAAACCCTAACACCCAAAAATCCACCTCTCCACCACTTGGTGAGCAACATTGGTTGATCGAATCGAGCACCTCTCAACTCAACATTTTAGTATGTTTTGCATCAAATGGATGCATCTTTGGAATGATAAGCATATAGGGGAAGTGGTAAGGGTTTAGGTTAATCTTCATTCAACTTTCCTTACTTTGGTCATCTATACTGGAATAATGCTCTTTAATAAAATCTTAATTTGTTTGTACTTGTCTTAATAGAGCGTTGGAAAATGGGATCGGTTTATTCTTTTGTACGAACTTATCAGTCATGATAAGAATAATTTGAGGACTATCAATGTTGCTGTAAGTCAATGGTTTCACATGAAGGCAAACGAACCAAAGGTTCCAAAACATGGCACCTTTCAGCGTCCGAAATGGTAAGGCTTTAGGAATGAATGCATTGTTTATTATGTATTTGAATGCATTAGGACGTGTTGTTCATTATTGTAATCTAATGCAATTTTGTTTGGTGAAGAACATGTTAGGGGAGGGGGCAGTGGTGAGTGGATGGCAATGGATTTTGACATTTTGTTTGTGGCGTGGCATTGCGTAAAGGAACCCACTTTTTTATGGGTCGTAACCATGTTTGGAAGTTTATGAACTGAAAACATTTTGTAGTTGACATGTGGTGCAAGCATAAATAGGTTAGGTAAGAGTGAAATGTACACATTTTGAATGTGTATTATGCAATTTCAGGGCCATAATATGGTAAAACGCTTGTACAGAAATTTTGCAATATATGATAAATTTCAGTGGATAAAAGTAGCATATGCACATGATTTCGTATGTCTGCAGAGGATATCTTTGGTTAGGTTTTACTTACAGTGATTTGAATCACATTTGCATTATGGTTGGGACATGTCTACGTCTGAACTTGTCCCCGTAGTACCCGTTGGAAGTTGAAGCTTCAGTCCCGGGCATGTGTTCTTATTGTGTCCCTCCATTTTGCAAAATCAACATTGATTCCTCCGTTTTGTGGACGCATTAGTGTTTATTTTCTGCTTTCGTTTTGCGTCCTTCTTTTGCGGGTCTCGAACGCTGTTTTGGCTTACCCTATGTGATGAGGAGTCATTGAATGTTATAGACTGCTCAAATTGAGCAGTTAGTCATAGTAACTCATCTTTTGTGGTTTTGAAACTTTTGTCTGTTTGAGACGCAAGGTAGCACAACCGCGATGAAAGTGAGCGTAGCGAAGCAAATCGAGACATTTGTCTTAATTCGGGACAGACTTCGCTGTGAAGATAAGATGGAGCAGATACCTTAGCATTTTTTGTCCACCGTGGTAGTATTAAGCAATTTGGGATGTCTGAGAAGTCTTCCAACTTAAGAACGTGCAGTTGATGGCGACATGGAAGCCCAATCATCTTAAATTTTCGACAACTGCATGTAATGTTATTTGTTGTGACATCAAGCACAACCTCATAGATGGCTTCCGAATCCTTATATTGTGTCAAACGATACGTTCGTGCACCTTCATTCGTAAGTATCGGATGGAGAGCACGATACAGTGTCTCATATTTGAGTTCCTTCTGAACTTTTTCAAAGGATGCTCGGGTGAAGATGTCAGCTGCACTCCCTTCAAGGTCATGCAATTTGGTCATTGGGAAAGGCTTCGAGGAAGAATTTTTGTATTCTTCGTTCAACTCATTTATGCGCATGTCATTTATTCTCTTCTCAATGGCACGGACAACTTCAAGATATATCTTCTTATGTTCGAGGATAATGTTGAGGGCGGAATTCATAGATTCGCAGCGTTGTGTGGAGCGAAGATTTGCGAAGAAATGTCCTATGAGATATGTTTGTGCCCACATACCAACCGTGTGATCCTTCTCCCCAACCCACGGATGCTGCTCCACGTTAAAATCTTTCATAACTGATCTCCACTGGCGATCGAATTCCTCAATTGTCCACCAAGAGGACATGCATCGTGTAAAGGCGGATGTAAATTTGGGATCACTTACGTTTGCCTGGGCATTTCGAGAAAGATGCCAGGAACATATGCGATGATGTGCACATGGGAACATTGTCTTGATAGCACTGTGCATGGCCCTATCACCATCCGTGACGACTGAGACAAGAGCTTTGTTAGACATTGCCTGCAAGAACTCACTAAGTACCCACTCAAATGTGTCTGCAGTCTCGTCTGCTAAAATTGGCACACCGAAGACAATGGTTTGATGGTGGTGATTAACACCAACAATAGGCATTATAGGTCAGCCATACATGTTACCCTTGTACGTTGTGTCAAATGCAATGACATCACCGAAGCATACGTAGTCTGACTTGGATGTTGAGTCGGACCAAAAAATATTATGCAACCCCCCTGATTGGTCAGTGTTGAACTGCATGTACAATCATGTATCTTGATCTTTCTTGAAGTCAAAGTAAGCAAGAAGAGCATTGACATCACCGTCACGATATTCATCCGCCCTTGCTTTTTGAAGGGAGTTGTACAAGTCTTTCCGAATGAAACCAACATTGTGGAAACCACTCGACTGTTGCGTGAAATAATTCATTACCTCCGACGTTCGCAAGCCAACACTTTTCAAAGCATGTGCCTCAAGTACATCATCGTGACTAACTTCTCTACTCGACCGAAGATACGGTTACATTATAGGTGGGCACAACGGGTGATTATGTTCACTGTGACATACTGCTATCTCCCACCTTGATTCTTCTCTGCACTTGACAATCACCTTTGCCTTGCAACCAATTCGTGTTATATCACGAGGCGCACGTTTCCGGTCGGAGTCATGAACTTTCCGTCTGCGCTGTCCTCCCCGTGAACAACAAAACTCTTGCGTATGTACATTTCTCATACCATCAGTCCTAGTTGTTGCACGACTGACACTGAACCCGTTATTCTTCGCATATACTCGATAATAGTTCCACGCCTCAACACGAGAGTTAAACACCATACCAACCAAATTCTCGGAAGCACCAACTTCATTTGTTGTGCACTCATCTGGTTCACCAATTTGAGCTTCTTCAACTCTTACACCAGCCATTTTTCCACACGGAAGATGGAAAAAATGCTCTACAACGATATGTTGTTTAATCCTTCATTTCTTACTTCTGACGTTGATGATGAAATAAGGAGAAGTAGTTGTGGATAACCTTTAATATCAGCTGCCACTTTAAATTGCAATAACTTGACAGATGGGCTGGTAGGTACTACAATAAATGCTATAGCGTCAAATGGTTTCGATACAATTTTACGGAGGTTTCGATACCCCATTAAACATCCACTACAAATTGGCGTCTCTGGCAAATCGGCATCGAAACCAAACGTCAAGTATCGAAACCCCAATATAGAAGAATGCAATTGGGCGTCTCTGCCAAAACAACATCGAAACCACATGTGGGGATTCGAAACCTGTTTTAAATAGTAAATAGCGGGAAATATAGACTGTAAATGAAAACGTTCCCACTCCTTCATCTCGGAAAACACAATTTTATAACCTTAACCCTAGAATTTTAAGGCTTTTTATTTTTATGTTCTTCGATTATCGGCCATATTCGAAACCTGAGACCCTTCGTTTCTTCTTCTTCGATTGTTTAGGGTTTTTTTTCAGATATTCCTACCAAAAACTCTTACATGGCTCCAAAAAACAAACCCAGTAAAGGTAAACGAGGTTGGATTGAAACATGTGGTTCTATCCGTTCAAGTGAAGCGGACGCGCCAGAACCTCCAAATATTTTGAGCCATTGTTTCCGTGATCCCGCATGTCTTGAGCGATACCATGAAGTGTACGAGGCGAAGAAGATTAGGAAGGAGCAAACGGTTGACTTGGATTTTTTGATGTCCTATGATTATCAATTCAACTTCTGGCCTTTATTTGTAGAATGGGGTTGGATCAAATATCTCGATATTAAACCCCGTGTTTATCAGAACCTGGTGAAAATCTTCTATGCAAATGCTACCCTTCAGCATGATGCCAGAACCCAACACTGTGTAGCTATCGAGTCCTATCTAATGGGAGTTGAATTTACAATCACTCCGGCAATTATTGCCCAACACCTTGATGTGGAAGTTACTGGTGAAGAGCAAGAATTCGAGCGTGTCCCCTTAAAGTTCGATGATGACAGCCCAACTCATCTTCATATTCATGAAAGGCTTCTGCATCTAATGACAACTTGGTTCTTCCGGCCATCAGGTGGACGATGCACTCGCATGCGTCATATTGATTATTGGTGGTTGCACCAATTTCGGTCGGAAAATAAACCCGATATAGCTACAATCATCTTCAGATCTATTGCGGAAATCGTTAGCAACCCTTCAAGAGGCTCCCTCATTTATGGATGTGTGCTAAGTCACATATTTGAATGTTTAGGGATCGACACCTCCATAGACCCTGAAATTCCGCTACCGAGTAAAATTGATGAAACAACAACTAAGAAGACGGGGTGGACGTTCATTCAGGGTGAATGGGTCCATAAAAGAGATGAAGATGAAGCAAGAATTGCCAGACGAAGTGACGATGTACCCGATGCTCCACCCCCGATAAAATTGACGCCATGTACGACACACTAAAGAACTTGGATGCATTTTTGCGCAGTAGTGTGGCAGAGGCTCATTCCCGATTTGAGAAACTAGAAGCTCGTGTTTATTCATTAGAACATGAACAGAATCAGCATGTATTTCGACCGACATCGCCTCAGGATGCAAATGATCCTGAAGATGGTTAGGCTAGTATGCATAGTATATGGATTTCTTGTATTACATGAATAAACATTTGTTGAATTTGTTAGACTGGTTCATGAACATTGACTGACATTTGTTACACAACTGTCTATTTACACCTCCCTTGCATATCGTGTTGCATTCTGTTTAGTTTCATTGACAAGTTTAGGGTGTGTTCGTGCACGTAACATTGGATTGTTCTATACAGAGAATGTCACAGGTACCTCTGCTGATGAGCAATTTGATGCATATTCTGCACCAGGAGGGCATTATCAGGCCTCTGGCCCAACAGAAAATGTCCCATGTACTTCTGCAAAAGAGAACGATGATGTATATGCTGCAGCTGCAGTTCATGATCAGGCATCTGCTCCAGCAGAAGGCCATGCTCATGCGCGTGCTTCTACGCCTAAAGTGACTCGCACTTACATGCGAAAGAAGCTTCATCGCCATGGCATAACGCCAAGCAATGAAATAGACTCTGAAATTCAGAGACCAAGGCGTCCTTCTCAAATGTATGGCGAGTGGTACAGGAATGTACCACCTACCACGGCGAATAAGAAGCTTCTTATTCTTGATTACAATGGCGTGCTAGCCAGTGTTAGTAAAGACGGTATTCCTTTTGTGGCTCACTTTTAATACAACTGTTCATAAATTAGATTAGGAAATTTATGTTTTTCAATTGCAGGTGTGGAACTCAGACCTGGTGCTTTTGAGTTTCTGTATTCTTGTTTTACTGCGTATGAGGTTGTTATTTGGTCTTCAAGGACAAGGTAACGTGGACCTATGCCACCCTCCTAAATCAATTCAATTACCCGATCCTTTAAGATAATTTTTTTTCTTACTTTATTTGTGCCTGAACTGTTCATCAATGAAGAGAAAACCTAGACTGGGCACTTTGGAGAATTAATGATATTAAACCAAGACTTGCCTTCATTTGGGTAACTTCAAAGTTTATCTTCGTTAAAACATCTAAATAGAATTTGACAAATCTGATGGACTTCATTTGAATATTGCAGGATCAAAGTCACTGCGAACAACATCCCTCATATCCAAATATATATACAAAAAATCTGAGGCGCGTCTGGGATAATATGCCTCAGTATAACGAAGGAAACACGTTGTTGGCTGACGACTCCGAAGCTAAAATGATTAATAATCCGGTCAGTGAAGAACGCACCTATTTTGCTCTTACTTTCTGCAATATAGTCAATGAATCTGTAGAAAATAATTATGTTTTCGATTATGTTCATTTTTCAGGAGAACACCTACATATGTCCTAAATCCTACAAGGGAGAAGATGAGACAACTCATAACGCATTAGGTACAACACCCTAAATCACACATATTCATTATAAAAATAAAGCAATATCTTCAACTGCAACCTAATTATGTACTTGCACTTGATCATAGAAATAGGTGGTTCCATTTGGGTATATTTACAAAACTTGGCCGCAGCAGACAATGTACAGGAGTACGTGAAGCATCATCCGTATTTGGATTAAATGCAGCTGAAAGCGTGGATGGCAATTGAATTAACCAATTTTTCTCTGCTAATCTCCTCTGTATTATATGTTTGATCGTCTTTTGTATCTCTGTAAATACAACATACAATGTTATATATTCAGAAATCTCATTGTGAAAATTTTTGTACTTATTATATGATAAATTTACAGGTTTGTACAAAAAACAACATCATGTACAAAGACTACGCATTTATGTACAACTCTCATTGTAAAAAAGGTCTACACTGTTTACCACAATGTCACACCAGTACCGAAACCCCATACGTCTGGGTTCGATGCCCCCTACAAAACATGTACACAAGTATGCTTTTTCGTATGAAAATTGTGTATGTCAAGATATATATTCAGAGTACCGAAACCCCTTAAGAAGGTTTCGAAACCAACAGGCACCGAAACCCCATAGGTCTGGGTTCGATGCCCCCTACGAAAACATAGCACCGAAACCCCTTATCTATGGATTCAATACCCCCTACACATCATGTACAAAGACTACGCATTTATGTACAATTGTTACTACTACTATGTGTATACAGTACCGAAACCCCTTAAGAAGGTTTCGAAACCAGTAAAAGGAATCTGCCTTTTCAGTGTTCTGTCTTTTCACTATCATCACCTGTACCGTTGCGTGTTACCCAAAAATAAAGCTGGTTTCGATACCCCCAGAACGAGTCAGCATTTTTCAGTTGCTGTCATCACCCGCTTCAATGAACAGGCATCTCATGAGGCATTTTAAACCAAACAATTACATGAAAGGGCTAATATTTTATGTATAATCGCATAACCTTATAAAGCTTGTACGAACAAGGTAGTAACTTTTTCTGCACTTCAAACAGGCACCGAAACCCCTTTAAAATGGTTTCGATGCCCCTCAAAATGTTGTACTTTGCATTTGGTTAACAATTTATGTATGTATACATTTCCTAACAATTAAATGACCCAACTTGAACCTTCGTGAAACTGTGTAATAAATTCATGTATATACCGATTTCTTTTGTAAACTTGTACCAATCTGTGTACATTATGCTACTAATAAGTGTATATAGTTCCGAAACCCCTTCAGATGGTATCGAACCTAATAAAAGGAATCTTGCTTTTTCAGTGTTCTGTCTTTTCACTATAATCACATGAACCGTTTCATCTTCCTCATCGTGTTTACAGCTGGTTTCGAAACCAAGCAAAACGATTCAGCCTTTTCAGTTTTCTGTCTTCTCATTAATGAAGGGGTTCATGTTCATGTACCTCGTTCAATGAACAGACACACAGCGTGCCTTCTCAAGAAGTAGGTACCCCTCCATAGACTTTTTCACTTTCCCTCCCAACTGAATTTCCCTATAAATTTACAACTCTTCTCTATACTCTTTACAACATCAAAAATTCGCTATACTCATCTCAATCCTTCTTTATATTCGCTTCAGAACCAAATACTTTTAACTTCATTCCGTTAAAATGAGTTCAAGCAGATCTTCGAAAAACAATCCTCACCAATTCTCCAAGAGGAAACTAGAATTTGACTCAGACTCAAATAGTGAGGATGATTTATATTTCGATTCTGATAAGGAGGATCAACCAAGCCATGACACTCTCAGAAGAAGCAAATGGTTCAACAACTTTTTCCAGACCATCGCTACAATGCTGACAATCACCGACCCTTCTACAAGATGGGTTTGTCCAGCCTGCCAAGGAGGTCATGGTGCCTCTCACAGGTTTAATGGCATTCAGTCCCTACTGACACATGCCAGAACGAAAGGTGGAGCAAAGCTCAGGCTCCATCGCCAATTTGCTGAGCTCTTGGATGAGGAATTGCTTAGAAGGGGTACTTCTTCTATTCCTCAGGGTCAAGCTTTTGGCCAATGGACTGCTTTGAGAGATGATCCGACTGCTGCTAATACTGCCTGCCCCCTGTCTGCAAACAACGAGGTTGATGATCACCAAATACTCTGGCCGCCCATGGTCATGATAATGAACACAAGGCTGGAAAAAGATGATGCTGGGAAGGTAGTTATTTAACAAATTTGAATTATGTTTTCAATATTATTACAATTGCTTCACTTCTAATCTCTTGCATTTTATGCTTCAGTGGACTGGTATGGGAAACCAAGAGCTTCGGAACTGTTTCAGTTCCTATAATACTATTGCCAAGCCTCGCCATTCATATGGTCCAGAAGGCCATCGTGGGATGAGCCTTTTGATTTTTCAGAGCATGGTAAGAGGTTATCTCGACGCTCAGCGTCTGCATAACCAGTTTGCTGCCCAAGGTTTCGATAGAAAAGCTTGGGAACAATGTCAAGGCTTCTTGTATGGTCCAGGCACAGTGCGCCAACTTTATGGTTACATGCCTACCAAAGAGGACATAGACTACTTCAACCGCCACTCTCAAGGTTTTCTCTATCATCAGTTTATTCTTTTATACAAGATGAACTTCTTCTCATATTAATGCATACATGTTTTGTTCATTAGGCAACAATAGGGTCAGATATGAGATCCGATCTTTTGCAGAGATGGTTGGTCAGCACCAACGAGAGGCTGGTTCCAGTGCCATGGGTGGCAGAGGGCATGCAGGTCGTTTCCCGGGGCATGAATGAGGACTGGGGAGGATTTATTATGTTTCTTTTTTTTAATGTCTAATGTATTTGAAAAACTTTGTTTGGAATGCATTTTATTTCTTTTATAAATTTTGTTGAGATTAAAGGGGCTCGATTCGATCAACCGTTCTTGCTCGCCAAGTGTGGAGAAGTTGGATAATTGGGTGTTTTAGTGGGAGGTGAAAATATGGCAATTTGACACAAGGATTTATAAGATGCTTGGAGGTCCCTTTTATACTCCCAATTGAGTTTGTAGCCGTTACTAGCCGTTGGGGATGATTTGGAGCCGTTGAGGACTTTATTTCCCTCCATTAATGCTGTTCTACAGCTATCCGTATTGATACGCGTGGAACCATATCGGTACGACCTTCATTAGAAACTAGCCGTTGGGCTCTTGCCAGCCTGGGCGTATCGATACGCTTGAGGGCGTATCGGTACGGGTTCACTTTTAAATGGCCGTTGGGAAAGTAGCCGTTGGGGTGGTTGAATGGGGATCGGTACGCTTACCAGGCGTATCGAAACGATCCCGATCCGTACCGAAACGGCCAAGCCTGTTTCGATACGAGTTTTGGCAGTGACCAAACTTGGGGCAAAAAGGTATCGGTACGGGTACAGCCGTATCGATACGGGTAACGTGAAAAGTCAAGTTTGGCTATATAAAAGCATGAAAAGTCTTGCCAAAAACCTCTTAAAATACCTCAAACATAAATTCAAGTTGTTTGGACTTAAAACCAAGTTTTAGATTCTTTTCAAATTAGTCCAAAACATTTTTCAATTATTATATCAAAACATTAGTTCTACAATCTCCCCCTTTTTGATATAATAAAAACTCACTTGAAAAATTGTTTGGGATTCTCCCCCTTTAACTTTAAAAATGTGAATAAGAGTCTAAAGATATGAAATCAAATAAAACTCCCCCTTATTCATTTGAAAAAGCAATTTTTCAAACCAACCATTTCTCCCCATTTTTGTTATATCAAAAAGAATTTAAAACATTAAGTGCAAAATAACAATAGAGGTCAAATTTAACAAAATTAAGAATTTTGGTTTTAAAAATGGCTCCCCCTTACTCAAAGCATCATAAGAGTGTTAGTTCAACATATATGATTATCTAGTTGACTTAAATGAAAAATAATCAAATAAAAGCAAAAACAACTAGATTTTACCACACTTGAACTCAAGGGAGGATGCGAAGCCTTCCTTCCTCAAGTGTTATTCCTATGTGTGCATGGAGCTCCCCCTCAATTTTTGACTTGTTGATCACTCTCCATCACACCTAACAAAAGACAATCAAGTAATTTTTGGTATCCAAATTGCTTTGGATCCATAGACATTAGTAGCACAAAATTTAGTCCCCTTAGGAATCCATTTTTCAATTTCATCCTTTTTTGTTGAAGTGGTTAGTCCTTTTGGGACCCAAACACTTCTAAAACATTTTCCATTCACAAATCTAGGGGCACTAGATTGTCTTACATAAAAGTTTGATTTTCCAAAACTATTTTTCTTTTCAAGTTCATTGGAAATCAAATCTTTTTCTTTTTGAACTTTAAGAAGCAAATTTTGTAAATCAAAACATTTTTGTTCAAAAACTTTCAATCTTGCTTCAAGTTCAAGATTTGTTTTGGAAAGCAAATCATTTTCAATTTTTATTTTTGAAATCAACTTTTTGTTCATAGAAAATGATGCCTTGAATTCCAAAAGCAAATCATCATAGACATCTTGTAACTCATCAAATGTATAAGAATTTGAAATGGATGAGTTAGAAGTTACCTCCCCCTCATTGAGGGCCATCAAGCATAGGTGGGCAACTTCATCATCGGTGGAGTCTTCATCACTCCATGTGGCCACATATGCTTGTTTTGAAGATGATCCCTTCCTTTTGGATTTGTAGGAGTCATTCATCTTCTTTATCGATTCATGCTTGGATTTTTCCATTTTGCTCTTCATAAACCGGGCAAATTTGTTGAAGAGATAGGCTATCTCTTCATCTTCACTTTCCTCCTCACTTGAATCTATATGATGGCATGTGGAGGATTTGAGAGCTACGGCACTTGCATTGATGCCTAGCTCCATGATCTTCTTCTTCCCCATTGCTCTAATCTCTTCCTTCTTCTTCTCCTCTTCTATGTTTTTCTTCATTATTTGATGAGTGAGAAGTGACCCCATGAGTTCATCAAGCTTCAAGGTTTTGAGATTCTTGGCTTCGATGATGGCGGTCCTCTTTGAGTCCCATGACTCGGGAAGGGAGTAGATGAGCTTTCGGACAAGCTTCTCTTCCAGGATGGCTTCTCCATAACCTTTGAGACCATTGGTGATGGTGGAGAACCTATCAAACATCTTCTCGATGTTTTCTTCCAGATCCATCTTGAAGTTCTCATACTCTAAAGTGAGGAGCCCAATCTTGGTCTCCTTGACTTCGTTGGTTCCCTCGTATGTGACTTCAAGCTTGTCTCATACCTCCTTGGCACTCTCACAAGAAGACATCTTCTCATAGATGGTTGGGCCAAAAGCACAAAAGAGCATGTGCAAGGCTTTGCAATTAAGCTCCATCTTCTTGCGATCGTCGACACTCCATTTCGCTTTGCTTCTTTGAGGCACAAACGGACCATCTTCAACTATGTCCCATAGCTTGTAGTCTCTTGACTTCAAGAATAATTTCATCTTTGTCTTCCAATAGGCATAGTGATTTCCGTCGAAGAAGGGCGGTTTGTCGATGGAATGCGCCATTTGAGCCGGTTGGTGAAATGTTAATCGAGCTTGCCGGATCTTCTCAATAGGATGTGAATCCCCTTCGATTGAGCCAAGCTCTGATACCAATTGTTGAGATTAAAGGGGCTCGATTCGATCAACCGTTCTTGCTCGCCAAGTGTGGAGAAGTTGGATAATTGGGTGTTTTAGTGGGAGGTGAAAATATGGCAATTTGACACAAGGATTTATAGTGGTTCAACCTTCTAACCAAGGTCTACATCCACTACCTTAGCTCCCCACTAAGGATTTCCAACAAATTCACTAAGAATTTCGTCCCCTTTTCTCGGATTAGGAGGAAACCGTTACAACCCTCAAAGCTTTCTACCCAAAGCTTGAAGGAACACTCTCTTTACAAAGAAAGACTTAGCAAACTAGAAATCCCTCTAAAAGGTGTTTGTTTGCAATTCTTAGCACTCACCCAAAACCTAAACACTTGAGCAAATTTAACAATGTAAGCTCACAAGCGTTGTCTAAGCAAGAAATGTACAATTAAAGCTCTAGACAAATTTTGACATCATAATGTTGTAACAATTGAAGCATTGACCATTATAAGATGCTTGGAGGTCCCTTTTATACTCCCAATTGAGTTTGTAGCCGTTACTAGTCGTTGGGGATGATTTGGAGCCGTTGAGGACTTTATTTCCCTTCATTAATGTTGTTCTGCAGCTATCCGTATCGATACGCGTGGAACCGTATCGGTACGACCTTCATTAGAAACTAGCTGTTGGGCTCTTGCCAGCCTGGGCGTATCGATACGCTTGAGGGCGTATCGGTACAGGTTCACTTTTAAATGGCCGTTGAGAAAGTAGCCGTTGGGGTGGTTGAAAGGGGATCGGTACGCTTACCAGGCGTATCGAAACGATCCCGATCCGTATCGAAACGGCCAAGCCTGTTTCGATACGGGTTTTGGCAGTGACCAAACTTGGGGCAAAAAGGTATCGGTACGGGTACAGCCGTATCGATACGGGTAACGTGAAAAGTCAAGTTTGGCTATATAAAAGCATGAAAAGTCTTGCCAAAAACCTCTTAAAATACCTCAAACATAAATTCAAGTTGTTTGGACTTAAAACCAAGTTTTAGATTCTTTTCAAATTAGTCCAAAACATTTTTCAATTATTATATCAAAACATTAGTTCTACAAATTTCCTCATCTTTAGTTTTCATATGATCGTTCTCTACTAAACCATTTTCAACTCATAAGGTTGAAGACCTTCAAATATTTTCGTGCTCAACCTGCACCGAAACCCTATATACGAGGTTTCGATGCTACAAAAAAGACTAACTTTTGACCATTCTGCAAAACCAGAACCGAAACCACCTTTACCTGGTTTTGATGCTTATATCATACCTTCTACGAAAGTATGTTTTTGGGTACGAATATCTGTATGTACTCATTTCCTTACAAACAAATTGGACATTTCGACGAATCAGGAAAATTTTGTGTAATAAAAAAAGTATACGTACAGAGTTCTACCATTTTGTAATAAATAAGGTATATAACATTTCCTCATACCAATTTGTACTAATTTGTGTACATTGGGTACTATAACGTGTATATTCACAACTTCTTATAGAACTTTTACCAAAATATGCTTTACGGGTAAGAAATTATGTATGTACACATTTCCTACAAGTACATGAGCCATTTTCAACCTTCGTAACAATGTAATATATAAGGTATATACCGTTTCCTTTTACACATTTGTTCCAATTCCTGTACAATTCGTCCTATTAAGAGTATATACACAAATCTTAACAAAACTTGTAAAAAATTATGCTTTTCGGATAAGAATTTCTGTATGTACACATTTCCCTACAAGTAAAAGTCCATTTTCAACCTTCGTGAAACCGTGTAAAAGAAAAGGTATATACCTTTTCCTCTTACAAATTTGTACCAATTTCTGTATATTTGCTAGTAATATATGTATATACACAGTTCCATACAAATATTGTTCCAAATTATGCTTTTCGGGTAAGAAATTTTGTATGTACACATTTCCTTACAAGTAAAAGTCTTTTTCCAACCTTCGTGAAACCGTGTAAAAGAAAAGGTATATACCTTTTCCTCTTACAAATTTGTAACAATTTTTGTATATTTGCTAGTAATATATGTATATACACAGTTCCATACAAATATTGTACCAAAGTATGCTTTTAGGTCAAAATTTATGTATGTACACATTTCTTACACGTACATAATCCATTCTAAAAATTCGTGCATGTGTTATAAAAGGGTATATACATTCTTCTATTACAAAAGTGTAATAAATTTGTGTACCGCATCATGTAACAATTTGTGTACCGCTTTTTTGAAGGTAAACAGTGCATCTTTTTAATAAAAAGGTATATACATTCTTCTATTACAATATTGTACCAATTTGTGTACCGCTTCATGTAACAATTTGTGTACCGTTTTTTACCCGGTAAACAGGTCAGCCGTTCTTTAGCCTGTATTTAAAGGTTGTTCCCTAGAATCCCCCGATTTGATCCTTGCTCAAACGGCCATACAACTTAAAATATCGGGATAAGTCTCCATAACAGTGCACGTCGTAATATTAGTGTCATATAAACAAATATACCGACTTTACCTAACGACACATCAGTTAAAATATATTTTTATAAAATTGTATAAAATATAAATATTTTTTCTTCTGACGCGTCATTTTGTCAAGTCATTTCAAGTTTTTTATCGTTAGTTAACTAATATTTTTCATCCGTGGATGGGGCCATTTTGACCCAAAATAAAACGTTAGAGGTTAAATTGGTTAAAAAAAAGAAATATAGCTAAAATGATATTTAGTCAAACGTTAGGGGCATTTTTTGGTTTGATGTAAAACATGCTTAGTTGAAGGTTTTGTTCATATGTATCAAAATCATTTTAATCTATGATATCTGATTCAATGGTTGACTAATTTAGATCGAGTTTTTACAGAAACCTATTATGTGGAAGACTCTCCCAACACAGTTTTTTTCATTCACAATACCAAAATTCGAACTTTTAACTTTGCTTAAGGAATCTAGCGTCTCATCTCGCTAGACCTACTGATTGTTGGTAAAGTATTATTTCTTTTTTTTGGTTGCCCATTCGATTTCCAGGGCTTCGCCTTGACTAATCTGGACCGACCTGCGTTGCACACCTGGCTTTGGTGGGTGAGTATCTCAGCGAGGATTTTTTGCATACATAACATCTCGAACCCGAAACTTTGCTTAAACAATACTGAACTGCTTACCACTTGGACCAATTTAGTTGATAAAGTATTATTACTTTGATAGTAACGATTGCATATAAATAAAATATCACTTTTCGAAAAATTAATAATAATTAGAAGAGAAAGGAGAAGTCATTTGATACAATGATGGAAAAAGCTCTTGCAAGCAAAGTGAGACTGAGATCTCCATGTTTCGCTAGTTCACTTAATGGTGAGAAAATAAGGACAGTGGTATTATTAGGCTCACCAGGGCACTAAGGGATATGATATGAATCATAAAAATAAATTTAAATAATAAAATAAGTTTTTATTTCTTAAATAATAATTCGGGATTTTCAGATCCGACTAGATTTATCAAACTCATTACATTTTATTGGTAAAATGGAAATACTCAACATTTTAGTCAAAAGCACCAAGTTTTTTTTGGCCTACATAAAATTTGTTTTCTTAATACACTTAAGCACGTTCGAAGCAATTTCTTCTGGGTTGTTGCAATAATCAGTGGCGGAGGCAGTAATTTATTTAAAGGTGTCATTTTTTAAATGGTATTTAAGAGGAGTTAATGATCTATAAAGATGTGTCATTTTATTTATAAAAGGTGTCAATTATATATATTTTTAATTTTTTTATATATAAATTATATAGAAAAATACGATTTCTAAAAAAATTGGGGTGTTTATTGCCTATGTGGCTCCGCGTATGGAAATAATAATGACTTAAACTACGACCCATATAGTTACAGATAATCATTTTTCAGAGACAACGTCAGGAAGAAACTTTAAGATGACAAACATAATAGTAATAAAACATGAGTTAATCTAACTTATAAGCAATCCATTTAAATTTTAAATATCATACGTTAGAGGTCTAGTTTGTTTAATTTTGAAAGTAATTAGATTTAAGACTGAAAACATGACATATTAGGGCTCAATTTGCCTAATTTCAAAACCAAGAGAACCTTAAAATAATTTGACCCAAAATTTTGAGAGTCAAGGTTTAACTCGCCTAGTTTCGAAATTAAGAGGACCTAGAAAATGGTCATGTCAACAAATCATCCACATGGACTACCAAGTTGTTGATATCATCATTTATGAACTGTCACGCCATTAAATTTAATGGTCATCATTAATTAAAGGGCATATTTTGATTAAATCTTACAATTGGAGGACTCAATTGTGTGCAGATGGTCGTAATGGGTTTAATTGATTTTTTCGACCCATAACTTGGTTAACTAAAATAATTGGCCGAAGTTATACCGGTTTAATTAGGTCGATTTTGGTGGAGAAAAAGTTGCATGATTTGAATTTCTAGAAGAAAATAATTTGATACACAAGTTGGATAAAAGTTATACTACATAACTTTGATTCTTTCAATATTATTTTTCTTGATTAGGGTTTAGAGTTTTAGGTTGTATGGTATAGGATTTAATTTTTTATGGATTTACGATTAAAGATTGACATAAATAATGTTGTCTAGTCTAAATTTTATACCGTTTGTATATCAGATGATTTTTATTTAAAAATTTTAAAGTAAAATTAATTGGAGAAATAAAAAAACTAACGAAGCCGATTGAAAAAACGACTGCTCACCCATATAATTAACCAAGAACGATACATTTTCAATATCAATAAGCGTTTAATATTTAATGTTGCCACGTACAGTTTTTTTTTTATAATTCTCAAAATAAACAATAATTTTGGTATAAAAATCGATTTAATTCAATTATACACATTATCTGACTCAGATACGATCATTGAAAAATAATAATAAATTGTCCCAATATTTTAATGGCTGTGGGGATTTTCTAACACATTGCTTTGTTGGTACGAAAGAATTGGTAACAAAATGATACCACTTGGGATTGGTGACCCCAAAGTCATTCAACATATTATCATACCTTAAGGCTTTACCCCCATAACTCTTTTTTGGAGTGCTTCAAACTAATATGATTTCCCCAAATATTGACTTTGCGTAATTATTTGAGAAATCTACACTTCTTTTAATGAAATGAAATTACTTACTTTCTGTTTTGACACAACAAATTGATGTCCATTTGAGTTAAATAAATTATAATTTATTTTAAATTAGAGAAAGGGTTACATATATCGATATTCGAACAATACGAAACATAGTAGAAATCG
Organism: Hibiscus trionum; assembly: GCA_030270665.1. NCBI lineage: Eukaryota > Viridiplantae > Streptophyta > Magnoliopsida > Malvales > Malvaceae > Hibiscus > Hibiscus trionum. Next base: position 9,468,467 of record BSYR01000036.1, on the reverse strand, counting down.
ATTAAATTAAATTTCGAGCTTATTGCTTAAAAACAAATTATGAACGTTAATAACTCATAATCATGGTTTGAAAAAAGTGTTGCATGAAGTAATCCTTGTGCTTTGGATTTCCAAGACGCCAAGGAAAAGACAAAAACAAGGATTGGAATGGATGCAAATGTTGAAGCAAAAGTACAAAGTTTGGAGATTTGGTTTGTCGTTGGAGATTTTATAATAAAATTCGATTTAAGTACACATCACCTTTCATTTATAAAAAAACGACTTTTGATTTTTTTTTTTTGTCTAAAATGTTTAACTGTATTTGTCCTAATTAATCTGAGACCGACTTAAGTTGTACACTTGTTTTTGGTGGGTGAGTCCACCAGTAAGAATTTTATGCATACACAACGCTTCAAACTCGAAACTTGCTTAAGTAATATCAAGTTGTTTATTACTTGAACCAACCGGTCGGTGGCTTGTAACATCTTTTGTCCCTTTTAACTCTTTAATTTGTTGTACTGTATGGGGAGATTGATTCAAGTTTAAAGTGGGTTTGGGTCGATTAAAAGGGCCAGGCCTACATAATCGTTTAGCCGACTTTAGGGTCACTATTTCACCACAATGGGATCAGGATCAGGCAAGGACCAAATGTAAACAGGCTATAGCCTGGTTCTGGGTCTAGTTATAGGGACTTTGTCCTTGGGTTCTTTATTTGTTTTCTTAGAAAAATGATAGTGCTCTCCACTCCTGGTGCATCGGTGTAAATTAACAGAGCGTTTACCGAATTAATTATGAATTGTTTGCTTATTAAATAAATAAATGAGTATAAATAAACAAACACAAATAAAAATGTGTTCGGTTGGTTTGTGTTCATAAACAAACTCATTTAAAAGCTTGTTTATCGAATTATTTATAAGCATGTTTACCCAGTTCTCTTTTCTTTTATTTTTTCATATTTTAAATATTGGTAAAGATAAAGACTAAATTGATCACATAGTGAACTTTGGAGTTCGAATTGTGAAGCTTGAGTAGCTTAATGACTAGTGGTATAATTTTCCCATGTCAGTGAACGTTAAACGAACATGTTAACGAATATATAAACGAACCGAACACGAACATCTTAAAAAATAAACGAACCAACACTGACATAATCTTAAAAGTTTAAACTAATATGAATCGAACACGATCACCTTCAAAAATAAACGAATGAATACAAACACGACCTTATTTGTTCAAACCTGATTTATTTTCGCCCAAGCTCCAATTCCTTTTTGATTAATATAGGGGTCTTTAACAAGCAATGTTGATTAAGACGTGCACTTTCCTTCTTCCATGCGCAGCCTGGGCAAAAACACACGAGTCAAAATCATCACATGTGATTGTGTTTTCAAAATGAAAAGTTGTGAATATAGAAAATAAAGGCCTTGAGCCGTTGAGCGGGTGTTATTGTTGCTCCCCTTCTGAGACGATATTAATGGTCACCTTTCGTCAATACATGACAATGAAAATTCTATTAAAATTTTAAATTTTATTAAGATGTTCTAGTTCTACTATCTGAATGACAATCTTTAAGAATATTAATTTATCTATCGACTATAACAACAACAACAACAATACTAATACTAATAATAATAATGATATTTTCGTTATTATAAATATTATTTCATAACGGGATCATTTAAAAATTATGTTTTATTGAAATCAATAATGAATTATCTATTTTATGAAGGGGTTAAAAATTATTTTACTATTGTCCCCAAAAGGTTCCACCTCTACTCAAAATAACTATCTTAATAAATTAAATTATTAGATTTTGTTACACCTATAATATAAAAAAAGTGAAAGTATTTTATTTGAAAATATATGTAAACAATTTTTAAGTTGTGAATTCTAGACCTATAAAGAGCAAAATTTTCCTTTCCCCTTCCCTAAATAAAAAATATTCAAAAAATAAATAAATTTTTTTATTAAATAAAGGTGTATTACATTCTTATATCGGGATTTGAACTCATATAAAATGGGCTATTAGGCCAATTGATGAATCTCAATTAATCATGTAGCATTAAAATTTAATAATATGGTTTTCACAATTTAAAAAAAAAACTTGAAAAATAAAGATTCAAATTAAACGTCCAATAATGAATATAATTGCCGGAATATTATCTGTACATTTTCCCCCTTCATCAATCAAATAAATCACAGAATTTACAGAAGTGATTTTTAATTAAAAGCCACTTGTTATTTTCTTCTTCACGAGTTAAATAGTCTCAAAAGTCTAGACCTCTTTTGCTTTGCCTCCATTCCGATTCGAACCCGGGACGACTCGGTGGATAACTCACCCACCTTTCTCTGCCATCTCCAGGCATTCTCCGAGCTAACATATAATTGACTCAGTTCATTATGCCCCGGCCCCCAAACCAATTGCAAACAAATAAAAAAGAGAGTAAAAACCCAACTATGAATTAGTAACCACATCCTCAACTCGGCCAACCCACTCGTTTCAACAATGCGTGCTGAATTGTTTACTCCAGCTAACTCAGAACTGAGTTAAAAAACCCGGGGATAATCGGAGCTCTTTCCTTTCTGTTTTTTTTTTCTTTCTGAATTACCGGATTGCTTTTTCAGCGAACCCATGAAGTAACGGTCGAGATTCGGTCCACAAATGGCAGTACCCTTTGAAGTCGTCGATGTTTACGAACTTACCGGAGTGACCCGAATCCGAACGGGAAATAAACCGGATCACTTCTTCGAAAACGGACTCGTCGCACGGGATCGACAATGGGCCTGTGTTAGTGAAGCCGTACTCTTCCTCGGCTTCAATAAGGAGCTTCTTGAAGACGGGATGGTTCAGGTACGTCAAGCGCACAACGAATCTCCGGCAACTCGTCCCCACATAAACAGCCACGTGTCCCGCCGGCACATCAGACGGGATGCGACCGGCCGACATGCGGGCCTTGTTCCTCCACCGCCGCAGCATTTGGCGAAGCCTCACAATGTGGCGGATTTTGCAGCATTTTCCCAACCCCGCCGACATTTTCCGGGGAAATTAAGAAACCGGAGAGAGAAAATTGGAGTCTTCGATTTGTTTGGGTTCCGATTTGATTTGAGTAAGCAATTAGAGCTTTTGGAAGGGAGGAAGAGAGTTTAGGAGGGAGGAAGGTTTTATAAAAAGAAGGGTGGGAATGTACCCCTAAAGTTCGAGATAATTACAAGGCTTATCTGTTGCGCTGTTGATGATAAATCAAAAAAATCCTCAAAATGTCTTTTTGGCAATTAGCACACCAAATGGCCCTCTTCGATGGATAAATAATAAATAAATCTACAAAAAAAATCTGTTTTTTTTAATTATAGGATTTAATTGAACTAAAACTCACAATTTTTAAATATTATAATAATAATAATATCTACAAAGTTAAGAATTCAACGAAAAGTTTAGAATTTAATGTAAATTGAGACAGAGATGAAATCTCTCTTTGATTAAGAGGGATTGTCCGCTTCAAAAAAAATTGATACAATGACCCTGTTTGGCAATTAGCGGATAGCTGATAGCGAATTACATTAGTTGATAGCTGATAGCTGATTGCATTAGCTGATTTGACTAGCGGATTATATTAGTTGATTGTATAAAAGTGTTTGGTAAAATTAACTGATAGCTGTTTGATTATTTAAACAAGCAAAATGACATATAAAGAGATGATTATATTTAATACTTGTTTGAATAATTTATCAGTTATTAATATTTTGTATCTAATAAATATTAATTAGATTTGTAAAAATTATTGTTTAATATAAATTTTCTAAACAAATTTGAAAAGATTTATATATTAATTTATTATTTATATAATTATTAAATTTTTTATATGCACATATAAATATGTGATAATAAAAAAATAGAATTAACTTACAAATGTCACCATATAAATTAGTAGTAACAACAAATAAGTCCAATATTTAATATGTTATTACTTATATTAAAAAATATTATTATTTAATTTAAGTTATTTGGAAATTTTTGGTAATTGTTAAGGGTAAAAGAGTCATTACAACTCTAATATCAAACCTCTAATCTCAAAAAGCTCATATTAGGAGCTTTTTCAAAATTAGCTTTTTCACCCCAATCCGCTCTTTCAATCCGCTATTTACCAAACATCAATATTAGCTGATTTGACTAGTCAAACCTCTAATTATACCTCAAACCTCTAATTTTTGCCCAAACCGCTATTTACCAAACATGGCCAATGTCATTTTTAGTTTAAATATTAATTAAATAAAATTTTTGTCCATCCAAATTTTAGATTTATATATATGATTGATATGTATTTACTCTCAATGTTTAATCTTAGTTCTATACATAGATTGAGACTTTGAGTGATTAAATGCGTAAAGTTATATTATTTTGTTTTAAGTTCGAATAAATTTCTATTACTAGTAGACTTAATATCAAATAGAATTGTTTATTTAGGTATCTCTTAATTAGTATAATGAAATTTTAGTTTAATTAGTTAAATAACAAGCACATTTGACCAGTTGGTCAAGTTGTTCATCTTTATTTTCGCATATTTTTTTAAATCATGAGTTTTAGACTTATTAAAAACACCTCATTCCTTCCCCTAAAATTTTCATTTCGCCCCACTCTGGTAAGATTAGGATTTGCTAAAGAGAAAAAAACTAATTCGTTGAAAGTTGTAAATTCTTTGGTTGACGTTTATAATCTAAATTAGAAAATACTAAACGAAAATCATAAGACTATTGAAAATGGTAAGCCAAATTTGACCCTCCAAATAATTAAACCGGTAATCAATGATTAGCTTCCATAATTTCATTTTGGTGAAGAAAGCTTCCATAATTTCTTAATAATTCATTGGTTGAATTGATTATATCTTCCCAATATAGTGGTCAAATGAAGTAACATTTGGACCCCAAAAATGAGCTAACATTGCAATTCAAAGAAGTTCGACAACTCTGTTTTTTTTGTATAATACTGAAAATGTCCCTAACATTTGACTGAATAGTTATTTTGGCCCTTATTCTTTTTTCGAACCAATTTAACCCCTAATGTTTCATTTTGGGTCAAAATGGCCCTTCTGAGGATGAAAATGGTTAGTCAACTGACGATAAATCGCTTGAATTGACATGACTTGACAAACCTATATAGCAGTAAATGCTGCGATAGCAGTGTCATATAGACAAATATACTGACTTTACATAATGACACACAAGTAAAAAAAAACATTTTTATAAAATTGTATGAAATATAAAATATTTTTTCTTCTAACGCGTTATTCTATCAAGTCACTTCAAGTTGTTTATTGTCAGTTGACTAACAGTTTTCATCCGCATAGGGGCCATTTTGACCCAAAATAAAATGTTGGGGTTAAATTGATTCAAAAAATAATATGGGCCAAAATGACTACTTAGTCAAACGTTAGGGGGCAGTTTTTGGTATTATGCAAAAAAAAAACAGAGTTGTCGAACTTCTTTGAATTGCACTGTTACCTTATTTTTGGATCCAAATGTTACTTAATTTAAGGATAAAATTGAAATGTTTCAAATTATGGAGATAATTTAAATGAGAGTCATAGTTTGAAGATAAATTTGAAAAATTAGAACGTCTAAAAGTTTAGGGACAAATGTAGAGTGAGGGTATTTTTTTAGGATGAAATTAGAATGTTTAAAAGTTTGGGTATCGATTTAAATGAGGGTCATAATTTAGGCACATGTGGTGCAATTAACTCTTAAAAATTGAAAATATTTCCTAATTGATATTTGACTAAGGGTAAACTACATCATATACTATTATACATTGGATAGAAATTCTTTGCCCCTTTCTAGTGCCCGTATTTATGCACTCACATTTCATAACTAAGTTTAGGGTTGAAGTTTAAGATTTAAGGTTTAGGGAATTGTGGGTTGAGTGTATTTTTACTGATTTAGGATTTAAAATTTAGGGTTATAGATTAGAATTTAAATTTTTAGTGTTGAGACATAAAAAAGTACCGAAAAGAGGCATGAGATTTTTGTCCTTAAACATTAGGCGTTGTATCACTCATACCACTGAACTTTCAATTGCTTTAGTTGTAGCACTAAACTTTGGTTTTCTCTTCAATTATACCACTGAGCAGTTAACATCTAAAACAATGTGAAATTTAGTGTTATAATTAAAGTAATTGAAAATTTAATGGTATAGTTATACAACACCTAAAGTTCAATGGCAATCGGTGTTGTTTATCCTTTGATTAATGACACCAACTTATTAAAGAAGTCTTGAAATATATTAGATTACAACTTTAGACGTTAAAAAATGGATGAGCACACCATAAATCCAATTAGTCACTTATGATTTTTCATTTAACACACCATAAACTTGAATTTTGTATAAATTATCGGAATATAAATTGATTAATTTGAATTAGATATTATAAAAAGTTCATTATAAATAAATCGAGAAAACCCACCACATGCAAAAGTAGAGAGGGGAAAGAAAGTAGATGTGTTTACAAGTGGTGTGGAGTCGATTGGAATATGCTTTTGCTTCCTAAATCAAATAAAAACGATTTTGCAAGCTCTTTACCTGACTTTTCCCCCATGTGCGGGGATGCCCCATCTCATTCTTTATTTTCCAAAAAAAAAAAAACGCTTTTTCTTTTTGTTTTATTATGAACATTTTATGTTCTCGGAACCTAATTAGTAGTCTTAGACTCTTAGAAAAGAAAATGATGTTCATTTTAAGAGATTCGAATTTGAACAGTCTTATCTACAAGTAGGGGTGTATTTACATGGTTACCCGGTGGGTCACGTAACCCACCATTAAAAATGAAAAAAAAAATCCATTTATTCTTTTAGGGTAGTTTTCATATTGGTCCTTCCTTTTTTGTTTGTAATTTATTTTAATGTAATTTCACATAATTACATATTATTTTGACCCTTTCAAGTTTTATTTTCTTTTAGTTTTATCTGTGTTTATTTTATTTTCATTATTAATTTATTATTTTATTGCATTGTGTATTTATTTTTATTATATTTTTATAAAGCACCACTATTATTTTTCGCTAGTTAATATATTTTTTATAATTATAATTATTGTGTAATATATATTTACCCCTCTATTTTATTATATTTATTGTGATTGTTTTTATTATTATCACTTCCATTATTTTTATTACCATATATATTATTTTTTCTATTACTACTAATGTTTTATTATTATTATTATTATTATTATTATTATTATTATTATTATTATTATTATTATTATTATCACTAATTAAGTTTATTTGTAGTCATTATTATGTCCTAATAATTTGTAATTTAAATTTTTATGATTTTTAAATATAATTTTTATTAACTCATTTAATTTACTCTTGATTAACATGTGATTTTACATATTGTTGGTCGGTGAACCATCAAATTTAAATTCTTAGATCTGCCCTTGTCTACAAGATTTGTGTGCCTTATTAAAGAGTTAAGAAAATGTATGAACAAATATTACTTTTTAATCTCCTCGAGACTATTCTAAAAATATATTTTATGTACAAGATGTTATAAGTTCGAATTCATCAATATAAAAAGCTCTTCCACAACTATAGTTCCATCTATTTAAGCATCAAAAGTTATTTTAATCCCTTTTCGGAGCTTAATGATAAAACAATAAGAGTATATTGTCAATGAACATTCTTAACCGCTATGACATATAAAAATACTTTAATACAGACAGTTAACATACATTACAATTTCATGCATTTAATAATTTTAGGTTTTTATTTATATAATTACACATGATGAAACAAAAGACACATACACAACAATCTAAATATGTAGAAACAGATCCGCAGCCACTAATTTATCCGAATCAAACTGAAGAGGTTTTAAAATAATCATGTGTAATACAATCTAAGCATCTGATGAAGGTGATTGGATGGGTCCACGTGCATGTTAATTGTTATGGGAAGATAGGGTGCATCCCCCCAAACGTCATGGTATGTGCACGTTAAAAGTAAAGAAAACAACCCCACTTGCTGCCATTTCAGGATCATATCATTTAATTTGTTCCTTTTGCAATCTTCTTCCTATGTCATCCTCCACCTAGATTATATAGGTATATATTGATGCACGAGCCGTGTAAAAAAATTATATAATCTTTTTATAAAATTTAAAATGTAAATCTCAAACTCTACTACCCTAAACCCTAAACTTTAAATTCTAACCATAACATTGAATTCTACACCATACCCACTAAAATCTTAAATCTTAACCCCAACCTAAAATCCTAAACCTTAAAATTAAAAAGCTCGTAAAATTTACGCAACTTGTATATAAAAGGTATTTTTCATATATATATCATTGATCCTTTTATTACGTTATTTATGTAACCCATCCACTTCATTTTTATATGAAGAAAAAAGTGAATATTTAGGGGGGGGGGGAGTTTGAAAGATATGGATGTTGAATTTTTTATTTATTTTAAAAGTAGAGATGTTTTTAGATTATTTCGTGAATTAGGAATGTTTTGTAGGAGTCGTCATGAAATGTAGGCAACTTTCAGAAGTCGTTGGAAAATGCTGGCGACTTTAAACAAAGAAACAAACTAAAAATACATCTTATTCATCAGAAATTTTTCGGCAACTTCTAAACCATCTCTACTTCACGAAATAGAAACAAATATATTGTGAACACTTTATTCTAACATCATTACATGGGTAAAACACCAGAATATTTATCCTTATAATTGATGTATGTAAAAAAAATTATAAAATGAATAATTTTTATTGGTCAAAAATATTATGACATGGTGTGACATATTGATATAACGTTTTTTTTAAGAAACAAGTAATATAACGTTTATCCACGCCAAGTGTCAAAAGGATGACATATTTTAATGTCAACGAACAATAATTTTATTATTCCAAAACATCTTTAGTAATAACAAAAAAAAAACATTATTAGCCATGTTATCGTACTAAAATAACTAATAATAGTATAAATATAAAAAACAATAGAAATGAAACTTATTTAAAATCTTGAAATATATTATTATAGTAGAATTTAAGAGTGTTTGTCAAGTAGGACCCTCTCTTGTTACAAATGGGCCAATACGATTTTTTTTTTTATGTGGCAAGAGGGGTGAGACTTGAGAGAAGGAAAACCGTTGAGGAGTTGGAGTCTACTTTATAAAAGGAAAAAATATAATTATAATCTAATAATTTAATATGTTTTAGTTTCTTATCGAGTATAGTTAATACTCATCTTGTGTTTGAGATTATTAATTGTTCGAGTGGTTAAAGATGTTTATGTTATTTTATTTGTGTAGGTTTAAATCTTGATATTTACGTTGGGAATATAAGGGTCCGTTTGGTTTTAGAAAATATTTTTTATTTTCATTTTTATTTTTTATTTTTAAAAAATAATTTTCATTTTCAGTTTTCTAAAAATTAGAAAACATGTTTGGTTAATAGGTTGGAAACTTGTTTTGAAAAATGAAAATAGTGAAAATGTGTTTAGTATCTAGTTTTTCAAAATAGAAATAAAAAATAAGTATTAAATAATTAAAATAAAATATAGTTAGAAAATTGTTGTTATTATAATAATAAATAAAATATTAGTAAGTAAACCAAATTTTTTAAAAAATAACATTAGAAGGATTTGAACTCATGTTAAAATTAAGAAACTCTTGTTTTCATATTTTCCACTTTCCTAGAATATTTTCAATGAAAACATTTTTTATGTTTTTAATTTTTCAATTTTTTTTGTTTTCATTTTATAATTTTAGAACCAAACACATTTTCTTCACCGTTTTTATTTTCCAATAAAATAAAAATAGAAACAAACTTCATTTTCTAAAATCAAACGAACCATACTATTCTCTATTTAATAAAAAAAACATCTATTTTATGATTCACGTTCGTATTTTATAATTATTCATTTTAATACTATCTTTTTCAAAATTTGAGTATATTTTCCTTTAAAAATGTAATATGTTTTATCAACTATCATAATGTATGTATATATATATAAGTTTTTGATAAAAATATATAAGTGTTTATAACTGTATACTAATATATATATATATATATATATATATATATATATAGGATAAATATTCTATACATATGTGGTGGAAACTGAAAGTTTCCACAAGCGCCTTAGTTTTAGGGTATAGGGAGTTAATTTAGGGTATAGAGTTTAGGGTTTAGGTGTAGAGGGTTATAATTTAGGGATAGTTGTTTCAATTTAAGGTTTAGGGTTATAATTTAGGGTTTATAGGTTAAAACCTAAATCCTCACCATATTACCCTAAAACTAAACCCTAACCTATAAACCCTAAATTATAACCATAAACCTTAAATTGAAACAACTATCCCTAAATTATAACCCTTTACACCTAAACCCCTAAAACCTAAACCCTAAACAACTCCTTATACCCTAAAACTAGGGCGCTTGTGGAAACTTTCAGTTTCTACCGCCAGTGTATAAGATATTAATCCATATATATATATATATATATATATATATATATATATATATATATATCATAAAGAAAAAGAATAGATGATGTCTAGGTTCTTAGTTGCTTAGTTGTACTGAAACGTGTCACGGAGCTCACGGTGCGGACCACCTCACGCCCGCGTCTTATTTATATAGGGTTTGGATCCCACAACCCCTAATTCTATTTTATTCTCACTTATGTCAAAAACTGCATTTTAAGTGCGTGAAAGCTTTATATTGTATTAAAAAACATATAATTTTTTTCACTTTAATCAACCAACAACAAAACATTATAATACAAATGTATGTGCCACTAACATTTCCGGAAAAAAATGAAAGCCCGCTCTAAAATTTTAATATGTTATTTCCTCGAGTTGCTTGTAACATTTTTGAATTAAGTATAAAATAACTCGCCTCGTTAAGAACTCGAATCAGATTTGAGCTAAATTGAGTTTTCATCATTAATTGTACTAATATCTGTCAATCTAGGAATATGGAATCTCATCCACATATAATAAGTATCCATATTTTATCTAATTTTTTAATTAGGGGGTAATTAGCTGGATTAAGGCCCACAAATTTTGGGGTTTCGATAAATTAATTAAAGCTGGCATGGTATTGGTGCTTGCTTGCTCGGTAGTTGCTAGCTAGAGAGCTTCTACTTCAGGAATTTAATGACAACCATAATATTTAAATTGTAAGGACTTTGAATTTGTTTATACTTAATTATATGTTTTTCATATTATTGACTAATTAAATTTTAATTTGATTGGCGTTATTACAATTATAATATATAAGAGGACATAAATTCAAATGTGTTTAAGTACGTAACATCCTCTGAAATTAATATTTTTAAAGTTATTAAGGGTCTTGGCCTAAACTTTCCGTTTAAATCATTTTTAAGTCCTTATCGAATTAGTCAAATTAATATTTTTGTTTAAATATTTTAGGTCCCTATTAAATTTGAAATTTAATAATTTAAACCTCTAATGTTTCATCCTAATTACATCCCCCTCTCTATAAATATGCATTATTCTTATTAAATTATAAATAAAATGTATTTTAAATTATGAATAAATAAAATGTTCATTAATAATGCAAACGTGGGGATGTCTTGCTTACTTCCACAATCGACCAAAGACAATTTTATTGACCTAGGTTACAACTTCGAACAATTCCACATTTCAGTGTCGGATTAATTAATATTTTAAAAATTGTAGTATTTTAATATAATGCTTTTTTAAACAAATTTCTATATAATACTTGTATTTGAAGTTTGTTGAAATTGGTTCATTTATCGACTCAAATGATAAAAAAGTTAATTTCTTTAAAACGTGATAAAAGTAAATTAGTTATATTCTGGGTAAAATATTGAACTTTTAGAATGTAATTGATATAATTAAATAGTGAAAATATTGAAAATTATATGGAGAGAAATGATAGAATAACGCAGTTGTTTTTTTATGGAGTAAACTATACCGGATATCACTAAATTTTATGTTTAGTATTGATTATATAACTCAAACTAAAAATAGATACTATTTTAGCACTGAACTTTGATTTAGACTTCAATTATACTATTGGGCCATTAAAAAGATGACATGGATGGATCTTAACGGTCCGCATGCAATGATGTGTATGGATTTAATGACTCAGTAGTATAATTGAAACCTAAACTAAAATTCATTGCTAAAATAATATTGATTTTTAGTTCAATAGTATAATTAATACTAAAATTAAAGTCTAGTGGTAGATGGTGTACTTTACCCTTTTATATATAATATGTTAATAGAATTACCCATTTTATTATAAATATTGTAACTGTCTGGGTAATTATTCCAAAAAAATGAATATTATACATTTTTATGAGTATTGAAAGTTTTTGAGTAATTATTCAAAATATTATAAAAATGACTCGTCTTCCTTACGAACATGTAATATTTTGAGATGTTAAAAAAATATTTAAGTTTAGATATTTGACAAATTTCTGTAACATTATGAGCAATTACTCAAAAAGTTAAAAATTTTGTAACAAAATATGTTATTATAATAATTCTTTAAGTAATTACTCAAAAAAATGCATATCCATAAGAAAAATAGCAGTTTTTTCAACATTGTGATTAATTACTCAAAAAGTCACTGAAAATTTGAAGTTGGAAATTTGTGAAATTTTAGTAACATTATCATTAGTTAGTAAAAAGTTGCAATATGCGTAATAAAATGTGTATTTGTAACTTTTTTAATTACTCAAATCGTTGGAAAGATGAGTAATTTTGTAACTTTTGAGTAGTTACTCAAAATGTTATAAATTTTTTATGTTTTGGTATTTTAGAAATTTCTGTACGATATGAGTAATTATTCAAAAAAGTTAAAATATTTATAACAATGTGTAACTCTTGTAATTTTTTACATAGTTACTCAACATATTACATGTGCATAATGCAAAAAAAAAACCCTAATATTTGGTTGGATAGTCGTTTTAGCCCCTATATTTTTTAATCAATTTAACCCTTTAACGTTTCATTTTGGGTCAAGATGACCCCTCTACGGATGAAAACTGTTAGTCAACCGATGATAAATAGTTTGAAATGATGTGACAAGCCTACATGGCAGTGCATGCCACAATAGCAGCGTCATATAGACAAATATGTTGACTTTACATAATGACGCATCAGTCAAAAAATATTTTTATAATATTGTATAAAATATAAAATATTTTTTCTTCTAACGCGTCATTCTGTCAAGCTATTTCAAGTTGTTTGTCCTCAGCTGACTAACAATTTTCATCTACAGAGGGGCCATTTTTACCCAAAATAAAATGTTAGACGTTAAATTGGTTCAAAAAAGAATATAAGCTAAAATGTTGGTTTCTTGTCGGGGAGCTTTAAAACACATAATTATTAATGTGATCACCACTTATACTTTCTTGCAAATCAAGAAGCTTTGTGAATATTTTCTTACCAATGGATTGGAGTACATGATTAGTTGTTTATCTCTTAGTGAGAGCACTTGCTTATATAGAACAAAGAATTTTTAAACTATTTCAACTTGCATTTCCAAGCTTTTTACTATGAAACAATTAAATTTTAGATAATTATGGTCATGTTTGGTAAACAATTTTTTGACCTAAATTAATGGTTTGAAGTATTTTTAGAGGTTTGACCAGTCAACTCCACTAATTTGGATGTTTGGTAAATAGATGATTATAACAGCAGATTGGGTGAAACCTCTCATTTTGAAAAGCTCATTTTATGAGCTTTTTGAGTTAGAAATTTAGATAGGAGACTTGTAAAGACTATTTTGTCCTTGATAATTATAAAACATTTCTTTAAATAACATAAATTTGATTAACTAATAAATTTTTAAAAAATAATTTCATAAACAAGAAATTAATATATAAATAAATAAATTCATATAAATTTAATAATTAATAAAATTATATTCAAAATATACTTTCATAGATAAAAAATTAATATATATATATATATAAATCTAAATTTAATAATTATTAAAATTATATTAAATATATAACTTCACAAATAAAAAATTAACATATACATCCTCATAATGCTCAGTAATGATATTAAAATTTTAATTTTCATAATTTAATTAATATTAATAGATACAAAATATTAATAACTAATAAATTATTCAAACAAATATCAAATATAAGGATGTCCTTATATGTCATTTTGCATGTTCAAATAATCAAACAACTATCAGCTATCAGATAATTTTATCAAATACTTTTATACAATCGGCTAATGTAATACGCTAGTCAAATTAGCTAATGCAATCAACTATCCGCTAACAGCTAATGTAATCCGCTATCTGTTATCAGCTATCCGCTAATTGCCAAACATGACCTATATATTTTTTGGAAAAAAATTCAAATATTGGACATATATTGGGACTTGATAAATAACCTAATTGTTGAACAAATCATGAAGATTTATTAATTAAATTTGGGAGCACTAAAGCACTAATTGATTTCATAGTTTGGTGGCAATTGATAAACAAGTTATAATAGAAGCAACTATGTAGCTTCCTTGCTAAGATGTGTGGGAACCAAAAGACTAATTTATAATAGGATAAAATACATTAATAGTCACTGAACTATGAAAAATCATCATTTTAGTCGCTGATTTCTCAAATGTTATAAAATAACCATTAAATTTATCGGAATTGTTACACGATGATCACTAGATATTATAAAACAATGTAACAATTCGATTAATTTAATGATCGTTTGTAACATTTTGATAAAATTTAAAGACCATTTTGATAAAATAATGTAACAGTTTGATAGGTTCAATGACCATTCCGTAACCTTTAAAAGGCAAGTGACCAAAACAATCATTTTTTCATAGTTTAATGGCTACTAGTATACTTTACCCTTTATAAGAAAATCGAGTAGAGTTCTTTTTTAATAGAAAATCGAGTAGAGTTCTAACACTCTATTTTCAACCTTTTAAAAATGGATAAATATAAAACTAAGCTCAATTGATCTTCCGTTTAATAAAAAATGAAATGGAGTAATATCTCAAAATAATAATAATAATAATAATAATAATAATAATTCATTCTTAAAAATAATAACATCTTTTGTCAATGTTTGATCCATGACTCCTGTCACCATCAAAACAGCAATTCCTCGTTTGCAAAATACCCCTTTTTTAAAAAAAAAAAAATAAACTCTAAAACTTTATTATATGGCAACCTGAAATGAAGATTCCTATAGATTAATTATAAAATTTAGCTTTATAATACTCTTATAAACACAAACTTTCCCAAGAGTCATTTTCACTAAGATTTATATATTCTCAGTCAGGAACGGACTCGAAATTTTATGTAAAGAGATATAAATTATTAGAAAGCTATATTAAAAACATATGGTGTAAAACTATAAAATTTAAGAGTAAGAAATTAGATAGTTAATAAAAAATTTAAAAAAATATCTGAATTATAAAAATTTAAAAATTTTAGAGGCTACGGTTGCCCCTGCATCATTCCTCGGTCCATCTCTATTTCCAGTGCTATTTGGTAGCTGCCTAAGCATTTTCTACTCTGTAGCTGTCTTTTTCTTCTGATCTCCTTCAAATGAAAACGAAAAAAAAAAGTAAAATATTTTAATGGAAATCAACTAACAAGTAATTAATTCTCCACTAAAACTCTAATGATAGACTTTTGTGTGAACTTTTGACGTGATTAAGGGACAAAATTATGTTAATATTTGAAGGACAATTTGTGGTGGGTCGACTGTTTTGTTAGGTGTCAAAATATTACTTGAAACCACTAATAATTTTCCATAATTTAT
The DNA here is from genome assembly GCA_030270665.1 of Hibiscus trionum. NCBI lineage: Eukaryota > Viridiplantae > Streptophyta > Magnoliopsida > Malvales > Malvaceae > Hibiscus > Hibiscus trionum. The sequence continues at coordinate 9,452,690 of BSYR01000036.1, read as the reverse complement.
ATCTTAATAATTTCATCAAATGATTGGAAATGATTGGAAATATGCCTCCAATTAGGTCAAAAGATTGCAATAAGATATAGCATTGGATTTAGCTTATGCTTTTCTGCCTCGTTATTTTCAGAAATTTTCCAAGCAAACAATGTTTGAGATTGCTATAATAATGAAAGAAACTATCAACCATAATAATTCTTATTTAATTTTAATTAACTCGTTTAAGACGGACATTATGTGTTTTAAGTTCAATTTTGTACACAAATCTTCATAATGCTATATGTTTGATTTTTGTACTAGTGATTAAGATTATTGTGTTATTCTAACAAAGAGAGGAAACCAACCAAAAAGAATCAAATTAGTTGTTGACATAAGATTGTATGATTATAGTCGGAGCAAAAATCACGTCTCTTTTTAGTGTTCATAAGTATGTTTTAAAAATTAAAAAATTAAATCCTACACACTAAATACTAAATCTTAAAAACTAAACTGTACATCTTAAACTTTAAATACTAAATTTAAATTCTTAATATTAGAATATACATAAAAACAACGAAAAGAGATTGAAAATTTTTATTTTTGCATCCCTGGCATCTATAGAAGATTTTCCCAATCAATTCACAATACGAAGGGGATAGAGACATCGAGAGATGTCAGGTTTGAATAAGACAATGGGGAAGTAAACCAAACAAAGATTCCCCAAGTTATGACAAATGTTTTTGATGTGCCATGAATTATATTTTATGTATTTAACAGCTGCCGGAGATATTGTATTTAGCATTGCATTTGAGGTTGACGGTTCCAATACACTTTTTACATAGGCACCGATATTTATTAATCGATTAATCTGAATCAAATACTATATTAACTCTTTATAAGAACGATATTTTCTATCTACTTTGTTTTATTTACAATGTCGGAATTAAATTCTGTAACTTTTCTTCAGGGACTTATTACCTAGTGGATGTTCCAAAATACTTTCTGATAACAAAAATATCATTAAAATTTTGCTCCTAATGGTATTGAACCCACAATCTGAATGAGATGAAAAGGTATCAAATGAGAGTTTTTAACTATATGCTCTAGAGATTATCAACTTTAAACAGTATTTTTCTGGAAATAATTTCCAACTACAATAAATAATGGTAGACTAGGGTAAAGGCATAATTAAGCTACAATTAGCTTGTTTAGGACAAAGCATGAAGCATGTTAGAAGCCCGGATTATACGGGAGAAGGTTGTCTTAATGTTTAATTCTTTGTGGTTAAGATAATGGGCATATCACATGGGATTTTGATGGGAAAGAATTTTATCTTGAACAAAATATCGAATTTAAGTATTGTGCCGGTTGTCCCTCTCAAAATTTTTAGTATAATAGTAGTTTAAGTCTTTTTTTAGTTTAAATATTAATTAAATAAGACATTTGCCCCTCGTAATTTTTAAATTTAAAGGTTTAAATACTAGAAAAACGTGTTCTAAGTGGAGACATGACATAAATATATATGGACAAGAACAAGCTCACGGTTGTATAGAGCATGAGATCTTGTGCCTCAACCGCCGCGGGAGAGGAGGGTTCAGTTGGAATGGCAATGAAGCTATATACTTCCCATCTATACGACCTTCCGACTTCACCGCACTAGGCTACCTGCACCAGCAAAAACAATATGAACTCGCCATCAAAATCGAGTTTTCAGAAATAGATGTACCGAACTACTGCATTGGAAAGCCTCACGTACTAGCAGTGCAACTCCAAGTTGCAAGCAATTGAATTCAGAGAACAAAGAAGGTACAATATCAGGACTTTCACCGACGACATCAAAAAAGTTCCGAAACAAAGCTAGAAAAGGAAATGCATAGATCAGATTATGCTCATTCAATGCTGGTACTCAAAAGAGCTTTTTAGAACATTCGATTTTCTGTCATTTGCCAAACACTCGTGTGTGCAGATATATGGTTCTTCAATGTATTACCTGAGAACAAGAGATCTTCTTCAACAAATAGTATACCAACTATGCGATTCTACGTTTCTTCGACTTGTTAACGAGATTGTTGTAGCCCGAGGGAGTTTCACCCTCATCGACAGTTTTATCCTCCCGCCATTCTCTGTCTCTACTCTTCGTAGCACTCCTGTAAAATTAGACAGCAGCATTTACATTAAAACCTTAGCAAGTTAACATACATAAGGTTTACCATTTCAGGATGTAAAGTTTCTTAAAAGACCTATCAAATTCTGAATTTTCCTCCAAATTTCGATCTAACCAAGAAATGCTACCAGTGTGAACTAGCATCAATGACCCGATGATGTGAAGTATTTCGTCGTCAAAACTGCAAACAAGGACCAATGTCAAAATTGTGATCATTCCGTCTTTGACCACCGTACTTTCACTTTCACCAACGCAAAAAAAGTAGAATGAAACAGAAACTCAGAATGTCAAAGATGTAAATTTGAATGAAATATCGAAACCTGACCTCCTGAACTACATTAGTGAGCAAAAAAAACATGCAGAACCAATGCATAAGACCATAAAATCCATTGGTTTGTAATGTATACATATGATTGTTACATTTGAACTAACACTGAATGATCGACAAACAAAACAGTAAAAGGATCGTTTCCTTTTAAACCGAAACGTTCACCTCTTGACTGAAAAACGGATCATGGTTCCAACCTTTATGACATGGCGCTTGTGAGATCTGCTGGCAAATATTCCCTCTTCGCCTTTCTTTAATAAGGATAAACAAGCAACTAACAGGGGTTAATCAAATACTCTAGCCAAAGACATGTACACAACACGAAATTCGAACTTCAGAATAAGGTAGCAAGCAAACTATTACTCACAGTTCTATATTTAAACTCTGCGCGGACGCTTTCGGCTGTTATTATAGCAGATGAAAAACCAAGAACAATGACATGAATTGATTCCTGAGAAAGTTTCACTACTTTCCCCTCTGTACATAGTATAAAGAAAATTAGCATAGACAATATCCTAAGTGTGCACATTCATAGAAAATAAATAACCTAAAATATCATGGAAAAGCTTACCTAAGAGCATATCCGGCTTCGGTGAAAAAACTAGGAGATTTGCTTTCAGATTAAAACCGAAATAAGGTTGAACGCCGGGAAGAATTTTTGGCAGATTATCAACAACATTAACATCGTAAGCCAATAAAACACCATCAAATGCTTCGTAAAACCTGCAAATTACAGCAACTTAAATTACAATCAATATATGAACACAAACAACAGCTTTTGATTAAAAAAAGTAAAGAGCGAACCTGAAGAGTAAAGAGCTAAGCTCGCGAAGGATCGCCTGGGAAATCTTCCTACTCTTCGATGGGTGTAAATAAACGACCAATTCAGCATCCACTACGTTTAATCCCTCCATTTTTAACTGCAACAGATTCCCAAAACTGGAACCTGAACAGTATAGCAAAAATATTCTGATTTCTCCTTGGGGTTTAAGGGTTTTAGTGACTTCCTAGCCTGGGTTTGGGCTTAAAAGATGAAATTGGAGAAAACGAAGATAAAAATAATGAATTGTTACAGTTTTATGGCCCGATTACTCTTGGACAACCTAGATTTTGGCCCGATTACAGTTTGGGGGAAAATATATATTCATTTATTAGTTAGGTAATTATTCCATGCACAAGTGCCTTAGTTTTAAGGTTTAGAGATTTTATTTAGGGTTTAGAGGTTTAAGTGTAGGAGTATTAAATTTAGGGACTATTTATAGAATTTTGGGTTTAGGGTTAAAGTTTAGGGTTTATAGGTTAAAACTTAAATCTCTAACCATATTACCCTAAAAACTAAACTCTTACTATAAACTCCAAATTATAACCATAATCTCTAAATTCTAACCATTAATCCTAAATTCTAAACCCTTACACTAAAACCCCTAAACTCTAAGCCTAAAATTAAAACCATAAACCTCAAAATTAAGACGCTTATAGAAACAAAAAGTTTTTACCGCCTGTGTATGAGATAATAATCTTAATTAATTTTCTAAAGTTAAATAATTAACTTTAGTTTTGAATGTTGAAACTCCAAGTTTAATCGATATTTTAAACGGGTCTGTTTTTGTACAAACAACTTTTTCGGCTATTTTTTTATATAAACTTTTTTGGGCTATTTTTATTTATACTCTATTAAATATAAGGCAAGACAACTTTTGGACAAGTCTACTTGTAATCACACACATATAATATGTGAAGTCTAAACTAGATTTATCTTAAATATGTAAATTGGACGTTAATTCGAACTAATCACCCACATAATAATATACATCTCGAGTCTTTCGCAACTCTTTTTCTGTTAGCATTCTTCTGTTCCAACCTCTTTAAATACAGATTCGTGAAGCTTTCAAAAGATCTACGACGTGACTTTATCAGAAAGTCATAATACTATCAATATGAAAAATATAAAATCTATTTAAACTTGTCAACTGACTCTACTGCCTGATAGTCAGGATTATATTGTCAAGTCATCATGACCTAGCTACCCTAAATTCGAAACCCGACAGAAGAAAACTTATATAATTACAAGAGGAGACGATAGACGAGTACCAAACTCAAATTCTCTCCTTCTTCCTCAACCAAACTTCATCTCCTCTAAACAATTATTGCATATCTACATAGTCTGCGAACCAAAAGTAAAATGAAAAAGGGTATGTCTTTTGCAAAAAGGGAAAAGAAAAAGCCCAAGATGTAGCCATGAGTGTCGGGCCATCCTTCACAAACATCGATGAGCAGGACCAGGCAAAGGGAAATCTAATAGTAATAATAAAAGAAGCAGAAGAAGAAGAAGAAGAAGGGTGGAGACAAAACGAGGGTTCTAATATCTGAACCCCATGTCCCCTTACACCCCTACACTCCCCACTCTGCTCCTATGTTCCCTTTATACCACGCCTTCCCTTTCGATCCCCACGCCTGGGGGTCCCTCCTCTTCCATGCATAAACAATTCCATGCTGTTTCTCTTTTGCTTCTGCAATCATCTTTTTTGATTAGTGCTGCTGGGAATAATAATCTCATTCCCCAATTCTCAATCATTTGTTTGCTATCTAAACTCCTTTTTGTTTTGGTATACGCCTCAACCAAAAACAACTAATCCCTTTACTTGGATACGTAATCAGAAAAAAGGGTTTTTAATCATTTGCATTTTGCACTAGCCCACATCCAAAATGAATGCATAAATATCTAATTATATAATTAGCTTCACAAGTTATTCCTTCACGTTTTCGATTGCCAACGGAACCCCATTTTTTTTGGCTACCTTTGCACTTTGTGTAATTGCTTAGGACTCTTTGAAATTGAATCATTTTGGTTGGCAAAAAGGGTCCCATCGAATTATACACTTTATGATAAAAGAAAAAGCAAAATTTACCTTAAATTAAGTAATTATTTCATGCACCGTTAATATATAATATTTTTTTTATTTAAATGTTGACATATTAAGTTTGATTCCTACTAAATATGTAATATATATGTAGGATGAGTCTACCAAGTTTGACGAGCATTGTTGAACACCAATAACGATGAGCATTGCTGAGCACCATAAAATTAATTAATAAAAATTAAAAATCACAAGGACCAAACATATAATTATAAATTATTTATAACAAAATATTAATTAAATTATTTTTTATATATAATTTTTGTTAATTTTTTTTAAAAATAATTGGATCAAATACCAACCACTAAACCCTAAACAAAAAACTCTAAAACCTAAAACCAGAATCATAAGACCAAAATTCTAAATCAAAAACTCAAAACCTGAAACCTGAAACCATAAACTATAAAGCCTAAACCTCAAACAATAAACCCTAGACCTTAAACTATGAACTATAAACCATAAATCCAATATTCAAATTTAGGGTTTAAGATTTATGGTTTTTATTTTTTAAATTGACGAAGGTTGATATTTGATTTAATTAATTTTTAAAAAATAAAATATATATAGAAAATAATTTAATTAATTTTTTATTTTAAATAATTTACCTTTAGATTTTTAAATAATTTATAAATATACGTTGAATCCTTTAGATTTTTAATTTTATAAATTAATTTAATGATGATCAGTGGAGCTCATCATTAGTAGTGCTCAACGGTGTTCGTCGAGCGTTGTAGAATTTTCCTATATTTTAATTTAATTACGTAAGGGTTTAGTAATACTTATATAATTATATTAAATCGTTCTTTTGTATTTTTCAGATTAAAGTAGTTTTACTTGAGTCATAATATCAAATCAATTTTTATAAATAGTATGAACAGAACTATTTTTGTATAAGATTGTAAACGTTCATATATTAAAAACATGGATTGGTTCATATGATAGACAGTTGGGTTTCACTTAAGCAAGTCTCGAGTTCGATACTTTGTGTACGTAAAAAATCTTCGTTGAGAGACTCCTCACCGTAACTAAGTATGGAACATGAGTTAGTTTGGATTAGTCCAGACAAAACTTCGAAAACTAAAGAAAAGAAACAACAACAACAAAAAAATGTTCATATATTAATATTATGTTTATGACATTTTCTACCAACGAAGTTAGGTAATATTCTGACTTTTATAAATAGAAGCTTAAAGCTTGACGTGGTTTAAAGTTAGTGGGTGGGTCCAAAAAGTATTGATCAATATCGGATTTGGTTTATCTTAATGTCAAAAAGGGTGGTCGATATTTGGGTTGCTGCTATAATTCACCCAAGGGTCAACTTAACACATCTAATGTCGTATACCACGGTTTATGTCAAAATATGTGATTCTTTGTAAATTTGCCACACCGATTTCATAAAAAAAAAAACAATAACTTATTGTATGTATAATTAGGGGTGCGTACTGAGCTTAGCAGCTCGCAAATAATTTAAGCTCGACTCGGTTAAAATTTAGTTAATGCTTAATTTGAGTTGGCAGTTTTAAATTTTTACAAAACAGTCTCAAAATTTTAAATTCCCAAATTACCGTCGTTGTTGCCGTTTACTGTCTCACTGGAGACCACCACTACCGCCGCCGGACCACATCAATCATTTCTCCCAACCACTCATCGCCAATAACCAACGGTAGGTGTGTCAACAACTTCCTTTTTGCGATTTTGGCTTCTTTCGACGTTAGGAAGCTGATCGACACACCTATCGCCGGTTACCGGTGATGGGTTGTTGGGAGAAACGGTCGTGGTGGTCCGGCGGCGGATATGGGGGCGACGGCGTGACTATCGACGGCGGGATTAACTGGGGAAGTTAGAGATTTCGAATTTGGGAGCTATTTTGTGAGTTTTAGGAAATTTAAGGTTTTTTTTTAAATCAAGTTAAAAATAAATTAAATTAAAAAAGAAATAAAATAAAATAAAAAATAAAAAATAATTTTTAATTAAAAAACTGTAATTAACGGTTAGACACTTAAATGACCAAAATTGAAACTTTAGGCACATATTTAAAGTTTAGTCACCAAAAATAATCCACAAGTATAATTCGAGCAACTATTTGGGTATTAAACCTTAAAAAAATAACATTTTTGAAAGTATAAATAATAAATCCGAAAGAGAAGTTGATTGGTGAGTGGCATGATTGACATGGAACAAAGAAAAGAGCTAAGAATGCGGCGAGTTTAAGTTCCAAAGCCCATTGAACACAGTGCTTAAGACTTAAGTCTTCAAGTGTACGCGTGATTCCAGCGTCACATCTGCACCGTCCGATCATATTCCTCATCCGCATTGATTTCCTACCCTTCCATGTGATCACATGATCATCACGTGTCTTATGGGAAGGTTCAATGACATATATTCCGCAATATATATGATTTTTTTTATTGGAATAATAGAATATTACCACAAGTTTCACTAAAACAAAGTCCAGGACTGACACAGGTGGATCAACAAATTCATGCATCCCAAAAGAAAGTTTACAAGCTAGTCGTGCTAAACTATCCGCAACCTCATTGCTCTCGCATGAGACCGACACTAACTCAACCTCCCACTGCCTATCAAGAAGCTCCCAAATATGGTGAATAAGGGACAAACTATTACTTGAGCAAGATCTATCCTTCAGAGCTATAATGGCATTGGCACAATCTGACTCAACCGACAAGCAACTAATACCAAGTTTCCAGGCAAGGCATAGGCCCTCGTAAACGCCCCATAACTCGGCTTCAATTATCGAGCATATACCAAGGCTTTTTGCAAAGCCAATGATCCAACCCCCATCGTGATTTTGCAAAACGCTACCACAGGTGGCTCCGCCCGTCTAAGATTTAAAAGGTCTATCTATATTACACTTCACCCAACCTACACGAGGGGGAGACCAACGTCGAGAATAAGAGGGACCATGACGGAGCGTGCTAGTGCAGATCCCCGATGAGGCATTCCTTCATCTGGTTGACACAGCTTCCAATGTTAATTTGTTGCATCGGCTCAGCAACGATTCATTGTGCACACGTTCCGGATCAAAGACGGTGGCGTTCTATTGCAACCATAGGTGCCAAAGCACGTATCCAAACATAGTGCTCCAGTGGTTTGCATTCCTTGGAAATTTGCATGGACTCGTAAGGTTCAACGTAATCCACTCCCGCCTACTTAAATCACAAAATTCAGCCATCAGGTTAGGCTTTATAAGAGCAGCCCAAGTCGTCATTGCCATCGAATAGTCTCGTAAGACGTGCAAGGTGGATTCCAATACCGCACCAAACAAGAGCAATTAGCATCATCCGTTAAATGTCGACGAACTCTCTCTCGATTTGTAAGAATGTGGTCCCAATAAACAAGCCATAAAAATATTTAACGCGAAGAAAACCTATATAACCTGATATCAATGCCCATCTTGTATCTTCAATTTTTGTCGGGGTTAGCACTAGGTTCTTGTATGCCGAGCGAACCGAGAAGGATCGTAAGGGATCCCATCTCCATCCCAGAACGACATTTACCGTCGAGCTTTAGGGAGTTTAATGGCCATGATAATAAGAAGCACATTAATCGGCAACACATCACGAAACACAGTCCAACACCACTCACCCTCAGATGTTACCATATCTGCGACAAAAGTTGGTATATCCGACACAAGCAGTGGGTTGCTTGCAAACTCAATTAGAGCGCCAATATTCCCTGCCCACGAGTCAAGCCAAAACCTTACAGTTGAACCATTCCCTAGACACCATGCAACACCCCTCCTCACGTCACCCCAAAATTTTGCTAATCCATTCCACAAGTGCGAACTGCCCTGACTAGCGATTGGAACAGGTACCCCATGTGTCACATTATATTTACTTCGCAAAATTTGAGCCCAAAGTTGATCCGGTCTATTCAGCAAACTAAAGGGTACTTTCACAAGGAAGGCCGTATTTTGGGCATACGTCTGACGAATTCCAAGGCCACCCGCCATAGGAAAATTACAAACATCCTCCCATTTAACAAGTGGTATGCCCCTTTTATCACTTGATCCGCCCCACAAGAATCGTCGGATAATGCTTTCAATGTCCGCACAAATCCCTTTAGAAAGCAACATTGTTTTCATAGTATAAGACGGAATATCTGAGAGAACGAATTTAACCGGAGTAATACGGCCAGCTAAGGAGAGATGCTTAGCCCTCCACCCAGTTAACTTTCCGCGAACTCTGTCCACTAAGTAACCATGTGTAGTTGTTGTGACCCGACCATAAAGAATATGGACTCCAAGATAAACACCCAAATCACTAGTCTCCTCAAATCCCAGTGTGCAGCAAATATTCACACGTAAACTACTCTGGACATCATCGGAGAAAAACAATTTAGTTTTGGAGTGACTGACCTTGTGCCAGAGCTATCACAGAAAGTAGTAAGCACCTTTAGAATAACCGCCATTTGATCGAAGGTAGCTTCAACAAAAATTACCAAATCATCCGCAAAGAAAAGGTGAGACAAACCAGGACCATGACGAGATAATTGAATCGGTCGCCACACACCTACTTCAAGTTCACCCTGGATTGCGTAGGCAAGACGTTCCATACATAATACGAATAGATACGGGGATAGTGAGTCACCTTGTCGAATTCCACGAGTGAGATGAAAGGCAGATGAAGCAGTCCTATTCCATAAAAATTGCGTTGTAACCGACGATACACAATTCATTATAAGATTGATCAGCTCTCTGGCGATGCCAATATAATGTAGAGTATCAAGAATAAAACTCCACTCAAGTCTATCATAGGCCTTCTCCAAATATATTTTCAAAGCCATCCAGACCATCCGACCCCTCTTTTTACGCATCGAATGAACTACCTCATAAGCAATAATAATATTATTGGTAATAAGTCTTCCCGAGACAAAGCTAGTTTGGTTACCATATATCCAAGATGGTAAGAACGACTTTAATCTATCCACAATAACCTTTGTTACCATCTTGTACAAGACATTACAGAGACTGATAGGTCAGAATTGAGATAAAGAATATGGAGTCTCAACTTTAGAAATCAGAACGAGCAAGGTAATATTTAGAGATGCATTGACAATACCAGATGAAAAGATTTGCTGCACCTTTAAGAAAACAAATTCACCCACAATATTCAATTCTTCTGATAGAACGCAACATGCAAGTCATCAATCCCGGGAGCCTTAAGGGGGCTCATGGAGAAAACAATAGATGAGAGCTCTTGAAATATAATTGGTCGTGTCATCCAAGCCCTCTCCTGAAGCATAAGAGGCCGAAAACGGCCAACAATAGGGTAATCATGTAAATCGTCTCCTAAAGAAGTGAACAACTCACGAAAAAATAACAACTGCTAGTCCACGCAACTCATCTTGTTTCATGCTCCAAGTTACATTGGGAAGTTGTAGTGTGGATATGAAATTTCTCCGTCGTCTACTCATCGTGAAAGCATGAAAGAATTTTATATTCCTATCGCCCTGAGAGACCCATTGTGTATGTGCTCGCTGAAACTATAGATCCTCCTCTTGTTCAAGAACCAAATCTAATCGCGAAACTAGTTTCTCACGGAGCTTGTGAAGCGACTGCAAATTACAAGATTTTAGTTTCTGATCTATCCCCTTGATGCGAGCCATAAGATTTCTTTTCTTTGTTTCAATATGGCCAAAAACATTTTTGTTCCATTCCCTAACTTTAGAGGGAAACTCCAAAATATTGTCATCAACAGTGCGTGCTATATCCCAACAAGACTCCAAGAATGCGTTAAACTCTGGGTGATCCTGCCAACTAATCAAATAACGGAAAGGTCACTGTTGGGGTGGGCGGAGATGAGGCCCCGGTCTCATCAAAAGTTGGTGATGGTTGGACCCCAGCTGATTTAGGTGGACCACTGAAGATACCGGAATCAACGAGCACCATGCTTCATTCATTAGATTCCTATCCAATCTTTTATAAAGATTACCTCTGCTCCACGTAAACTTCAAACCCCGAGAACCCCACATCCATTAAGCCCATGTTAAAGACAAACTCAGAGAACAAGTTATTCACCCTCGAGCCTATGGAGACATTATCATTTCGGTCAGCAGAACTTAAAGTAGAGTTAAAATCTCCATCTAATATCCACGGAACATCATTTCGAGGATTAAGAGACTCCAACATAGCCCAGAGATGTTTACAGATAGACACCTTCAGGCTTGCATACACAGTTGTGAAATAGAACCACTTTGAAGAGTTCAGAACATCGACACGACAATGAATAAATTGATTCGTAATTCTCTCAATTTGAATCGAGACCAAATCTCTCCACATAAGCCAAACACCTCCACTAAAGCCATGGGCCTCGACACAGTATGAATTTGGGACACCAAACTTAGTCACCACCTTATCAGCACGTACCCGACTAATTCGGGGCTCAAACAAAGCTGTTACCTTAAGATCATGTAAATCGACAAAAATTCAAAAATGTCTATGAAAAGGAGGGCTCGCCACATCCTACGCATTCCAACACATTATATTAATCATTAAACTAGATAAGAAAAAAACTTACGCCAATTGCATTGCACTCTCATGTTCAGAAGAGTCAAGCAACACCCTTTCAACTAACGACAATACAGACGATTGTTGTGGCAAACCCAGTTGTTGCCCTATGTCTGTTACATCTAGGGGGTGGTTCTTTAGAGTCGCAACTGGCTTTTGTTGAATCTTATTAAAATTAGTCGCATGATTATTATTAGACTTAGGCAATGCAATGTTGACCCATTCAGCAATCGATGGTTTGGATGAGATTTTAAAATTTGCTTTCTTGTGGACACTCAAACTCTTGAGAGATCGATCCTTTTTACGCCTAGCTTTTCCATCCTCAATTGTTCTCATGATCCTTCCAGATTGTTTCTGCGTATTTTAGCCTTTCTCCACTATAAAAGTTGTCGTGTTATTACCCCAATGTATTTCCAAACGAACAGAAATCTCTTGTATTGCCCTCCCATCAACCTCCGGAGTAGATCGTGTCGATACAGGTTTTGCCTGTATATCCCTACTCGAACAAGTTCCAGGTGTAGGAAAAGAGCCCGGACGTGAGGCTATCGATTGGGAAATCGGTGGTGATCCCATTTGTACAACTGATTTGCCCATCTCTCCCTTTTTCCCAGCACTCGATTCCTTAGTAACCATCCCAACAACCTTGAGTGGGTTAGTCCCAGTCTCTTCCTTTCCTGGTTCCGCATCCAAATCCTCTAGAACCTGAAATCGAGAAGTATTAACTACCCTTGAACCCTCCACCCAAATTTTCTGAACAACATCTTCCTTACGTAGCTTGCGACCCCGTTGAGGAGCCAACATCCAGGGCCCAAACATTTCCGACTCGTCAATCGGGGTATCAACAGACTTAGCTTGGTCTTCTTTATCTGCTTGGGGTTCAGATACACCATACCATTCCTTGGAATGACCATAAATTCCACATTTCTAGCATATCAAATTCAGCCCTTCATATTCGATCTCTTGGTTAAAGCCATCAATCTTAAGGTACGATATTAAGGGTTTATTAAGATCAACAATTATCGCAAGCCGAGCAAACTTGCCTCTCTCCCCAGCCTTCGTATTATAATCTATCTTAATGACTTGTCCAAGTAGCTCTCCAATCCACCGAAAAGTGTTTTCGTATAGTAACGAAATGGTAAGCTCAAGAGACGAACCCATGCAATAACATGCGAAGGGTGTTTTTCCGATGTAGAAAATTCCCTACTCCAAGGTTGCACTGTTAGGTAGTTGCCGAAGATAGTCCATGGTCCAGCCGTTAACACATTCGTGTAATCTTCCTCTTGTGCAAATTTCACCAAAAAATAATCGTTATCAAGATCAATTAGTTGGAAATTGCCTACTGAGCCCATAAAGACAAAATCCTTGCATGTAGCGCTTTATAGCCAATTGTTTTACCAAGAAGACGCACAACAACATTAGTTTTCATTCTTGCGCCAATGAGATCATGAACCCTATCCGAGAAACGAATAGATGGAACTGAACCATTACAATCAATCTTCACATACTCAGCGTTCTCCACGATCTCATCATCGGCTATACTTGTTGCTCTACCTAAAGGAGGATTATTACTACCTTTCACCGCCCCCACATAGGAGGGATTCGATATAGGGGGAGCTCCTGCCATATCAGTCTTCCCAGAAGTGGCCAACACCTCATGTTCATCAATTTTCATTAGTGCATGAGTATTTTCCAGGGTCTGGTTCCCTACACCAGTATGTAGAGAGTTCTTTTCCAATATCGTGCTGGTTAAGACAGCGTGATTTTTACACTTCTTAGTATCACGTGAGTCAAGCGCCAAACCAGGGGATCTGAGCATTTCAAGGGCAGGCGAAAACTCAAACGAGGCGCTGGACAAGAACTCACACCCATTGTGCCATCTCTCGTTTCCTCCGCAACTATCATTGTTTCTTCTCCATTAGGGTTGACAGACGAAATATACTTCCTCTTCCGCGATACCTCAGGGCCAATATGCGACGATGGCGGAAGTTGGTGCTTCTGAGAAACATCCTCCGGCGACCGGTCGGCTGGGTTCTCGTAGTGCAGTTTAAGCGACTGAACACTAGGGCTAGTGTTAGGGTTTCCAGTCATCTATGTTTAAACTGAATGTAATTTTAATCGAATCAATTTGATCTTTTAAAAATAGAGAAAAATGCAATATATATGATTATTGATACTTCGTATATAGGAATATACTCTCCCGCCCCATTAAATTTGTCCCTTATTAACTTTTTCTTGATTTTTTTTTTATATTTTGGCTCATTTTTATTTAAAATTTATTATTGATAAAAATATAAAAACATGTATTTTTTTTTTGAAAGGTAGTGGGCCTCGTTAAAAACCCTCCTCCTATTGAAGAGGGAAAAGAGTGCCCCGACTAAAAATATATTAATGGGAATAAATCAATCCGTACAACGTTCCAATATCATCAGTAGAGTATTCCACACTACTGGTAATTACATTTGCCTTAGCCTATACCACTTTTGGCGAGACTATCCGCCTCAATGTTCATGCCTCTAGGAATCCAGCTTATAATGGTATTACTATTGACTATTGCCTCCTGCAGAGCTTTGATCGGGTTCCTTAGAAACGCAGGTGGGGCTTTGACACCATTGAGCCACTCGATAACTTCACTACAATCTGATTCCAGAATTAACCGATGGTTGCTAGCCCAATCAGTCGCCATGAAATGAAAAAGTCCCTTCTTCACCGCTGCTAACTCTATCATAGACATTGAACTCCCTTCGCAACATTCAAAAAAGGAAAAAAGAATAGAGCCTTGGGAATTCCTTAATAGACCCCCAATACCTCCTTTGTCGAGTGAAGTTGAAAACGCTCCATCTACGTTCATCTTTAGAAAACCAGAGGGGGGGCTTTCCATATCAGATTGCCTTTCGGCTGGAACTGGAAATGTTGCACCTCGTCGATCCTCATTAAATCGGCCATTAGAGATTCCATAGACATTAGGCAGTTAGGAATTTTTGCCTTCACCCAGTATGTCAATCGAAGTTTTACAGAGAAGAAAAGTTGATTCCAGTCCATAGATTTACCTGTGAAAATGATCTCGTTTCAGAATAGCCATGTTGACCAAATAGTAGCAAATGGGATGAAAGAGATCCAGGGTTTCTTTAAACACTGACTAAAGCCTCCCCAAGCTTCAAAGAAAGTTTTTGGATCGTTAGGGAGGACTGTTACCATCCCCAGCAACTTGCAGAAATATGACCATATTCGCCACACATAATCACAAGAGAAAAACAAGTGCGATACATTTTCCGGATGGTTATTGCAGAAGACACAATTTGGATTCTCCATGTTGGGCACTCCACGTTTGAGAAGTTCCATTTTGACCGGTACTCTTCCATAAACTACTGACCATATAAATATCTCCACCTTTGGAGGGGCGAAACCCAGCCAAATGTGTTTGTTCCATAAAGGAGAAGGCGACGATCTTAGTTCCATAATAGAGCGAAATGATTTGACGCTAAAAGCTCCATCACTAGAACCACTCCATCTTATCCAATCTTGCTCCAACGAAGATGATTTGAAAGTCCGCAGATCATTTATCAAGTCATTCCATTGCCCCTTTTCCCAGTCAAAAAGTGGTATGCGAAGACTAATATCCCAGCTCCAACTTCCTTCATTTTTCT
The DNA here is from genome assembly GCA_030270665.1 of Hibiscus trionum. Taxonomy (NCBI): domain Eukaryota; kingdom Viridiplantae; phylum Streptophyta; class Magnoliopsida; order Malvales; family Malvaceae; genus Hibiscus; species Hibiscus trionum. The sequence goes on along the minus strand of BSYR01000036.1, from coordinate 9,437,137 downwards.
TTCCGAAGTCTGCGATGAAACCATCTTTATTGTTGGACAACGCAAATATCCGAGTGTATTTATGCTTGAGTGGAGATCCTCCAATCCAAGTATCACTCCAGAACCTGATATTGGTTCCATCCCCAACTTGAATCCTCATATTTTCTCTAAAAGTGTTACCCACCACATCCGAAGCGTGGAAGGACTTCGAGATGTCTTTCCATATCCAAGATGAACTTCTAGCCGATTCCGGAGCAGAGATTAAGGATATATTCTCCACGGGGAACTTCGCTTGCATGACTCTTTTCCATAAACTTCTGTGTTCATTCCCAAACCGACAGAACCATTTGTTTAGGAGGGATTGATTGAGTAGTTCTAGGTTAGAGACCCCGAGACCACCTGCTACCCTTTGCGTGCATAATTGACCCCAACTAATCCAATGAATTCTTTTTTTGTCCTCACTTCCTCCCCAAAAGAAACCTGCCATCAGATTATTTAGGCGTTGCAGGACCGATTTAGGCAGCCGAAAAAGGGACATAAAGTAGATCGGGAGACTACTAAGGACCGCTTTGATTAACGTTAGTCGACCCCCAAAGGACAGAAATTTCATCTTCCAGCCTATTAGTTTTGCTGAAATCTTCTTAAACACTGGTTCCCATAGTTTTATAGAATTTCTACGGGCTCCCAAGGGCAAACCAAGATACTCGGTGGGAAAATTACCAGAGGCACAACCAATCTTCATCGCTAAAGACTGCACTGTTTCGAGGGGCAGGTTGATACCAAAAACTTTGGATTTTTTTAGGTTCAGTTTCAACCCGAAAGAGATTTCGAATACTCGTAGTACCCTCTTCACATTTCTCACTTGGTTCTCCTCACCTCCACAAAATACTAATAGGTCGTCGGCGAATTGAAGGTGACTAATATTCAACGATCCCACATTAACTCCCTCGAACAGCCCGGAAGAATTCGCTTTGTCCAACATGAGACTTAGAGCTTGTGCAACCAGGTTGAAGAGCAGTGGGGAGAGAGAGCACCCATGTCTTAAACCCCTTGAGATTTTGAAGGCTTCAGTTGTGGAGCCATTAACCAAAACCGATATCGTTGCAGTAGAGATACATTGTTTAATCCAATCACACCATTTTTGTTCGAAACCAAATTCTTTCAGTACACGCAGCAGAAATGCCCAACTAATGGTGTCATACGCCTTTTGAAAGTCAATTTTAAAAGCGATGCCGGGGTTACCTGACTTAATTGCTGTGTCGACCACTTCATTAGCTACCAAGGCGCAGTCCAATATCTGTCTACCGGTTATGAAAGCAAATTGAGAGTCCCCGACAAGTTGGTCAATTACTCCCGAAAGTCTCTTGGACAGAACTTTAGAAATCAGTTTATACATACCGCCCACTAGGCTTATTGGCCGAAATTCATCCAGTGACGTCGGATTACTGATTTTTGGTATTAGGATTATGTACGAATGGTTGATGTCAGGTTCCCATTCTTTTCCGAGATAGAAATCATTGAAGGCAGTCATAATAAGATCTTTTAAATCCAACCAATACCTTTTGAAGAAACCCATGTTGAAACCATCGGGTCCCGAAGCCCGATTACTGTCTGAATCGGAGAGGGCCGCCCAGACTTCTTCCACTGTGAAGGGCCTTTGGATAAGGCTAGATTGATCAAAGCTAAGTCTCTTGAAATTTAATTTGATATCCAATACATCCAGATTGTCCCCCGAATTATAAGCCACATGAAAATGCTCTCTGACTTTACTTTTGATCCTCGCTGGGTCAGATATTTCCACTTCATTCTCTTTGAGGAAACGAATTGAATTTATATTCCTGCGCTCAGAGGCACATAGGTGAAAAAATCGCGAGTTTTTATCCCCCTCCATAAACCATCTTTGCCTTGACTTTTGCTTCCACGCATTTTCTTCTTTTCTGTATAAATTCCACAGTTCACTGCGATACATTCTTAATTTCGTAAAGGCCTCATCACACGCAACACCATCTTGCATCTGCTTCTCAAGGATCGACATGTCTTGTTCCAGACGGGAGATTTCTTGGCCTAAGTTTTTCTTTCTTTTGTTGGACCATGATTTCAAAGCTGCTTTGGTGCCTCGAAGGATCCCTCGATCTTCACATATGGTTTTTTCAAGCAAATGCCTCTAATATTTTTCCGAACGAAATTATCAAAGCCAGGTTCCATATACCAGTAATCAAAGCATCTAAACGACTTAGGGCCCCAGTTCTTTTTATCAACAAATAACCGAACCGAGTTATGATCTGAAATTGACTTGCCCAGTAGTTTCTGAGATATACCTGGGAAAGATAGCATAAACTCCGATGATATGAGGAAACGATCCAGTCGAACGTAAGAAGGGGGGGTCCCTATTATTCCCCCACGTGTATTTGCCACCCTCCATCGGAATATCCATCAACTGTGCTTCACTTACAAAATTTCTGAAAATTGAGATGATATTAAGGTTCAGAGAGAAACCCATTTTTTCTTCCGGCTCCAGGAACATGTTGAAGTCACCCCCGATGCACCACATGACTTGCTTCGACCTTAGAACAGATAGGAGATCATCCAGAAATTGGCTTTTTTCCAAGTCAACGGCCGGGCCATAAACATTTATGAAGCCGCACCTCTTATTCTCCGATACTAGCTTCCCAATCTTGACAACGAATCTTGGGTTTAAGATTGTTTCCTCTGCTACAAAAAAATCCCTATTCTACATGCTTAGAAGGCCCCCTGAAGATCCAATCGCCGGAGCCACTGCAAAATCCATATTCGAATGCTTCCACAAGTTCCTAATTTCCGATTCAGTGAAGACTTCCAATTTAGTTTCTTGGACAAACATCATCGAGGGTTTCAGCTTGCAAATTAATTTGCTAATAGCCCTCTTTTTTTCTTTTCTTCTAATGCCTCTAATATTCCAAGTAATTGCTTCTAAATTCATTAAAAAGATTGGAAAAAAACCACGGGGAGAAAACCTAAACCAGCTACTGTTTCTCCAGAGCACTCACCTTCCTAATTACGGCATCGCGGCCTCCTTTGAACGAAATTTCAAGAACTTTGCTGACCTCCCACACCGATTCAGCTTCCAACCCAATCGCGGACTCATCCCGATCCACAGAGACTCTGATATCATTGTCCCCAGAAGCGGCCGGAGAAAATTCTAAGGATTCTCTAATCAACCTTCTGATGCATCTTCTTGTTTCCGCACGAAACAAATTGGCCGGCTGTTTGAGTTGTGTTAGAAATTGTGGAATTGGTTGGAAGTCAAAGGAAGCGGAAGACTCAAAGCCAGATTTTATCATACTCAACCCCTCATAAGTGTCTGGGACAATTTCAATGGAGAAGCTCGGGTTCCTTTTCAATAAAGAAGATTGACTCGGTGGTTGGTTCTTTGGATCAACCGATGAAGGGCCCAAAACACCGTCTCCATTAGCTAGTGGATAGTTTCCAGATTGGCTCAACACATTTCCTTGGGTTTGATCTACATTTGGGAGGCTCAGGCCCATATTTTGTTGAGATACCTGGGTCCCAATGTCTATAGACGGTATATTTTGGCTCATTTTTATTTAAAATTTATTATTGATAAAAATATAAAAACATGTATTTGAAAAACTTTCAGTGGTGCATTTTATAAAATTTAATTATTTAAAATAATTATAGTCAAAGTTTAAAATTTGACTTTTTAAAAGTTAATAAAGGACAACTTTAGTAGGGTGGAGAGAGTAGAAGGTAATATCATTTTTTTCATTTTTAAGTAACATTCTTTAGAAAATAACATATGTTATATCAATCTTGTCCAAAAAGTTCTTTATTTTGTCAGTTTAACCCTTTCAAACAAAATATAAAACATAAAAAAAATTAATGTATTTGCATTTCTGTTTATTTAGTTTGTCTAAGATAACTTGTCCACAATAATAATTGTTTTGTAGTATACATAAAGAAAGAGACATAACAATATAATATGGCATGAAAAAGGTATATTATATATATATATATATCAATTGTATTAATAATATGTATGCTTATTTTTTAAAATAATATATCAATATCTACCAGTTTAATATTTGAAAATAAGCCATTAGTTTTATTAATCAGAAAATACCTCAAATTACAATAAGGGTTTACAAACTATCATTGTAAACTAAATACATAATTTGGACTTCCTCCTAAAACTAGCCACTTCAGATCAGATATGAACCATACATGAAAAGGTTATAAACCCAATCAAATACTCGATCGAAAATAGATACGAAACCTGACTGCATCGGCAAAACGAACCACAAAAGGGGATGAAGCTATTGATAGACCACCGAGAAAACGCAAATCAGAGTCGAGCACCTGAGAATCTCATCACAAGCGCAAACCGCATATCCAAATTCAAACTGAAGGTCCATAGCAGGGAAGATCAACATGATTACAAATAATCGCCATCTTGATCAGTCGTGACGTCGTCAAATCAACCCTAATAGAAAACAAATAATAGAAAAATGTGCCAAGAGACAGAAAAATATGCTAAAAAGCATAAAAATATATCAAACGGTAGAGAAAAGCGTGTCATAAAAACATATTTATTGAATTAAAAAGACTGAAAATCAAAAGAACAAAACAAATAAATGAAAGAGGGTGACCGACGGCCGACAAATAGCCCGAAAACTATTATCGCCGCCGGCCTATGTTTGAACCAAAGAGAGAGAGAGCGGCGGCACTAAAAAAAAAGAGAAAAACCCTAAAAACTAAGCAAATTTCTACCAGTTTAATATTGAAATGTCAAATTTCTTTACATAGATATATAACAAAAACAATTTAAAAGAATCTACTACTTTTAGGTTAATCTTACAGCATGTCAATTAAGTGCCATAATCTCATATTTTAATCAAATAAATCAAGCAAGACTATAGCGTTTATAATAATATACCAAATAATTATATTCTTTAATGGGTTTTGTTATACACAACCTTAAGAGCTGTATATAAAAACTACTATATTCTTATCATTAATGTTAATTTTACTTTTCGATATAATCTATTAGAGTGTAATTAATTACATTTCTAAAAATTAAACATCACTAATTTATAATGTTTAATGTAATTAATAATCATGTAAAACGATTTATGATTTTAAGGTTAGTAGGATTTAAGAGTTTATGATGTTAGTATTTATGTTTTAGGGTTTAGAGTTTTATTGTTAAGGTTTTATGGTTTATGGTCTAGTGGTTATAGTTTAGATGTAGTTGTTATATTTTAAGGTTTAGGATTTAAGGTTCAGGGCTTCAAAGTTTAGGGTTTAATTACATTAACCACTCTAAATTAATAATTTTTAATTTTTAAGAATGTAATTAATTTCATTCTAATAAATTTCATTAGATAGTAAAACAAAAATTAATAATATGAATTTAGTAGTTCGTATATGCAGCCCTTAAGGCTGTGTATAACAAATTCCTTGTTCAATAATTTTTTTCTCATATATAATCTTTTATATTAACTAAACAACCCTCTACTATTAAAAAAAACTTAAAATATTTGTTAAGAATTTATAAAAGTTAGTAAACAATTATTGTTTCAGATCAACTAGACCTATATAAAAAAGTAGGTAATAAAATTACGTATGGTTAGCACATAATTAAGTGTATCTAAGATATTGCTAAACAAGATCATGATCTAGGGTTCTCTTTTTCATTATTATATGAAATTAGTGAAGGAAAAACAAAATCAATATATACTTCCAAAAAGGGACAAGTATTTCCTTTACATATTTGACATTTCATTGTTTTTTTTCCGGCTTAGCACACATGCAAGACGCCGTAACGAGTTTAAACCGTTTTTTTTTCTATAAGGTATATGTGCATTGGTAAAGAGTTAAAAATATGCATGAACAGATATTATATTGTAATTATCTTTAGACTATTTAAAAAAAAAAGTTATTCCCATGGTCAGTCCTTTCAGCAGAGACGGACGCATAATTTTAAGTTAGGGGACAAACCTATAAAATTTTAGGAAGGGCAAACTTATATTAATTTTAGAGGGACAAAAATAAATTTTCAATAAGAAATACATAAAAAATTTCTAAATTTTTTTTAAATCATATAAAATTTTCAAAATTTTAAAAAGGGCAATCGCCCCCTCTAACCACTTCTAGGTTCATCCTTGCTTTCGGGGACAACACTTTGAATAATATAACCTATGGTTTTATTACTATTTAATGCTACACTTTAAAATTATGTCATCCTTTATTTATCTTAAAGTTTTGTGATATGTTCATACATTTATGCCATTGTTCTTTATTTATATTTAATGTTGTCAGATTTATGACGAGGGCTATGGTAATATGCGTATTCAACCCATGCTACTGCTACACTTCAAAATTATGTCCTCCTTTATTTATCATAAAGTTTCGGTACATGATTTTCTAAAAGAATTATTTTTATTTGATTGCGATTCACAATTTTAAGTAAAATTAGTTAACTGTTTCGATTGATTATTTACAATATTTATAAATTTTTACGTATTAAAATAATTTATTTTCTAGTGGTTTTGATATTTTCTAATTTTTTGAACACTTTTTTTTGTCTTGTGTTCGATTATTATAATGTGTGAACTATTTTTTTACTTGTTTTTGCACTTTTACAATATCCAAACAATTATTAAATTTATCGTATTATTTAAATTTGATATTCTAATATTTGAACCAAACCATATATTTTAACTAATCGATCAAGCGGTTATTCGACTTAATTGTTATGATTTAAGATGGATAATTAAATAACTCAAATTTACCGATCAACCAAAATATTTTACTAACACTTAACTGATTTGTACACTCCTGATCAGTGACACAACTATAATGAGCAAGAAAAAGAATGCATGTACTGGCTGGCTTTGGTTTCTTTTTAAATTTTTGGTAATTTTGTTAGTTTTAAATTAAGTTGGATTATAGTCCTATCCTTTTTAATTTTTGTGATTAAATATTCATTGAGTTTCTATTATTTTGAACTATAAAAATCAGTATTTCGACATATTTAATAGTCCCATATATATATATAAATTCCCTCAAGAAAATAAAATCAATTCTATTGTTTTTTATGAAGAATGTGTATGATTTCAAAAATAACGAATTATACATAAAATTATTTTATGTGTCACATTAAAAATTTTCTAATTCTAGTTAGAAACTACACATAATATTAATAAAAAAAATACCTACGAGTTAACCCTCGGAAACCAAACTAAGTTACAGTAAAAATTTACATAGCCAAATACTCATGCAATCATCATAATCATTACTACTTCTTTTTCTTCTTCCTGTTATTATTTATCAGGTAAATTTAGGGGTTTATTACACTTAAAAATTAATTTTAGGAAAATAAAGAATATTAAAAATATTTAAAAATTTACAACAAAAACTACAGTAACCGGCATAGTTGTCACTTCTCGGAGGCGACTTTAAATAAAAATAACATTTTTTACATCCTCTTTATGTAATGGTGAACAGCTGATAGTTGATAACGAATAGCGGATTGCATTGGCTGATTTGACTAGCGGATTGTATTAGCTGATTGTATAAAAGTGTTTGGTAAAATTAACTGATAGCTGATAGCTGTTAGATTATTTAAACAAGTAAAATGACATATAAGGACATGTTTATATTCAATACTTGTTTGAATAGTTTATTAGTTATCAATATTTTGTATCTAATTATTATTAATTAGATCTATAAAATTATTTTTAATATAACTTTTCTAAACATATTTAAATGATTTATATATTAATTTATTATTTATATAATTATTTTAATATAATTTAATTAATTAATAAATTTAAATACACATATAAATATATGATAATAAAAAGAAAAAAAAGTAAATAGGATTAGCTTATAAATAGGGTGAGAAAATATTTAATTTAGATTATTTTGAGATTTTTGGTAACTGGTAAGGGTAAAAGAGTCTTTACAACTCTAATATCAAACCTCTAATCTCAAAAAGCTCCTATTATGAGCTTTTTTAAAATTAGCGGTTTTACCTCAATCCACTATTTACCAAACAACAATTTAACGGATTTGACTGGTCAAACCTCTAATTTTTGCTCAAACCTCTCTTTACCAAACATGACCAATAATATAAATATTAAAGTCGCCTTCACGAGTTATTGTAGAATTTACTGTAGATTTACAATTATTCTCTTATATCCACTATTTTCCTAAAATTAGTTTTCAAGTACAATAAACCCCTAAATTTATGTATTTATCATGTACATAGCATGACTTGCGGAGAAAAGGCCCATCTTTTCATTTCATTTCGATCTTTGATATTCTAATTTCACAATTCTAAAAGCAACTCAATCCAATACTTTCTCTCATTTACTACAGCACCACACCATCTTAACATAAGCTAGACAATTTAAGAGTTCTAAGTACTTGTTAAGTGTAAAAATTATAGATTTAATTCAATAAAGTAGTAAAATTTTATAGTTTATTATTAGCTTAAATATATATTTGATATTTAAACTAAACAATTCCTTCCAAGTTGGTATCTAGAGAATTGATGCTCCTAATTTGGTACATGAAATTTTGTCACAATATTGTACCATGTGTGATGCTAATGTTATCATGTGCGTTTTAAAAAACTTTAAAATTTGTAATAAAAAACATTTAAAGTACCAAAACAATTGATGAAATTAAAATTTTGGTATCAACTTTAAATAAAATTTTCTTTAGGTACTAACGGTGGTAGATTTTGGTGGGATAGTTTGGGAGAGGGTTGATAATTTTTTTTTTTGGGTTTAATCAAAATCTCAAAATTTTGAGAAATTTAATGAGAAAAAATGAAAAATAGAGGGTTTGATTAAAATTTTCAAAAAAAATGGAGGCTTAACGATTTTTTAAACAATACTGAGGAGCTTAATTGAAAATATTAAAAAAAAATTAGATTTCATGAGTTTTTTAAAATAATTTTGAGGTGATTAATTAGAATTTCTAAGATATTAAGGGGTGTAAACAAATTCTCCTGAATATTGGGGGGTGTTCAGTCCCTTTGGCTCTTCTTACCATCGGCCCTCGGTACAAACTTGATAGAATAAATCTAGTTCAAGTAAAATAAATAAATATTAATTTATAAAGATGCAACTAATTCAAATGCAATATATATATATATATATATATATATATATATATATATATATATATATTTAAACTTTTATTACTTTAGCCGAAAAGAAAAAGGGAGAAACTAGACCATCGGCTAGTGACGCTGGATTGTGTTAATGTCAACTCTCAACGGCAAACCATGCAAGTAAACGAAAGTTTTATTTAAATCTTATTTATTTGATGTACAAAAGCAATATATGTATGTTTATTGAGAGCCTAATGTAGAGTAAATTAAATTCCGACATTGAAGCACTAACAATAAGTTGATTTAGTAAGATGTGACGTTGGATCTTTTAAATAAGATTTGGTGTACGAATTAATTTGTCTTAGTGATTAAAGGAACAATTGTTGTTCTTAGAGGTCACGAGTTCGAACACCAACCACTGCAGCAGGGTGATTGAGCATGCATTATCAAATGGTTGAAAATATATTCAGAATAGATACTATTTATAACCACCTTAGCTTTCAAAAAAATATGGTGTTTTAATTATGGTATTATGAATGAAGAAAAATTAGATTGGAAAGATCGCTCCCATATTAAACCTCTACAAAATCATATCCGCTTTAATCATTCAATTAGGGGTGAGCAAAACTCGACTCGACTCGAGGAGAAAAAACTAGACTCGTCTTGATCCAACTCGACTAAAATTTTTTTAAATAAAATTTGAGTTATAAAATGGAAATTTGAATAACTCAAAATTTTTAATAATTAGTGGATTGATTTTTAAGTTCCAGTCGAGTCCCTCAATTTTTTATGATATATATATATATATATATAAATTATGAAGAAATATAAATGCACATCTTATATTATTAGAGAAAATTGTTTAAATTGGAATCAAACGTACTATAACATGATAAATAATTACAATTAAATTTGTATAGGAACTCGAAAACTCGACTCGACTTAAATCTCATAAACTTGACTCGAATCGAGAAAATTTCAAATAAAGTTCGAGTTGTAAAATATGACGCATCAACTCGAATAACTTAAATTTTTTTACCCAACTCGATCAAACGCTTACCACTACATTCAATGAATCGAATACCAATAATTAAAAAAAAATAATTGCATTGAAATGATATTGCACACGTAGAGGAAACAAAAGTGATATCAAGACATAGATTGGAGGCACATAAATGTGTTAGATTCGTAGATATAAATAAGGAAGCAAAGGAATTATTTGGCAGCCCACATTTATATTTCATCTTAAATGTTGTTGTATGTATGAGTTTGGACAAAACTTTATTTACTACATAAATCCAACGAGTGTCCTAACAATACTATTTAAAGTTATTTAATATACCTCTTAAAAAAATTATTTATTATGTTATTTTATAATAATATTATGTAAATGTATATCAGAACTGATGATAATTAATAGTGTAGGTAAGATATTTGTGTAAGATGCTAATTAAGTTAGATGTAATCAGGGACGGACGCATGGTTTTATAGTAGATGACGAACTTATAAAATTTTAAAAGATAAAAATAGATTTTTAATATAATTTTTTTCTAAATCATATACAAATTCTAAATTTTTTAGAAAATTGACTGTCCCTTTTAATCTCTCGGTTTATCTCGGCGGTAATGGATGTTGTCAAGTCTATCACCGTTTTATGAGTGGTATGTTTTTTTCTACCATCTAATTTGTTTTACTATGAATATTATGTAGTTTTGAAAATCATTATTACTTTATGAATGTCGACACATACATTATCGTCCTACTATATTTCGCCTATATTTAAATTTTTATAGTTACTTTTAATATTTAATATATATTTTATAAGATTTAATTATTTAAAATATTTATTATAATTATAGTTAAAGTTTTAAAAAATAATTTTTGAAAAATTCAATAAGAGACAATTTTCATAAGATAGAGAAAATATAATTTAATTATTTTTTAGAATTATATTCAAAATTAATCAACTTATCCCCTCATAATTATATATAAAAAATAATTTAATTGAATTTTTAAAAATAATTATTAATTGTATGATGGGTCCTTGAAATTTTAAATTTTTATTAATTAATTTAATGGTGTTCAGCGGTATTCATCGTTAGGGGCGGTGATCGGCGACAATTGGAGGTTTTGCATTTGAGAGATTTTAGAGATTTATGGACTGTTTTGTAAAAATTGTAAACTCTTAGGAATTCATGAAAATTTTAAAAAATGTTTTAATTTTTTTAACTTTGAAAAGAAATAACATGTCGTATGTCAAGCATTAGTTGGTTAACAATTTTTAAGGGTAAACTATCCAGTGACCACCCAACTATTGGTCGCGACCTGTTTTGACCACCCAACTAAAAAAATTTAAAATTCGACCACCCAACTATTTAAATGGACCTATTTTGACCACCAGCCTTAAAAGCTAACGTAAAGGTGACGTGGCCGTTAAAGTCAAATGTGTATAATTACACATTTTGGTCATTGTTAGTTACCTATTATATCAATTTAGTCTTAATTTATTTTAATTTTTAATTTAATTTAATTTATTTCACCACCTGATTGGAGATTGTTGATTAATTTTATTTATTTAAATTAAAATTAGGACTAAATTGGTTTAATAGGTAACTAACAAGGAGCAAATGTGTAATTATACACATTTAACTTTAACGATCATGTCACATTTCCATTAGCTTTTAACGGCTGGTGGTCAAAATAGGTCTATTTAAATAGTTGAGTGGTCGAATTTTAAATTTTTTTTAATTGAATGGTCAAAACAGGTCGCGACCAATAGTTAAATGGTCGCTGATATAATTTACCCTTTTTTAACACGCATTAACAACTAAACACCTAAAATTATAATTTTTGAAACTTAAAACATCCATTTTTACAAAATACAATGGCAAGTTGCAAAAACTATTAGAGTAAATGAGTAATAGTATGTGCGACGTGAAAAGAAGAAACGGCGCCGTGACAGAGGAGGCAGAAAAATAAGGCAACACGTGTCAGCTCCAAAATGCCATACTTTGGTTTTGTCGTGAACCGCACGCGTGACGACGATCGGTCAAATTATCATATCGCAAAATAGGAAAGAAAAAACTATATAGTACTTTGTTTATTAATAAATTTGTAGTAAAAAAATAGAGCACTCGAAACAACCAATCCTCGTTGTCCACGTGCTCTAATACGCCACGTAGGTCATGTTCATCATCCTACGCACTCTTCTCATTTCTCAGTTCTCCCCCTCTTTTTTTTAAAGACAACTTTTTTTATTTATTTTTATTTTACGCTCTTACACTGTACTGCTTTCGTGTTCTGTTAGTTTTCCTCTGTTTTTCGACATTTATTATATTTTATTATTATATAATATATATTATATATTTATATATATTAAAATGCATTGGTTTGAAGTTTAAAGCTGCAACGGAATCACACCTATATAGAAAGTGTGTGCGCAGGATAAGAGCATGCACACTCTTCCTAGTTTCAAGCAACTTACACATTCCTTTCATTTTATTTGTTTTGGTATTATAAAAACCGAGTGGCAAGAATCGAAAAATCTACAAGTTTTTTTTTAGCTTTGGGTTTTGTTTTTATTTCTTTTGATGGTGGAGTAGATAGAGAGGGGAAAGAATCAAAGTGAATGATGAGAGGATAGTGGGGTTTTCATTGAAAGGTCTTTATCTTTTTTGAGAGAGAGAGAGAAGCTAATATACTCAAATGCTATGGTCGGCGTGCTTTGATTCCTGCTAACTCAAGGGGAAGAGAAGGGAAGGTGTTTGCTTTTTGGTCATATCAAAAAGCCCCACACACAAAAAACAGATCTTTTCTTTGTTCTTCCCTTTTCTTTGCAGGTTTTTGTTCCTTGGTTTTGGACTTTGATTCTGCTGCTGCTGCTCTTGTTGTTTGTTTGTGTTGTTGTAGTCTGTAGAGGGGCTAAAAGGTTTCTCCTTTCTGGACCAATGGGGATTTGAATTTCTTTCTTCTCTTATGGAACTTCAGGGTCTTTTGTTTTTCTTTAGTGAAGATGTAAAGCTGGGGTCTTTGGTTTAAGTTCTTATGGTTGGTGGTGTGTAACTGTGTATTGTAAAAGAGTCTAGAAAAGGAAGAATTCTTTTAGGAAAGATGGGTTCTGTTGTTGAAGAGAAGATCAAACCAGGAGCTTTGGTTAATGGAGGGACACACTCGACTCTGCTCGAGGAAATGAAGCTATTGAAAGAAATGCAAGACCAATCTGGTTTGTTTTCTTTTATGTTTTTGTCAATTCAAACATGATCTGTTTTAGTTTTAATCCAATATGAAAGAGCCATTGACGTTCTTGTCTTCAACATAGAAGCTTACAAATGAAAGATGTTGAAGTTATTTATTACTTGGTTTTAATGGCGACGCATTAAAGTCTTCCAAAAGTGTTAATAAGGCAATCTTTGTCGAAAGCATGTGTGTGATGGATTTGTTTTCCTGACCGATCTCAGGGGCCCGTAAGGCTATAAATTCCGAGCTATGGCATGCCTGTGCTGGTCCACTTGTTTCTTTGCCTCAGGTGGGAAGTCTTGTGTTTTACTTCCCTCAAGGACATAGCGAACAGGTTTGCATTTATTTTCCACACTTGATTATCAGTTGTCTTCTTTCTGTTCCATTGTTTTGATGGGGTTTTTTTGTTTTGTTTTGAGCAGGTAGCTGTGTCCACGAAAAGAATGGCGACCTCTCAAATTCCCAACTATCCAAACCTTCCATCTCAGTTGATGTGCCAAGTTCATAATGTCACATTACATGTATGTAACTTTTAGGCACAATGGGACTTTAATATCAGTTAGGCTTAATAAACACTGATGTTTCTTTCTTTGTTTGCTGTAATCTTTGACAGGCCGACAAAGATACCGATGAAATATATGCTCAAATGAGTCTTCAACCGGTGAACTCTGTAAGCTTCTCTAGTTGGATAACTATACTTCTCAAAGTCTTGTGAATTTATCATGTATTTGGACTTGATGAAAAGAAAGAACCCTTTTTGACATTATGACCCAGTCCACTGTTCTCATTTATAAAGATTTGAGTTTGATTAGGAAAAAGATGTGTTCCATATACCGGACTTCGGATTGAAGCTGAGCAAGCATCCAAATGAATTTTTCTGCAAAACCTTGACTGCCAGTGATACAAGTACACATGGTGGTTTTTCAGTGCCACGTAGAGCGGCCGAGAAGCTCTTTCCTCAATTGGTGAGGTTCTCGTAGGTTGATCTAAGCGCTGCTGGCATGTGTGATCATGCAGGGACATTATGTGAATTTGCATGACCCTTTTTATGTGCTTTTCAGGATTATACCATGCAACCCCCAACTCAGGAGCTTGTTGTGAGAGATTTGCATGATAATACCTGGACATTTCGCCATATATACCGCGGTGAGTTTTATTTTGATTATTTATCATCTGTTTGAGCAAGTAATCTTATTCAATAGCTAGAATTGGGCAATATGTGTATATCTGTAAAAGATATAGTTTTGGCAGTGAATCTTGAGTATAATATATGATGTTTTTTTATGCAGGGCAGCCAAAGAGACACCTTCTTACAACCGGGTGGAGTTTGTTTGTCGGATCAAAAAGGCTTAGGGCCGGTGATTCCGTTCTCTTTATCAGGTATGCTGTAGTCACATACTAGCATGTGTTTGGTCCAATATATTTTAACTGCTATATTCATGATTATGTCTTATTGTTGCAGGGATGAGAAATCACAGTTGATGGTGGGTGTAAGGCGTGCAAATCGTCAACAAACAACATTGCCATCATCGGTGCTATCTGCTGATAGTATGCACATCGGGGTTCTTGCTGCCGCTGCTCATGCTGCTGCCAATAGAAGTCCATTCACAATTTTCTACAATCCGAGGTATGTTTGATAGCATTCATACCCAACCGTGTTTTTTTGTCCATTCTTTCTCTCCTTTGCTCTTCTCTTCTTGCTCTTTATCTATTTGTTGGTGTTTTTGCAGAGCCTGCCCTTCGGAATTTGTCATCCCTTTGCCTAAATACCGTAAATCGGTATACGGGTCTCAAGTCTCAGTTGGTATGAGGTTTGGTATGATGTTCGAAACAGAAGAGTCCGGGAAACGCAGGTAAGTTAGTTAATAGTTTTTCAGCCTCGCACCATATTGTTTCCAACCTTAGTGTTAAAGAAATTATGTCCATAATGATCGTATGATGCAAGTACTTGAGAAAACAACAATATATCTACATATTTCTTCTAATGTTTCTCAAATTTCTGCAGATATATGGGTACTATTGTTGGTATCAGTGACTTGGATCCTCTGAGATGGCCTGGCTCGAAGTGGCGAAACCTTCAGGTTTGCTTTCATCGAACTCAACCGTGTTTAAGCAGTAGAGCTTTACTTGCTGGTTGGTTTAAACATGGAAGGTCTTGCATTCATTCTCGAAACAGGTTGAATGGGACGAACCCGGATGTAACGATAAACAGAATAGGGTGAGCGCATGGGAAGTCGAAACTCCAGAAAGCCTCTTTATTTTTCCTTCATTAACTTCAGGTCTCAAGCGACCATTATATCCTGGATTTTCAGGTTAGCTTCTGTTTGTGTAATATTGAGTGGTGGACAACATTTTTAGATGCTGATATGTGTTTGTTTCCTTTTTATGCTCACAGGAGCAGAATCCGAATGGGGAAGCTTGATGAAAAGGCCCCTCCTCCAGTTTCCTGAAAATGGAAATGGGAATATTCCCTATTCGATCTCGAATTTATGTTCCGAACAAGTGATGAAGATGATGTTGAAGCCCCAGCTTGTTAACCATCCCGGAATTTTCACATCTACTTTACAACAATTCACTGATGTTAAGCCATCTCCATTAGAAGAATTGAAGAACTTGCAGTCTAGAAACAACCAAAAACCCCAGCTTATCCAATCGGAAAATATGTCTATCGTGGACCAAAATCTTCCCAACTTGGTCCCTGACCAATCCAATCCAATCAACTCAAATATGTCCAAAATCAATGCTAATGTGAATCCACATCCTGCAAACAAGTTTGAAAGCCTAACACAAGCTGGGACTGGGATCAATGATGAAAAGATAAAGTCAGAATCAAAGCATTCAGCCGAGCAGTTGACTTCGTCATCCGAATGCAATGAGGAAAAATTGGTGGTGAATGCTGCAAGTCCGACTATGTCGAATCAACATTCTTTCCCAAACCAGAACCATGTTCCACTCCAAGTGCAAAATAATCCATGGCAGATGCAATCACCATTGGATTCATCAGTCCTCCAAGCTCATCAAATGCTAGTATCCCAAGCTGATCTTAGTACTTTAAACAGCTTTCTTCCTTTTTCAGACACCGATGAGTGGACGTCAAACCTTTCTTCTTGCCAACCTTTCGCTGGGGCATATAAATCACCTGGTCTGATACCAATGGTTGGGTTACAGGACTCTTCAGCTGTCTTTCCTGTTGAAACCGATGCCTCGTTAACTATAGTAGGTCAGGATATGTGGGATCAAAAGCTGAATAATTGCAGGCTTTCATCCCAAGCAGACCAATTGTCTTCGTTCACTCAGCACGATCCCTGCAGTCTTAATTCCAGTGGGATGAGGGATTTGTCTGATGACAGCAATAATCAAAGTGGGATATATAGCTGTCTTAATGTTGATGTTAGTAATGGTGGCAGTACTGTGATTGATCCTTTCGTGTCCACTGCCATTCTAGATGAGTTTTGCTCATTGAAGGATGCTGGATTTCAAAACCCTTCAGATTGTTTGGTTGGGAACTTCAGTTCTTGTCAGGATGTTCAATCTCAGATTACCTCAACTAGCCTTGCGGATTCTCAAGCTTTTTCACGACAAGACTTGCCCGACAGCTCCGGTGGCACGTCTCGTAGCAACATTGATTTCGATGAGAGTGGCCTTCTGCAAAACAGTTCCTGGAAGCAAACGGCTCCACGTGTTAGAACATACACAAAGGTATTATAATCTAGATACTGGATATGTAAATTCTTGAGTCATCGAAGTAATGTGCAGACTGTATAGTTTCATCCGTTTATAACTCTTCTTGGTCCGTTTCTGACAGGTTCAGAAGGCAGGATCTGTAGGAAGGTCGATCGATGTCACGAGTTTTAAGAACTATGATGAACTAATCTCTGCAATTGAATGCATGTTTGGACTCAAAGGTCTGCTGGATGATCCCAAAGGTTCAGGCTGGAAATTGGTATATGTGGATTACGAGAACGATGTTCTTCTCGTCGGGGATGACCCTTGGGAGTAAGTTTATCTGCAACCTTTTATCTTTCTCAGTCCGAGCATTAGCATCCATCTTCTAATGGCTATGGTTTGGAATCTGTGTAGGGAGTTTGTCGGGTGTGTTCGCTGCATCCGAATTCTATCACCTACAGAAGTACAACAGATGAGTGAAGAGGGGATGAAGCTGCTCAACAGTGCTGCAACAGTGCAAGGCATCAATGGCTCTGATTCAGAGGGTTGTAATGCAATGATGAAGGTTCCACCTAGCTGAGTAATCGCTGTGATGCCGAATCCAGGTGTATTCAACTAGTATGTCTGTAGTAGAAAATATAATGTACGAATTCTAAATTTACATATTTCAGCAGGAAAATGAACTTTCAGCAAATAGTTGTACTAATCAAAACATAATCTATGCTGATGAGTAATGAGATTATATATATATTTCTAAAATCAATGACATCCTTAAGATTACAATAACAAGAACAACATTGTTGTTGTACTATATATGCTTCACAGACATCAACTGAAATCATGAAATTCAATCAAAATGCCACATTGAGGTACAATTAAATATAAACGAAGAACTTGAAGCAACTTACAAGAATTACACTATGAAAATTCCATTTCCTAATAGTTCTTTGCTTTATATAACAAAAATGAGCTAAAACACTAGGGGTTTTAGGTTACAGAAGAGAGTCTATCCTTCACCATTTTGCAGCATTTATTCCACCTTAGAAATTTGATGAATTTGCACAAGTTTTGTGTGGATAAAGATAGAAACTTGAAACAATTGTTTCTTAACATCCATCAGTTTCCTGGAAAATCTTTGATAATCAGATTCTCACCGGCTTTTGTAAAACAGCAGATAGATAAATTTCCGGTTTTCCGGACCAGGCTGCATCAGTTTTCTCTCCTACAACCCATTTCAGCTTCTTGTACCCGAATCTTTCAATCAAACGAGTTAAAGCTCTCTTCTTTTCATCATCAGAACAGTAAAAATTATCTAACCAGAACAAGCCGCCGGCCCTTAAAACGCGGTCTATATCGAACATCAAGAACTCCAATTTCTCCGGTTTACCTCCGACATCTAATCCACTCGTGGCATGAACCAAATCGAACACATTATCATAGAAAGGGAACCTATGGTCCAAGCTCAAAAACAAAGGGAAAAGTCCCCTTGTGGCAATGAATTCGCTATACGGTGCATCGACATTCAAGGTGTTGGTGATGACAGTGACATTCCTCTCGGCCATTCTAGCAGCAAAAGTCCCAGACCCGCCACCGATATCGAATCCAATTCGAATCCCACCATTCCCCATAGCCAAAACATCATCCATGAGAAACTCAATCTTGCTTCTAGCCTTAACATATCTCTGAGTCTCGTATCCATTAACCAAATCAAAGCAACCAACACAATCTCTACTCAATATCTTACTATTCAAACAGTTGAAATTCTTGCAACCTAAGCCAGACCAAGTGACAGCCTTGTCATTAACAGACTTCCAAAGAGAAACAGGTAAAGAAGTGAGACCTGGTTTGGGAACAGTCTTGGCAAAGCATCTCCTTCTGGGCAAAGGCTCACACCCTTTCAAGATTAGCTTCTGAGCAAGGCTCCAGTCATCGGGACAAGGACCGGAAACCTTGTAACTCATGTACTGGGACAACAAATCAGCGGATTTCTCGCAAGAATGTCCGACGGAAGCCACCATCTCGGTGATCCCGGTCCGGGAATCCTTCCCCAGGGGGAGCTGGTGGTTTTGCAGGAACAGCTTGAGCTCGGTAGCAAGATTGGGTCTTGAGAGATCGAGAGTGTCGTAACCAAGGAGCTGTTTTTCCATCTGGGCGAGCTTCCTCTGAGAAGAATCGATCTCTTTTATGATCAATGAAACTTGTTCGGAGATCAAGGAGATGTTTTTGTTACGGTGGTGGAATGGGTTGTGCAAGCGGTGGTTTGGGGAGGAATTGAAGGCGTATAAAGCGAAGAGATTGGTTGTGATGACGGAGAAAAGCATGAGAATGTTGATGGCGGAAGAACAAAGCGTTGCTCTCTTGAATCTTGCTGTTCCATCTCCAATTTTCAGTGAAACCGAGCCCATACCTTTTGGCTTGGCTTCTCAGCTAGAGAGTGAAGCCTGAAGAAAGAGATGGAGAATATTAAATAATAAAAAAGGTCTTTTTAAATCTTTTTGCGACCAGATTTGTGAACTAAATAAAATTTTTTATTGGTAATTATTTAAGGTTTAATATCCTATACACAGACGGTGGAAACTGAAAATTTTTATAAGCGCCTTAGTTTTAGGTATAGAGAGTTAATTTTTATAAGCCTTAATTTTTTATTGGTAATTATTTAGAATTTAGAGATAGTTGTTTCAATTTAAGGTTTAAGGTTATAATTTAGAGCTTATAGGTTAGGGTTTAGTTTTTAGGGTAATATGGTGAAGATTTAAGTTTTAACCTATAAACCCTAAATTATAATCCTAAACCTTAAATTGAAACATCTATCCCTAAATTCTAACCCCTGCACCTAAACCTTATACCCTAAACTAACTCCTTATACCCTAAAACTAAGACGTTTGTGGAAACTATCAGTTTCTACCGCATGTGTATAGAATATTTACCTTTATTTAATGTACATGCGTTTGTGCGTTTTAATTTTAGGATTTAAGTATTTTATTTAGATTTTAAAGGTTTAAGCGCAGTAGTTTTGAATTTAGATATTGTTTATAGAATTTTGGGTTTAGAGTTAAAATTTAGGTTTTTATGAGTTAAAAGTTAAAACTTAAATTTCTAACTATAATATCCTAAAACTTAAATCCTAAACCCTAAATTCTAACCATAAATCTTAAATTCTAAACTCTTACACTAAAATTCTTAAATTCTAAATTTTAAACTAAAATCATAAATCTTAAAACTAATAGGCTCGTAAAAACAAAATGTTTTCACCGTTAAAAAAATATGAATAATTCACAGGACACTGTTGAACTCTGAGGAAGGTGAGTGTGTCGGTTGGCTTGGACTTACTGTAAAGACCAGATACATTTAATGTAAGCAAGATCAATGGCTCCAAATTCGTTTAGGACATTTGTCATATGCTGATTGGATATTTGGATTTGAGTCTGATGATATAGTTGTGATAATTTTGATTAACCATCACAATTTGTAAAATTTATCAAATTAAATATTATTTTTAGATTTTAATGACATCCTTCTATTTTTGTTCAAAATGAATATCTACTTATACGATAATTATATTATTTCATTTCATAATTAGTATCATTTTAAAATTTAAACACATGTAAATGTGTATTTACAATTTTGTACTATTAAATAAAATATAAAAAATTGGGATGTAATTATACTTTATCACCTATACATGTCTAAAAAATTAGATTTTCTTGGTAATTACATTTTTATGCGATTAACTGTGTTGTTCATACGAGAAATTTAAAATAATATAAAAAGTTGCATTTTCATTGTTTTTTTTCTTAAACTTGATTTTAAGTTCCTAGTTGGTTCTTGAACTTAAACTTAGATACTTAATTAACCCGTAAACTTTTTCACTAATTAGACCCCTAAACTTGATTTTAAATACCTAATTGGTACTTGAAATTTGAATCAAATGTATAAATTAAACTAAAAAAATTAACCCTATTAAAAATTTACCTCTAGACAATCAATAGATATTATGTGTGTTTTTTTAATGGACTGCTGAACTTAGTTTTATGTACCTTTTTGATTCCTTAAACTTTTTCTTTAACTATTTTAGAACTTTTTTTTTTCAACCTACTTATACATACTACATCAATAGGATAGAGGAGTACAATTTAAAAAGGTCATGGGTCCATTTTAATAACACGTGGCATTCATTATTGGCTAGAGATAATACATCAGTGAAAATTTAAGAGTAATTTTTTGATATATAAATTCTGTAAATTTAACTTTATACAAATTTATATGTTCAAATTTAAAAATCTAAACACTTAAGCTTAAAAATTTATATCATTAGACTGTACACCCTAAATTAAATTATTAAATCCTAAAATAACTATATTTGTTTAATTTATATAATTCATCTTTCTAAAAATTAAATAGAGTAAAGCTTTTGGATTAATGTACAAAGTATTTTCTAAGTTTAAGTACTAATTAAGTAGGATAATTTTTTTCTTATTCGGCGCCTCTTTCTATGTCCCGACACTAAATAAATTAAAAAATATAACCGTCAATTTATTTATTTTTACTAAACCACTTGTTGAGTTCATATCAAATAAGTATTTAAAATCAAATCCAAAAATTAAAAAAATAGAGAATTTATGAGTATGACCAACTAAGCACCTAAAATTAAATTTAGGAAGTAAAATATACGTTAACCCTTCTCGTAGCAAGTACACGTGGCATGATCAAGGTGTGAAGGCAGACCAAAATAATCGGGACATGTGTCATTTATTTAGGCATTGTTTGGCAATTAGCTGATAGCTGATAGAGGATTACATTAGCTGAGCGGATAGTTGATTGCATTAGTTGATTTGACTAGCAGATTGTATTAGCTGATCGTATAAAAGTGTTTGGTAAAATTAACTGATAGATGTTAGATTATTTAAACAAACAAAATGACATATAAGGACATGATTATCCAATACTTGTTTGAATAGTTTATTAGTTATCGATATTTTGTATCTAATTAATATTAATTAGATTTATAAAAATTACTTTTAATATAAAATTTCTAAACATATTCGAATAATTTATATATTAATTTATTATTTATATAATTATTTTAATATAATTTAATTAATTAATAAATTTAAACACACATATAAATATGTGATAATAAAAAGAAAAAATAAATAGGATTAGCTTATAAATAGGGTGAGAAAATATTTAATTTAGGTTATTTGGAGATTTTTGGTAATTGGTAAGGGTAAAAGAGTCTTTACAACTCTAATATCAAATTTCCAATCTCAAAAAGCTCCTATTATGAGCTTTTTCAAAATTAGCGGTTTCACCCAATCCGCTCTTTTAATCCGCTATTCACTAAACAATAATATTAGCAGGTTTGACTGGTCAAACCTCTAATTATGCCTCAAACCTCTAATTTTTGCCCAAACCGCTCTTTACCAAACATGGCCTTATTCAAATAAGATATGTGTCATCGCCATCTTAGGATAGTTTTAATAAGACAAGTGTCATTACCGAAATAATCAAGACATATATCATCTTTTAACCATTAATATGACTTATTAACCGATTAATTTAAATCAAATTTTATAAAAATTTAATATAAAGAATTACGCTATCAATTCAGTTGTCTCATTTACAACGACATAATTCATACTCTTAATCATGTTAGACCAATTTATTATTCATTCATTTATTAATGATAATAATTATTTATAAAAAAAAATGAGTTAAAAGAGTTTATATATAATTACACAAATTAATATTTTTTGAGCATGTTGGTGTGATTACAAGGTAGTATTTATTCAATTTTCTTAACCCTTCAGTAAGGCACACACACAGTGAATATATAATGTTCGAACTTAAATCACATGAATAAAATATATCATCTTTTACCACTGGACCACCCACGAAATTAATATTCTTTTTAGATATATTCAATTGTGCGTAAGCTCTTTTATTTCTTAAGGAAAGGAAACGGTGCGTTTCTTATCACGGTAGGATCGAACAAAAACGCCGCGTTTTTTCTTTGTGTGTAGGCCAGGGATTGGCTTTTCAGAGTGACGAAAAGCCACTCCAACCAAAGTATCCTGAATTTTCCAGAAATCAAAGAACGAAAATAATCTCAATCCCGAAAACTGAAACACGTTTTTATTTTTTTTGCAATAATGGGAGCATCATCTTCGACGGAACAGCCGTTATCGGCGGAGCAACGAGAGTTGGAAAGCCTCGCCGCTTCCACCGGAGCTCTTCCATTGCTTCAAAAATCCTTCTCAAAACTCTCCGATCCTCAAACAAACGCAATATCCATCCAAACCCTTCAGGTATTGTTAATTTACAAAACCAATCATTCTTAATTTCATTCAATCACTTCATTTTTACGATACCCTTTTTTTACAGCAATGTTTTCATACAAGTTACGAGGACCCAATTTCCGAATCACAACAAAAGCCAGAGTCTTTTCCCAGGTTGTTGGATCACTTAGGATCATCAATAGTAGACTTATTTTTCATGTCTGAAAAAGGTGGCTTAAACTGGATAGGGTTTCTAAGAGGTTATGTGAAATGCTGTGGGAGAATGTCTACATCAATGTCTCTTAACATTTTGTTGAGGGTATTTGCTATGGCAGTGAAAAAATCGGGTCTTTCTTCGAATTTGGAGTTCGAATCGGACGGCGCTGATTGCAAGATCAATGGGTCTTTTCTGCCCTCTGATCTGCTTCTGCTTCTTTGGATGTGTTGGGCTATGTTGTGGAATGCCAGGACTTTGAAATCTTCCGAAATGAAAGGGAAACTGTTGTTGCCTGATATTGGTCATTTGGTGTTGTCTGCTGTTGTTTCATGTGGTGAAGTCAATAGCAGTTTCGATGTGTGGGATTGTGATATACTTAGCTTGGATGTTCAGCTTCCTGTCGGAAAGTTCCTTAGTTGGGCGTTATCGACGGCCCCGACACTTTCGGATTGCTTAACACAATTCGTTACCGGAAGATTTCAAATCTCAGTTATTGCAGAGGTGCTGTATTGTTGGCTTTAGATTTGTCTATCACTGAATTCCCTTATTTTGTCCCGGTGTCTGCTTGCATATGTACTTGACATCCAGTCTATATTTTCGTTTGCAACTTTGATGCAATATTAGTATGCGAAAATCAATTGATCTGGTTGTATGGTTCACTAATTAGATACCTATCTCTTGATGAATTGCAGGATGAAGCAGGATCTTCAGAATCGATTTCAGGGGATATTTCTTCAAAGGCATCTCAAGCATTACTTTTAACACGCGGAAGGGCATGGGCGGTTTCCCTGGGATCTAGAAGCACTGTTAGTGAAGAAATTTTGAAGTTATGCTTCTCGGCTGATATTGATGGAACATATGAAAATCTTCTGTACCGGTTTGTCGTTTCCCCTTTAATGTTATGATGCGTGAAGTCTTTACCAATGCTCTTAGTAAATCCTTTCGAGATACGGTGCATCTTTTCTGTGTTTTGTTTGACCTATGTTTTTATCCTTTTATATATTTGGCTGGTTGTTTTCGACTTTGTAGGTCATCTGCTCATGGAAAAGGCTTGAACAGATTCTGGTCAAATGTTGAAGGTTATCATGGTCCATTACTTATTCTGATTTCTGCTAATTCGGAAGATGCCGATCAGGATAATAGCCAAACCAGGAAATGGATCGTAGGAGCACTTACACAGCAGGGTTTTGAGAATAAGGATACATTCTATGGCAGCTCTGGGAACCTATATGCTATAAGTCCAATCTTCCGCGCATTTTCACCTTCAGGTATGTGGTTAAACAAGAGGAAATATGCCATTGGACGATTTTGTCAGTCTTTTATTCCCCTTTTTTGTGGAGTATGGAAAAGAGGGGTTTGTTGAAGGGTCCTATAAAGGATTTTAGGATTAACTTCTTAGCTGGCCAATCGAATCAATTTTCTATCAGGCATTGTTTTGGTTGATGACTCGGTGAATATAATTACTTGTATAGGGAAAGAGAAGAACTTTGTATACAGCCATTTGCATCCTACAGGAAGAGTTTATGAAGCACATCCAAAGCCTGTGGGAATTGCATTCGGAGGAACTACTACAAATGAGAGGATATTTATGGATGAAGATTTTGCCAAGCTGATTGTCCGTCATCATGCAATGGACAAAACTTACCAACACGGTTCCCTTATCCCGAATCAGGTACATTGAACTGTAATATATAGTCTCATAATAAAGCCTAATCCTGTAAAGCTGTTAGTTCATACCATCAAGGTCTTTCGTCTCATAGAGTCCTAACCCTCAGGATAATTGTTTCTGTTATGAACTGCTATATTTTTTCAACATGGAAAGAAACTGATTTGGGTTCCTTCGACTGCCTTGAGTGCCTGAAAGGCAGATGCTGAACTATGAGATGGTTTGTTGCAGGGATTCCTGCCAGTGGAAGCTTCGATATCAGAAGTCGAAGTTTGGGGACTTGGTGGTAAGCATGCAAAGGAAGTCCAGAATTCTTACAAGAAGAGAGAAGAACTCTTCACTGAGCAAAGACGAAAGGTAACCGAAACCCTTTAAGATTTAAGTCGATTGCAAACCCTTCCATATGGAAAATTAGCAGCTAGGCTTAAGCATGAATCTGTCCTTCTGCAGGTTGACTTGAAAACGTTTGCCAGTTGGGAAGATTCACCTGAGAAGATGATGATGGATATGATGGGTGATCCCAACCAAGTACGGCGAGAAGATCGCTGAGCAACTGAACTCAAAAGGAAACCATCATCTTACATTATAGTATTCTTGTTTTAATAATATAGTGCAGGTCATTATTCATGTAGATTATCTGTAACTATTTCACAGATGAGTTTTATTGAGAAAAACACTTTCTTTGTTCTATTGTACATTGGCTGTATAAATTTTAAGAACTTAAGCTTTAACTGCTTCGGGACCTGCTTCTACCGTCACTTTGACTTATTTTTTTCGGAGCAATTTAGCTTCCAACGTTTTATTTTGAGTTTAGATAGCCTTTGTGTGAATAAAAACGGGTAGTAACTCATGGTAAACAATTTAAAATAGCTTGTATTCTTTTCCTTATTTTTAATGGCCCCACATATCCCACATATTTTCAAAAATAAAAAGAAAATATGATTAATTGAGTTTTTTTTTTTGTATAGATAAAGCTCTGTATTTTTATTTTATAAAATAGGAATGTTTTAAGATTATTTTGTAAGATAGAGAGTTTTTTTACAACAAAGTTGGAAGTCATAGTGTAGGTTAGGGGTATTTAAATTCGGGTACTTGAAAACTCAGGTATCCGAAGTACCGAGTACCCGAATTATCGAGTAGTCATATAATCGGCTCGTGTCCCAACTTGAATGTTGCAGGTACCCGAAAAATCGAGTACTTGAGTAGCTTAATATAAACAATATGTATTTTTTAATATAAAAAATATTTTATTAGTTTAATACAAAAATATACAAAAATGTATTTATTATTTTAATATAAAATATGTATTTATTAAATATAAAAATTAAATTTTTTATTAGTTTAATATAAATATATATATATTGAATATAATAAAATATTAATTTTAAATATATTTGGGTACCTATCGGGTAACCGAGTACCTGAAAATTTGAAATATTGTTATTCGGGCCTGACCCGGGAAATGACGGCTCGGGTACTTAAACCGGGCAAAAAATAAATTTTGAATAAATACTTGATTATTTATATTCGATAATCGTGTAGTTAAGTCGAACCGGTCAAGTCGGACATTTTTCGACACTCTTAATGTAAGCGACTTTGAAGAAGATGCTGAGAAGTGATGACGAATTTAAGCAAAATAATGTTAATTGTGCGGTGCAAGCGTGGGAAAAAACGAATAAAAAATACACTGAAGTTGTCGGGACCTGACGAATTTCAAATCATCTCTAGGGTAAACGAGCCGAGTCGAATTTAAGTATAGTTAAGTTCGATTGAACTTAAAATGCTTAAGGTTAAGCTCAACTTGGCTCGAAAGCTTGCGAGTTTAAAATGATCAAGTTCAATTTAAACTTGAGCTTTTCTCGAAAGCTCACAAGCTCAAAGTTATCAAGCTCAAAAACAAAAATTGTAGCTCGAGCTCGAACTAAACCCTAATTCTATAAACCCTAAAATTAAATCTTAACCAATATAATATATTATATTATATTTTTGAGTACTTGTGAGCTTTTTGAGTCGGGTATCAAGTAATTTGTCTCGGCTCATTAATAATTCAATTCCATTCGGTTCGAGCTCAAACTCAATAAAGTTTAATCAAATCGAATTTTAATTAAATCAAACTCAAATAATTCAGGATTTATCTAGTCTCATTTACACCCCTAATCTGTATTACGCAAAATATAAACAAAGCCATCCGAAATTAGAAAATCTTTATTCCAATGTCAGAGTAAAATACCCATCATTCATGTGATTGGGCTATTTAAATTTAAAATAAAAAAGTTGGTAATGCCCAACCCAACCCAGAAATTTGTGCTCTTTAATTTTTGGTATTGGGCTCTCGTTTTACCTATGTAGTTTCTCTTCTCTATTTTTCTTATAACAGAGTATACCAAATTATATCGTAATATGGGCTACCAATTTTTTTTTTCTAAATAAAGAGAAAATTAATAATTAAAATAATAAAATTAAAAGATGACACGATTAAAATAGATATTTAACTATTCTTATTTAAAGCTTGAGTGAATAAACGTTAAAACATGTTACAAATACAATACATACATAATATCCTACATCTTATGATACATAAAGCAAGGAGAGAAAGCAGCCTATAAATAAACACTTATTAGATAGAACAAGAAAGCAATTTAGTCTTGGCCTTTTGGCTGAGATTAAGAGTTAAGTGGAGTATTTAATTTAGTAGTTTTTTTAAAGATATTTTTTTTAGTTTAATTATCCTTGAGCTTTTTAAGTTTGGATTAGTTTAATGATGTTTAAAACCCTGTTCACAAAGAAGATGAAGATTTTATTTCCCAATCTTTTAAGTAAATATATTCGAGATATGTCCTTAGATACGTCCCCAATAAGCGTTGACTGTACATGATATATGTTTGACCATCCTGGTAAAGTTGGGACGTCCCCGCATTGTCCCAGTCCTGGAGACGTATTGAGGACGCGAGATAGCCTTAAGGTGGCATCCCTGAGCTTCATAGATTATTTTTGGGGTTTTAAAGTTTTTTCGAACAGAGTGCTAAATTTTTTCGCAATACGGACTACCAAGTACCAATTGTTGATTTTTGAGAAGTTATTTTTGGGTGAATTTGCCAAGAAAGATATATTTGGTTTAAGCTTTTCTTGCTTTGTTTTGAGAATCAATGATTAGTTATCTTGGGGCTTTAAGGTTTTCTTGAACAAAATATGCCAAACTTTTCGTTTCGTAATTTGGACTACAATTGTTGAATTTCAAGAACTTATTTTTGGGTGAATTTGCCAGAAATAAGTTAAGGGCATTGCTTTCATAACCATCAATTGTAAAAGCTAATAGTTACACATTTTTATCTACACTAAGGCAGCTAAACAGTGAGAAAACTTCTTTCCAATAATTATTTGTTAATCATGGATCAATTCTCATGTTGAATCTTAATTTTTTTTATCTTGACATTTCTTTCTGTTAATCTTTGTCAGTTGTACGAATGTGAGATATGGAGGATGGGTTATCAACTGCATCAACAGAACACTGAGCTTCGACTTTGAGAACATGAGGGGACTATAACTTATCCTTCTTTGGACCTTACTAGAATACATATTGGTTCTTGGGACGCGACAATTCGTGTCTGGAATCGTTCATCGTTCAAGTGCATATATTTTCGTTTTATAGAAGCTTATTTATTTTTAATTTTTACTGACGGCCTCGAAAATGTCTAAGATGCTCTGTTTGCTATTGGTCTTACTTAAAAACGTTGGGCATGGTGCGTGTGTGTTTTAATACGCTTGGTTAGTGATCGTTGTGTATCTTACGTTTAGGTGTTTATTTATGGTGTAAAGTTCTTTGAATGACATTTTAGAAAAAAAAATTATATTTTAAATAATTTTATAAAAACTGATTGATTTGTCATTTTGTAAATTAAATATATTTATCTATATGATATTGGTATCATGGCGTGCACTATCATGTAAATTTATCATGTTTTGTCAAGTCATTTATCGTTAATTAACCAACAGTAATATCATTCGGTGTAATTTTATCAATGGCCTTCATGAAATGCTTCGCAGGCCTCCCGATAAGTTTAAAACAACTTCATCAGATAAAAAAATATCATTGGTACTACTTTATATGTAAACCAATTATATATATAAAGCAACTAATTAGCAATGTCATTGTTGATCTCGGAAAGAAGGGGAATGAGATAGAGGTGGTCGGAATCATCACCTACCAAAAAAAGTGACCGGAACAACGATATTGTAGGATAAAAGTAAAGTTAAGAGAGTTTAGGAGGTAAATTAATATTTTATTTAAAATTCAAGGGCTAAATTAGAAATTAACCCTTTTGACTAACGTGTCATGTCATCAAATTAACGGGCGTTAACAGCACAATGATCAAAATAAAATATATCGAAAACGTAAGTGGCAAGAATAATCTTTTTCAAAATAGATGATCAAAACAGAACACACCCCAACAAAAGAGACATATGATAATACCCTTAATTTTTTTAATTTAATCATTAAACTTTTAATTTGCTTTGATGTAAATAGAAAGGTGACATGGCATGGCAGCCACATATGACATAAATTTCAACCACATGTCATCCGCATTATTTCTTCTTTTTTATCTTCTTCTTCGAAGTGAATGCAAAGGAAGTCCAGGATTCATACAAGAAGAGAGAAGTCTTCACTGAGCAAAGACGGGTAACCAAAACCCTTCAAGATTACAAACCTTTTCATGTGTAAAATTAGCAGTTAGGCTTCATTGCTGAACAACCAAGTAAAGTTTCTTTGTTCGGTTGTACATTGGCTGTATAAATTTTATGAACTTTAAGTTTTAACTGCATTGGGGCCTGTTGCTACCAAAAAGAAAAGGAAACAGCAACAAAAATTCAGAACCAAGAAAGCATACCCCCCATTGATTCATCAAGCCACCCTTGCCCAAAGTTTAAAATCTTTATGCTTGGCGCAACACCAAAAATGAAAAAGGTGAAACATATAGTTATACTTGTGCAAAAACAAGGCATCCTAATATGCTTTTAACTGCTTATGTCTCCATCCGTTTTCATTCTCTTTGCATTATGGGTGTACGCAACGTTCTTACCCCTGTTCTGGGACGACGTATCATGCTGGAATGCACAACTGGCTCCATTCCTGCATCCCTTGGAACTGTTAAAGTACATACACGGCTTCATTATCCTCGGTTTTGAATCTCTTGACTTGGGGTTATTTATTACTTCTTGGTTGGGTCTTAGCTGTTGATTATATCGGCTATTGAACTTCTGAGCTGGTCCTTGCTCTTGTTTTTCTCCTCCATGCTGCTGAATCAAGTTCTTGTAGTAGTTTACATCCTTCTCCTGAGAAACTCCCATTGTGGGTGAAGGCACAACTGGACGGACAGCAGGAACTGAACCCTGTTTATTTGAGAGTCCAACTCCGACCCCATTAGACTCGGCATAAAACACCGCGCCAGAGGCAGCTGCTAGGGATGCTGCGCCATTTTCTGTTCTACTGATGTGGGCAGGGGATGGATCGGATAAATTTGCTGATGGAGGTGGGTCAAAAGATGGTACCAAGGGGGGTGTTGATATTGGTAAGTTTTGTCCAACACTTGAAGCTGCTCCATAATCCGTAACTAATTGCTCAATCAATTTGGGGTTGCTGAGAATTTTGACAAGCAAGTTGGGATCGATCATGTTTCCAGAATCATTGCTTTGGTTAATAGCTGTAAAGGCAGCAGATGCTACAACAGGTTCACCATTATGGAACATTCCAGGTGCTGGTTTCTCATTGGTCGAAGCACTTGGCATACTGCAATGCAGATGAGGTGAAGTACCAGGAGGCAACAACTGGGGATGTGAACTAATGGAGGCACCGAACGGGGCTAATACATCACATAGTGTTTCAGTTGCTGCATCCTCATCTTCAATGGGAGTGATGGGTACTTGTGGAGTCTCTTGATCATCATAGTGACAGTTTTCTATGTCTGCTGAGACAGAAGGACTGCATAATAGAAAGTGGACAGTGATGCTCATGGTAAATTAAAGCTATAAGAGAATCGGTTCTTAGAAAACCCATCCCCCTCAAAAAAGGAAAAGAAAAGTATCAAACTTCGTAGGAATTGCAGATGGGCGTGGATAAACAGCTTCAAGCACTCTTGGTTCTCTTTGGTTTTGAACCACTGCCTCTTTACTTTCCTCTCCGGCAACAACTTGCCAGTTCAGGTCCAATACAAACTGTGGAAATGCAAAATCAGCGTTGACGGAAATGTCGAGAGCAATAATTATAAATCAAACAAAAACAGAAATAGCCAAAAAAGAAGTCTTTAGAACTGTTACTCTGAGAGGACATCTCCATTTCATGACAGGGATATCCGACAAGTTAATCTGCAAATGGTTTTTAGAATGTGGTCCTTCAAAGCCAGGAGGCAGAAAGTCATCCACAGCTTCCCCATTTATATGGGGTACGGAAGAGGTTTTTGCTTGGAGGTGATCTTGAGCGCCCAACCCAACTTGTATCGGTGATTCCTCCGATAGAAAGAGCCTTATCTGTTAAGAGAAACATTTATATTTTCTGTTTACCATCTCTAGAAACAGGGTTGAAGAATGCTAAATCATCATTTTTATTGGAGCAACAGCCTCTAGCAACTGAAATGAAGAGAGCTTGTACAATGAGACAGAAGAAAGCATTTGCTTTGCTCCTTCACGTTCTAATAGATGAGTTAAGGTACAATCAGGTTTGTCATGAATCAGATACTACGCATCCAAGCATCTAACTGGTTCTAGAATTAGATACACGTCCCAAACCAACATAAAACCGGGTCCTTTTTCTGTGTGTGATCTCAGCCTATCTATTGAGGAAAAACTTTATTCGCCCCCACTACTCGTTAGAGAGAAAATTTGAACCCCCTTTCTTACTTGCTCGACTAAATTGACTTACAGGATTGCCTCTTTTAAGTTACAGAGACCTTAAGCAAAAGGACATTTCTGAAATCTCATATCAAACAAGAGTAAAATTCATTTTAGATTTCAGGTTTTGAATTGAAGAACATAGGATGAGACAAAAAAACCGTCTTTATTATCCTGCGGTGGCTATATAGATACATTCCCTTTCGATTGTCATTAGTCTCATACATCTATGAAGTAAAAAATTGGAGACTTCTCCAAAGGAAACTGTATGTGCTTTTGAATTAATCAAGAATTGGTACAAAATGGAAACACTTTGGAATAGGGAAGACGGCAAGTTACAAGCTTTTCTAATAACTAAAGGCAACAATCTAAAATCCATGGTTCAGAACTAAAGCAATATAACTAGCACTCAATAACTTAACATACGTCCTAAGAAACTCCATGAATTGTTCTATATATATATATATATATATATATTGCAGTATATGAAAGGATGCAAAACCTAAAAGTACAACCGAAAAGGCATAAAGCATAGAATTCCATCATTTTGTACCCGAAATCTAAAATGCTTCATACAACAATACCCGCACCAGAATGATAAAACGCATTGGCAATCAAGCTTTGCAAGAATACTAAAAAACGAGCTAAATTAGCTACCGGCGAGGTTCAGCTACGATTCAAACACAGTCATTTAAGTTAAAGGATTTCCAGCCTCGTTTCCATTTCTCTATTTCAGCTCAAAATTCAGGGATTTCGAAAGTTAAAAAAAAAGGTGCAATTTTTACCCGGCAAAGGTTAACATCCGGTGCCCAAACAACCCTTTTCGATTTTGGCAGTCCTCGCATGTTCACAGATCGGGAAAACACAATAAAAATGATTAATTAAAGAGAAAATCTCTCAGAAAAGTCCTGCTTTTGACATGGGTATGGACGAAAGAATTGGGGAATTTGGGAATTGGAATGATGAATTAGGGGTTGAGAGCAAAAGGGGAGACTGCGAAGCAGAGAAAAGGCTTAATTCTTGAGCTCGAAATGATGACGCAAAGAAGGAACGACGGCGTTTCGATGGAGAATGGACTTTTTGGACTTAATGGGAGCAGGCCAGCTGTTGGGCCAACAAACCAATGGGCTGCGTTAAGTGAAGAAATTAGGGTTTCAAAAACCCTAACTTACATTGTAAACAAAGAACTAATCGAATTAGAAGAACTCATATATAATATGCAATTTAGTAATCCTTTGAAACAGAGAGATCCAAGGTAATTTTAGGTTCTTTGTGTAATAAATGTTCCAACAATATCGATACCGATAATAACAGTAGAAGAAATAGAGAAAAAAATAAAATAGAAAGAGATATTAAAAAGAAACATTAAACATAGGAAGAAAAATAACCGCTGTAATTTTTGTTCTAGTCTCATAATTTATTTATACTAGCAATACTGACATATAACTAATAAAAAATCTAACTAATTCCGGTACTCTCCTTCCAAGTATTTTATAGCATTTCTTTGATTCTCGGTTCATAACACTCTGCCTAGCCGTTTTCTTATAATTTCAAAAATATATATTTTCTCCCCATTTAAAAAAAAAAACTACAACGGATGTCAATTAATTATGAGTAAAGTTACATTTAGATCACCCAATTATTATAAGTTACATTTAAGTCACTCAATTATGAGTAAGGTTACATTTGGGTTATCTAATTATTAAAGGTTATACTCGAGTCACTTAATTATGGGTAAGATTACAATTGGGTCACCCTTTATATTTAAAAAATACATATCAATTTATGTATTAAATTAATTAATAATTTCAAGTGAAGTACTCTAGTGTTAACGATGGTATACAAGTGATTTGAAAGAAAAAATGACTAAGTTGATATATTTTTTAATACGAAGAGTGACCCAAAAGTAACTTTACCCATAATTGAGTGACCAAATGCACTCATAATTGAGTGACTTTGTTACCGTTTACCTTTTAAAATATATTTCCTCACATATAATGAGCGGTGGCACGCGCACTATTTTGACGCGCGGAAGTAGAAGGGTATTTGGGATTGTGAAGTTGTATTGTACGCGCCTTATGTGCAGGTGCGGCAGAAGCCTTCAAGGTTTGGTATCTTAATTTGAAGAAATTATATGTTAGGCCCAACTTCCAAGTTATCTATGTAACAACTAATAAAAATTATTTATTTATTATGTTATTTTTCTATCAAGTAATTTTTTATTTGCATTTACGATAAATTAAATTAAAAAAAAATTTTTATCAATTAAAGATTCACTTAATAAAAACAATAACATGAAGAAAAAAAAATCTTTATTTGTTAAGACTATAAATAATGTAACAAGTCGGGCTTATTATATTATTTCACCATTTGCGTATTTGCCGGATGAACATACTTTCTAAATATACAATTTGATATTTAAAATATACAATTTGCCGAGCTGAGCAGCAAAGGGCAGTAAAATGGGAATTAATTTATAGAATTAATCAATGGAACTGAAAATAGAAAATAGAAAATAAAAAATAATCCTGGAAATGGTGTCCAATGAAACGGCCGAGTTATTACAGGAAAGAGTGATCAAAAGACCTTTCTAAAAGCTCTCGACTGTCTTAAAACTCAGAACAGACAACCTAAAACATGTCGTGGCAAACCTGAATAAATATCACACC
This sequence comes from Hibiscus trionum, assembly GCA_030270665.1. Lineage (NCBI taxonomy): Eukaryota > Viridiplantae > Streptophyta > Magnoliopsida > Malvales > Malvaceae > Hibiscus > Hibiscus trionum. The sequence continues at coordinate 9,402,420 of BSYR01000036.1, read as the reverse complement.
AAACACCGTTCAACATACTCAAAGTTTCAGGAGAATAATGATAAATTTTCAATGGTTTTGGTACTGCTAATATACAAGAATTTTTTTTACTTCATTCTATAAATGATATTATATCAACTGATGTGGCGAAATTCTTTGGCATGAAACTAGATGGTAAGAACAACAATCAGCTCCGCTTCTCGATCTGAGGGGTCACCTGCCATGGTACCATGGCCTACGGTTGCTCCGAATAAGCCTTCACCTTTGCCATCTTCTCTCTGAAACAGATAGCGTTCAAGTATGTCGTTTAAGGCAGTATATGTCAAGCTTCGGTTTAAGATAACATTATAATAATACAGTTTGTAACATACCAGGAATAGGATTGGTGCCATTTCCTTTCACAGCCTGCTGGGCTTGAGACAACGATCGCTGGATTCTTGGAGAACCCTGCCTCCCGTTAGCGGCGGGTAAGGAATGTCTCTTCTTGATAGAAATGTCTCTATCTTGCACATCCGGGCTTGATCTCGGCGAGCTATTCGCACTAAGCTTAGCTCTTGCAGATTCCGTGGCTTGCATGAAACGAGGAACGGAATTGCTACTGTTACTATCCCTTGGCTCCTCATCGATGTTTTCAGGTCTAGTTGAACTAAAAGAATTGCGTCTCTTCCCATTTTTCTGATCTTTGGGCAACTGTTCTATGCTACTTGCAGCTGGAGTTGATGGAGAACCCTTGGCTGCAGACAAGGACTTGCGCTTTTGACTGCTCTTGTCGGTTTTTTTCTTTTTAGCATTCACTGATACCTCGCTAGAAGGTGTTCCTTGGGATTCTGGAACAGTCATATGGCTCCGAGGCGAGGCTTCAGGGGATGACCTGTATGCTTGATTTTTCATAGAATCCTGTTCTCTCTGCAGAGATGCTGTGCTTTTGAGTGGATCCTGCTCGACTTGAGGGGAATCTACAATTAAATTTGCTGATACCCCTTTTGAACCATCAAGTTTCTCAGGCTGACCAGCAACAGACAGAGAAGAATCAGGCACTGGTATCACAGCTGCATCAGTAACATCCAAATCTTTAGGACTGTTAGAACTGCAGTTTTCTTGCTCCGAAACCCTGGCTCCATTTTCATATTCTAAGGTTCCAACTTCAGATATATCAGGTGAATCGAGAGTGGAAGTAATAGAAAGTTCAGTGCCACATTCAGAGCCACCATGTTGAACCCTCCAATTATTGAGGACTGGATTTTCTGCAAAGCTAGGCTCCTTTGATCTGCTTATCATATCTGTTCCAGATGACACAGTATCCACATTCGATTCCACTCTAACATCTTGGTGGGATGAATCAATTGATCTACTTGCATTGCCTGTTGAACTCAACTCCTCAAATTTGGTTTGTGCAGCAATAAATGCAGGATTACCTGCCTTTCTTGATCCAAATACAGATTTCTTTGCCTCTTTTTCCAGTTGCTCAGAAGCAAATCTCTTCATAGAATGTTTGGGTTGTTCACTCTCGATCTCAGCCTTGTTAGAAAGACAACTGACCTCTATTGGAGAATGCACATCATTTTGCATTGTTTTCCCTTGTACGTTCACCTCGTGAGAGGGCTCTTTCAGGTCAGATGTACCCACATTGTCAATCTGGTGTTGCTTCAAATCATCATTCACAGAAGAGGAAGAAGTTTGGCATGCCTCAAACTTAAAGTTGGCTGCGTCATAGGTGATCGGATTTTCATCACTCTCTGATGAAACCAATGTCTCCCCCACAACAGGTTCAAGTGACACAGAAATAACTTCAGATGGAACTGCAGCAGTAAGCGGAGAGTCACAATCATCGCTTTTCGTTTGTTCAGGTTGTTCAACGGTTAACTCTGCTTTCGATGCCTTTTCAGATGAAGACACAGACATCCACCTCTCCAACCAGCTCCAAGCAGAATTAGGTTTAGATGCATCACACTTGATGTGGATGGGTTTGGTCTTGGGAGTCGAATCCATTAGCTGCAATCAACGCAAACTCTGAGTATAGATGGGGTGGACATAATTCGAGAGACAGATGCCAACAAATAGTTAAAAACAAGTAGATAATGAATATCAATTTTACATACCTGACGAGCAAACCTATTGCTAAGCAGCTTTTCCACGGAATTGTAAGTTGAGTTCTTTGTTGCTGAGCTACCCTGCTTCAGAAAATTAAAGAAAGAATAATGGGTAAAACTATTGTGCCAAAACTTGGGAAACATATTGTGCCAAATCTTTCTCCATCTAAACCACCATAACCCTCTCTCAAACAGAAACTGAACAGTAAGAACACGCAAGTTGCGGATAGAACTCTCTCTCCACCCGTGCTTAAAATTAGATCTGTGCCAGGTGAGATGAAGTGAATAATTTTAAAGGTCTTGATGGATCACTTTGAACTTTCATGCTTGAAAATAAAACATGCTCATAGAATGTAATCTAAATATGTAAGTCTATCTAGGCTGCTGCACTACACTACACGCTTTAACTTAACTAGGAACACGCTGTATAAAGTAAACGAATCATGCCTAAATCCAAGTTACACCAAAGACACAAAACATAGGTCAATAAGTGAACATTATATGTTCAAAGTGCAAAGCCACAAGGTAAATTCTAATAACAAAGAAAGGTTGCTTAAGTGGAAGCTATCATGCCAGCCATCAATAATGAGCCAGAACATACAAGGAAAACAGCCTTGTAACTCCTATTTATCGACTTTAGTTGTAAGAATTACCAATTTTTGATTGCCTTCTTGGTTCTTGCCATCCAGCTTCTTTTCGGCATAAGACCCTTCTTGAGATAGACGAGCACGAACGAGAAGTTGCATTTTGACAATGGCTTGAACACAGCGTAAGGTCCCAACAGCATGCCTTCGGACCAAGTGCCCGCGTACAGCAGCCTGCAACTTTACTAAATTCTTAAGCTTTCCTAGCTCTTTTTGTGCCTGCAAATGAGTAAATAAGATAAGAAAGCAAGAAACTTTACCAACTCATAAGTTTTAGATTCTCAATGAGAAAGAAATTATACCAAGAACCCTCTGATTGCTGTCTGGATGATAACAACAAGAGATTCATCCAGGGTGGAATCATCTTCAGCCTCAAATGTGGTGGCAGCGACAGGTTCAGTTACTTTTGGTTCCTCTGGAGTCAATGGCTGAGATTTTTCTTCAGAGCATTTATTCGGTGTCTGCAGCTGAGATTTTTCTTCAGCAACTTCTATCGGCATCAACAGCTGAGGTTTTTCTTCACTGTACTCTTTTGGTGCCGCTAACTCAGATTTTTCTTCAATGTACTCTTTAGGTGTGATCAGCTGAGGTTTCTCTTCGGCAAACCGAACAGTGGCGGTTTTCTCAGTTTTCTCAGGAGCAACCGAGACATCTGGATGCTGAAACTCAAAACCAGCAGATTCTTGACTTTCCTTAAGGCCTCCAGAGGTAGCTTCTTGTATTACAGTGTTGCTAAGCACCCGATGCCGTTCAGATCTCTTCCGAAAACTCCATCCCTTTTTGTCACTTGAACTTTTACTCTGAAATGAAATTTAAACAGCCAAATTCCGCTCAGAGGCAGATTGAAAAAAAGAAAGAGAGATAACAAAGAACAATTGCTCAGCTCTAAATGAATTAAACTGCTCTTAGCTCTTAACTCCAAACTCTAGCCCGATCGTATTGCTTTTTTGATCGAACATAAATGAATTAAAATGTCCTTAACTCTAAATTATAGCCAAAACGGATTGCTTTTTGATTGAAATCTAACAATAGAGTCTCAACAAGGGCATATCAATACTATTGAACTGTAGATAAAGAAAACAGTAAATAAATCTCGTATCATGACACATTATAATCTTAACTTTTCCTTTTTAAAAGAAGAACAAAACCAGCTAAAAGAAGAAGAAAAAATTAAAAACCTTCCGAGATTTGAAACTTGTATACCAAAAAACAATCTGCATTTCATACATTCTGGAAACAATCAGATTTAGAAAGGCAGCTTCAACATTGCTGATAAAATTTCAAAGCAAGGATTCCTCAGATCTTAACTTTGCGGAGCTCGGCAAGTTTCAAAACTCCGATTCATCGGTCAACTCCACAAATTAAACAAATTATCACAAACACACATACAGAACCAACTGTTTTGAAGCTAAAAGATCAAGAATGCACTTCTAAACAGAACATGAAATCCTAATTCAACAAAAAGAGGGAAAATGCAGGCGGCAATATACCTCGGGAACATCAACGGCGTCGTCTTTTTCAGCAGAATCGCCGCCGCAAGTGATGAGTTTGAAACAGGAAGTGGATTTTCCCATTTTTTCCCCTTTGATTTTCTCTTTTGCTGCTTCTGCTATCCTTTACTGTTTTAGAAAGTATTTCCAAACTCTTAGCGAGTGTGTGAGGGACACGACAGTCTAATATTTTGATGTGTGGATTAGTATTGGAAATTGCAGTAAAGTTTAAAATAACAAACACGGACCTCAAACACCGTCCTTAAAATCTATTTACTTTTTATGTTGGAATCCGCCACTCATTAACGGTTCTGTTCCATATGTTCGTTCGGAGAAATTATATTATGGGTGATTCCCACCACGTCATCTATAAGACCAACCACTAGAAACCACTCATTTCATCATTTTTTTTCCATGTCATTAATTTAATAATAGAATAACTTTCAAAAAACAGTTTTTAAAATGACATGGAAAAACTTTAGTGAAAATTCATTAGTTGGAAAAAATGACATGAAAAATTATGGTAAAATGGGTGGTTTCCATTGGTTGGTCCCATGGATGACGTGGTGGGAATTACCCATAATATAATTTTTCGTTAGTTTGAGAGAAGCGAATAAAAAAAGCCGTCAGATCTCCCTACTTTCCTTTATCTCACTATGGGTTAATTACACTAAGCATCCTCAAATTATAATTCATATTTTAAATTGGTCCCGAGCTTTAAAATATTTTAATTGAGAGACCTCAAATATGAGTTTCCTCATTAATAAATTATCATTACGTGGATAACTTAGATCCGACATGTTTACAAAAAAAATGAAATTGCGAACATAAATTTCGTCGAAACTGACTTCTTTTAACATATTAGATTCAAACTACACATGTAACAAGTACATAGATGTTTACATTTGATTAGCGTGATTTAAATATGCTCCATGCCATGTCTGGATTAACATTTAACGTCTAAATTAAAGTGCAAGCTTATCGAATGACTTGGTTTGTACAATACTAATACTTTGAGGATACAAATAGAAAGTTGTGAAGTTTAGATATTAATTTATGATTTAAGGTACAATTTGAATGCATTTGATGCAATTAACCCTCTAGTATTAAGACAAATGGAAATAGTTTTTCTTATAATTATTTATTTTTACATTATTAATATAAATTATCAAGTCCAAGAATATTAACTTTTATTTAAAAATGATTAGAATATTCTACTAACAAGTGTCATGTGCATTGGTTAGGCACATTGCTCTCCCAATGAGAAGACGTGAATTCAAACATTAGAGACAACATTGTTGGAAAGACAGCTTCGCATCATTAACATAAATAATAAAACGGACATACATATAATCAAAAAATATCTATATTCTAGGTTAAAATTTAAGTTATATTAAAAATGTAATTGAATTGACCCACACAAATTAAAGAAGTTGTCTGAGAATATGGGAAAAGATCCAATATCAGCAAGTGCATATATACTATTGTGGAGCCATGTGATCTTACATCAAATAAGTTGCTGTCTCACAATCATGACAAATACCCCCAATAATAGCTATCCCATCTTCCTATAATAATTCACTAAAAACTCTCAAAATAAATTTTTTCAATTAAATTATTATAAAAGTAGCTCTCTTAATTCAATATATTTTATTCACGACGTTAAAATTTAATTTTAATCTTATTTAAAAAACTTAATGTATTATCTTATTGTACCAATTCAACGTTATCCTATAGGGAGCCAACATGAGCACTTGCTCACTCATGGCATTTATTTTATACCTTTACATTTTCAATAATTTCTCAAGTGTTAATTTTGTAAATTCGTGATTACCTTATTGTTTTAGTTGTATTTAAGATTTTTTTTAACAAAACAATGAAAAAAATACGATTGACAAAGTTGGATCATGTTTCTATAATTTATTAATAAAATATCAAATTAATTGTTTAAAATAATAACATATATTTTTGTTATATATGTGTATTTTTAAGTTTTTTTATGGCCCAAAAAACATTAAAAACGACTTTGTACCAACCAATAATATTTTTATTTTAATATTTTTAATATTATCTCAACTCTCAGATTCTTCATGATTACACCAATTTAAATTACAATGTATGTATTATTTTTTGTACGGATTTTATTTATTTATTGTTTGAGAACATTATTTTCGGATTAAATTATTACAAAATTAAATAATTTCACATTTGTCTTTAACTTGATATCTAAATCTCTTGCGGTGTAATGTTAGTATCGTGATGATGTTTATGTTTTTATCTAACCAATAACCAAACCGTTGACAACTTTCTTGTCGTTGAATGCCAGGTGGCAAAAGCATGTTGCGTGATGTGAAGGAGCACATGATCCAGTCTGACTGGGGCTGGCCGCACCTGATCAAGGCATATGCCATGTTTGGCTGCTGCAGGTGGCATGCCATTACTTACAACCAACATTGACATATAGAGTGGGACACCACCGAAAAGTTTAATTGATAATTAATAATTAATGATAACAATAATGATCTTCTTTAGTTAGTTAGTTTAGCCTTTTAGGCACCTAAGCTCAACTTAATCAACTCTTGTTAATTAGTCTAATAATTATTCTTCACTTTTTATGCTTTAACTTCACCACATACACAAACAAACAAACAAACAAAAACCCTAATTATATTAGGTTCAATGCTAAAAAAATCTCCGTATAAGATTATAAAATTAATTAAACTCTTATGATTTGCATTCAATTGAATTTTTATAATCGAAAATTTAATAAATCAAGTTCTTCATTAACATCGACTGTTACTTTTAATGATTTTAACTTTTTTTAATTATATTTATAATCTTTAAATTTTACACTCAATTAAGCCCTTAGCATCAAATAAAATAATCGATTGAACTATATGCGTAAATGATATGTGTCACCTTCATTATATGATTTGTTAATCACATCAACAAAAAGTAACAATAAAAAATTAACGGGGTTGGTCCAAGTGGTAAGCAGCTTGGTATCGTTTAAGCAGGTCTCGACTTCGAGCTATTGTGTATGCAGAAAATCCTCATTGTGATACTCACCCACTAAAACCAGGTGTGCAATAGGAGTCGATCTGGATTAGTCAAGGCCAGGCCCTGAAACCAGAGGGCAACCAAAAAAAAGTAACAATAAAAATGTTAACGGGGAGATTTACTTGCTTAAATTTCCAAGGGTGGGATGCAAAATTTTCAAGAGTGTTTAATTAATTTTAAAATTTTTACCGATGACTTTTTTTACCATTAACTCGTTAATATATAGTAATAAAAAATATTTAACTATTAATTTCCAAGTTTTTTTACACGTATAATGTGTTGTTTTGATCGAATTTGAAAACATATTTTTTTAATATACTGGTGTAATTATATTATAGTATATGTTTTTAATTTTTTTAATTATTTGACAATGCACACACACTTTACACGCACAAATACTCGAATCTGAGTCTCTTAAGATTAACACCCTCATTTATTTTCTTAATAACTATTTTGATAGATATTACCTTAATTGTTCTGCCTAAACATTAATCAGACTGAATAATATAAATGTTTGTTTAAAGATTATATCATAAACTCTTCTAACCACGTTATTCATATCATATTCTCAACCATGATATAATTTTTCCTCGTATCTTTTTTCTTTTCCTTTTTATCATCTTTATTTAAACCAAGCTGTAAAAGTGCATATTCTCATATATATATATATTAAACTTGGAGAATTTATCTTTGATCCTTTGTTTTCTTATGGAATGTTTCTTTACATCACATCATGATTTATACCAACATAAATCAAATCATAAATCATTGGTTTCAGCTCCTAATGCCCTAATATACAAAATTATCTTAAATTTGTATCTATGTATATCATTTAAATTTGGCAAAATGACAAAAGATGCCCCCAACGTTTGTATGTTTTGTCATTTGCCCCCCTATTCTTTTTTTTGGTCCAAATATGCCCCCAACGTTTGATGGTTTTGTCATTTGGCCCCCTATTCTTTCTTTTGGTCCAAATATGCCCCCAACGTTTCATTCATAGTCCAAATATGCCCCTGTTGGATGTAAATTGTCAATCAACTGACGGTCAACGGCTTATAAAAAAATTTTGACGTGGCATCAGCCGATCTTAATACGTGGCAAGTCCAGTCAACATCAACTGTTGAACGTCAGTTGACTGACAGTTTCCATCTAACGGGGGCATATTTGGACCAAATTGAAACGTTGGGGGCATACTTGGACTACGAATGAAACGTTGGGGGCATATTTGGACCAAAAGAAAGAATAGGGGGCCAAATGACAAAACAAGCAAACGTTGGGGGCATATTTGGACCCAAAAAAAGAATAGGGGGCCAAATGACAAAACATGCAAACGTTGGGGGCATCTTTTGTTATTTTGCCTTTAAATTTTTATTTGATTTTTAATGTATTACATCATTTTAATTATACCAAGAATTTACATATATTTGCTTAAAAACATTTTAATTTAATATAATTTGTATTTCTCCTATTATTATATTATATTTTAATCTAAATCATTAACACTGTTATTTTTTTGTTATTTAACTAATGGAAATTAACAAAAGTCTAAAACATGAGGATGAGTTAACTTTTTTAAGATAAACTAACAGGAAAAATCATTTTTATAACCATAATTTCAAATTTTAAATGGCACATAGAAAAAATAAGTTTCGTTTTTTAAAATTACACTAGGTAGTTGACATTTTTTTTAATTGAGTTTTAATTTAATTGACATTGTTGTTGTTATAATACATATGAGATGTAGATTTGAACATATATATCTTTTTATGAATAAATTTGAACATATTTAAACACATATTATATCATCCGATTTATGGGTAGAGATTTATATAATTTAGATATTGTATTAAAAAACTAATATAATTTTTTAAACAATATTACTTCTTTGGATTAAGGCACAATATTGATAATAGTAAGGGTATCGATTATGCTGAAATAAAAATCCCTTAAATGGTGCAAGAATGAAAACTATAAATAAGCTGCTCCACTTGACTCGAAAAAACCGATTTTTTTAACTTGAATTGTAACTTTATAAACTCGACTCAAAAAAATTCAAACAAAATTTGAGTTATGAAATGAAACTTTGAATAATTCAATTTTTTCTAATAATTAGTATACTAAATTTCAAGTTCGAGTTGTGTCCCTCGACTCTGCTTAATATATGTATAACATATATGAAAAAAACTATGAAGAAATATGTTATATATATATGTGTGTGTGTAGATGAAGAATTATTATACGTATGTCGGTACCATAACATGTCAAATGTTTACGATTAAATTTAAACAGAAACTCGAACAATTCGACTCGAATTTCATAAACTTGACTTGAATAAAAAACCAAATAAAATTTAAACTCGATTCGATCGAATGCTCACCCCTAACTACAAAGTAACCTCATTTTTAATTTTAGTACTCAACTTTTTGTTTTGAAAGTGATTTCAGGGTGGTTGATGTACTATTACATCTTCAAAGAATGTATTTTTTCAAAGGTGTGAAGGTCACCAATCCTTCTCATTGGGTTCTAGGTCTAGCATTAGAGACATAAATAAATTACACCAACCCCTATAACAATCATATATATTTTTTTAGTAGTAAAGAATCATTTTCATCATTTCTTTTTCCCTTTTGATCCAAGTTTTTGGTAGTATGATTGATGGGTCCTCGAGGCAGGAGGACTCGTTCAAAAATTAAAATCTTATGCTTCATTTAAATGGTCCAATTAAATATTTTTTTCGAACATTTTAATGTGATTACATGATAATATTTATTTTTTTACTCTTAAATCTTTAAAAAACACACCGTACAAACAACTACTCTACTAACCCTAAATTTTCTAAAAGGAATAACATTTTTTTTCTCTCTCTTTTTACTGAAAATCCGAGACTACTCAATGAATTCTGAACGGTCCAAATTCCAATTAATTAGTGTCAATAATAGCACATATAAATACGAGCAATGAGGTCTTCCACATAGTTCACAAATACTGAAAATTTCAGTCATTAACAATTAAGGCTTGCTTTTCACGTTGTATAAATTATGTACGAGTGTTCTTTAAATTTTGTTTTGATTTAAATTTTCAGATATATTCTGATTTAATTTATATATATATTATTAATCTATTTTACTCCGTGAGAATTATTTTTATCAAAGTCTAATAAGTTTTAGAATAAATAAATAATGAGATAAAATTATGGCAAATTAGACTAATGCCTTTTCTTTTTACCATCAATGGGCAAGGGCTAAGTCAAGGTGGGAAATTATTTCACCGATCTATTTATATTCTTATTTTATATACTGTTTAAATTATCTAAAATTTTTATTTTTAAATAATAAGTTTATATTCTTATTTTATACAGTAGTTTTAATCGATACCAATTAAATATTATTACTATTAGCTCATCCCCTTGTGTTCTGGTGACAAAGGTAGATGTTTATCATTCTTTGAGACCCGGGTTCGAGCACTAATAATGCATGTTGTGTGTGCCGTCTTTAAAAAAATTAAAAAAATTGAACATATGTTACCCTTGCATCATACCGACATATTTTAAAAAAATATTATTACTATTATTATGTCAAAAAATATTATTACTATTATTATTGATTAATGTATAATAATATTTATTTTTTAAAAAAATGTACAACGGCTTATTAACTGGACACCATTTTATTTTCTCGGGGTCCGCTTTTGAGGTAACGTGGTGGAGCCCTTCTCACATGGGATAGGAAGAATGCAATGCAATCACCATTATTTTATGGATTCAGCCTAAGGGCCGTCAATAAAAATTCTATAAATTTTTATAATTAATGCTTGTTTTGTTTTGTAATTAATGTTTGTTTTGCTTTATAATAAATAGTTGTTTTAATTTGTAATGAAATTTAGTAAAATGTAATTAAATACATTCCTAAAAAATCATGTTTAATTAATTTTAGGTTGTTTAATGTAATTAATACTCACTTAAAATGATTTATTGTTTAAGGTTTAGGGTTTGAGGGTTTGAATTTAGGGTTAGAGTTTAGGGTTCATGGCTTATGATTTAAGTTTTAGGTTTTGATGTTTAGGGTTTAAGGATTATGGATTAGGGTTTAGTGGTTAGGGTTTATTGTTTTGGGGTTAATGGTTTAGGGTTTATGGTTTAAGTTTTAGGGTTTGATGTTTATGGTTTAGGGTTTAGGGTTTGGGTTTATGATTTAGGGTTTAAGTTTGAGGTTTGGAGTTTGAATTTAAGGTTTTATTATTTAATTAAATTAAAAATTTTAAATTAATGAAACACAACTTTTTAGGAATGTAATTAATTACATTATACTATATTTCTTTAAAAAAATTAATAAACATTAATTACAAGAATTTATAGTGTTCTTATTGACAGCCATTAGGGCTGTCAATAGCATAACCCTTATTTTATTTATGAATAAATGCTTCTTCTACTTACCCTATTTTGATTTATAAAATTATTGTTTTATTTTTTATCAACCAGTATAATTCGATTAATGAAAAATTATATAAAAAAATATTATTATGCGCCTTATTAAAAATCTCTTTAAGCTTAAGGCGAAAAGAAGAAAAGAGTACTACATGATATAAATATAACACCCGTGTTTTGGGCCTAAGAGTTAACCGGCTTTATAGTTCGAGTCGAATAAAATTTAATTAAATCAATTCAACCTAATTTGTGATGTAATTGAGCATTAATAAAAAGGGGAGGGACCTATGTTGCAATTTTACCAAAAACTTTTAAAAAGCTAAACCACTTTATAGAAAAAGTTGTCTTCCCCCTTTTCCCATCTCCCTTTCACGTTGGAAACCCTCCCCACCATTTTCAAACCCTTTCAAACCTTAGTTACTATTCCATTGGATTTCTACTTCGATTCAAGGTGTTTTTGAAAGGTAAATATGTTTTCCAACTCTCCTCCTTATCCCCTATCAATTTGTTTTGATAAATTATGTTGGGGTTTTGTTTAAGCTTAATGAAATACACAATATATATTAATTTGGTTAGTTTTTAATGAATTTTCGAAGTGGGTCCTTAAACCCATTTTTGGGTTGTCAAGAACACCATTTTTGGTGGGTTTTAGGTTGAATACTAAGGGCTGATGGTTAGAGTATGATATGAGGGTGTTTTGGGATGTTTTGGAAGTCATTTGGGTGTTGGGAAATGGAATTTTCAGCAAGGCTTAAAGGGAGCACGAAAATTGAGATTTTGTGAGAATATGTGGTTTGGGAATTTGTGGAATTTGGTTTATGTTTGTGAAGTCAGTTGATGGTTGAGTTTAGCATTGAATTGTGGTGTAATAAGTGTGTTTTGTTTGGCTAGAAACAAGAGGAAGCATTGAAGAAGCTTTGGGACCGAATCCGAGTTCGTAGGAGGGTTGTATCGAATTGTTAAGGAAGGGCGGTGAGTGGTTTCAACTTGTTTTTAAGTTTGGTTCGAGTATATGTAGTGTGTGTGTGTAAAGTGTGCTTGGTAGGCCACTTCCATTTAATTCAAGTTGATAGCTTAGCCTTTGATATCCTTAAATGCTATTGTGCTTGCTTAGCTATGCTCTTGTACTTGTGATTATATGGTACATGTATATTATATCATGAGGTGGATATATGTGATGAGCATGAGTGTGGTTGATGATATGTGATTGATAATGATAATTGGCACTAAATAATTACCGGTTGTAAATGATCGATCATTAGGATAGTGTGCACACAAATTGAGTCAAAACGTACGTGGCCTTGATGGCGTTAAGTCATCAAGGAGGAGTACGGTGATGTAACATTCCACTGGAAGCTTTTTATATATTTCTACGGGATGATGAGTGGAATCCCATCCGTAGGGCGTGTGGCGATGAGTGGAATCCCGCACACGCAAGGTCCGGTGATGAGTGTAATCCCACCGAGGTAAAGTGTTGTCGAGTTATAAATCCGCACAATCGGGGTAATTAAAGTGGCCAATTAAACTTGTTCATGTATTGAGATATATGATGGTGATATGTGATTGTAGTATATGGTATTGTTGCATGATGTGGATGTTGATGTTTAAACTTGTTAGGATTGAGAGACCATATATGCCACTTGAAAGACTAGCTAGGTCTACTTGGTTACATGTTAATGTTTGATGTATGTGAGATTAGGATTTACATGCTTGAACCCTGCATTGTTGATGTTTTTCGTTTTAGAGCACCCTCACTAAGCTTATAGCTTACGCTCTCAATGTTCAACAATGCAGATCGTTAGCTTGGTGTTAGCTCGAGGCAAGGCAAGAAGGGCTTCCAAGTTTGTGACTCAAGTACGGTGGTGATTTTGTACTAGTTAGCAATGTGGCATGGGTTGTGTATGAGCTTGTATGACTCTTTTATATGTGATGTTTTGTTGGGTGGATGTTAGTTGCTTAGGAGCTTGCTTAGACTCTTTGTTATCTTGCTTGTGTGTGGCTTGCGTTGCCATGATTAGATTGTAATTCATGCCTAAATTGCTTATCTTGAATGTTGGCCATGTGCTTTTGAAATGGCCTATATGTTTGGAAGTTGAAGTATGATCTTTAAATGCTTGAATGCCATCTTGAGTCCTTTGCATGAGTTCCTTGTTGTTTATACATGTTGGGTGCTTGTATGGCTATATATTGGTATGTAAATGTTGTATGAGTGCTTGTTTGGGTCTAGGGAAGTCTTAAATTGCATCTAGGTCCAAGTCTTGTTCGTTTTAGTTGAGTTTGGAGGTTTTTGCTGTGCAGGGGTATCGATACGGCTGGTCTGGTATCGATACCGCCTTCTTGTTTCAGATCTCGTGTATCGATACACGAGGGGGCGTACCGATACCATTTTGGTCACTGGAGCTACTGTCCATCTTGGTATCGATACGGACCTCTGGTGTATCGATACCATTTTGGTCACTGGAGCTACTGTCCATCTTGGTATCGATACGGGTCCCTGGCGTATCGATACGGTCTCCACTGGTTGACTCTGACCAGTTGACCTAGTCAAGGGGTATCGATACACCCCTTAGGTGTATCGATACCGCCTGCAGTATAAGTTTAAATTGAGTTCGTTTGTGTGTTTCGTGAATGTTGTTCCGCTGTATGACCACTTAGGATCTAATATTCATCTAGACAAGATTTAAAATGAAAAAAAAATAGAGTTGCTAATCGAGGGGGAATTCCTTAGGGAGTTTTCACTCGGTTTTCCCCGTGTGACTCACTCGGACCGGTCATCCGGCCAGACCGGGACGAGGGGTTACAATAAAGAGGACCGAACACTAAAACAAAATAAAGAATCAAACACCAAATCTAAAGCACAATAATAAAAAAACTCAGTCACACAAACCGTCATCCAACAAACAAACACACTACATGAGTCACAAGCAACCCTCAATTCATTCGGCTAAAGGTAAAGACTCCACAAAACACAACACCAACAACGCTAATTATCTTCATTGTAGGTACACAAACTAAAAAGCAGCAACTCCACAACGTCACACGACCCCAAGCTTAAAACCAACACATATACTAAGAAAGTAAAAGGTTAAAAATAGCCTTTAACGTTTCACAATTTGGTCATTTTAGCTCTATCTTTTTTTGGTGCAAACAACCACCTAACTTTTTATTTTTTGTTCAAATTTCACTCTTTTTTTGATGAAAACTGTTAGTCAACTAACAGTCAACGCCTGAGATTGAAATGACATGTCTGAGGGCATGGAGAGATGACCTGGCACTGCCACGTGACACTTTACTGATGTGGCGATTGGTTAAAAATATTTTTCTTTAAAAAATAATTAATTAATTTTTTAATTTTTTAAAAATTTCACGTCAGCAAAAATGCCACGTGACAGTGCCACATCATCTCTCCATGCCTTGCAGACATGCCACGTCAGCTTCAGACGTTGACCGTTAGTTGACTAACGGTTTTTATCCAACAAGGGTGAAATTTGAACGAAAAATGAAACGTTAGGCGGTTGTTTGCACAAAAAAAAAAGATAGGGCTAAAATGACCAAAATGTGAAACGTTGGGGGCTATTTTTAACCTTTTGTCTTCTAAGAATTATATTTATATATATTTATGATTAACTCATAATCATATATAAGTTTATAATAGTACAATGAAATGTAAATAATAAAAATACTGAGGTGTTAGGGTATGGAACAAAATGCATTGCTTTTGAATAAAATCAACGCCCCATAGACATGTTTTTGTATAATATTACTATGTCAAATTTTCAATCCATACAATGCGATACATATTTTTACATGAATAATTATTAAAACTACACACAAACTTAAATATGTAATGTAGTATATGAATTTTGGTTATATATATATAATTTTGATTATGGTTTAAGTGTAAAAAGAAAATTTTGGTTTTAATTCAATTTTACACATTTTAATATATATTTATTTATTTTTATATTAAATAAATATAACTATTTGGGCATATAATATGTAAATGTAAAATAATGCTAAGTCGACAACAATTGCACAAAACTATTGTTAATGCATATTTTACCCTCTAAACTTGGCTTCTTAGATACTAGTTGGTAGTTAAACTTGGACTTAAGTACCTAATTGACTCGAATTTTTTTTTAGACTAATTTAGCCCCTAAACTTAGCTTTAAGTACCTAATTCATACTTAAACTTAGAAATTGTCACATATACTAATAAAAAAACTTATTCAATAAAATTGTTAATGTGTAATATTTAACTAACAATTGATTTCACGTTTCAACCAATTAATTGATGTTACATATTTTTAAAAATACACACATGCATTAAATTGATAAATTTTTAACGGAATTATATTTTTAGATTAATGTATGTGACGGTTTCCAAGTTCAAGTACCAATTACCTTAGAGAAAGTCCAAGTGCCAAATAAAGTATAAAAAATAGGTGTCAACTAGGCATTTAAGGTCACGATCAGGAGTCAATTTTCAAAGACACGCGACATCTGTTGATTGGCTAGATATGATACATCAATAATTTTAACAGTGTTAAAATTTTAAATTATTGAATGTGATTGCTTCTTATTTCAAGGGCGGACTAGATATTTAAGGTCAGTTCAGAGATCAAATAAGTAAAATAAAATTAAGAACTAATTAAGTACCTGAAACCAAGTTTAAGAACGAAATAGGTAAAAAAAATTCAAAGACCAACTATATCCCTAAAACCAAATTTAGTGGACAAAATATACATTAATAAGTTTGATACTTACCAATAAGGGTTGGGTGCATTGGTAAGACACGTTGCACTCCTAATAAAAGAACGTGAGTTTAAATCTTGGAGACAATATTATTGGAAGAGACAACCACACATCCCAAACATAGACTGTAAAATGGACATACTTGTCTCTATTTTATGTGTCATTCACTCTTTTGCATCGATGAGGGACAACCCTTACCTAGAATCAAGTAGGGGTGTGGCCTCCATTCTCGTTGGATATTCTTCAATTATTAGTGGGTTGCCAACTAACCATAGTTGAAATCACAATTAAAATCATTAGATCAGTTACTAAACAAGTATAGTTTATACACATAATAATCTTTTAATCACAACTTATTATACTCACTTAATGTGTATTATCAATCTAACTAAAGACTAAAGAAAGATTCACAATGACTCATGTCAATGGACTATCATAAAGTTATTTTAATCTCATCATCAACTACAGATCACAGTATGATTTAACCTTATTTCAAAGAGATTATCAACGAGTCTTCGTTCAACTCACCGTCTATATAAGACCTTTCCATCACTAAGGTTTAGTTTGGGAGCCAACGCCCGTTCTGGAAAAGCTGAAAAATTCAACTTCTATGAATGCCCATTTGAAAATGAGTTACAGGCAAAAATCCAGTTGCAACCGTCCGTTGGGAATCAAATCGGGCGTTATTTGAGGTTACTGTTGAGGCAAATAGATGTTTGTCATCGTAACTGCACCCAAAATCAGGCCCTAAATCTTGTATCATCACAACTTTAAAAATCCATGCTACTATGATTATATATAGATCCTTTCAACACTTTACTAAAGTGAACTTATCAAGTGGTTCAGTAAAAAAAATGTTGTTATCCTTAAGTGACTCGAGTTCGAATAAATTTATTTGTACGATGTATTATTAAAAAGTAGCCATGGCTTAAAATGAATAACAAAATTGAACAGTAAACTATAGTCCCTGAGACATAAATAATTAGGGCTGTGGCACAAGGACCTAGTCAGCTTAGGTCCACAATGTGAAGTAATAATCCCATGAATTGTGTCTCTAAATGGGGTCTCCAACCATTTAACCTTATTCCCCCAACACACAAAGTGAGTAATGCAATTGAAAGCCATTGATGCTTCCTCCTCACAGCTTTGCTTTGCTTTGCTGCCTTTTCAATTGCTTGACTTTAGAGCCAAAAATTGGATTGGTCCCTCCTCTTTTAACCCACAAATCTGAGCCACAACATTTATTACAATATATCTTTAAAAAGGGCTGGTTCATGCGACAACGTTTTTGTTCTGCTCCCCCTTTGCATCAATTGTCCCTCTTCGACTTGTTCCATTTGTCTGCTTCGGGTATGAAGATCCCATAACAAGACAGATAGACCAAAGTGTGATGCCTTAGCTCAATTATATGGTTTAATGTCTATGAATTTTGAGTTCGAATATTGGCATTGTAAATACAGAAAATTAGATTAAAAAGATCGCCTCTATAATAAGCTTTTATAGTATCCGATCTTAATCAATTGCCTAATAGATTAGATACTGATGATTATACCAAAGTGCGTATCTTTAGGGTCTAGGTTCGAGTCTTACCTTGCATAAATCATGTATGGATTTCTAGTTCTAGTTAGTTATTACATAAAGTTTTTGAGACTCGGGTACAGCCGAAATCATGTATGGGTATAGAACCATTTCTTAAGAAAATACAAGGGAAGAAAGATGAGTAACTTGACTAACTGTCTAAATGCGCTTGCTCAAAGATTCAGGAATTTTAAATATACAAATTCGAATTATATCATATGTGAATTTATATTTTTTCCTCTTTTTCTCCCTATGAATCAAACTTTTCTTTGCTACAATGGTTCAGTTCCTACACAATGGTTCAGTTCCTATTATTATCAATGATACAAGTCGAATCCCGATGTGGAAATAGAAGGGGGCATAACACCCTTCTCCATCAAAAGAGATATATTATCAATGATACAAGTCGGATCCCGATGTGGAAATAGAAGGGGGCATAACCCCCTTCTCCATCAAAAGAGATATATTATCGAAGATACAGCGCATAACATAAGGAATTAACCAAATTTGCCCGATGTAGAGGCAATCAAGAAAGCCGAGAATCATAGCAAAAGTATCAAATTGCCATCCTGCTTACCAGAGAAGAAAATTTGGTGGATTAAGCTAATAAACTGAAACTTCATTAAAGCACAACAAGACGTTTCAGGTACAATACTTTTACAATTAAGTAGAGCCACATGCTAACATGTTGGCAAGTTGACAACCCCATCATTTCCCCAAAGATTGGACGAGTCCATATGATTTACCCTTTATACTCTCTTCAAATACTAGCCTGCTAGTGGAGGATCGAACGAGGCCGTATTGCGAGTGAGAGATATCAGAGGGGCCGTTTCGAAGTAAACCCGAAATTAAGTTGGCATTACCCACCTACTATTCCTCAGTCTCACTACGGTTATTTCTGGATCATTTATTTTTCCTACATTGCTAGAATGCTAAGGATGGAAACATGAACGACGAACAACCGTTTGCTAGTTCTCCATAACTTCCGATTCGCATTTGGTATTTTAAACAACCTACTTGATGGTGATGTAGCGGTTTGTCCCGTGCTTGGCCCAATGGTGCTTAAGATCAACAGGATTGGACAGATCATAACCTTCAGCTGCGAGCCGAGTAAGCAGCTTGTTGAAAGCACTTCCACTCATCTTTCTACCACCGATCCTGGCGTGTCTTTTGTTTGGAACTGCTGGCAAAGGGTACATCGACAAGGCGGTTGTGCAACATGAAGATTGCCATCCGCCGTTTCCCCATTTGTAGCACTGTCTTAGGGCTCCGGTGCAGGAACAAACAGGCGGTACCATGGTTGTCTCATCGAATACAACTTGATTCAACCCTAGATCTTTACCTTTCCAATCGGGTTTTGTTGCAACTAACTGTTTGTTGAGATCATCACCGGCACCACCCTCATCTTGTGCACCCTTCCACTCGTGCGACTTGCCAGGCATAATCTTGTTCGAATCCCCATTCTCTTGCTTTACCTTTTTAGGAGGCTTTGAAGCCTTCTTGTTAGGTGCAATTACCTTGGCCTCTTTTGCTCGTTTACATTGTCTTGACTTCGCGGCTTTGGAGGTACCTGGCGTCACCGGAAGGGCGTCAGTTGAATGCATTTCTCTCGAGTTATAAGGAACTTCAGTAATGTGGGGCAGATGGTGAATGTTCTGATGTGGAAGTTGCATGTGCTTCACCCCACGTGACATATGGAACCCTGGCGGGCAAGATGACATATTACCAGATGTCAAGGAGTTCTCTCGATACTGCAGATTCGCTATGGCATTGTCACGCTCCACTATAGCATTATTTCGTTCAGCAATTGCCGCATCTCGCTGCAGGAATGCCATATCTCTCTCAGCAATAGCTGCTTTCTTCTCGGAAAGAGCTAAATTCCTTTCTTGAATGGCTGCATCTCGTTCAGCCATAAGGGCCATTATCTGCTTCATTGATGGCTGATGCATCAGCCACTGCAACAACAATCGTCATAAAAATTATCATCATTGACAGAAGTTTCCAGAAAATGCTGAAATCAAACACATTATTCGCAGAGGGGAAGTTAATTCATTTATGTCATTTTACATCAGTCCATGTATCTATAATTTGCAAACATAAACAGACTTCAGATACCTGGCCCTGAGCTGCTCTATACTGATCTGTTTTAAGCCTTCCATTTTCACGATGCCCACCATCATCCATCGGAGACTCCAGGAAATTGTTGAGATCGACAAATAAAATCTCAAAACTCCGTAGGGTGGTATTCAGTCAAGTAAGCATCACATCACTTCGGGACAGAAAATCCTGTATAGCAGAAAAGGTAAAATGGGAACTATTCAGATTATGTTATTAATACCAGAGGATTACTCCATTACTATCAGGAAAAAGGCTTATCTTATCCCACGAAAAACATTAACACCAACCTTCCTATCGGAAATGCTGTATGTAGTAACAAAACCACATCCTTCAGCAGTCAATTTTACCCGAATAAGAACTGATGCATAAAAAGTCTAATAACCGACTATTCTTTACTTAGTAGAACAAACTTTATCAGTTTTCTATAATATAAAACCCCGAATACCCGTCAACAAATCAACATTACCGATCAATCGGAAGGGTTCAAAAGTAGAACCATGTCCCATATCTAGAGGTCACTTTTCTATAATATCAATTCATACAAACAACTCCAGGCGTTAATTAATGATTAAGAGTCGAATATCGATTTCAAATTCAATGCAAGTAAGCTCAACACCTCGAACATCAGTTTTAACAGTTAGAATTTCGGCAATATTTTAAGCATACTACTTTACTACATTGAAATTGTTTAAAAGTGAGACAATGAAAGCTAAACTTTCGGGCAAGACTTGAATAAATGTACAATATACTATATGAAGAGCTAAAAGACCTGATTCTTCCACAAGCCATATATATATAATCTCCAGTCCTAAACTAAAACACACAAAAAAAAAAACCCAGAATCATACAACTCTTAGTTGAATAGCTAATATATCGAAAGTCTTTTAAGTTCACTCCCATAGCTATTTTAAAGAGCTCAATTCACAGAAAAACCTTAAAACCCTAGAAATGAAAGATACCAACTTGCGAAAGCACTTTTCCCTGGCTCCATCAAAGCACCAAGCACCAAAAATAAACCAAAACCAGCTGAGAAAAAGCAGTAAACAACTAAAACTAAGCATAATTAAGATGGGTTTAAAGCCAAATCGACGATTAAAAGAGAAAAAAAACTGGGCGTAGAAGAGAAGAAGAAGCTCACCAGTGGAAGATTTTTCAAAGGAAATAAATGGTAATCAAAGACATGAAAATCTGTGGAAAGAAAGAGTTGAAGAAGGAAAGACAGGAATTTTTCCTTACGTTTTGTGTCCTAAAGACCGTGATTTTCCACTGTTGTCTCTTCAGGTTCCACGGGTGGTCTAAAAACCTAAGCTCTGAATCAGAATTACAGTGTCGATCGGCTAAGGCTAATCCATTTTGTTATACATTACAATATATATATATATAGGGAAAATATTTACAATATGTATAAATATATTTTTTATTGGAATAAAAAATATGGTTGCCTAAAATTTAAATTCGAAAATTAATTTCAGTAAGAATTTAAGCAAGATAACTTATGTTTTTACTGTAGCACAGACTAAATAGACAAATATTTTTTTTGAAAAAAAGGGGTGAAATTGATTTCCATACATTGTGTTTCAATTGCATTTAAATATCCACAGCTCGCATTAAAATCAGTATTTGAGAAATATTTAATATGATAAATTACGCGCGAATGATTAGTTATTGAACTCGATCGAATGAGTATCCTAAAAAATAAAAAATATATATATAGAAAAAATCATCAAATGAGAAAAAAACTGGACTTCAATAGTTAATTCGAACCATCACAAATCCTTTTTATCAAAAATACTAGCAGACTGCAATGGAAACAAAAGAAACCGAATCTGTGATTACCACAAATCTTTTAACTTTGTTCATATGTCTGTAACTGAATTATATACTCATACAAATACAAAAGAATAGGGTGAAACCGTGAATCCGGCTGATTCGGATTAGTGCTGAAACTGAAAAACATCGCTATAGTTGTCGAAAAACATGTAGCCGAGAAAGGTAATTCATGGCACCAACAATTTGGTGGTTAATGACCAGAAGAGAGCTTCTTTAAAACAATTTTCTTGAATCCTTTTTCCGTTCCAAAAGAACCCGGAAGTTATATCGGTTGAAACGCAGCACCATTAATGTAAAAACTCTAATCAGTCTTTTCCCTCGTCTCTGAGCTAGATTTGCTGAGGATTAGTACACCGATAACAATGAACATAGCACCTGCAAACCACTGAAAAAAACTCTCGTAATCAGCATATGCATTTTACGGAGTTAATTACTCGTAACCAACGAGTGTTAGTTTGGTGTCCATGCATATGGAATCAACACTTAGTTTTCGTATCCGAAAAAAGTCACCGAAGCAAAGGTCCATAAAGTATATATCTAGTAACTTCAATCCAACTCCTCTCTTGGCTTCTTAGATACCATAATACAAGGGACTGCTACACAATACAAATAAAATCTTAACAGACAAGTCAAAAGAAACCTAATGTACTCGAAAATCTTCTATTCTTCTAGAATGATTTACGACATCCATCACCGAACTTCCATACGAACAAAAATAGCAGACAAGTCATAAGAAAACTAATCGAAGTTAAGGTGTTCGAAAAAAATGTACTCGGAAATCTTCTATTCTTCTAGAATGATTTACGACATCCGTCGCGAAACTCCCATACCAACAAAAATAACAGGCAAGCAAAAGCCTAATTGAAATTCTTTCCCATTTCCAAGCTTCAGTTTTTGCCAAGTCAATCCAACTATTACACAAATGGTGACAAGTTTATGTTGCAAGCTAATCAATCCCTCCGACAGTTAATTGACATAAACATTAAACTAATCCTTAAAAGTATGAAACATCAGTCCAAGGGTTCTAAACCTTGTTTTTGTTACTCGTTGGTAATTGTTAAGATATTCAAATATTATGAATTCATAATTTGGTTTATTGGGTTACCTTAATCGACAGGAGTTCATCGAACAAGAAGAAGCCGGCAAGGCCAGAAGTGAGGAAATTGGTAGCGAAATTCGTAACTGTTGCTTGAAGAGATGAAAGAGCTTTCAAGCTGTTAACATAACATCCCCACATCATGACGTTGAAAATTACGACCAGACCGTATCTAATTATCTGGAAAAAAAATTAAAGAAAAATTCGAGTAAAGATCAATTATCATTTCAAAATTACAATTAAACAATGGGTAATTTACAAAGAGATGTAAGATTTAGGATATGTAAACGAAACAACGAGAACACGAATAGCAAACGAAATTAAGATCGGTGATCAGAGTATAAGAAAGTTGGGGGATTAAAAAGTTACCGGAGGGAACAAGAGTTTAGCTGATACGGCAGCGCATGCGGCGTTGAAACCGGCTGAGATTGCCCAGGCGTAGCCTTTCCCACTGCTACCTTCCATCTTCTTCACGCCAAAAAGCAGAGTGGAGTATTTTCTCTACGGACTTTTTGCCCTCTTGAGATCTCTAATGGCCCAAAATTTATCTATCTAGTCGATTCACCCAAAATTTATGTGTTCATATATGTAAACTCTTTGTCAATACACACCTCGTACCACTAACATTTCAATTAGTCTAATTTTATCATTAAATTTTATTTTTCGACTCATTTATGTTACCGTGTCGTTAACGATGAGGCGTTTGGGTTTTAGTGCCATTATTTCGATGCTAAATGGCCCCATATGACGTCGTTTTGTAGAAGAAAATGTAGAAAAATATGCGCTAAATGAGATTTGAACCTATAACCTTTAAAATAAAAAGCATACTCCTAATCACTAAACCAACTTAAAATCTTTATTTTCTTTCTAACACAAATAATATATATTCTAAACTGTAGTTGAGATTAATTGAATTTATTTTATTATATAAATAACATTACTCTATATAAATAATATAAATATATTAAAAATAATATTAATATATATATAATATATATAACTAATAAATAAAATATTTATATTAAAACATTAAAATCATAAACCCTAAATCCACTAAAATCCACCAAAACATTAAATTCTAACCTATAAACTATAAAAGTCTAAATCATAAATCTTAAACACTAAAATCATAAACTCGTTAGCAATGACAATGGATGGATTTGGGGTCTTGGGTTTTGATGAATTTTGAAAATTTCATTTTTTTTGAAAATTAATATTTTAGTTTTTATAATAATATAATATTTATTTATATATTTTAATAGGCTTAATACACTTTTTTGGGCAAAATTGGGGAATAATACACTTTAATTATTTATTTAGGGATTTAGGGTTGCTTTAAAATTATTTGGGAGAATATGCCAAAATCTACAAGAACTCGCCACTTGCAAATGACGAGGTGAGAGCACATCGTCTCCACATGGCGTTGTCTAGTGAAATGCTCTTACACGGCTCAATTAGCCAAGCCGAAAGGTTGAACTGCCAGGCACGGAAGCAGTTTTAAACGCAAGTCAAAGCTCGCCACCTAGAGGTGGTGAGGTCCTGTGTTGCATGCATAACAGGCATGCATGTGAAAAATAGTCATGTGATGGGAGATGTTAATTTTTTTTGCATAATAATTGTATATATAGGCTGCCATGGAGTGTGTGTATGGAGTGTATAGAGAAAAATTGAGAAGAGAAGAAGATTACGAGTGTATAAGGGTTGAGAAGAGAAAAAAATTAGTGAGTTAGAATTGAAGTATATTTGAGAGAGTTTTAGTTGAAAATTTTGGTGATATTTTTTGAAGATATATTCGAACGGTGAAGATTGTTGAAGTACAATTTTTTTAAATCTTCTCGGTTTCTCAGAAGTAAGTAAGGAATTTTTTTTAATTAATATGTTGTTGTTTTTTAATTATAGAAGTTTTGTAGATTTTTTGTGTTCAACATATTCGAATGATAATTACTTTTTTATTGTTGAAGGCTTTAGAGCACATATACATGGTTTCTCGTCTAGTCCGGTAACTTTTTATATTTTTAAAATGTTTGAAGTTAATACATTTTTTGGTTGTATATATAGTCGAATGATAATTATTTTGTAGATATGCTAATAGAAAATGGCATCTGGAGGAGTTTTGCCGTAATTTAAAATTTATTAGGTCATGTGTAATGGTTAAAATATGAAATAATTTATTACAATAAATTATTTATAGGGTGTAAAGCATAACATCTGTCGTCGAGGATTGAAGATCAAGAAACTTTCTGATCGCTTAGTTATAACCTACAGCGCGCTAATTTTTATAATGTTTCATTTTTCCGTAGATTTAAGATAGTCCCCGGGTTGATTACCACATTGATTGAACGGTGGAGATCAGAGACTCACACATTTTATTTTCCATTTGGCGAATGCACAATAACTCTGGAGGATGTAGCAGTACAGTTTGATGTCCCAACAAATGAGAAAGCATTGGTTGGAGAAAATAAGTATAATGCATATGAGCTTTGCAGGCAGTATATGAGCAAAACTACTCCAGAGTCATGTGTGGATGGTCTACGTCACAAAATTTTATGGTTGCAGCAGGAATTTATGATAATAGATGAATATGGTCGCTGAGAACTTAAGTGTGCAGCTCGAGTGTATATACTGCAACTTATTGGTGGGGTATCAATGCCAGATACATTTGGTAATATGGTTCACACACAATATATACTGTTCTTGGCTGATTTTGACACAACTGCTATATATAGTTGGGGATCTGCAATATTGGCCTTTTTGTACCATAAAATATGCAAGGTCACAATTATGAATGGTGAAAAGAAGAAATCAGATTTGAGTGGATGTCAAATCTTATTGCAGTCGTGGGCGTGGTACATGCTGCCTTATCTAACACCCATTTTATCTGTACCTATACAGATGAAGTTTCCGCATGCTAGAAGGTTGTATATGACTATTTTATTGATATAATATTTATCTGCAATGACTTAGAAATATAAGTTCAATATCTTTACAGATGGAGACATAAGTTGAGGAATGCGAGGGTGGTGTACAACACTATCAGAGATATAAGACTAAAGATCCAAACAATAGGAAAAAAATCAGGTATCATGATATTATTTTTTTAAAGTAATATGTTATGTTTGTTTGTGAATTCATATTAATATTTATGTTTTACAGTTTATTTGGCAGTCGTACGCGAATGACACAATCAAGACTTGCCTACCATAAAGTATGCTTTAATGTTCATCATTTTGGGGTGCAATTGTGCTTTTGATCCATTTTTCTATTGTTGAGTTTTATTGTGCTGACAGAGTGTTGCGACAGTTAAACTTCCACCAACTCATTCCTAGAGCTTCATATGAACGTTGTTGCGTGTAAAATAGTCTATCGCAATTTGGGTGCAAGTATACATGTCGCAAGTAATAAAGTGATACGAAGTATCGGATATCGTCTCCATAGGGAATGGAAATACTTCTATCTTTAATTCTCTGCACAAGAAAAGAAATAATTTTAATAAAGTGATGTTGGAAAACTTGAAGATAAAGTAAAGTAAAAGTGGAATTCAGTTT
Organism: Hibiscus trionum; assembly: GCA_030270665.1. NCBI lineage: Eukaryota > Viridiplantae > Streptophyta > Magnoliopsida > Malvales > Malvaceae > Hibiscus > Hibiscus trionum. The sequence continues at coordinate 9,375,812 of BSYR01000036.1, read as the reverse complement.
GATAAAATATGTTGGTATTGATTTGTTCAGTAGTGCAGGTATTGCACTGTTCAAAGGTTTTCTGTTGCGGCTGTCGTTGCGCCTGTTGCGGCAGAGGTCTATTAATGTCGCGGCAGCGATCAACAACTCTGTACTTCAAGTTCAGCAAGAATCCCTGTTGTGACTCGTCCTATCCCTAGGTTCAAGTTCTGTCGATGAACACGTCTTAGATGATACCTCCCGGCGTGAATCGAAGGATGAACATCGATGTTTGTGAATTCTTCCTTAGCTGCTTAACCTTGTACCTATCCCTAGGCCAAGATGGTTTAACCATAAACTGGAAAACTCGTATTTACTCCCTTCGTATACTTAACTATCTCGATATTAAGTAAATGAATAACCTCACAATGCTCTCCCGAAAATCTTATGAGATGTTGAAACCAGAGTAAATAAACTTGAAGCTTTTATTGAATTAAACAGAAAAATCCTAAGAAACAGTACAACCCTTACAACTACCTTACAAGATCAACCCTTAGCCCTAGGGGAAGTTTAGAACATGATGGAGAGAGAGAAACGACTAGGGTTTTGGGGGGAAGACGGCTATGAGCTCGATATTCTTTGCCTTGTCGAATTACAATCATATATATAGGCCTTGAGCTTGAGTTTTCTTAATGGCCAAGAATACCGATTTGAATTAAAGTACAACTCTATTAAAGACTAAATCTCTGAGTAAATGTCTTTTAATTCGCCCTATCTTCTTGCTTGACTTTTTATTCAAACTTTGAGCAAGACCTTCCTTGTGCTTCTGGGCTCCGACAGTTACGCAAGTGGTCCACAAAAATCAGGGTTTAAATGCTCTATTGATTGAACACCACTTCGTATTTTTCATCACCATAGTCTTTACTGTCGCCTCTTCTGCCACGACAGATGTCACGACAGTGTTGGAGTAGGCCGTCTCCTGCAATCCTTCACTCCAGCTCTGCTGCCCTGGATACTGCCACGACAGATACCTGCAAGAACAAACCAAAATCAGCAGTATCTGTGCAATATTTTCAATTTGTGATGTGTATGTGAAATCTATCCTAAAATGCAACTAAACATGCTTGAGTGCATCAATAATATGGGTAAATGAGGGTAAAAATATAGAACATTTATGCACTCAACAAACGTATTCATACTGTTCGTAGAGGTAGATTCAATGAGAATTGGACTGTGAAGCAAGCCGATTCATTGAATTGTGGGAGGAAAATAGACGCGGTGGGCTAAAAATTTGATTCCAATTCAAGCTTGTGATTTTGAATTTAATACAGAGTATTATTCATGGTTTTTTTTTAAAATGGAAAACCGTTCATAGAATCTCTCGAAAATGAAAATAAATGGCTTGAAGATATGCGGTGCTCAAGACACGTACACTTCCCATCCAAGTTCGGTTAGATCTCTCAAGAACCAACAAACGAACCAAACTTGAAAAGATTTTTGGGTTGGCATTCTTCACGGTCTCCAGTGCAATCTCAATTCTCCCGATACATGTAAGTAGTAATCCTTGGGAAGAACCAATACAACACGAGTATCCACCATTTGGTAATGTCTCGAAGCAACCACCATTTGGAGAAATCTCATCAATTCATCAAACATTTGGATTTGGTAATGTTCCGAAATAATCACCGATTAATTTTCCAATTGGTGCTAGCTCATCTTCTCAGCCGGCTTACAATGATGATGGAGGATACGTACCACAATTTAAGTATTCTCAATCATCTGTATATAGGGAAGGTATGTGTGTTGGTAGTAAGACATCTATGTTGTCGACTACCACCATTAGCAGCTCATCATTTCATCTGAAAGATATGTTTGGTACACCACCTTCTATGCAAATAATGGATGATCAATTTTCAACGATGAGCATGCTCCTAATCGACTATAAAGAATGGTTCACCCCCTCACTGGTACGATCAAACATCATCTTTCCACCAGCAGGAATTACCGAGAAGGAGGCGAAAATAGGAAATAGGGTTTCTTTATTTATTTGTAATATATGTTTCGATTTTGAATATTTGTGGTCCCCGGGTATTTCATGTTATATGTATTTCTTTCGATTTCATTGTGATATTTAAGTTCTTTTTAAATTTCGGTATCCAAATTCCAATTCCAACTATAAATTAAAAATCAAGAAATAAATAAATAATTGAATTTGAAAAAAAATAGGATAGCTAGAAGAATGAAATTAAAAAAAAATGAGAAAGGCTTGGAGTTGGTTCGAATATTAACTGTAACAAAATAAATGGTTATTTTTTATTCGAAAATTAACATACAACATTTAGGTTGATGGTCTGACACGATAGTTGAAAAGATTGGATTTGTTCAAACACTTGTTTGTTAAATGACCCGGTTCCCTACAAATAGTAAAATGTTTAACTTGAACTCCCTTCTCTCTATCATTCGGATCATATATATTATTATGAATACGAGTGGACGTCGGTCGACCTTTCAGCTTTCTACGAAGCTCTGGATTTTGGTAATCATTCTTCGTATATTGGCTCTACCGACCAGTAGTCTTGGTTCGGTATTGTGTTGAACCAAATTTTGTATATATTTGCAATATTCTCTAGTTTATAACACTCATCCACAAAATCGTAAGGGTCGAGATGAAAATGTAAACATGCGGCGTATACGTGAGAGTAGGGGTATCTAAATGCTTGAAATGCACCACAATCACACCATCTCTAATGAAGGTTTACGGTGAACATCCTTTGCTCACCTCGGGCCGTAGCTTCGACATAAAATTCAAAACCACGTGGGTCGAATAATCTGACTCGCATAGAGGTGGCTTTGGCTTGAAGTTCGATCATTCTATCCTGCAGGGTTTTAGACCAATATTGTCCGTTGTTTATCCGGGAGTTAACTTCTTGCCCTTTGTAAGACCACACTTTACCCAATCTGAAGTAAGTCTCCCACACAATATTTGCAATTGGGAGATGGCGTGTTCCTTTAAGCACCGAGTTTATAGCCTCTGCAAGGTTAGTTGTCATATGACCATAACGCTGACCTTCATCATAGGCTTATGACCATCTTTCCGTGGGGATGTCATTTGCAAAATTAAATACATCTACACCGTGCCGCTTCAACCTTCTTATCCCCGCTTTGAATTTTGGTTGAACTAGTTTATACCTTATTTTAAAAAAATTTAAATAAATCAACTCAAAAAAATTACAAATTTTTATACACAACGAATAACAACTTACCCGCGCGTAAAATCTCTTTCCAGGTCTGATTGTTTCTGAACCGCGTCTTCGCATTTGCCACAATATGCTGGATATGCATGTGAAGGTTTTCATAAACTCTCATGTCTGTCAATTACTGATAAAAGCGCAGTCCCTCTATCAGAAATCATGTAAATCCCATCTTCTTTTACTACATAGTTGTGTAGATTCTTCAAAAAGAATTCTCAACCATTCGCGTCTTTCTTTTCAACTACGACAAAGGCAAATGGGAATATATTACTGTCTCCATCTTGTGCAACAACCATGGGTAATATATGATCGTACTTCTCATACAGCCAGGTACCATCCACTTGAATCATGCGTTTGCAGAATGGGAACCCTTCAATGCACGTATTGAACGCCCAAAATAACTTACTAAATATTTTTTTACCAATAATTAATTCACCTTGTAAGTTAAACGCTGGTTTTGTTTCGTATTCTACCATGGTTCCCGAGATAAATATTTGCATTGCTCGTAAAAGAGCTGGTAGCTCATTATACGATTTATCACAATCACCATACAGTTGCGCCATCGCCTTCTGCTTTGCCATCCACGCCTTGTAGTAAGATGGACTATATCCAAGCTGAGTCCAGATAGATGGTACTAACACTACAATTGAAATTCTTGGTTCCTGTTCAACCAATGCCCTAATGTAAGCATATATTAGATCAGAGTCTAAATTAATGTAATCCTGCGATAAAACCATATTGGTACATGTGTGCTGCTCAATGATCCGTGACACCTCCCACATTTGATTCCTCTTCTTGTAAGAAATTCTTACCCACCAAGGACATTTTCTCTTTCAATGAAGACACCTTACACAATAGGTAATTTTATTTGACTCAACAATAGAAAATGACGTATGGGGTTTGATACAGTGCTCCTGAACTGCTAGCTTGACGGCTTCTTTTGTTTCGAATTCAGCCTTCAGTACTAATTCTCCAAAGTTCGAAGATGATGAAGAACCAAATACGCGAGTTTGATGTTCCGAATCTCGCATTGCAGTGTAGTCCACTTCATACATGCGGGCTGCTGGAGGTTCATATGCTGGATAAATGGGTTCTGATTGCTGGGGTTCTGGTTCAACATAACCCCAAACTGACTGCTCTTTTCTCAACCCGAGCCTAGCAACAGTCGTGGCCTAAACATCATCTTCAACATCGATACCATTACCCTAAGATGCATCTATCATAACAGCCTCAACATCATCAACATCGAGTAAGCGCACATTATCATCTTCTGTAATCGGCACAATATTTTCTTCATCCTCACTGAAATCTTCAAGTGATTCGCCCCACCGACCAATTGTGGGTTCGATGTCACAATATGTTAATGAACTCATTCTCTGTAAATATTAAAAAAAAACATAAGCAAAGATAAAAATTTGGGTTTCTTATTAAAATTTTAAAAATAATAAATGGCAAATGAATTACAATTCCGAATATATAAAAATTATCGGATTCGATGAGAAACCGCGTAAATGTGCTCTATAATTTAAAAAATAATAATTATCATTCGAATGAATATATCTTCAATCATACAAAAAGTACAAACCCTCTATAATTTAAAAACACACCAAATTAATTAAAAAAATTAATCGCTTACTTACTGTTGAGAAACCGAGAAGATCTACAGAAAAATACACTTCAACAGTCTTTAGCGTCTTCGAATATATCTTCAAAAACTCACTCAAATTGATGTCTCAACCTCTCTCAAATACACTGGAATTCTAACTCTCTCAAAATTTTCTCTTCTCAAACACTCGTAACAATTTCTTCTCTATATACTCCTATATATATAACCTATACAAATGTAAAAAAATTAAGGATGGGTGATCAGCTTTCATGTGAAAGCTGGTATGTTCATGCATGCATGAACAACACCTCGCCACCTAGAGGTGGCGAGCTTTGACCCTCGTTTAAAGCTGCTCACGCAACTTGCATGGCTTGTCATGCCTGCCAATCCTTCAGGCCTGGCTCATTCAGCCGAATATGGTGCATTACACAGCACCTACCACCTCCACATGGTGAGGTCTAAGGACGCCAGAAGCACATGGTGTGGTACTGTAGAAATTGGCCTATTCTCCAAAATAATTTAAAACATCCCTAAATCCCTAAATAAATATTTAAAGTGGATTATTCCCCCAATTTTGCCCACTTCCCCTCCTAAACTTTACTTGTTTTCCCAACTTGCCCCTAAAGTTCATTTTGACCACTTTTGCCCCTTAACGTTTTCGACGTTACTCATATTGCTCCCTACCGTTAAAAAATCTGTCTTTACCTTTTAGAATGCACCACGTTATTTTTTTTTATTTTTAAAATTTAAAATAAAATAAAATAAATATATTAAAATACCTAAACACTCCATCTTTATCCCATCACTCTTTCTACAAAAAAACCGTCCCCATCATTTCTTCCCCACGAAATGCACAGGCAACCCCATGAAGCATCACAGGAAGATTTTCTCCATATCGAACCTTCAAAATACATATAAATTAGTGGTGCTTCATGGGGTTTCATGTGCATTTCCTGGCGGCATGAAGATTGGAATTGTTGGGCATAACGGCAGTGGTAAATCTACTTTGATCCAAGCATTATTCAGATTGATTGAGCCAGCTGGTGGGAGAATCATTATAGACAACATCGACATTTCAAAAATTAGGCTCCATAAAATCTGTAGTCGTCTTAGTATCATACCCCAGGATCTTACTTTATTTGAAGGAACTATTAGATGCAATCTTGATCCTCTTGTAGAGCATTCAAATCATGCTATTTGGGAGGTTTATTAAGGATACTTGTATTTCTTAAGTTAGTAGGGTTAGTTATTCTGTTAGGGTTTCCAGGGCCTATGTAAGCTTGCCTATATAAGCCATACATGATACTCTTTGTAAGAGTCAGTTTTTACGATAAATAAAATATCGATTCTCATTTGTAATATGGTATCAGATGTATTAAGTTTTGCTTCCAAGATTCAGTTTCTCTTCTTTCTTTGAACATTTCTTTTTGCGTTTGAAGGTTTTCTTTTTTCTTTTTCTTTCTCTTTTCTTCATATCTTAAGTTCTTTAGTCTATGTTTTCACCAGTCATTGGGGATGTTGGTTTGAATGATCAATTCAATAATGGTGCTAATCCTTATTATCTTCACCAATCTGATAGCCCGAGTATGGTTCTGGTCACGCAGCAGCTTGGAACTGACAATTATAATAGCTGGAGACGATCGATGTTGATGGCTCTTTCGGCAAAGAACAAGATTGGCTTCATAGATGGTTCTATCTCTGCTCCTTCAGTTACTCAAACTACCACCTATAGTGCCTGAAAGAGGGCAAATGATCTTGTTAATTCATGGATTCTGAATTCTGTCTCCAAAGATATCGCAGCAAGCATGTTGTATCATTCTATTGCTGCTGTAATATGGAAAGATCTTGAAGATCGTTTCCAACAACATAATGGTCCAAGGCTATTTCAGATTCGCAAGAAATTGATAGATCTTGTTCAAGGTTCGATGTCAGTAAGCACTTATTATACTCAACATAAAATCATTTGGGATGAGTTGTGTTGTGTAAAGCCTTTATGTACTTGTTCTAATTGTACATGTAATGGAGTTCAAAAGACGATTGATGAACAGAACAAGGAACAAGTTTTGCAATTCTTGATGGGTCTTAATGACTCATTTTCTCATATTCGATGGCAGATTCTTTTAATGGATCTCTTACCTTCGATCACTAAGGTCTTTTATTTGGTAACTCAAGAAGAGAGTCAACGTGTCATTAAATTGGACACTCCAATAACAGAGGTAACCTTTGCTGTAAAATCTCATGTTTCATCTGGTTATCCACCTAAGAAATCCAGGCCACAGTGTAACCATTGCAACCTAATGGGACACACAAAAGAAAAGTGTTATAGGCTTCATGGTTTTCCACCTGGATATCACACAAAACAACATGTTGCTCGTTCGAATGTTTTGTCAAATGATTCTTCTATGGCTGTTTCTTCTTCTCAACAGTCTCAAGAAGGTCTTTCTGCTCAGCAATGTCAGCAACTTATTGCCATGCTTACTAGTCAATTGAATGTTGCTTCAACTTCAGAAATTCCTTCCATTTCTGTCAATTTGGCCATGCAGGGTAAGATTCTACATTATGTCAATCATTTCAGTTCTTTGGATAATGAAACTTGCTGGATTATAGATTTAGGTGCCTCGAGGCATGTATGTTGTTCCAAAAATCTTTTTAGTTCTTTAGAGCCTATTTGTGGTGGCAACATTCTTTTGCCTAATAAAACCTTGGTTTCAGTGAAGTTTGCTAGGACAGTTCAAATTTCTTCAAAACTTACTTTAAACAATGTTCTTTTTGTTCATGAGTTCACTTTCAATCTTCTTTCTGTTAGCTCTTTAATTAATGACACCAAGATTAGTGTGTTTTTTTCTGACTCGCAATGTTTGTTACAGGACCTATGTCAAGTGATTGGGAGGGGTGAATTGCATCAAGGCTTGTTTCTTTTGAAAGTTCCTTCTGTAACAAGTTTCAATTCTTTTGTTAATAGTGTTTCTTGGCATGACAGACTAGGTCATCCTAGTGTTCGTGTCTTACAATCATTAAAAGATGTAATTCATGTTCATAGCAATAATAAAGATGTCGTTTGTCCCATTTGTCCCCTTGCTAAACAACATTGTCTTCTTTTTTCTCATTCTGCTAGTCGAACTTCTTTACCTTTTGAGCTTGTTCATTGTGATGTTTGGGGCCCCTTCAAAGTGCCTACTCACAGCAATCAACATTTCTTTGTTACTTTGGTAGATGATTATACTCGTGCTACTTGGACGTTTCTGTTATAGCATAAATCTGATGTTGGTAGTGTTATTCCTAGTTTCATAAGCATGATTAAAAGACAATTTTGTTATGATTTGAAGATCTTTCGATCTGATAATGCCAAAGAACTTCAGTTTGCTGAACTTTTTGCAAAACTTGGAATTGTTCATCAATATTCTTGTGTTGAAACTCCTTAGCAAAATTTGATCGTTGAAAGAAAGCACCAACACCTCTTAAATGTTGCACGTGCACTTTTCTTTCAGTCTAAAGTTCCTCCTAATTTTTGGGGATAATGTTTGCTTATTGCAACATATATTATTAACAGGTTGCCTTCTCCTATCAATTGTTATTCAACAATCTTCCTGATTATATGTTTCTTAAAGTTTTTGGCTGCCTTTGTTTTGTTTCCACTTTGCGTGTTGGAAGAAACAAATTTTCTGAAAGAGCTTTGCTTGGGGTTTTCCTAGGTTACTCCCCTGGTCTTAAAGGTTACAAGGTTTTTGTTTTTAAAACTAAAAAGATTGTTGTCTCTCGTAATGTTGTTTTTCATGAGAAAATATTTCCTTTCCATAAAATTAAACCTGATAACATTTTCCTTGACCCTTTTTCTAATTTGTCTTTACCTGGTGTTCATAGTGATATGTCACAAAACTTATAGCAGGTGTTTGATGATGGATCTCCTTCTACTTCTACCAATTCTGATGTCATTCAACATTATCACCCAAGGATTGATGTTGCTAATGACAATTTAGTTGAGCAAACCTCTCCTAGACATGAGCATTTTCAGGATGTTGATCAAATTTCACCTAGTCATTATCATCCAAGTTCTGAACAACATGATGTCTATTCTCCTACTGGCGTTGGAATTGAAGCTGATCAAATTATACTTGATCATGTTGGCAATAATGGAATTCTTCAAGATCAGCTTACTGAGGTTGGCAGTGATGGAAATGTTCAAATTGAGCCTTATGTTCAAGTTGAGCCTAATGTTCAGATTCAGGATGTTAATGTTCAAATTGAGCCTCGAAGATCTTCTAGGGTTGTTCAAAAGCCCACGTATCTCAAAGATTATCACTGCAACAGCCTATCTCATGTAGAATATCCTATTGAGAATCATGTCTCAAATGTGCAGTTGTCTTTTCAGTATGATGCCTTTATTGCCAATGTTTCTTCTACAACTGAACCTTCTTTCTATCACCAAGCCTGCAAAGATCCTACTTGGCAGACTGCTATGCGTGGAGAATTGACTGCCATGGAAAGCTTATAGACATGGTCATTGGTGTCTCTGCCAGAAGGAAAAAAGGCAATTGATTGTAAGTGGGTATATCGTATTAAGTATAACCCTGATGGCACAATGGATAGATCCAAGGCTCGTCTAGTGGCTAAAGGCTTTACACAAGTGGAGGGAATTGACTATGTTGATACTTTCTCTCCAATTGCAAAATGACAACTTTCAAAGTGTTGTTATCCTTGGCTGCTTCAAAAGGGTGGCATTTGTTGCAACTTGACGTTAACAATGCGTTCTTAAATGGATTGCTTGATGAAAAAGTCTACATGAAGCTTCCTCTGGGATATCACACTGGTTCTCATGATTCTAATCTTGTTTGTAAGCTTCACAAATCTATATACGGGCTCAAGCAAGCATCTAGGCAGTGGTTCAATGTTTTTTCTGAGGTTGTTTTAAAACTAGGTTTTCAACAATTTTCAGCTGAGCATACCTTATTTTTCAAAGGTTCAGGTGATGACATGGTAGTGCTTCTTGTGTATGTGGATGATATCGTCCTTGCAGGCAAGCAATTACCTTTGTTAGCTGAAGTTCGTTCTTCTCTTCAGCAGCATTTTAAACTTAAAGACTTAGGACAATTGCGATACTTTCTTGGTTTCGAAGTTGCTTGAAATTCCACTGAAATCTCCTTGTCTCAACGTCATTATGCTTTAAAGCTTCTCGAGGACACTGGTTCATTGGCTAAGAAGCCTGCTCTTACACCTATGACTCCATCACTGAAATTGAGTGCCACTGATGGAGAATTACTCGAAGATGCTCAGTTATACAGACGTTTGATTGGTCGTCTTCTTTATCTCACTCATACGAGGCCCGATATTACATACACAGTTCATTTACTAAGCCAATTTGTTTCTGCTCCACGACAACTGCATTTGTTGGCAGCTCATCACCTTTTATCCTACATAAAATAGACTTCGGGTCTAGGTCTTTTCTTCTCTTCCACATCTTCAGCACAGCTTACTGGTTTTGTTGATGCTGATTATGGCTCGTGTCCAGACACTAGAAGATCGATCACTGGCTACTGTACGTTTTTAGGTGACAACATTATCTCCTGGAAATCTAAGAAGCAGCATACAATAAGTCGATCGTCCTGTGAAGCTGAGTACCAGGCAATGGCGTCTACAACATGCGAGCTGGTTTGGATTGCTTCCCTTCTACAGTCGTTTCATATTGTCGTTCCATTAACTTCTTTATTCTGTGACAATCAATCCGCCATACATCTTGCACAAAATCAAGTTTTTCACGAGCGAACGAAACATATAGAGGTTGATTGCCATTTCATTCGAGACAGGATCAAAGTTGGGTTTCTCAAACTTTTTCATATTCGTACTCACAACCAAATCGCTGATATTTTTACTAAGGCTCTTCACAAGCCTGCTTTTGATTCATTTGTTATCAAGATGAGATTACTTAATATTCATCGTAATCCATCTTGAGGGGGCATATTAAGGATACTTGTATTTCTTAAGTTAGTAGGGTTAGTTATCATGTTAGGGTTTCCAAGGCCTATGTAAGCTTGCCTATATAAGTCATGCATGATACTCTTTGTAAGAGTCAGTTTTTACGATAAATAAAATCTCGATTCTTATTTGTAATAAGGTTTAAGTTTCACTTATGAGTATTCTATACTTAAAGCTTAGAGTTTTGTTAAGTTTATGGGTTTTTTCACAGTTTTTAGCAGTTAATTCTTTATTCACATTCTAGATGTTCTTCACCTCTGAAATAATTAATAATTCTAGGGATTTTTTTTTAATTCTTTTATTGAAGATCTCAAAGTTCTGTTCACTGAGATTATTAGTTCCTAGGATACATTGTTACAGATAATGAGATAAATTATATGATCGATTTATATGTGTTTTGAAGGTTCAATATGGAGAGAGCTTAAAGAACAATGGGGAAGAAGATGATGGGATGAAGATGAGGTGTTTTGGATATTTTAATATATTTATTTTATTTTAAAATTTAAAAATAAAAAATGTGGTACGTTTTGATTGGTCAAGGTATAATTATTTTAATGGTAGGGGCAATATGAGTAACGTCGAAAACGTTAGGGGGAAGAAGTGGTCAAAATTAACTTTAGGGGGCAAGTTGAGAAAACATACAAAGTTTAGGGGAGGAAAGTGTATTAAGCCATTTTAATATTATTTGTTTACAAATAAAATTTTAGGGTTTAAGATTTTAGGTTTTGGTGGATTTTGGTGCTTTTTTTGTAAATTTTGAGGGTTTAAAAAATCAATCTTTTAGTTTTTATAATAATATATTATTTATTTATATATTTAATATTATTTATAATATAAATTTTTTATTTATATATAAATTTTTTATTTTTTATTTATATATTAATATATGTATACTAATATTATTTCTAATATATTTATATTGAGTAATATTATTTATATGATAAACTACAGTTTTGTCATATATATTATTTCTGTTAGAAACAAATAAAAATGTTAAATTGGTTTAGTGATTAAGAGTTTATTTTTGATTCCGAAAGTTCCAAGTTCAAATCCCACCAAGTGCCATATTTTCCCATAATTTCTTCTAACAAAACGACGTCGTTTTGGCCCATTTAGTATTAAAATAGCGACACCAAAACGACGTCGTTTTGGTCTAGTATCCAAGTCATCACGTTGTGCGCCATGTTATCGTACCGTTAAGGAGTTAACGACACAGTAGCATAAACGAATCGAAAAATAAAATTTAATGGTAAAATTAGACCAATTAAAAGGTTAATGACAAAATGAATCAGTGCTTATATATATATATATATATATTGTGCATAGAGTAATAATATCCCACTAAATTAATACATGATTTTGTCCCTGATAATTACCATAATATTTTGAAAAGGTTGTGATTTTAGACGTATTTATATTTATAATAAAAAATTGAAAGTGAATAAAACTTTAAGCGTTTTAATACAATTGATATAATATGATCCAATAATTGAAGTTGTAGTAATTAAAAAGGTATAATGTAAAAATAATACCCTTAACGTTTGATTGAATTGTTTTTGACCTTTATTCTTTATTTTTAAAGTAATTTAGCCCTTAATATTTCATTTTGGGTTAAAATGACCCCTCCGTGAATGAAAACTGTTAGTGAACTGACGCTAAACAACTTAAAATAATTTGACAGAATGACACGTCATAAGAAAAAATATTTTATATTTTATACAATTTTATAAAATTATTTTTTGACTAATGTGTCATTATGTAAAGTCAACATATTTGCTTATATGACACTGCTATCACAACGTGCACTGTCATGTAGGTTTGTCACGCCATTTCAAGTCATTTAGTGTTAGTTGACTGACAGTTTTCATCCGCAGATGGGCCTTTTTAACCCCAAATGAAATATTGATGGTAAAAATACTTCAAAAAAATAAAGGTCAAAATAACTATTTAGTCAAACATTATGGATATTTTTGACATTATACCTTAAAACTACAAAAAATATGAATGGGTCTAAGTACACTTAAATTCATAATTTATAAAAAAATATTAAATTTAGCTTTCTAATATTAATATTAAAAAATATTTAAATTCTTTTATTAAAGTGGCGTTTATATTTTTAATTAAATTTGAACGTATAAATTTAGAAAACTTCTAATATTATTATATTAAGTACCAAAAATTAAGAGCCTAAACATATCAGGTGACTGTTTGCGATAAATTATCATCTATAAGAAATAAACAAGGGTAAATTATAAAATTCACTACTAAACTTTCTTCTGAATCCTATTGTAGTCATTAAATTTTAGAACTTTTAATTTGAACATTGAACCTTTAAATTGTTTATATTTTAGTCACTTATACGTTAAATCAAACAAATGAGGTGATGTGGCAACGACATGTGCTAAAGTGACTATTTTTTTTTTTTTACTTATATGGCAGTCACATGTCATCCAAATTTCAAATTATTTTTTCGTTTTTTTATTTTTTTTCTTCTAAAGATGAAACTATTATAATTTTATTTTTGTGTTATATCATCATTAGAACCATCATTCTTCAAGTCTTTTTGATCACTCAAAACACTAACAAACTAATAAAACTTTAAATCACTCTAATCTATAATTTCCTCAGTAAAATATGAAATCATAATATAAATAACTCCTCTTTACTGATGGAAACGTTACAGTGACATTTGTCTGTTTGTAGAGGACAATAATTAGTACAACATTAATCAAATTAAACACGTTAATAAAAATGAATTACACTACTATTATTTTGGATGTCTAATGAATTACCTTGGTTTTACTGAAGGATTAGGGTTTAAGGTTTTGGTGAATTTTGTGACTTTTTGTAAATTTTGAAAATTTTGAGGGTGTAGAAAATTAATCTTTTAGTTTTTATAATAATATTTTTTTTATTTATATATTTAATATTATTTATAATATTATTTTTTATTTATATAAATAATTTATTTATTATTTATATATTAATATATGTATACTAATAATTTATTTATTATTTATATATTAATATATGTATACTAATATTATTTATATGATAAACTGCAGTTTGACATATATATTATTTGTGTTGGAAACAAATAAAGGTGTTAAGTTGGCTTAGTAGTTAAGAGTTTGCTTTCGATTTTAAAGGTTTTAGGTTCAAATCCCATTGGGTGCCATATTTTCCCACAATTTCTTCTAACAAAATGTATCGTACTGTTAGGGGTCGTTTGGTTCACGGAATGTAAGATTACCTTTGGGAATGAGATTACCGGAATGTTATATTACTTAACATATTACCCGGAATGTTGTATTACCTTGTTTGATTTGTTTGGCATGAATGTAAGATTACATTGTTTGGTTGAAGGAATATAAGATAGGAAAATGCATGTTTTACCAAATTGTCCTTAAAATATATTTTCTTTTTTAACCAACTGAAGTTTTAAGATTAAAGTCAAAATATTTACATAAAAGTTCATAGAAAATATAAAAAAATATAATATGAAAACATTTTTTGAAAATTGATCTAAATAATAAATTAATAAAACACATGTCAATAATAAAATTTGAATCAAACACATATATAAAAAATCGAAATAAAATAAAAATCTGATATATTTTTATTTTATATGCATCATATTATTTTATAATAAGTATTAAAACCCTAAAACACTAAAAAATAAAATAGATTTATACTTGTGTAATTATATACAAAAAGGAAAGATTATTTTAAAATAACTATATTTTTAGGGGTATTCTTGTCCAAAGGGGAGGGAATTGTTTAATACCTAAGAAAATGGAGGGAATGACATTCCCAGGAAAAGACCCAAAAATAACTACTGTTGGGAATATTTTATTACCCCTAGGAGGGAATGCTCTTGAACCAAACGTGGGTATGTGATTCCAGAAAAGATTATTCCCCTAGTAATGATCTTTTCCGCGAACCAAACGCCCCCTTAAGGAGTTAACGGCGTGGTGGCATAAACGAGTCCAAAAATATAATTTAGTACTAAAATTAAACCAATTAAAAAGTCAAATGAAAATAACGAATCAGTGCCTATAATTTGGTGTAGTTTATCCATATAAATAAAAGTATTGTGCATAGAGTAATATCCCACCAAATTAATACGTGATTCTGTCCCTGATAATTACCATAATATTTTGAAAATGTTGTGATTTTAGACGTATTTATATTTATAATAAATTTTTGAAAGTGAATAAAACTTTAAGCGTTTTAATACAATTGATATAATATGATCCAATAATTGAAGTTATAGTAATTAAAAAAAATACAATGCCAAAAAAAATGCTACTAACGCTTGTCTGGCCGGGGTGTCATTTTGACATTTTTTTTGAAGTAATTTAGCTCTTAATATTTCAATTTAGGTTAAAATGACATTTCTGCCTGTTAGTCAACTGACGCTAAACAACTTGAAATGACTTGACAGAATGACACGTCATAAGAACAAATATTTTATATTTTATACAATTTTATAAAATTATTTTTTGACTAATGTGTCATTATGTAAAGTCAACATATTTGCTTATATGACACTACTATCGCAACATGCACTGACATGTATGTTTGTCACGCCATTTGAAGTCATTTAGCGTTAGTTGACTAATACTCTAATAGTTTTCATCCGCAGATGGGTCATTTTAACCTAAAATAAAATACCAGTGGTTAAAATACTTCAAAAAAATAATGACCAAAATAATTATTCAGTCAAATATCATGGACATTTTTGATATTAAGCCTTAAAACGGCAAAATATGAATACATTATGGGTCTAAGTACACTTAAATTCATAATTTATAAAAAATAATAAATTTAGCTTTCCAATGTTAATGTTAAAAAATATTTACATTCGTTTATTAAAGTGGCGTTGACGGCCGGTTGATTAAAACTGCTCATTATTTCATTCTCCTTCCCTTTAGGTCTCGAGTTCAAGACTTATCACGAATATTTTTTTTAAAATCTCCTTCTCTTCTCTAGATAAAAATAGGTAGTCTTTGTCCAAAAAAACAAGAGCCTAAACATATAAGGTGACAGTTTGCGATAAATTACTATCTATAAGAAATAAACAAGGATAAATTATAAAATTCACTACTAAACATTTTTCTGAATCCTATTTTAGTCGTACATGTGCTAAAGTGACTTTTTTTTTTTTTTTTTGCTTATATGGCATTCACATGTCATTCAAATTTTAATTTTCTTTTTAAAGATAAACTATTACAACTTCATCTTTATAGTACGTCGTCGTTGAAACAATCATTCTTCAAATCTTTTTTGAACACCCAAGACACTAACGAACTAATAAAACTTTAAATCACTCTAATCTATAATTTCCGCAGTAAAATATGAAATCATGATATAAATAACTCCTCTTTATTGATGGAAACGTTACAGTGACATTTGTCTGTTTGTAGAGGACAATAATTAGTACAACATTAATCAAATTAAACACGTTAATAAAAATGAATTACACTACTATTATTTTGGATGTCTGAATAAATTACCTTGGTTTTATTGCAACTTCACCCAAATCCCTTGGCTGGGTACGTCTCCATGAACCACGAACAAAAGATAATAGCCGGCCGGCGCAAGGTTACCGGAACCCGGCGTCGTCACTTCAATGCTATACCTTGTTTTCCCCAACGCCGTCATCCCCTCGTTGTCGAGTACAAGCAACCTTTGATTCATGGAGAACGAATGTGTGTTGAAAGCCGGTGCCACCATGGTCACCGACACCAAGTTTTTAGCTAATGTCCCTGTAATAACCACTTGAACTGTCAATTTCTTACAGTATCCGATCGTCGACATCGACTTCGGAGCAACAATGGTGGGTCGGAAATTGTTGAATTTGGCGTCCAAATACCCCGGAGAAAATGCTTCCAAGCTTAGTTCAGTAGGGAAAAGTACACCCGTAAAGTTGTAAAACGCGTGAGGATTACTTCCGCCCACCAAAACTCTGCCATCACGAAGCAATGCCGCCGTCGAGTGGTACATCCGAGGAATCTTCGTCGGGTTTTGCGTCTCGAAACGTGACCCGATTATGTTATCAGGCTTGTATAGAACCGGATTCAATACCGGATTCCTCCCCAGTTCCCATCCTGCTGCCCCGGAACCGGCTCCGTTGATGAGCAGAACATTGCCGTTCGGAAGCAATATCATGTCACCCATGACTCTAGCCATAGGCATAGTTTCGAGGACCCATTTTGGTTTCCGGTCGTTTATTGAGATTCTGGCGCAAGTGTCCAACGCTGTAACGAAATCACCTCGTAATGCTTGGATATATGATCCTTTTGGAGCGCCGCCACAGACCAAAACTTCAGCCTGAATAGCCGGCGCTGTCAAGTTCTTCAATGGCAGCAAAACAGCCGAGCCTGTGCTCGGATAGCTTCTAGGCTGGCCACCTGGTATCTTCGGATAAGTTTTCACCACTTTGTTGTTCACATAATCGAGCAAAATAGCACGATTGTTTGCGAAAATGAATAAGTTCCCGTCGACGTTGAGGAAAACATAAGGGTAGAGATTGTTCTCCACTACTCGTTCATTGGTTTTCGACAAGAAAGACAACTTGAACGTGTCGGCGGCATTGTTTTTAGGAACAAACTCGTAATTAAACTGTCCCCGACCACCGACAACGATTTGTCTTCCATCTGGCAAGATATGGTTGGAGGCATACCACCTTATCGCCGCCAATCCATTCGGTGTTTCTTGCCAGTCGCAACTCCCGCACGGGGTGAAGACCCTGACACGACGTTCACCGTCGTTGAAACCGCCGGTCTGGACCAAATTACCGTTAGGCATGACGGCGCCCGAAGAACACCAGACGTTGGTTTGGACGGTGAGAGCTCTGAACTTATTGGCCAAAACATCGTACTCCACCGAATGAGCGGTGCAATCCACATTGAGAGCAGTGTCGGTCGGGTCGTTGCGGCATTTCCCATTGGGCAACCGCAGATTCGATGGCCCGAAATCAGTTCTATCGTACATAACGACACGGTCGTTTCTGAGCAGCTGCATGTGCATGGCGGAGATGCCAATGCTTTTCTGCAGAAGCTGCCACCGGCCGCCGGCAGCGGAGGTGAGCACAAGGTGACATGGCTGTGACGCAAACAGGAGTAGGAATGAGAGAAGAAAAGTATAAGGGTCTGACATTTTCGGCATATGTATATTAAGGCTTGTCAGCTTAGGTGTTCTTTATAGAGAAAGACCGGAGAGGAGAGGAGAGGAGCAGTGTTGGCTTTGTGAATCCCACACGCATGTTGTGTCGCGTGGGATGCATGTTCTTGTTAATGAAAACGATGGTTTAATTTCTTCAGGTTTTAAAAATTAGGATAATTTTTATATTAAGTTCTAAGGTTTGAAATTTGGCCCTTGGTTCGATGTGGGATATGATTAGGGGTATTTAAAATTATCTAACCTTGTTAACCCGGTCTAACCATCAGACGACTTAATACAAATTAGTCGAGTAATTATATATATATATATTTTTGGGTCAAGTACCTGGCTCGATAATTTTCTCGGGTCTACAAGTCCAACTTGGACTACAAATATAGCTTTAGTCGGATACCCGATTATTTTCATAATCTTTTGTAAGATTTCATTGAATGTTTGAAGCATGAATGCTGTCGTACGTGTACTGTTTTTTTTTTTCTTCAATTTTTTTGGTCCTCTGATTTTCTTTTATTATTCTCATTAAAGAGACCTGATATGTAATTAATTTCTTGTCAGGTAAGAACTTAGCCGATAGGAGGCCGCTAACGGTGATTGACTTTTTTTCTTTTTTCATTTGAAATGTTTCTTCAGAGAAAGCATGCAAACTGAGGTAAAAAGCTTAGGGTTATTTACTGCTGGGTTTTCAATCGTAGTTATTGTGAACAATGGCACTGCTGAGTTTTCAATTTTTAGACGTAATTTCAATCGATTTTATGTTATTTACTGCATGTAAATCGAATCTTAAATTTTATGTTGGGATTATATAATACGAACTTTTATTACGTATGTATTTTAATTATAAAATTAAATAATTTAAAAAAAAGTGGGTATCCATGATCCGATTTCTCGAGTTTTACAAGTATTCGAGTTGCAGGTACCTAAAGCGGGCCAGAACATGTGCCGACGTATGTAATACTCTTTGGATAATTTAATTTCAAAGTTAATGTTACTTAATGTACCTGTTGGATTTACACGAGTTTGACCTAAACAAATTTAATTTTTTTAAAAAAGTTTTTTTTATGATTTTAAAATGTATTTGTTCATACAAATTGTAACTTTTTTGACAATGCGCATCTATTTTGTAGACAAAGCAATTTAAATCCTATCTATTATGATGAATATTATCCGCTTTTCCACTAGAATATTTGTTAGATTTATATTATTTTACGTTTAAATTTATTAGTTAAATTTTTTGAATTGGTTTAGATAGTTTCATATCATTTTCAAATGACAACTTTTATGAATTCGAGTCATTAACTTTTTTTTATTAAATCAAATTAAAAATAATAGAATTACTTAAGTTGAAACTTTAAGTTCGGAATGAGTGGAATAAATCTTTTTACTTGTTGTCTAAATGAATCTGATAAAAAAAAATATTTTTTTCTCTGATTTTTCTTCATTTCATCTATTTAGTGATTGGTCAATAGGATAATGCTTAGAAATTAAGTTTTAGAGTGATAAAAAAAGAAATGTACATTTAGCTTAAAGGTATGTTAATTGGCCAAAATGAGGTCGTTTTTATTTTATTTTTTGGGTTGTTTATTTTAACTATAAATGAATATTTTTTAAAAGTACAAATATGTTATGTTTTGACACCATCATATGATTGGATTCTTTTCATATAAAGTATTTATTAAACTTTTAATCAATCTTAAAATTATAATTTAGTAATATTTCCTTCATCCGATCTCAAATTAAATAACTAAATTTATTATTTTGTCGAATTTTGTTAACTAATACGTCAAACTGCCATTAGATTTTTAAAGGCAACGAGTTAAGTTGTTATTTTTTGTAAGTCATATAACTATTTTGTAATTTTACATAATCGACGATTCAACAAAAAACGTAATATTATTAAAGGACTATTTCGATATTTTATCTAATTAAATATTAATAATGTATATCAATATAGGACATTGATTATGGAATTTTTCTTTATAAACTCGCATGAAGAGAACAGAAGTGAAATAAAGCAAATTTAAATAGATTTCCATATTTTTAAGAAATAAAGTATAAATTAATGAAAACTCACATTTCTTTTTTAAATAATCCAAAAATCCTTTCATATCCTTGACATAACCCATGCATATGTAAAGTATTTAAAAAAACCAAAAAACCAAAATAAGCTAATGAGATTTTGACTGAAATAGTAATTTTAACGTCAATTAAGTATTCATGTTCGAGACTAATCCTATGTAAATTATATGTGAATTTTATGTTTTTTCGGACTTAATTGTTTGTAGGGTAAACTACAACAAATGTCACTCAATTATGAGCAAAATTATATTTGGGTCACTCAATTATTAAAAGTTACACTTGGGTCACTCAATTATTAAAAGTTACACTTGGGTCACTCAATTATGGGTGATGTTATATTTGGGTCGTTCAATTATAGATAAAGCTATATTTGGGTCAATCTTTATATTTTAAAAGATATATCAATTTAGTCATTTTTCTTCCAAATCACTTGTATACCCTCGTTAACACTAGAGTACTTCATTTGAAATCATTAATTAATCTAATACACAAATTGATATATATATTTTTATATATGAAGGGTGACTCAAATGTAACCTTACTCATAATAAAGTGACCAAAGTGTAACTTTTAATAATTGGGTGACTCTAATATAACTTTTAATAATTGTCAATCAATATAATTATCTGTGTACGGAAAAAGTAACGTATGTAATAAACAAGGACTTGAAAATAATAAAAAGTTTTAGTAATTTTTATTTTAGGGTTTGAGTTTCCCCCTAACTTGTCTATGAAGAAAATGATGTTTTTTTTTTTTTGGGGGGGGGGGGGGGGATGTAGGAAATATATTCTTTCTTAGTTGTACGTAACTAAAAAAGAATGATTCTTGATTTCCTTTCAGACCAAAACCAAAAGTTGACACTTAGGAACTTTGCAGGGTTTTTTTTCCTTTTCTGCTTTTACTTTATTTTTATTTGCCTTGTAACGACCAACTGTAAAGACAAGTTTTCCAGGATTTGCTTTTTAGCCCTAATTTCTTATATATATAGCTTCAAAGACAAGTCCCAAAACTGAAAATAAAACATTTAAATAAAAAAATTCGAACAAATAAAATTAAATGAACCAATTCAACTAAACTCGACTTAGGAACCTTGAGGAAAGACTGAGAATTGGGGCACAGACAGCGACAGACCTTGTCATGATAATTGAATGGGTAAATTACACAAGAGGTCACATAGTTATAGCTTTAGTAACAAACAAATCATTTTTTCTTCTAAAAGTAACAATTGAGTCACTCAACAATAGGTTTAGGAACAAACAATTCAATCTTCTTCTAAAAGTAACAATTCAGTCACTCAATTATAGGTTTAGGAACAAACAAGTCCCTCAATTAAAAATTCGTGACAAACAAGTTACTTTGTCATTAAAATTTAAACAATAGCTTGGTATAATAGCAATTTTACTCCCCGAAACTTATGCATTTTATTAATTTGATCTAGTAATAAGTGATATTAAGGTCATAGTACGTCTATTTCATTAGTATGTTAATTGTCCAACAATGAAGTGGTTGTGTCTGTCGAGCTATCACATCTATTAATTATGGGACTGGTGGTACAACATATAAATAATGACAGAAAAATTAGTTACAAGAAATTAATTAATTCAATTTATAGTACTGGTGGTAATAAGAATTGATTGTCATGGTTTTAGCTGGTTCATCTTTGTTGGTTTAAACGGAGAGTTACATTTCACATATCAACAAGATGAGAGAAGAAGATGATTGAAAAAAAGGTAAGTAGCGAAATGGGGTTTAAACTTCTCTCTCTAGATTATCATCGTGAATATTTAAATTTCATAACTAGTAAGTACTGTCAGGTCTAGGTTTGATAGTCAATAATGAGTTGTCATAACTAAAAGATAATGACGAGTGATAGATTAGTGGATGTACAACAATTGTCCTCTTTAATTAAGGAAATAGTATAAAATGTCGTGAACCGAGACTTCTGATTGGAATCTGATTTTTAAAATAATTGGCGTTAACCATAATTGGAGATTTTCGTTGCCATTTGAGCAATTTCTAGATATGTGCATTGTGATGCCATTGCCTTTGTGGGATATTAAGTGGGCATAAGATTAGTTTAGTGATTTAATTAATGGAAATGTCTATCATCATGATTTAAATATTTACTTTTGACTTTTGAGGTTGTTACAAAGGTTAATTTAAATATTTTTTGGTGGTTTTAATATAATATCATGTCAAATTTAATCGCTTAGAACTAGATTTATTGTGTAAGGTTTCAAGTTCGAGTCCTTTCACATTTTTTTGAAATGATGTGAAAATTTAAAAAATATTTATAAAAAAATATGTTAATTTAATAATTATAAAAATTAATGTCAATTTTGTCATTATTTTTTTAACGACATGCACTAAAATAATAAGGAAACATAATATTAATTATAATTTTGCCAAATTAATTAGTTGAATAACTAAAAGACAAATGTGAAAAATGATAGAGATACTAAATAGGTAGTTTATCTTAATATTTTTGGAAACGGAGGAATGGAATAGTTTAGGGGCACTTATGTAAAAGAGAAAAAGGAGTACAAAATTGAAAAGAAAAGGTATAATTATTAATTAAGAGAGTAATTTGTCAATAAAACCTTAACAGAACTAATGTAGGTTTCCATCCATCGTATTAAATAGGCCAATCCCAAATCCAAGCCCAAGCCCAACACCAAGCATGGTTCAGAAGTTGTCTATGGAATAGAAGAAACATGCTTCAATGTCTTACAATTTGTATTTGGCATGAGCTAACTTATAATAGTAGTTGCAGAGATATGTTAATTGGTTATGTGTTTAAAAATATTTATGTTTTCATATTTTATATAATTGTATCTATTTAAATTTTAATATTTTTTGAGAAAATGTAAATATCTCTCTATTAAATTAAAAAAAAATTATAATAGTAATTCGTTGAGAGTTGAGTGATTTCTAAATAAACAAAATCTAATTTTGTTAAAAAAATAATTGCCATATCCTTCCAGTCGTCTTGCTATTTTGTTAATTTTAAACCGAAATTGGGTTATCAATGCCCAATTCAACCAGAAATTAATTTTAAAACAACCGACTTTGTTAGTAGAATCTTGAATTATAGAATGAAGGAAAGTCGCGTGGACAAATATCGTAAAATGAATTGAACTAACGAGTAGCGACGAAACTACAGTTTTAATGGGAGGGGTTGTGGCTCCTTACCGGGAATTTTTTTTTATCCTTTAAATTTTTATATTTTTTTCTTAAAAAATTAGGATAATTGTGTTGGGTTATCCAATAAAAATGGGCACATATGTATAATGTATGTTGCTATTATAAAGTTTAACACGAAAATTAAGTGACCAATTATGTTACACGTGTTATAGGTATTAAATTGTCATGGAATTAAAAGTGTAGATACCGTAAGTTATATTTATAACTCAATGAGGGGCAGAGTTGTAAATATTAATAAACTGATTTTAATTCAGTTTATATAAAGGGTAGTGGTCCCCGAGATCTAGGTTAACTTGCATATCTCTCCTTAGGTAACCTATCATCTTGGAAGATCAAACCCTCTCTGGAAAAATCTCCGTCAATGGATCCAGGTACGCTTCCGCAAATCTAGTCTTTGTTCTTAATGATTTGGCATGTATGGATCTTGGGTTAATATTCGTATGAATATTTTTTTTGGTTCTAACAAGTGGCATCGAGCCAGGTTATGTCGAATCATTGAGATCATATTTTTTTTGGGGGGTTATTAATCTCCCGTTGTTATTTGCCGATTTGAAATCAGTTTAAATATATATGGTGATTTGAGTTTTGTCGTTAGATGCTTTCAATTGGAATTTGGATATTATATTAGGGTTTGATCTTATCACGTTTTGAAATTTCGATTGATTCGTGTATATAATTCATCATATGCGATAGCCTTCTATTGCGTTAGTAATTGGGAATTAGGGATGGAACATTCATGTCTTCTAACCTTAAAACCCTAGTCTTTCCTTTCAAGTGAAAATGAACGCGCTTCACGCGCTCTCCAAATCCCCTTCATCCCCAAACCCCGTGTCCCTCAGGTGGTGCTGTGACCGATCCGTGACGGTCATCGTAATCGATTCCTTCGTGGGCCAACAGTTACCGGTGCAATGGACGGCGACGCTGGTTGGTGGTTTGGACCAGCGGTATGGTGGATGGCCGGGATGGTCAGCGCAAGTGGAAGCCGCCCCCAAGCTCTGTTCAGATCTGGCTTTGATCCCGACTGAGGACCATCTCCGTCTCAAATCTGCTTTCACACCCTGGTGGGCTGCTCCAAGTCTGGTGCGTTCCCAACCTCTCGCTTCTGGTGTTGTGGTTCCGACTAGCTTTGTTGGTCTTCAACTTGTCGGATTAGAACTGGGCTTTCCGTTCTTGTTTCTCTGGTGGCATGAGGCTCTCAGTTGCCCCCCTTTGCCTAAGCCACCTTGGCTGGTATTGGTGCGGGAATCTTGGCGTCACTTTGCTAGGCGGGAAGATCTCAGGGGAGTTAGCAGTGGTGGTCTGTTCTTCATCAGAGAACATGTGGCGTCGCCAGGTTTGGGGATGGAAAATGAGTCTCGTTACGGAGCTTATCGTCTCGCCGGAATTTGGGACGACGGTCCACTGGCTCAGATCAGTAGCGTCTATGGGAATGAGCTAGCTTTGGTAAGGGCAAGTTGGTCTTTGACCATCCTATCCAGACCTGCAATTTATGAGTTGTCCTTTACCTATCAGGCTTATTTCCCTTTTCGGCTCAGCATGCCCAGATTTGGTGGGATTTGGCCCACTTCTTTCCTTTTTTAAGAACTATCTTACTGAGTTTTTCGGACCTGGTGAAGGTTTAAACCAAAGGAGGTTGGGTGTTTCAATGAAAGCAATTGCCATAAGGACTAGATGGGATCCAGGAGGTTACTGGGTTTCGAGGTTTGTTCTGCTGGATGGTCCATGGTTCTATCTTGATCAGCATATCGGTTGTGTTCTCCTGCTTTTTCGCGGTTTTTTCGGAGTATCTGTGCTGGGAGAAGATTCTGGCTTCTCAAGTTCCCCTCACCGGCGATGTTCTGTTGTCGACGCCTTGACAAGGACCGATAATCAATCGGAAGCCTGCCTCTGGATAGAGCTCTCAGGCGCAATGGCGATAGTTCAAAATTGCTCGAGGTCGGCGAGAATCCGTTCTAATCTTCTCCAGAAATGCCCAGTTCTCCGTCTTGTGTTAACTCCTACCACCTTTCAGATGTTGGAGGAGTATTCTATGTCTCCTCACAGAGAGACTTTTGGTTGGCTTTGTCCGTTTGATTCCTGTTGTTCTAGATTTTCGTTTTGTTTTGATCCATCGGATCTGTGTACCGGAGTTCTGCCTGTCTTCTGGGCAACTGCGTTGGTTGTTTTCATGCGTGTTTGCATGGTCTTTGTTAGGGTTCCGTTGACTCTTGTGCATGGCCCCAGCACTGTTGTGGGCCCTCCGTATGTTATCCCTTTTCCTTAGTTTAATGAAAGTTATGCTTGATCAAAAAAAAATTGGGAATTAGGGATGATGTTTCTGTTGTGTGCAATTTCAAACTTTTGAAGGCATGATTCACGTTTAGAATTTTAATGGATTTTATATCCTCTGCTAGTTCGTTATTTTAAGTTACTGGAAATTAAATTTCAACTTTGGTATATATATATATATTTCCAGAAATATGAAATTGCCTTTAAAGGTTGAATTGTTGCTTTTGTTTTTTTAAGTGATCGCATATTTGATTTACTGTTATGGAATATATATTTTCTTTTTAAAAAATATATATATTTGTTTTGGTTGGATCAAAATTTTAGTTTTGATCATCAGGTATAAAGATAATCTTTAAAAAAAACAAAACAAATAAAATTCATGTTTTAGCTATGTCTAATATTTTAGTGGGTTAATTGAAACACAATGTCACCAAAGTGACCGCTTCTGCGTAGATTAACTTATTTAAAATATCAAGATGTTTGTGTTTTTGTAATTCATGCGTTTATTAATTGGCCCAAAGGAAAATTAATATTTGGCCGAATTTCAACGACACCTGTGGTAATAAACGTGTGACAATTATAAAATTTTTTTTATGTGTGCGATACATTAGTCCAAAGATTAATCTGTTGTTCGACATAATTTATTGTCAATGTTTGATTACTACAACAAGAGTACCGCTTACTGTTAATATTACTGTCCAAAGACTTGATATTGATGTTGTGTTTGGTATCTTGAGGGGAATTAGTCACTTCTTTGAATTTATTTGTTTACTTATGGAATATTGATGTGAGCATGTTTATTTTTTTTATTTTGTTCTATATTCAGCTAGTTCTTCTGCTGCCACAATATCTGCTAATATCAGTTCTATACCCATGCTTAATGGGACAAATTTCAAGGAATGGAAAAGGCACGTACTTATAGTACTTGGCTGTATGGACATAGACCTTGCATTAAGGCAAGAACAACCTGCACCTCTCACTGCGGATAGCACCCCTGATGCCAAAAGGGATTTTGAGAGGTGGGATCGTTCTAATCGCATGAGTCTGATGATCATGAAACACAGCATTCCGGAAGCCTTTAGGGGCACTGAATCTGAAGAGATTACTCAGGCTAAGTCTTTCCTTGACGATCTTGAGCAACGTTTTGCTAAAAACGATAAGGTTGAAATGACATCACTTCTGAATTCTTTGATGTCTATGAAGTATAAGGGTCAAGGAAATATAAGGGAGTACATTATGGAGATGTTCCATATCGCTTCAAAACTTAAGGCACTTAAAATCGAGCTTTCTGAAGACTTGCTCGTTCTTATGGTTTTGGTATCGCTTCCTGCACAGTTTAGCCAATTTAAAATTCGTTATAACTGTCAAAAGGAGAAATGGACTCTAAATGAGCTCATTTCTCATTGTGTTCAAGAGGAAGATAGGTTGAAGCGTGATAAAACTGAAAGTGCTCATTTGGCCAGTGCCTCTAAGGATAAGGGCAAGAAAAGAATGTATCAGAATGAAACTGCTAAGGGTCCAGCTCAAAAGAAACAAGAGCGAGTTCCAATTAATTGTTACTTTTGTGAGAAGACTGGACACTTGAAGAAAGATTGTACCAAATATCACACATGGCGTGCTAAGAAAGGTATGAATCTTACTTTGGTCTGTTCTGAGGTTAATTTAGCTTCAGTACCTAGAAACACTTGGTGGTTAGATTCTGGTGCTACTACTCACATAAGTGTTTCTATGCAGGGTTGCCTGAGCTACCGAAAGCCAAGTGATGGTGAAAGAAACATCTTTGTGGGCGATGGAAAATCGGTAGATGTAACCCCCTCGTCCCGGTCTGGCCGGATGTCCGGTCCGAGTAAGCTACACGGGGAAAACCGAGTGAAAACTCCCTAAGGAATTCCCCCTCGGTTAGCAACCCTATTTTTTTCCATTTTAAATCTTGTCTAGATGAGTATTTAATCCTATGTGATCACACAGCGGAACAACATTCACGAGGCAAACAAACGAACTCAGCCCAACATCTTACAGCCCAATTTTAAGCTTTAACTACAGGCGGTATCGATACCCTTAAGGGGTGTATCGATGCCCCTTTGACTAGGTCAACTGGTCAAAGTCAACCCGTAGAGACCGTATCGATACACCCAAGGAGTGTATCGATACCCTCCTCAACGGTTGACTTCATACGGTCAACGATAAGATGACGGTATCGATACACCAGAGGCTGGTATCGATACCGAAATGGACAGTAGCTCCAGTGACCAAAATGGTATCGATACACCCCCAAGTGTATCGATACACGAGGCCTGAAACAAGAAGGTGGTATCGATACCGTACCAACCGTATCGATACCCCTGCTACGAACTTGTAGGTTTGAGCTGATTTAAGGCACAAGGAGGCCCTTAAATCCCTCTAAAACCCCAACCAACACACTAACATCAATTCTAAGGCAAAACAAACATAAAAGCATGCTTTAACTTGAAATCAAAGGCACAATCCAACGCTAGATGATACACAAACCATACAAGCAACATAAGCTTTCAAGCATAGCATTCCAACAAAAGGCATTTCAACATTTAAGGTCATACATGGTGCTCAAAGGCCTTAAAAGGCACATGATAAGCATAAAGAGGTTTGCGCTATAACAAGGCAACCTAAACGTCTATAGGCATGCCACCATACACAAGCATACATCAAAGCATAACATGTTTTACAAACCAAGGCCAAATCAAAACATCAACATACACCCAAACTCAAACAACAATACCTATCCCATTGCTTAACTATTACATTCTATCACTTAAAATTCATACATTGAGCTCACCAAAGCAACACTTGGAGGCCTTTCCTCGCCCTTGCTACCCACAAGTTATTGATCTGCATTGTCGAACAAAAGAGAGCGTAAGCATAAAAGCTTAGTGAGGGTAAGCTCGTAAAACAAACCTTCGACAATGCAGGGTCCAAACACGAGTTATTTCCATGATGATATGCGTGGTCTTACCTCCGGTCCGCCAAGCCAAAATGAACATGATGCATGAACATATAATCAACATTATGCCATGCTCTACAACTCATAAGTTCAACTTACCAATATACATATAGCAATGTATTAATAACAACATATCTCAAAGCATAGGGAAATCACATCTCATATCATAATGGCAACACATCTCAATTCATAAAAGCGCATATAAACTTATATTGATATGTACATACAATCTCATATCGGCATACACGTACAACCTCATATTGGCACCTAGCTATGACTCGAATACGCGGATAACCCGTTGGAACGCATTTCCAACAACAACATTACCTCGGTGGGATTCCACTCATCACCGGTCCTTGCATGGGCGGGATTCCACTCATCATCACGTAGAAATATATAAAAGCTTCCGGTGGAATATTACATCACCGTACTCCTCCTTGGTGCCTTAACGCCACCAAGGCCACGTACGTTTTGACTCAATTTGTGTGCACACTCATCCTAATGATCGATCATTGTACCCAAGCATACTAGTGCCAACATTAAACGCAATCCATTTTTCATAGCTACATGCATATAACAATGCATCAAATATCATGTCTCACATACATGTATTTCACAACCCAATACCATGCCTAGCATGTACCCACCATGATCATCATCATGCACAATTCACAATCCAAACCACATGCATAGCAATGCATCAAACCATGCCTCAACAACATGCATAACACAATATACATAACTACCATAAACACATATAATTAAGAGGCATAACAAACAATTAGAAGTTCAACCAAAGTTTCCTAAACTTAAGCTTGAGATTAGGCTACCACCCTAACCTCAACTCTAGGTAGGTTTACCAAGCCCAACTTAGGTCCACATGCTTGAACCAATGTTTAAAACCATTTAAAAACAATAACCACTCACCTCTACTCCAAGCTCAACTACCAAGCAAGCATCACCTTCAAGCTTCCGGATTTCTTCCCAAAGCTTCTCCAACGCAAGCTCTCGCTTCTAAACAACCTCAATACAATTCAAATAATCCTCAAATCAGCCCAACATCAAAATATCAACCCGGAACACAATTTCAAATATCAAACCCAACATTTCAAGTCTTGACCAAACCCCATACTTAGCAATTTCGGACAGCCCCAATACATCTTCCAAAAACCTTGTTTCCAACATCCAATGCACCCACAAATGATCTCAAATCAATCCCTACCCATAGTACTACCCTTGGGCTATCAATTCCCACCTAAAACAACCCCCAAAACTCACTCAAAACCCTCCAAAACTCCATTTTCGTACTCATATTTTACCCAGCAGAAAATCATGTTTTTAAACACCCAAATGACATCCAAATGGTCCCAAATCATCCCCTTAGCATACATATACCATCAGCCCTCTAATTACCCCCTAAAACCCACCAAAAATCAACTTTTTGACACCTTAAAAATGGGTCTAAGAACCCACTTCGGATTTTTACCAAAATTCAACCAAATTGATATATGTTACACCTTTTAACATGATTAACTAAAGCCCCAACTCAATTTATCAAAACCAATTGGAAAACCCCCTTAAAAATCCAAACTTGATATAAACCCTAATTTTCAAAAGTTCATGGTTTTAAAATCAAGGACCATGGATAGATAGGAAATGGAAAGGAGAGTTCAAATATGTGATTACCTTTCAAAAACCCCTTGAATCGAAGTTGAAATCGAATGAAATATAAGCTTGAAATTTGAGAGAGTTTGGGGAATGGGGGAGGTGTTTCATGTGGGGGATAATGGGAAAAGGGGAAGAAGATGACAACTTTGAAAGTTGTCATCCTTTTTAAAAGTTTTTGGGCAAATTACAACATAAGTCCTTCCCTTTTTACTAAGGTTCAATTAGGCCACATTTTAGGTTGGATTTATTTTAATTTAATTTTATTGACTCGAACTATAAACCCAGATAACTCCTAACCCCAAAACACGGGTGTTACAACTCTCCCCCACTTAAGGAAATTTCATCCCCGAAATTCATCGAACATGAAGAGCTACTGAAACATGCTACTCCACACTTTCCTTCTCACCACAACATACTCATCAACTCGGTATCTTACCACACAACATAGATATCTGATGCTAAGATCTCAACTGATTCTTCTTTGCGCACAATTTCAAACTCAACTCAATCTCTTCAACAAACATAGCACGGAGCAGATCTGACTCAAGTCCCTGAATCATAGATTCACAGACACATCACAAACCTCTTTCTAACCCTGGTGGTAACCGCAACAAATAAACAACTGTACTAGCCCGATTCACAATCTCATACAACACTGCTTGAACACTTGACTCATAAATTTCTCTAACTGACCATATGACTTCAACAGGTAACCAAACACTATACAAACGTCTTCAAAAAATAATCTAGCTGAAATCTTGAATCTCTATTACTCACATTCATTAAAAATCTTCCACGAATGTAGCAAACTAGAAGACAACTAAAGCTCGGTCTTGACACACTGGCAACCCATACACTTACTCTCATACGAAACCACATCATTCATCCACTCAATTCAGAAGCATTCATCTTCAACCCACAATACGTCTTCGTGCTACTCAAATGCAATATAAATTAAACTGTCGTGTGCTTCGACCAAAACGATACGTCTCAAAACATTATGCTAATTAATGCCACAATTCTATCTCTAACAATACAAACTCTATCCTCTCTGAACTGTATTTTGAAGGTCCTTTTTTTTCGCTATGTCTTGCACGTGAGGTGCCAAGAATCTGTCTTGCAACTGTTTCTCTTCAACATTCTGACTCAAGGTAGGTTTAACATAAAATTCGGCCACAAGAATACTATCATTCGGTAAACTGAATTCGACGATTACATCTCGCAACTCTACTACTAATCCATCAACAACATAGCTCGGAACATCGGTTACTATCTTCGGATGATACTCAATCTTGATATTACAGTCTTCAAGCAGTTCTAACACTTTATGTTGTTCAAGTTTCAACACTTCCTAAGTTGTCTAACAATTCAAGTTCTGATAATGTGTACGTACACACTGTGCATTTCTTACTATACAAGCCTTGTCTCTAAGTCTTCGAAGTAAATACAATTGTAATTAACTCTATGTCTCATTTCAGATAACTCTTCTCACAATCTTCCAACTATCTTGATGAACAAGCCACTATCTTCTGTCTTGCATAAGCACACAACCTAACCCTACATGTAATGCATCACTATGGTTCCCAAACTCCTTCTCTGATATAAGCTGATTCAAGGTCGGGGCTCTCTTCAAAGTTTCTTTCGGTTTCTCAAGGGCTCATTGTCTCGCATCTAACCACACAACTGAACATTCTTCTGTAGCAATCTATCAATGGAGCAACTATCTTCAAAAGACTATTTACAATTCTCTGAAAGTAACAATGCTAGACCTAGGAACTATAGATATCTGTCGCAGTCTTCAATTTCTTCCAACTCACATCTTCCTCTGTCTGTTCAAGATTTGTTCTAATACACTCGACTAATTTACATGTCCTAAGAGAACATCTTCATGAACTCGAAGTTCACATTGCACAACTTGGCATACAACTAATTCTCTAATAGAATCTACAATACTAA
The DNA here is from genome assembly GCA_030270665.1 of Hibiscus trionum. Lineage (NCBI taxonomy): Eukaryota > Viridiplantae > Streptophyta > Magnoliopsida > Malvales > Malvaceae > Hibiscus > Hibiscus trionum. Next base: position 9,343,693 of record BSYR01000036.1, on the reverse strand, counting down.
CTCTAAAGCCTGTCATGGTCTTCTTCGGTACTTGAATATGCTCATGTGTCAAACTACTAGAACTACTACAACTGATCAAGGAACTCAGAAATTATTCTGCTCAACATCTCTATGAAGGTAACTAATACACTAGTCAAACAAAACGACATAACTTAGAGCTCAAGGTGATCGCATCTCGCCCCTAAAGCTGTCTTCGGTACTTCAACTTTTCTCACTTTCAACTGGTAGTAAACGGATCTCAAGCTAATCTTCAAATAGACTGAAGCATACACTAACTGACCAACAAATCACTGACACTCGGAAACGAATACTAATCATTCACTGTCACTTGTTTCGACTGTATGTAATCTGATCACATTCTTGTATGGTCTTCTATCTTCTTCACAATTTGCACTGTAGAACTCTGAGATGATGCACTAGGCCTAATGAATCTAAGGTCTAACAAGTCTCGAAGTTAATTTTCTCAATTCTTCCGAAATTCATAAGTTACAGAACAAACAAAACAGAAGCAACCTCGAAAACGGTCTCAATAACAAACTCTTCTCATTTAACAAGAGGTAAACCGGCAATTCTTCCAAACACTTCTAGGAAAAGAAAACACAACTATTCTAACATTCTGTGGTTTGATCTTCATTCAAAATCAAATCCATCACAATTGCTAAGCAAGCCTGTTGACTAAACTCAACCAATCTTTGACCTCTAAAGCTGGATCAACATTCAATAAGGAGTTCACATCCTTACCTACTACTACAGTCTCACAAAAATCTGTGACTTCAAGGCAATTCTCTCTCTGTCTCAATGTATATCCTAGCTTTGTGCTCTACAAGCCAAACCATGTCAAAAAGGTACATCGAAACCGTAGGAAGACAATCACTTCACATCTACTAGAAACTAGTAACTCTGAACCACCAACAAACATCTTCTGTACATCTTTCTGATCACTACTATCTCCCAAAAGGCTAGTCACATGTGTCCCTACATCTAAGGTCTCAACAAAGATATCTAATTTCTTACATGCTCACATAAAAGGAGGTATCCGTAGAAATTGCTACTTCACATGTACACAACTGATAGTCTTCGGTCCTCTTGTCTTCAGACTGGTTCTTCAACAAAATCTGACTCTTCTAAACTGTTCTTAGAGCATCTCGTAACTTCAAGATTCAATTCTGATCACACACACAAACAGTCATGCTGGACTTGTTCTACCCCTAACAAACAACCTGGAGTCAAAGCTCGAGACTCCCTTCTCGGCTCAACTACATCGGAAGTGACTTCATCTCTTCCGCTTGCTGGAAGACAACTCAACGTACACTGACCCAATTACACAAACTAGCTCCCATTCTCGGACACTGACCGGCTGTCTTGCATTAAAATCATAGGCCGAACCCCCAACGGTCACCAACTAACACTTCTGAATTTCAAATTACTCACACGAGACCCCTACCTTGATCTCGCTAAAAGAACCAAGGTACTCGCACCTACCTCTAACAATTCACCAGGCATATTCAAACTTGCATACTTGCTAACGATATACGAAAGCACGGATTTAGAATCAACTGGAGGAAGCAACTTAACACTGTACCAAGGGCTCATCTGCTAAAACATCGACACCACTCTAACTCCCACTCATATGCCTTCACTTCTTCTTACCAACTGATGCCAGTGTTGATCACATCGTCCCTCATCCACAGGAATCAACCCACATACACACCGTCTCAAACGGACAAATTGTACCTCAATTCCAGTACGACCATACCTCCCTAACTAAGGTGATGGACTCCCTCAACATCGTCCACCTTTTCAGAAACTACAACTTCTACTTACCGAAAAGCAATTAAATCAACAACAACATCAACAGTAAAACATACAAGATTGGGTTAGCAAGGCAAGGCTTCCAAGTGGCTCAAGTATGATTTCCTCACTTAAAATCTCTTTTCCGATGTAATAGTAGCAATGGGACTCTACTAAACATGTCTCAAACAACTCAACACACATACATGCTCAAACAAGCATATAACAAGGCTTACTTGCTAAACAAGCAAACATATGCGTACGATCAAACAACATACATTCTCAATCAAACGATCATACATCACAGCATACACGGATAACGAACAACATGCTTTTAAACAAAAAATCAACATATTTGTCATACAAGCAGCCATACTTACAAAGCAAGCAAACACCATGCATATCATTCATAAAACACAACTTACCTCACTTACCTGCCCAAGGTCTCGGTAAACTTAGGCTCTGATACCAACAAATGTAACCCCCTCGTCCCGGTCTGGCCGGTTGTCCGGTCCGAGTAAGCTACACGGGGAAAACCGAGTGAAAACTCCCTAAGGAATTCCCCCTCGGTTAGCAACCCTATTTTTTTTCCATTTTAAATCTTGTCTAGATGAGTATTTAATCCTATGTGATCACACAGCGGAACAACATTCACGAGGCAAACAAACGAACTCAGCCCAACATCTTACAGCCCAATTTTAAGCTTTAACTACAGGCGGTATCGATACCCTTAAGGTGGTATCGATACCGAAATGGACAGTAGCTCCAGTTACCAAAATGGTATCGATACACCCCCAAGTGTATCGATACACGAGGCCTGAAACAAGAAGGTGGTATCGATACCGTACCAACCGTATCGATACCCCTGCTACGAAATTGCAGGTTTGAGCTGATTTAAGGCACAATGAGGCCCTTAAATCCCTCTAAAACCCCAACCAACACACTAACATCAATTCTAAGGCAAAACAAACATAAAAGCATGTTTTAACTTGAAATCAAAGGCACAATCCAACGCTAGATGATACACAAACCATACAAGCAACATAAGCTTTCAAGCATAGCATTTAAACAAAAGGCATTTCAACATTTAAGGTCATACATGGTGCTCAAAGGCCTTAAAAGGCACATGATAAGCATAAAGAGGTTTGCGCTATAACAAGGCAACCTAAACGTCTATAGGCATGCCACCATACACAAGTATACATCAAAGCATAACATGTTTTACAAACCAAGGCCAAATCAAAACATCAACATACACCCAAACCCAAACAACAATACCTATCCCATTGCTTAACTATTACATTCTATCACTTAAAATTCATACATTGAGCTCACCAAAGCAACACTTGGAGGCCTTTCCTCGCCCTTGCTACCCACAAGCTATTGATCTGCATTGTCGAACAAAAGAGAGCGTAAGCATAAAAGCTTAATGAGGGTAAGCTCGTAAAACAAACCTTCGACAATGCAGGGTCCAAACACGAGTTATTTCCATGATGATATGCGTGGTCTTACCTCCGGTCCGCCAAGCCAAAATGAACATGATGCATGAACATATAGTCAACATTATGCCATGCTCTACAACTCATAAGTTCAACTTACCAAGATACATATAGCAATGTATTAATAACAACATATCTCAAAGCATAGGGAAATCACATCTCATATCATAATGGCAACACATCTCAATTCATAAAAGCGCATATAAACTTATATTGATATGTACATACAATCTCATATTGGCATACACGTACAACCTCATATTGGCACCTAGCTATGACTCGAATACGCGGATAACCCGTTGGAACGCATTTCCAACAACAACATTACCTCGGTGGGATTCCACTCATCACCGGTCCTTGCATGGGCGGGATTCCACTCATCACCACATGCCCTACGGATGGGATTCCACTCATCATCACGTAGAAATATATAAAAGCTTCCGATGGAATATTACATCACCGTACTCCTCCTTGGTGCCTTAACGCCACCAAGGCCACGTACGTTTTGACTCAATTTGTGTGCACACTCATCCTAATGATCGATCATTGTACCCAAGCATACTAGTGCCAACATTAAACGCAATCCATTTTTCATAGCTACATGCATATAACAATGCATCAAATATCATGTCTCACATACATGTATTTCACAACCCAATACCATGCCTAGCATGTACCCACCATGATCATCATCATGCACAATTCACAATCCAAACCACATGCATAGCAATGCATCAAACCATGCCTCAACAACATGTATAACACAATATACATAACTATCGTAAACACATATAATTAAGAGGCATAACAAACAATTAGAAGTTCAACCAAAGTTTCCTAAACTTAAGCTTGAGATTAGGCTACCACCCTAACCTCAACTCTAGGTAGGTTTACCAAGCCCAACCTAGGTCCACATGCTTGAACCAATGTTTAAAACCATTTAAAAACAATAACCACTCACCTCTACTCCAAGCTCAACTACCAAGCAAGCATCACCTTCAAGCTTCCGGATTTCTTCCCAAAGCTTCTCCAACGCAAGCTCTCGCTTCTAAACAACCTCAATACAATTCAAATAATCCTCAAATCAGCCCAACATCAAAATATCAACCCGGAACACAATTTCAAATATCAAACCCAACATTTCAAGTCTTGACCAAACCCCATACTTAGCAATTTCGGACAGCCCCAATACCTCTTCCAAAAACCTTGTTTCCAACATCCAATGCACCCACAAATGATCCCAAATCAATCCCTACCCATAGTACTACCCTTGGGCTATCAATTCCCACCTAAAACAACCCCCAAAACTCACTCAAAACCCTCCAAAACTCCATTTTCGTACTCATATTTTACCCAGCAGAAAATCATGTTTTTAAACACCCAAATGACATCCAAATGGTCCCAAATCATCCCCTTAGCATACATATAACATCATCCCTCTAATTACCCCCTAAAACCCACCAAAAATCAACTTTTTGACACCTTAAAAATGGGTCTAAGAACCCACTTCGGATTTTTACCAAAATTCAACCAAATTGATATATGTTACACCTTTTAACATGATTAACTAAAGCCCCAACTCAATTTATCAAAACCAATTGGAAAACCCCCTTAAAAATCCAAACTTGATATAAACCCTAATTTTCAAAAGTTCATGGTTTTAAAATCAAGGACCATGGATAGATAGGAAATGGAAAGGAGAGTTCAAATATGTGATTACCTTTCAAAAACCCCTTGAATCGAAGTTGAAATCGAATGAAATATAAGCTTGAAATTTGAGAGAGTTTGGGGAATGGGGGAGGTGTTTCACGTGGGGGATAATGGGAAAAGGGGAAGAAGATGAAAACTTTGAAAGTTGTCATCCTTTTTAAAAGTTTTTGGGCAAATTACAACATAAGTCCTTCCCTTTTTACTAAGGTTCAATTAGGCCACATTTTAGGTTGAATTTATTTTAATTTAATTTTATTGACTCGAACTATAAACCCGGATAATTCCTAACCCCAAAACACGGGTGTTACAGTAGAAGTTGAAGCAATTGGGCATTTTAGGTTGTTATTAGGAACTGGTTTTTATTTGGATTTGAAAGACACTTTTGTTGTTCCGTCTTTTAGGCGGAATTTAGTTTCAGTTTCTTTATTGGACAAATTTGGATATTCTTGTTCATTTGGAAACAATCAGTTTACTTTGTCTTTAAATTCAAGTATTGTCGGAACTGGTTATTTAAATGCTTATGACAACCTTTATTTGCTAGATACAGTTGCATCATATAATGAAACCTTGCACGTGGAATCACATGGTACTAAACGTAAATTAAATAAGGAAAATTCGACATCATTATGGCATAAGCGCTTAGGCCATATCTCAAAAGGTAGGATTGAGCGACTTATATCTAATGGTATTTTGGAGTCCCTTGACTTTTCAGACTTTAATGTTTGTGTTGACTGTATCAAGGGAAAACAGACCAAAACTAAGAGATTAGGTGCCAACAAATCTACAAACGTCTTAGAATTAATTCACACTGATATTTGTGGGCCATTCCCTACGACATCTTGGAATGGTCAACAATATTTCATAACATTCATAGACGATTACTCACGTTATGGGTACCTATATCTCATTCATGAGAAATCTCAGTCTTTGGACGTGTTCAAATCTTATAAGGCTGAATTTGAGAATCAACTCAACAAAAGAATTAAGAAAGTTAGATCTGATCGTGGTGGTGAGTACTACGGTAGATATGATGGCTCAGGTGAACAACGTCCAGGACCATTTGCGAAATTCCTAGAGGAATGTGGTATTGTCCCACAGTACACCATGCCAGGATCACCTAGTATGAATGGTGTAGCTGAGAGACGTAATAGGACTCTTAAGGATATGGTAAGGAGTATGATTGCTCATTCTACCTTACCCGAGTCCCTCTGGGGAGAAGCATTAAAGACAGCAGCGTACATTCTGAATAGAGTACCAACTAAAGGAGCTGAAAAGACACCTTATGAGCTTTGGATGGGTCAAAAACCTATTTTAAAGCACTTTCACATTTGGGGATGTCCAGCTGAGGCAAGGCCTTATAGGCCACATGAAAAGAAATTGGACTCCAAAACTGTGAGCGGCTACTTTATTGGATATTCTGAGCGATCTAGGGGCTATAAATTTTATGATCCCACAATTAAGAATATTTTTGAGACGGGATCTGCAACATTTTTTGAAGATGTTGAATTTGGAGGGAGAAATAAGGTTAGAGACATTACTTTTGAGGAGGAATTGAGTTCCACCTCAATTCCTACTATCACTTTTGATAATGTTCAGGTTCCCATACCTATCATTAATCAAGAAGTGAATCCGGAACATCAACAAGATAATGTTGAACAACTTCCTCCTATTCAGGATGAGGTAATTGTTCTAGAAGAACAAATTCAACAACCTCAACAACAAGTGCCATTAAGGAGATCCACGAGAGAAAGGAGAAATGCTATTCCGGATGATTATATTGTATTTCTCCAAGAAAATGAGGATGATAATGGAATGATGGAAGATGACCCAATCAACTTTCATCATGCCATGCAAAGTGTTAACTCTCAAAAATTGATTGATGCCATGCAGGAAGAGTATAAATCCATGCAAGACAATAAAGTTTGGGAACTTGTCCCATTACCTGAAGGTGCAAAACCAATTGGTTATAAATGGATATTTAAAACCAAGAGGGATGCAAATGGTAATGTGGAGAGGTATAAGACACGTCTTGTAGCTAAAGGATATACTCAAAAAGAAGGTATTGACTTTACAGAGACTTTCTCTCCGGTTTCATCGAAAGACTCTTTTAGGATAATCATGGCACTTGTAGCTCATTTTGATCTTGAGTTACATCAGATGGATGTTAAGACTGCGTTTCTTAATGGAGACATTGAAGAAACAATTTATATGGTGCAACCAGAAAACTTTGAGTCGGGAGACCCAAAGCGTATAGTTTGCAAATTAACAAAATCCATCTATGGACTCAAGCAAGCTTCTCGTCAATGGTACCATAAGTTTCATCAAGTAATTGTCTCATTCGGTTTTGAGATGAATATCGTTGATGATTGTGTGTATCACAAGTTCAGTGGGAGTAAGCATATATTTTTGGTTTTATATGTCGATGACATTTTGCTTGCCACGAATGATATAGGCTTATTGCACGAAACCAAGAGATTTCTATCTAAGCATTTTGAAATGAAAGATCTTGGGGAAGCTTCTTTTGTTTTAGGAATTCAGATACATCGAGATCGATCTCGAGGTATTCTTGGATTGTCACAAAAGAACTATATCGATAAAGTACTTAAAAGGTTTGGCATGCAAAATAGTAAACCAATGGACACCCCTGTCGCTAAAGGAGACAAGTTTTGTCTTGCCCAATGCCCTAAAAGTAACCTTGAAATTCAAGAAATGCAGAAGATTCCCTATAGATCAGCTATTGAGAGTTTAATGTATTCTCAGGTTTGTACGCGTCCGGATATTGCGTACATTGTTGGGATGTTAGGCAGATATTCAAGCAACCCTGGTATGGACCATTGGATAGCAGCCAAGAGGGTTATGAGGTATCTTCAGAGAACAAAAGATTACATGCTCACTTATAGGAAATCAGATCATTTGGAGGTCGTAGGGTATTCGGATTCTGATTTTGCTGGGTGCCAAGATAGCAGAAAGTCTACATCAGGCTATATTTATCTATTAGCTGGAGGAGCTATATCCTGGAAAAGTGCTAAACAAACACTTGTAGCTTCTTCCACTATGGCAGCAGAGTTTGTAGCATGCTATGAGGCATCTAATCATGGAATATGGTTGCGGAACTTTGTCACTGGGCTGCGTATTTTGAAGAACATAGAAAGACCGCTTAAATTGTTTTGTGACAATAAGTCAGCAGTACTGTATTCCAACAACAATAAGAGCTCGTCTAAGTCAAAGCACATAGACATAAAGTTTCTAGTTGTAAAAGAAAGAGTGCAAAGTGGACAAATATCCATAGAACACATTGGGACAAACTCTATGATAGCGGATCCGCTCACAAAAGGTTTACCACCCAAGGTCTTTCATGAGCACACTGCTCATATGGGTGTTGTATCATTTGAGGACATTATTGTTTGAGTGGGAGTTTGTTATTTGTTTGCTTTATGTTTGATTTTGGACATTTTATGTATTCGGTTATTTTTCTGATCAGAAATTAAGTATTCAGTTTATTCACTCTTTTCTTATTTTGATAAGGACCTCACTTAAGTTTAAAGAGGATCAGTTGGAAATAGGCATGTTCAGTTCACATTTACATGTAATTTCCATGCTACGCATCCATGATTGATATGTGTCATTTGATTGTGTTTGTATACGTGACCATTGATGAGTCCAGTCATGATTGATATGGCGAAGACCGTTTTGATCCTATATAGATATAGTTGATGGACGAGATTGTTAAAGAATATCTATTGTATGATAGCAAATTTTGAGCTCATAAGGTTATACATTTGTCAGGAAACACATGTTGCCCAAGTGGGAGATTGTTGGGTTATCCAATAAAAATGGGCACATATGTATAATGTATGTTGCTATTATAAAGTTTAACACGAAAATTAAGTGACCAATTATGTTACACGTGTTATAGGTATTAAATTGTCATGGAATTAAAAGTGTAGATACCGTAAGTTATATTTATAACTCAGTGAGGGGCAGAGTTGTAAATATTAATAAACTGATTTTAATTCAGTTTATATAAAGGGTAGTGGTCCCCGAGATCTAGGTTAACTTGCATATCTCTCCTTCCCCGTCAGAGAGTTGTGTGGCAAGAGGTAACCTATCATCTTGGAAGATCAAACCCTCTCTAGAAAAATCTCCGTCAATGGATTCAGGTACGCTTCCGTAAATCTAGTCTTTGTTCTTAATGATTTGGCATGTATGGATCTTGGGTTAATATTCGTATGAATATATTTTGGTTCTAACAAATTGTGCCCCCACCTTTCAAAATTTATATTTTACTCCTAACTTCAAATTCTGGCTCCGTCCCTGTCAATGAGTAATCCCTATGTAAAAGAGAATAATGTATATTTTAAAAAAAATTAAATTCTATACATGTTGTAACTCTTTTTGACAATGCGCATATATTTTTCTTAAAACGTATATGTTCATACATGTTTATTTTTTTCTTAAAACGTAATGTTCATACATGTTGTAACTCTTTTTGACAATGCGCATATATTTTGTAGACAAAACAATTTAAATTCTATCTATTATGATGAATATTATCTGGGTTTTTTTCACTAGAATACTTGTTAGGTTTATATTATTTTGCGTTTAAATTTATTAGTTAAATTTTTTGAATTGGTTTAGATAGTTTCATATCATTTTCAAATGACAACTTTTATGAATTCGAGTCATTATCATTTTTTATTAAATCAAATTAAAAATAATAGAATTACTCAAGTTGAAACTTTAAGTTCGGAATGAGTGGAATAAATCTTTTTACTTGTTGTCTAAATGAATCTGATAAAAAATATATTTTTTCTCTGCTTTTTCTTCATTTCATCTATTTAGTGATTGGTCAATAGGATAATACTTGGAAATTAACTTTTAGAGTGATAAAAAAGAAATGTACATTTAACTTAAAGGTATGCTAATTGAGTTAATTGGCCAAAAGGAGGTCGTTTTTTATTTTTTGGGTTGTTTATTTTAACTATTAAATGAATTTTTTTGAAAAAAAAGTACAAATATGTTTTGACACCACCATATGATTGGATTCTTTTCATATAAAGTATTTATTAAACTTTTAATCAATCTTAAAAATATAATTCAGTAACATTTCCTTCATCCGATCTTAAATTAGATAACTAATTTGTTAATTAATACGTCAAACTGCCATTAGATTTTTAAAGACAACGAATTAAGTTGCTATTTTTTGTAAGTCATATAACTATTTTATAATTTTACATAATCGAGGATTCAACAAAAAAAAAATATCGTTGGAGGATTATTTTTATATTTTATATAATTAAAAATTAATAATATATATCAATATACGTCATTCATTATGAAAATTTTCTTTTTAAACTCATATGAAGAGAACAAAAGTAAACTAAACTACGCTCATCCCCTTGTGTCCTGGTGGCAAAGGTTGATGTTCATCATCCCTTGGGACCCGGGATCGAGCACCAGTATTGCATGCTGTGTGTGCCTTCGTTGACAAAAGGCTAAAAGAAAGTTGAACAGATGCCTACCCTTGCATCACACCAGCATATTCAAAAAAAAAAGGTAAACTAAACTACTAAAGCAAATTTAAATAGATTTCCATTTTTTAAGAAATAAAGAATAAACCAATGAAAACTCACATTTCTTTTTTAAATAATCAAAAAATCCTTTCATATCCTTGACATAACCCATGCATATGTAAAGTATTTAAAAAAATCAAAAAACCAAAAATAAGCTAATGAGATTTTGACTGAAATAGTAATTTTAACGTCAATTAAGTATTCATGTTCGAGACTAATCCTATGTAAATTATATGTGAATTTTATGTTTTTTCGAACTTAATTGTTTGTAGGGTAAACTACAACAGATGTCACTTAATTATGAGCAAGATTATATTTGGGTCACTCAATTATTAAAAGGTACACTTAGGTCACTCAATTATGAGTAATGTTATATTTGGGTCGTTCAATTATGAATAAAGCTATATTTGTGTCACTCTTTGTATTTTAAAAAATATATCAATTTAGTTATTTTTTTCCAAATCATTTGTATACCCTCGTTAACACTAGAGTACTTCATTTGAAATCATTAATTAATCTATTACAAAATTTGATACATACACTTTTAATAATTGTCAATTATATTTGTACGAAAAAAGTAACATATGCAATAAACAAGGATTTGAAAAGAATAAAAAAGTTTTAGTAATTTTTATTTTAGGGCTTGAGTTTCCCCCTAACTTGTCTATGAAGAAATTAATGGGTTTTTTTAGTAGCGAAATAGGGTTTAAACTTCCCTCTCTAAATCACCCATCGTGAATATTTAAATTTCATAACTAGTGAGTATTGTCAAGTCTAGGTTTGATAGACAATAATGAGTTGTTATAACTAGAGGATAATGACGAGTGATAGATTAGCGGAGGTACAACAATTGTCCTCTTTGATTAAAGAAATGGTATAAAATGTCGTGAAGTGAGATTTCTGATTGGAGTCTGATTTTTAAAATAATTGGCGTTAACCATAACCGGAGATTTTCGTTGCCATTTGAGCAATTTCTAGATATGTGCATTGCGATGCCATTGCCTTTGTGGGCATAAGATTAGCTTAGTGATTTAATTAATTGAAATGACTATCATCATGATACTAAATACGTAGTTTATCTTAATATTTTTGGAAACGGAGGAATGGAATAGTTTAGGAGCACTTATGTAAAAAAAGAAAAGGAGTACAAAATTGAAAAGAAAATGTATAATTATTAATTAAGAGAGTAATTTGTCAATAAAACCTTTACAAAACTAATGTGGTTTCCATCCATCGTATTAAATAGGCCAAGCCCAAACCCAAGCCCAAGCCCAAGCCCAACACCAAGCATGGTTCAGAAGTTGTCTATGGAATAGAAGAAACATGCTTCAATGTCTTACAATTTGTATTTGGCATGAGCTAACTTATAATAGTAGTTGCAGAGATATGTTAATTGGTTATGTGTTTAAAAATATTTATGTTTTCATATTTTATATAATTGTATCGATTTAATTTTTAATATTTTTTTTGAGAAAATGTAAATATCTCTCCATTAAATTAAGAAAAAAAATTATTATAGTAAATTTCGTTGAGAGTTGTGATTTCTAAATAAACAAAATCTGATTTTGTTAAAAAAAAAATTGCCATATCCTTCCAATCGTCTTGCTATTTTGTTACTTTTTAACCGAAATTGAGTTATCAATGCCCAATTCAACCAGAGCTGTGGCCCCTTTACCGGGGGATTTTTTTTTATCTTTTGATTTTTTTATATTTTTTCTTAAAAAATTGAGATAATTGTGAATTTGTCCCTCCCACCTTTTAAAATTTATGTTTTGTCCCCTCTAACTTTAAATCCTGGCTCTGTCCCTGTCAACGAGTAATCCCAATGTAAAAGAGAATAATGTTTATTTTAAAAATTTTAAATTTAAATAATTGTGTTTATAAAATGTGTATGCGTTATCAACGAGTTAAAAATAAATAAACTCCTCACCCTGACCTCTATAGACTACAACTAATTGAATTATGATATGAATGAGCCCCAGAAATAAAGAAATAATTAAACTGTTTTCATGTGATAATTTTAAATATTGATTCAAATTTCATGTTGGTTGTATATTCACATGTCGTAAAAATGACTCGTGAAGAAGGGGTTGGATGACAAATTTTCATTGGGTCCCTCACAAAAGCAATATGATTGCCGATACTTCCTATTTTACTACTATTACTTTTTTGAACAAAGATAAACTGGCATTCAAACACAACACAACATCACAAGAACGATTACTATCGAACCCGAAGAATAAGGGGAAGAGAACAAAAAAGATAAAGAAAGAAAAATAAAAATAATCGAGATTTTTGGCCTCAAACACCGTATTGTAGAATGACTATTTCTTAATCCACGGTTTTGGCCAATTTCATTCAATAAATAAATAAATAAATATGCCACGTAAAATAAAAGTGTATGTGTATTCATTAAAAGTGTAAATGAAAAGAAGTGAATTTATTTTATGTGACATGCATGGTCAACATTAAAATATTATTTAATAGGTTATACAATCGATAAAATGTGTCTTTAGAGGTTTACGTTAAAAATTTAAATTAGATTTCAAACACAAACGAAAATAATTGGGATTTTTGGCCTCAAACACCTGCCCACATGTTTGGATCCAAAAATCCAAAATTAATTCTAGACCCCAAACGTGATTCTGGGAGAAACAAGGTAGAAGTAGCTTTTGCGTTTCGTCGTGATTTTTACACTACATTTTTATACAATTGTGATTTTTAAGAAAAAAACTCTCAAATATAAATCACGTTACTTTAAAATCAGTTCTATAAAATCACGTTGATCCAAAATTAATTCTACTACCGCAAAATAATGTTGAAGTGCAAATATTTTTTGTTTCTGAAAAAGTAAAAGTGCTTATGTTGAAACGCGCTTTTCATTTTTCGGTTTAGCCCCACACATTTCATGCTTTCGAAATAGTTATATCCCCTCATTAACAACTAACAAGCATATAAAAATTATACGTAAAATGAAAAAAGTGTTTTATGTTATGAATATTTATCTATGTGGATGTCTATCATGATTAGAACTTTATCTAAGGAGTTTGATTTATTTATTATTAGGAATATTATCTCTATTAATTAGAGTTTAATGTATTATGTACTTCTTATGCCTATAAATAGATGATTCATTGAAGGCATTATATATGATTCTATTTTTGAGAATAATACAAATCTCCCTCTTTCTCTCATCTCTTTGTTCTTCTTGTTCTTGTTCGTTGTTCTTCGTTATTTTATTCACAACACGTTATCAGCACGAGACTCTAATCAACTGAGGTCTTCATCGTTCGAATTCAAAAGAAGTTACCGGGAAGAATTCGATTATAGAATGAACCAAAGATAAGTTTTTTTTTCTCCTTATTTTTTTTTAGTTACCGATTGTCTTTCTCTTTATATTTTAACTTGGTTTTAATTTTTAAAAAGTTTGGAAGTATGTTTAATTTTATTCGAACTTTGGAAAGAGATAAATTTGTGGCTTCTCACAAACCAAAAGACGAATGGACAGAGATGAAGAGGTTGCGTTTGGTGTAAATTACGTGTGTTTTCTCTTGTTCCTAAAAGGGTTAATTAGCGGTATGCTTATTCATACTTTTACTTATATGATTATATTTGATATTTTTCATATTATTATTTATGTCATTTTATTTGGTAAAAGTTAATATTTTTAACCGTGTTTTGAGTTTTACATGATATGCTTAAATGGCTTGGAAAGAGATGTGATATAAAGGGACTATGAGAAGCTATCTCCATCATATGCTATGTCTCCATTGTCCACGAGAGAAAAATCAATATCGGTAAATTTTGGTTTTATTTTTATTCTTTATATTATTATTTTAAAGTGCGATAAATCATGGTGATTTTGAATTTACAAGAAGATTATTATAAAGTCTATATTTGCTCGAAAGCAATATTTCTTCTTCGTTGAAAAACTTGACCATAGACTTCTCCCAATTTCAAGTTACGAAAATTCTTCTTGATCCAAAAAGTTTTATGGGAGACATTCCTTGAAGTGAATGCAAAGCATGATGTTTATTCCATGCGATTATCAATGATGGAGCATTCCCTGAAGTGAATGCAAGCATGATGTTTATTCCATGCAATTATCAATGATGGGGCATTCCCTGAAGTGAATGCAAGCATGATGTTTATTCCATGCGATTATTGGATCTGTTTCATTCCCTGAAGTGAATGCAAACATGGTAAATCATTATTCAATTAGAGACATAATTTCGATATAATCCAAGTATAATTGGCTGGACATCCCGTTCTGTGAGGCTACTGGTCTCAAAGGAGGTTTTTAAAGGACCTTGTGGACAGGTTTAACAATGCCGCGTATGAGGATTAAATCTTTGTTCTCTGTGATAAGGATATGTGAAAAAGGTTTTAAAGGCCCACTGGCTCTACTCCATTCCCTGAAGTGAATGTGAGATTATATTATGGAAGGAATAAAAAATCACATTAAAAGTTGTGGTCGTGGTCGAGGCTGTGAATATACACATGAAAAATATAGTCGTTTTAAGAATACTTCTACCCGCTGGTAGCAAAGTTATAAGGATGACAAGAGTGATAAATATCATTCTAAGGAAGTGAAATCCTTTTACCAATGTGATGTTATAAACCATTGGTTTCGTACTTGTCAAACGCCAAAGTACTATGGACTTTATCCATAATCATGAATGATAAATGAAATAAAATATAAACAAAATTTGTTTATGGCGAAAATAATTATGGCGTTATTGGTCCAACTCAATTGGATATTGTTAATTTTCTCATAACAGGAATAATTGATTTTTTTTATATATGTTAATTCGTTTTATTTATTATTTATTTATGTTAGTTTGCTTTATGTTTATTTATTTCACATATTATTTATTTACGTTTTATGTTTATTTATTATTTGAAGAATATGATTACTTCCGGAATAAAATATACAATGAATTGTGGCTATTTATGCCTAGAATTGTGGCTATTTATGCCTAGCAGATAATACAAGTACTCATATTGTACTTAAGCATAAAAAAATATTTTTCCCATTTAAATGCAAGGGGAAATATGAGTAGTATTTCTCAAAGTACTAAAATATCAATACTTCGGAAGAGCACTTGAAAGTTTATCTCTGATAGATAATCGACTTGATATGATGTGCTATATTTTATATTTTTCATTCCTCGAAGTGAATGATACAAAGTACATATTTTCATTACCTGAAGTAAATGAAACAAAGCACATTTTGAAAGGTGCACAATTATGCATTTCTCGATTAAAATGCAAGGGAATAATGTGAGTACTATATCCGGAAGTACTAATATCACAAAAGGCTCTGGTTGAGCAAATATGTTATTGTCAAATGGAACTTTATTCCATATTCACAGCGCGTTATACTCGTCAAAGTCATAAAGAGAGCAATATGAGTTCACAAACTATCCCTTTGGGAATTATAGATAACATATGTTATCAATTGGCATTTGAAATAAGTCAATATGGATATAAGTTCTGGTAGCCAAAAAGTCAGTTGAAAGCTCTAGGAGAGCTATATATTGCTACCAAAAGATAATTTCAATTGAAAGCTCCGAAAGAGCTAAATATATTCCTATTTAAAGGAACAATTTTGATGGTCGTACTAGACATGTACGAGTAAGATTGAATTACATGTTATGGTAAACAAGAAATTTACAAATTCAGAGATATATACACACATATATATAGTTGGCATGATCGGTTAGACCATCCTGATCAATAATGGTGCAGAAATTATTGAGATTTACATGCACATGTATTAAAAGAACCTGTAGTTCTTGTGGTGCTTATTCTCAAAGGAATGGATTAAATTCCACTTATTAAAGAACGTGAAGTTCTTGTGTTGCTTAAAGGAATTGATTAAATTCCACTTACTAAAAGAACACGAAGTTCTTGTGTTGTTTGTTCTCAAATGATATAGATGATCCCACTTACCAAAAGAATTAGAACTTAAAGTTCTTGTACTGAAGTTAAGACTGTATGTCTTGCATATCTGAACGAAATATGGGCCCATATATCCACAAATGTGGAAAGTTTTATATGATTTTAGTAGATGCATCTACATTGTTTTATCGACTTACAACCAGAAGTTTGTGAGATTGATTCTAAAAGATTCAGATTATGCAGTTAGACTATTCGTCTTGAAAAGCTAGTGAGTTTATATTTTAGGCTATATCAGTTGTTACAAAGCCTATTGATTATGAAAAATATAGTTTAGCAAAATTTCAATTGGATGCCTCATATTTAATAGTTAAACTATGAGAACAAAAGAGTTATTATTTATATGGTGTTTCCATATAGCAACACTTATACGCATCAAGCCAACGAGTTATAATAAACTCCCTGTTATGATTGGTTTTTGGTCAGAAACCATACATTTCCCATTTTATGATTTTTGAATGTGCGATATGAATTGCTCCACCACAACGCACAAAATGGGTAAATAAAAAGGGTTGAGAATATATATTGAGTACGAGTCTCCCATTTTATGATTTATGACATGATTTTTCTCAACATCAGGGGGAGATAATAATCAGCTGGATAGAGGAAAATGAATTATCGTTATCTAGATTCTCGTATATGAACTAGAAGTTCATAAGATAATTCATGTTATTACATGTCATCTGCCAGACATATTTACTGACCCAATGAGAGTAATTAAGTCTCATATACCAGCTGAAATGCTCTAAGTTTAAATTACATGTTAGAGCGAGAGAATGTAAATCATGCCTGAAGCATGATAGTTGAAATGGTTCCAATGATCAAAATTCTCGTAAATAGAAAGTAATATGAGATGGTCATATATTGGAGGCGGGTGCTCCTGAAGAGACCCAAGACATAACAAATAATAAAACTCTGTAAGAGTTTCAGGTACCTGAAATAAAGATTGAAATCTTGAAGAGATCTTGATAAGTTATGTCATTACGAGAATGGAACTAGAAAATTGGAAAGTTGTCGACAACGATTTTACAAACAATTTTACATAAAATACTTCTATAGAAGTAAAGAAAGAAATCGAGGATCTTGTATAAAATCTATCCAGAAGTATAGATATTGAATTGGCCAATGTTGAAAGACGCTTTGAACTTCTAAAATAGAAGTACTTGGACCACCAGTCCAAACACCTAAAGGTGTAATGCAAGTGAGGCACAAATAAGTAGTCGTAAATACGACTTGAACTATGATTTATGAAAAGTTTTAATTACTTCATGGTGGATGCAATTACTTTGGCAGTTTTGAAAATTTTACATGCGTCTAATTATTTGTGGATTCATATTTATCCTTGAAGGATCTAAAATGCTATAAGCATTTGGAAATTTATTTAGACATGTCTCATGAATATTTTGGCGTATTTGGTATAATCGCCTTAGTGAATACTAATTGAGAAAATACTATAAGAATGATCAGATTTCCTGATGTATTTTATAAAGGAGTTTGGATCAAGATCCATTATGATAATTTTAGAACTCCTAAAGAGCTTCAAATTGGAAACTCGTGGAGTACTTTCAATACAAGTACTTGAATCTTGACATCAAGTTTATCTCGACCTGAAGATCGAGCATTTTTATATATTTCCTTTTGTCTATGAATAGACATAAGCTGAGAGAATCTTAAAGAAGATTCAATATGAATAGAGCATATCTATTGAGTATCCCAATAGTTGTAAGATTGTTGGATGTGAATAAAGATAATTATATCTTTTCTTGGTTTTGAAGCACTATATATTAGTTGGTCAAGCAATATCCATGGATATACAAAGATCATTACATTTAGATCTTCAAACATTCGTCGATGCCTCCTCAAATTTTGTAGAAATAATTGCTATGCACAAGGCAAGCCAAAAATGTGTTTGGCTAAAATCATTGACCCAACATATCCAGAAGATATGTAGATTTACTTTCACAAGATATGATATGAAGCTATTTTGTGTAGAGATAATGCAAGATGTATATCTCAATTGAAAGGCGGATACATCGTGAAACATATTACTCTAATGTTTCATTCCTCAAGATCTTTAGAAAAATAATATTCAAGATTGAATTATGAAGATTCAAAGATCTTCTGTGATGTTTTCATGAGGGGGAGGAAATACGCGTTGCACTCTTTTTCCCTTAACCGAGGTTTTGTCCCAATGGGTTTTCCTGGTAAGGTTTTTAATGAGGCAACATGTTATGCGTATTAAAGATGTGTGTACTCTTTTTCCTTCACTAATGAAAATTTTTTCCCACTGGGTTTTTATCTTAGTAAGGTTTTAACGAGGCACATTATCTTCATAGACATCCAAGGGGAAGTGTTATGAATATTTATCTATGTGGATGTCTATCATGATTAGAACTTTATCTAAGGAGTTTGATTTATTTATTATTAGGAATATTATCTCTATTAATTAGAGTTTAATGTATTATGTACTTCTTATGCCTATAAATAGATGATTCATTGAAGGCATTATATATGATTCTATTTTTGAGAATAATACAAATCTCCCTCTTTCTCTCATCTCTTTGTTCTTCTTGTTCTTGTTCGTTGTTCTTCGTTATTTTATTCACAACATTTTAACAAAAGCGTAATATTCGAACAACACAAGCGTATATAATTTTAATTTTAATCCTATCT
Organism: Hibiscus trionum; assembly: GCA_030270665.1. NCBI lineage: Eukaryota > Viridiplantae > Streptophyta > Magnoliopsida > Malvales > Malvaceae > Hibiscus > Hibiscus trionum. The sequence goes on along the minus strand of BSYR01000036.1, from coordinate 9,324,486 downwards.
AAAGAGAGGAGAAGAGGACTCTAGGAGAAAGAAGAGGTACTCCTAGTGTACTATATATTTTTAACAATACTTTATTCAAATTAAATCATTCTCAATAATACAACCACTTCATTAGATTTTAATCATTTATATTTTTTCTAAAAGAGAGAGAGGTATGATATTATTAATGAATCATACGGGATAGAACACCAGTATATGTCTTGTTAAAAAATCTCTCAATCCAATTCGCAGCAAGTAAACTATCCAATTCAATGGACAATTTATTCTTTTTAAACCAATGAAATATAATAATAATTTTTAAATTTTTTGAAGGGGCAAATTAAAAAGATTAAAATTTTCAAAGAGCTAAAAACTAATTTGCCAGATTTTGAGGGGTCAAGGCCACCTATTGGACGAGACAACTGTAATTTTTTTTCTCTTTCTATTCTATTGTCATTCCTACTATAAATGAAATAAGAAAAATAATTTTGTAAAAAAAAAATACTTGTTGTATCCTTCCGGTCGAGTTATTATTTTATTTTAGATCTTTGCTTTTGTTATTTTTCAACTGAATTGTGTTATCAATTCCCAACTCATCCGGAAAATATTTTTTAATAAAAAAACAGCTTTGTAATAGAATCTTGTGTTGACTCATATTACATATCATTTTCCTTTTGATTTTATGTGATATGTATGACTTAGACGTCGGCTTACTCGCATAATTACAATTTTACACTTTTTTATTATGTAATTGTAAACATAAAAACAATGAATTATTAATGGAAAATATAATAAATTTTAAGGTTTGAGGGTTAGAGTTTTAAGTTAGAGTGTAGGGGTTAGTGTGTACTGTGTATGGTGTAGAATTTAAGGTTTATGTTTAGAATTTAGAGTTTAAGGTTTACCAGTGACAGAGCTAAAATTTTCATATAATGGGGTCAGAATAGGGTATAGTGTATGAGAAATTTCTATACTACTACAATAAGTATTGTTGACCACATACCCCAATAAATTAAGTGTGGTTAATTTTAGTATTTCCTACAAAAAATTTTGATACAATACTAATATTTCTATATAGTAGGTACTTTTAAGTGGGGTAAATTGCACCCTAATCTTTCTAAATAGCTCCACCCATGAGGTTTAGGTGCTAGAGTGCTAGATTTAAGTTTTAAATTTTACTGAAAGATTGTGTAATTTTTTTACACAATTTGTATATCAAAATATAACTCATTATTAAATATAAATAAAAATTTTAAACATGCTATATAAATCACCTTAATTATATAGTTGGATACATATTCTTTTGTGAAGTATTTAGAAATATATTTCGTGAGTATAATATCTAACTAATGTGAGATTTGCTTATTTGAAAATCTTATATTTATTGCATTCGTGTTAACATATACCTTTATGCATTTTTAAATTAAAAATATATTAATAGATACTACTTATAATCGGGGAAATTGGTTGGATATTATTGTGAAAAAAAATACTTTCAATCTATTGTACACCGTAAAATATTTTCTAATCTATTGCATTTTAAACAGTATATTTTAAGGTCGAAATTCTTGTATTCCGTCTTACTACAATGTACTATTTTTTTATTAAAAAAATAAGAAAAGTGAAGCAAGATTTCTTACCTATTGCCACATGGCGTCATCACTCTTTGAAGACGGTAAGAAAGTAATTCGTCTTCAATTTTTTAATAAAAAATTTAAACATTGTTTGAAGGCGGAAGGAAAGCTATCCAACTTTATATTTATTGTAGAAAATACAATATATTTGAAAATAATATGAGGAGTGCAATACATTCAAAAAAGAATTTTCACAACAATAATATTCACCCAAGGTGGCCATTTGTAATCACCTTTAATTTATTTAAAAAATAAAAAATTAAATATTATTCAAACGAGTATTTTTTTGGTTGTCTTATGATTTTCAGGGCTTTACTTTGACTAATTCAGATCGACCTGTGTCACACACTTGATTTTGGTGGGTGAATCTCCCAACGAAATTTTCTACAAACACAACGCCTCGAACTCGATACCTGCTTAAACGATACCAAGTTGTTTATCACTTGGACCAATCTTATTAATTTATTCAAATGAATAATCAATATACTTGTATGAATAAATTTGCAATAATAGAAAAAGTTGATTTAGAAGTTTAACTCTATCGTTATAACGTTTTAAAACAATGTCATACTCATAAACGAAAATCACCTTTTTGCAAAGAAAGGAAGGGGGATAATTGCAGACAATTGTCGGCAATTACTTTTTTTTATTACGATCTACGGTAATTATTAATGAGATAATTATTCCATGCCCAAGTGTTTGTAAAAATTTTACGCAAGTGCTTTACTTTAAGGGTTGAGATTTTGTTTAAAGTTTAAGGTTTACAGGTTTAAAAATAATAGTTTTGAATTTAGAGATGTTGATAGAATTTTAGATTTATAGTCAAAATTTAGGGTTTATATAGGTTAAAATCTAAATCCTTAATCATATTACCCTAAAACTCTAACACTATCCCTAAACCCTTAATTTTAACTATAAACCTCAAATTCTAATCATAAATCATAAATCCTAAACTCTAAACTCTTATAGTAAAAACTCTAAACCTTAAAATTAAAATATTAATCCTTAAAATTGAGTCGCCTAGCCATTACTAATTAGTGCAGCTTTTCGCCTTAAAATAAGCCCCTTTTGTTTTGCAGAGCCAACTGTCAACCACCCATTTTTTTCTCTCTTTAAACAAATATTTAAATTTCATCCTAAAAACAACATTAAACAATCCACTAAACAAGATCAAAACTATTCCTCAAACAGCTGAAAATAAAATTAAAAAAACTTTGCTTTTTGTGGGGTTTCCATTGTTGTTGCCCCCACAACCCCATCTTCTTCATCTGAACCAGAAAAAAAGAAAAAAGAAATCATCTTCATCATCAGTTCTTCCCTTTACCTAGTTTCCTCACTTCCCAGATCTAATGAAAGTTTGAAACTTTAAAATTAAACCAAACTTAAACAGATCCCTTATGAACAATTATTACTATTACTCATTCCTCCATCTTTTCTAATTTATATAAAGAAAAAACCCCCACCTTTTTTCCCTTTTTCTTTGGTCCCTTATTTCGAGTTTTTAGCTTTGGGTGGTTGGCTTTGGCTGGCGCTTTGCATTTTCAGAGAAAAGAGAGGAAAAAAATTAAGGGTTGGAGGAAATGGCGACGCGAGGGAGTAGATCGGAGAAGGTGAAGAGGATTTTTCAGCAATTCGACAACAACCGTGATGGGGGTCTTAACAGGGACGAAATGGCAGCGTTGGTCGTCGCCGTTAATCCCAGGGTCAAATTCAGCGACGAGCAAATCAACGCTATCCTCGACGAAGTCTTCCGGACCTACGGGGAGTTCATCGACGGTGAAAGGGGGTTAACTTACGATGGGTTGTTGAGAACTTACGACGACGGAGCCGGTGACGTCGACCGTGACTTCGACGCGCTGGGTCTCGATCTCAATCCCGACGAGACCAAAGGCGCATCGATCGTTTCTGAGGCGTCTTCGTCGTCGATTGCGGACGAGAGAGTAACGGAGTCGCAGAGGAAGCAACGGACGGCGGCGTGGGCGGTGTCGCCGCACCACGACATAGTTTTCGACGACACGTGGAAGCTCGTGGACGAGTTGGATATTCTGTTGAAGAGATTGAAATCAAAGCAAGCGAAAGATGGGAAATTTAAAAACGACAACTTTGATGCGTATTCGGATGCCGGGTGGTCAAGGGAATTAGGACCCTCTGCAGAGCTTTCAGAGAAAAGGGTATATTGGGAGGAATCAGGGCCTGATTTCGCCATTTTTGTCAAAGAATTGGGAGCTTTAAGAAGCAGAGCCGATGGAGCAAGGTCAAGAGAAGAAGCATTTGATGGACAAATGGCCATTGGAAGGGTATTATATGAGCACCAATTGTTTAAAGAAGCTTTGGTTAGTTTCAAAAGGTCTTGTGAATTGCAGCCAACTGATGTGAGGCCTCATTTTAGAGCTGGGAATTGTTTGCATGTGTTGGGGAAGTGTAAAGAAGCTAAAGATGAGTTTTTGTTGGCATTGGAATCAGCCGAGTCAGGTGGGAATCAATGGGGTTATTTGCTTCCCCAAATTTATGTCAATCTTGGGATTGCTCTTGAAGGAGAAGGTATGGTTTTAAGTGCTTGTGAGTACTATAGAGAGGCTGCTATTCTTTGTCCTACACATTTTAGAGCTTTGAAACTTTTGGGTAGTGCTCTTTTTGGGGTTGGGGAATATAGGGCAGCTGCTAAGGCTTTAGAAGAGGCTATTTTCATGAAACCGGATTATGCCGATGCACATTGTGATTTGGCATCGGCTTTGCATGCTCTCGGTGAGGATGAGAGGGCGATTGAGGTTTTCCAGAAAGCTATTGATTTGAATCCAGGTCATGTTGATGCTTTGTACAATCTTGGTGGCCTTTATATGGACTTGGGTAGGTTTCAGAGAGCTTCTGAGATGTACACTAGGGTTTTAGCGGTGTGGCCGAATCATTGGCGGGCGCAGCTCAACAAGGCTGTTTCTTTGTTGGGGGCTGGAGAAACGGAAGAAGCTAAGAAAGCTTTGAAGGAGGCTTTGAAAATGACGAATAGGGTTGAGTTGCATGATGCCATTTACCATATGAAACAGTTGCAGAAGAAGAAGAAGAAGGTAAAGAGTAATGGTGGTGCCAATGGAGAAGGGGCTTTTGTTGTAGTGGAGCCGTCGAAATTCAAGACTGTGGGTGAGAAGACTACGTTGAGGCAGGATTTAGGAAATGCTATTCAGATTAGGGCTTTCCAGAGAATTACTAGATTGAGCCGGTGCGATGTAGATCTTTTGAAGAAGGAAATGAGTGAAACTGATGTACCAGTCTCCTACTCTGGTGGTGGAGCTCCTCAGAAATCCATTCGCAAGCCTAATTTGGAAGAAATTTTACGCAGATTACTTCATTTTCTAAAACCTGAAACCTTCCAAGGTGCTGTCAAAGCTATAAATGAGAGAATCCTCTCTGTCTTGGATGAAACAGGATCAGGCAGGGTGGACTTGGGCATGTTCTATGCTGTTCTTGCCCCCATCTGTAATGGACCTCCAGATAAACGAAAAAGGATTGCCTTTGATGCGCTCTTATGGCGGCCAGTAAACGAAGGTGGTTCCCAGATTAGAAAGGTGGATGCTGTACAGTACATCAAACTTTTGAGGGCTATTTATGTTCCTTCTCATGGAATTAGTGAAATGCTGGAAGTTCACGGAGAAACAGATTCCTCGATGGTATCTTTCAGTGAATTTCTTGCCATGTTCGATGATCCCGATTGGGGATTTGGTATCATGTCCACTCTGTTGAAGTTAGAAACAGGAGATAGGAACCGTCATGGACGCCAGGTTTGCTCAGTTTGCCGTTACCCAGTCATCGGTTCTCGGTTTAAGGAGGTGAAGTCTCATTTCAGTCTATGTAATCAATGCTACAGTGAGGGCAAAGTTCCCCCTAGTTTTAAACAGGATGAATATAAATTCAAAGAGTACGGAAGCGAAGCCGAAGCCATGAAAGATAAGTGCATCTGCTTTACTTTGCAATCCCACAAAGCTCCATAACTAGTTGGTTTAAACTCTTTTCTGCTAATCATGTACCATTCCATTGTGTTATTTTAGTCACCCAGTGTGCATTGTGCAATATATATAGTTCATCAAACTTGTTCAATGAGAGCATCGTGCTTGTGTACAATAAACCGTTTTCAAGTGATGACTGATATATCCCGGTTTCTTAACAGTTGGTGTAGAGATCATTCGAGATGGTGTATATATTCACTGTATCATCATCTTTTGCTTTTGTTTCTGGAAATGTTGAATTTGTTTGGAGATATGTTCACTGTTGAATGAAAAAACAAATGGTTATTCTTTCTAATTACAGTTATTGCCTACTTGATGAGTCTTGGCAGGTGATTGCAGGCCTAGCAATTAAAAACAATGCTTTATCTTTAAGAAAGAGAGAAATCACACTTTAATAACTTCAATCATACATAAGAACTTGCACATGTCGAAATTCGAGTTCCGGAACTGCTAGTTGTCCTTTTTAGAAGCTGACTGCATAGATCAACTGTGACAAACCTTAGATTCTCATTGTTGGTATTATAAGTTGCTGGTGAGTACTAAAACGAAGAATAACAATAATTGCAGAGTGCTCCCAAGTATTCTGTAAGATTTTCTGGGCCATAATCTCTGTTGGTACTTACATCAGTTGTCTTTTTATTGTCTCGCTGACGAATTTAGATCGACTCGCGTCGCATATCTAACTTTGGTGGGTGAGCCTTCCAGCAGAGATTTTCTGTATACACAAGGTCTCAGATTGAGACATGCTTAAGCGATACCAAACTGCTTACCACTTGAACCAACCCGCGCGTTAGGTACTTACATAGGTTGTCTTTGATACTTCACAAGTGGCAGCATCAGATTTTCAATCTCTTGGTTTCTTTTACTTGGTCTACTTTGTAACAAAGAATAGTGGGGACTCTCCAGGTTGTGAAAGTTGGGACCATGTGCCACAGCTGGTTGGTTGACACCATTATTAGCTGGTACTTGCTGGATTACTGGTTACTTAGTTGGCCTAACTATATTTACAGGTTATTTGGACTCGGGCATAGCTATACTTTGATTTTTTCTAATATTTCAGGTATATTTAAAGGATCATATCTTCATATCTAATTGTCGGACATAAGTTCCTTTGTGTATTTTATTGGATAATGAGGTGAAGTACTGAGGTTTCTATTATTGAATGCAAAGGTCAAACCAGCCACTTGCATATTTCTTGGAAAGTAATTGAGATTTTGTTTGGTTCAGATTTTTTCTTGGCATCCAAATGCATAAATCCAAAACACATGTACAAATCCTACGTGTGAATTTTATTCATATTTATTTTGATGAGTTGTTTATTCGATTGTTTTTCTTCTTACCAATGAATCTTTGTATTTTATTTTCAAAACACATGTACAAATATTCTGATACAGCACAAAATTTCAAACCAGAAACTCCTACTGTGCTTGAAATAGCTAAGAAGAGACAAACTAATACCTCAAATTAGCCACTCAGGTTTACACATGGGGTCGCCGAAACATCTGTCAATATTGCAGTGTAAAAGAGATTAACTGAGACTCTTACTGAATTTCAACTGATTACAACTTCTTTTTCCTTCTCAAACTTGTTTTAATTACAAGGGTTTGTAGGGATTTCATTGGGAGAAGCCAATGTCCCCCATTGTCGATCCATCTCTAACATCAACTGCTACTCTAACACGACGTTTTCAACATGGGGCTCCCGAGTTCGTCAACTTACCATTCAAATACTGCTCCACGCAAGTTTGGTTTGTCTCGAAGATGAATGGCATTCCCCTTATCTGCAAAATCGACATTTACAGTAGGTCAAGATGGTACATGTATATATCCAAGCATGTTATAGCTTTAAACTTTCTCTTAATGTTCATATCCGAACCCAGATATGAGGAGGACAAACGTGTACTGCATGTAAGTATGCATGTCCCGATGTCTAAATACCCATTTACCATATATTCATGAAAAAGAAATCAAAACAGCACCTCAATCAAACAACTGGAACTAAGGCCCAGGCTCTGTCCTGGAAGTACTTCCTTGCTATTTATCGATACCGAACACTTGCCAAGATTTTTGAGATGAAATGATCCATCTTCTTCCATGTTGATAATTGCCTAACATACATGAGAGGAACCGTAGAATTAGTATGATGGGTTATTAGACGATACTTTTAAGGGTTATAACTTGTTCTGGCAATACTGCTTCGATATATATCATGGCATATCGTACCTGCCGCCTTGACACTTTATTAGCGCACCCTTCACGTCCCAAGTCGATGTCAACAACAAAATCTTCCGTTGTTCTACCAAGTAGAATCTACACGATCATAATTATAAAGTACAGAATCAAATTTAATTTACTTACCTAGGAAGAAAAAAACTAAAACTGCCACTAGCTTCAGAGAGTAAGCTCCAAAAATGAGACCACGGAATTTTGGTGTTGTGTAAGTGTAAAATTTTAGTAAGTTCATGATTCCCATTAAGCCTATACAAAACCAATGCAGATGGTTCCTTTGGCAATCTAGATTCATATCCATGAATAGATTATTCACATCCACCATTTGCCTTCAACATATACCGATAAGCAATTCACAAAGCAAAGCTTTCTTAGTGGAATTAGTTTTACTTCAGCAAAATATCATTCGAATCATAAAGGCAACAGCGAGAACGGTAAAAGGTACGCATATGGTAGAAAAGCTTAATAAATACTTTTTAATCATAGAATACCTCAGGTTTCTTGATATAATGTTTGGAATGACGGCCATATAATATGGCGAAAGCACCATGGGATGCAATTGCCCTTTGCATGTAAGAATGAGAAGCCTGCTCCAGCCTTATAATTGCTCTTTTCATATCCTCGTGCTGATATCTTGCAACTGCACAAAAAGTAAAATTTAAATCAGTAACTGCAGATGTTTCCAAACTACAAGCAGATGAACATCGATACAAGTTAGCAATTTAAAATTCATTCGATCGACATACTACCTTCCCAATCACACAAATCTTGGTCATCTGGATCCAAGTCCATATCAAGGATCTGTTCATAAAGCATAAAACAAAATGAATAAATGCAGACAATAATGATGACTATAATGAGTGACAACCAGTCGTAGTTTAAGACATACCATTGCCTCGATATCTGAGAAATAAGGAACATCGTCATCACTTTCAATCACTAACTCTTCTAGATCTAAAGGTGGATGATCAACAACTGGTTCTGGAGAAATAATATCCATAGACCCCACCTCTGCACTTGAAGCTTGGTGATCTTTACCCATTTCATGAGCATCCACTTCTTGTTTAAGGGCAAAAGAATTTACCAGTGAATAACTATTGTGGTTATCAGAACAAAGGCCTGGTTTCTCTCGTAAAGAATCAGTAAAACAATGACTCGAATGCTTTCCTGATATAATATTTTCACTCTTTTCCTTCGGCAGTGTCGGGTGGAGAGGGCCTTCATTAATATTTTTGGAATGAACTTGAGCTGAATCATTGGCCAGAAAACCATTGGTATTAGGAGCTACACATGAGGAATCCTCACATTTAACTCTGCAGTCGCCAACTGGGTGGAGTTGTCCCATTTCTGGTATCATCTGTGATTCTTTCATTTGAGAAGATCCATGAGATTTTCCTGGATCTCTTTGATCTCTCTGAAGCAAGAGGGGACCTCCATCACTAGTTTTCTGACCCCCAGAAAAATCTTTTGCACATGCAGATAATGGATTGCCAGCTTCTTTGAAAATGTGTCGTGTTGAGGATATGACTGATGGGCACAGCTGTTTGGAGAAGAAGGCACCTTCATTGCATGGGATTTCTGGGTCTTCAGTATTTAAGGTGCAACAAATGACACCATTAGTCAGCTCAGGGAACTGACTATTTGATGTTAACACAGAAGAAAGCATTGGTACCTCTGAATCAAAGGGCACAGGCCCATCTACCACGCAAGATCCTGCAACGCCATCCAATTCTCCAAGATGTGAACAAGATACATTTGCAAGATTATCTTGTGTTTCTGACGTCATAGCTTCAGTTACATCCGGCATTTGATCTTGATCACAGTTATTAGGTGAACTTGCCAAAAACGAGCTCAGACCATCAAAGTAAGACTTCTCAATCACATCTTTCGCGTCAACATCCATGAAAAAGGGTTCATCATTCATAAGGGTGTTGGTTATTTCCACCAAATAACCTTCTGTATCAGCCATTTGATTTTGCACTTCCTCACTAGGTATGTCAGGTTCCAAATTGGAATCTGTAGTAACATCATGTCCCGATGCATGATCACTCTTAGCAACGATGTCAGTAGGAAGTGCATATATATCTCCTCCCTGAAGGTCTTTTTCCCCATGACCATCAGCGGGAATAGCAGATGCAGACAAGCCTTCATCAGTTCCCCAGATTGACAACCCACAATCCATTGGTGTGTTGAAGACCTGGTTGCCTTCAAACTCAGAGCAGATATTCTCTCCGAGCATATGGGGAATGTCCTTGTGTATATTAACTTGATCTACAGGAAAACCACCATCATCGTGATTACAATTAGTAATCTGAAAGTCATCTGTTGTGCATGCACCCCTCGCTGCAGCTCCATCATCAGCTAATATTTGTGGAAAAGAACAATCCATAATATTCATATTTGTTTCCTGAACTCCAAAATGATCTGAAATTGGATTGCCAAGCACGCAGTTTCCGGGTAGAGGCTCATCTTCAATCCCAACATAGTTTCCATCATTAGGCGCGACAAGGAAACTCAGATCCATTGAGTTAAACGGCTCATTTCGAATTCTTTTGCGCAATGCATAGTAACAGCTACGCACACTCTCAGACTTTCTCTTTCCAAACAAATTTTTGCTATCGTTTGAATTTCCAATTCTGCCAAATTTTGAAGGCAGGGAAGGAGCAGAACGTTCAAACTCAATTATGCGAGAAGACGCCTCCTCGGAAACAACTGGATCATAAAGGAGAGAATGCCATCGATCTTGCAGTTCTCTGATGGTGAATTTTCTTGAGAACTGCACAGCACCCTTAGCAAGAGATTCCAAAGAAGCACCGGCCTGAATATAGATACAAAAAAAATGTATAACAAAACAAGGATTTTATAAAACGAAACACAATTCAAAAGGATCATTAACAACAAAACAGAAACTGAATTAAACCGATGGGATAACTTCATGCTAACTGCACAACTTGGATCCATTTTCCTGTCGATACACCATCTATGCAAAGCAAATTACGGCACTACCTAGCCATATCTATGAAAACAAGCAGTATTTCCAAATTAACACTTTGGCACAGCACAAACTATTAACAGGTTTCGGCTTTTTGCAATAATATTAATCCGAAACAACAACAGGGTAATCTTATGAATATCTGCAACCCTTTACTTTATTAACTTAAAACTCTTTTAGTGACAACCGCCTTATGTTGCAACACGATAATCCCAGAATTTCAAAACAAGAAAGAAAGAACAGCATTATTCAGCTACTAGAAAAGAAAAACAAAAGAAACTTGAATTTGGGCGCGAGTATACAGTTACTTCCAAGTTAACAACAAGTACTAAAAGAAGAAAACTTGAAATTGAGGTCACAAGGAAAACCAACTCCAGAAACAAGTATGGAAAATACCCAGTTTTTCCCCTTCAAAATCAAACAAGGAAGAAAGAACCGTGTACCTCAATGGCGTTCTTCAACAAAAGGTCATCTTCAGGTATCCAAGTGGAAATGATTGGAGCCAAAGCCCCCATCTTTTCTTAGGAGCAGAACCAGCCAACAGCCGCCTTTCAAACCCCCCGCCCCCCTTTTCTTTACTACTTTCTCTTCCCACGATTTCTCTCCCGGACCGTCGCTTTGGGTCTCTCCGGGCTTGAAACATTAAAACGAAAAGCAAAGAACGAAAAAAGGTGGGGATGGGGGTGGCGGTTTTAAGAGAAAACCTAAAACTGAAACACCACAGTGTATGAAATCTGAAGGCAGAATTATTTATTTGGTCCCTCATACCTTTTAGAAGATTTCATTTTAGTCCTTTAACTTCTTTTGACCCTCGCTATCTTGTAAATTCTTTACCTTTCTACCGCTTTTCTTATGGTAAATTCTTCGGCTGACTGTATTGACTGTTGGTTGCGGCGCGTCGTAGTTAGTATCACCTGTACCTATCATTATCAATCATGAATTGTATTATAGATGGAATAACTCGAATTTTAATTTTTTTTAAAAGGTTGATTGGATTTAATTCGGTTGGTAAATCATTGGCATGAGGATATGTGTTCGAGAATATTTAAACGTACAATATCTTTGAATTATGAACTGAGAAAAGTTTGAGTAGTATATTAAAGTATGTTCTGTGTTAAATGTTCAATATCTTTTGTTTGGTCTTGCTAGTCCTTTGCTGATAGTATATCGGGTCTAGCCCGCTATGCATCTAATTAGGTATTATCACGTGTACTCTTTTTCTCCGACTAAGTTTAGGGGTTTTTAATGAGGCGCATAATAATAATAATAATAATAATAATAATAATAATAATTTCCGTGTTGTTATGAATATTTATCTATGTGGATGTCTATCATGATTAGAACTTTATCAAAGGAGTTTGATTTATTTATTATTAGGAACATTATCTCTATGAATTAGAGTTTAATGTATTATGTACTTCTTATGCCTATAAATAGATGATTCATTGAAGGCATTGTATACAATTATATTTTTAAGAATAATATAAATCTCTCTCTTTCTCTCATCTCTTTGTTCTTCTTGTTCTTATTCTTGTTCTTCTTTATTTTATTCACAACACGTTATCAGCACGATTTTGCTCAACTATCATGGTTCTTGTTGGTGATTCTCTAAAAAGATTTCAACTTGGTATTGGTGACTGCATCTACTATTTATTCAAGTTAGTTTGAAAAAAAAAATCGGTATGTTTTGCTTATTTATATATTGTTATATTGATTAGTTAATTATTCTAAAATTAAGGTTAGTATATTTCGATTCATTATTTGATTATTATTTTATTCTAATATTCGTACTTCCTCTTGAAACATATTTCCTCTTAATTAATTATTTTATTTTTATAGCATACTAATTTATAGACGCCTTTCGCGTTTACATGGAGCTTTCAAGATTAAAAAAAAACATATCTTCGAAAAAGATATTTTTAAGCAGAAGTGTTGAAATCGGTAATCATGGGAAAGTAATTTTGAAGGTATGTTTTCTCCATAAGAATTTATGTTATTAAATCTATATTTACCATGTTTATATGCGCTAACATTAAAATATGGAAGAAAACCCATAATCTATATTTGTGCGCTAACATTAAAATTGAAATTCTTTTCCCACCCTCAGTCTAAACATAATCAAATGGCGTTTGGCAAGTAGTTTGGTCCTAAATAGCGTTTTTTTATTTATAATTCAATCATATCATTCATGCTTATGTTTAGTTCAATTTAGCTCATGACTTATTTTATACATTTTAATCTGACTTTAAATAGTCGTTATTTTATGTTATTTCATTGATGAGAATTGATATTTTTCGTGTTTTAAGTTTTATATTATTTAAATGGCTTGGAAAGAGACGTGATATAAAAGGATTATGAGAAGCTGTCTCGGTCATTCACTATGTCTCCATCGTCATCGAGAGGAAAAATATTATCGGTAAACTCTATTTTATTTTATTTTATTTTCCTTTAAACTATAATTTTAAAGTGCGATATATTATGGTGATTTTGAATCTGCAAGAGACTGTTATAAAGCCTATATTTGCTCGAAAGCAATATTTCTTCTTCGTCGAAAAACTCGACCATAGACTTCTCCCAATTTCAAGTTACGAAAATTCGTCTTGATTCAAAAAAATTTATGGGAGGCATTCCCTGAAGTGAATGCAAAGCATGATGTTTATTCCATGCGATTATTAATGATGTGGCATTCCTTGAAGTGAATGCAAAGCATGATGTTTATTCCATGCGATTATCAATGATGGGGCATTCCCTGAAGTGAATGCAAGCATGATGTTTATTCCATGCGATTATTGGATCTATTTCATTCCCTGAAGTGAATGCAAACATGGTAAATCATTATTCAATTAGAGACATAATTTTGATATAATCCAAGTATAATTGGCTGGACATCCCGTTCTGCGAGGCTACTGGTCTCAAAGGAGGTTTTTAAAGGACCTTGTGGACAGGTTTAACAATGCCGCGTACGAGGATTAAATCTTTGTTCTCTGTGATAAGGATATGTGAAAAAGGTTTTAAAGGCCCACTGGCTCTACTCCATTCCCTGAAGTGAATGTGAGATTATATTATGGAAGGAATAAAAAAAATCACATTAAAAGTTGTGGTCGTGGTCGAGGCTATGCATATACACATGAAAAATATAGTTGTTTTAAGAATACTTCTACCCGCTGGTAGCGAAGTTATAAGGATGACAAGAGTGATAAAGATCATTCTAAGGAAGTGAAATCATTTTACCAATGTGATGTTATAAACCATTGGTTTTGTACTTGTCAAACGCCAAAGTATTATGGACTTTATCCATAATCATGAATGATAAATGAAATAAAATATAAACAAAATTTGTTTATGGCGAAAATAATTATGGCGTTATTGGTCCAACTCAATTGGATATTGTTAATTTTATTTATTTATTTTATGTTAATTTGTTTTATTTATTATTTATTTATGTTAGTTTGCTTTATGTTTATTTATTTCACATATTATTTATTTACGCTTTATGTTAATTTATTATTTGAAGAATATGATTACTTCCGGAATAAAATATACAATGAATTGTGGCTATTTATGCCTAGAATTGTGGCTATTTATGCCTAGCAGATAATGCATGTACTCATATTGTACTTAAGCATAAGAAATATTTTTCCCATTTAAATGCAAGGGGAAATATGAGTAGTATTTTTCAAAGTACTAAAATATCAATACTTCGGAAGAGCACTTGAAAGTTTATCTCTGATAGATAATCGACTTGATATGATGTGCTATATTTTATATTTTTCATTCCTCGAAGTGAATGATACAAAGTACATATTTTCATCACCTGAAGTAAATGAAACAAAGCACATTTTGAAAGGTGCACAATTATGCATTTCTCGATTAAAATGCAAGGGAATAATGTGAGTACTATATCCGGAAGTACTAATATCACAAAAGGCTCTGGTTGAGCAAATATATTATTGTCAAATGGAACTTTATTCCATATTCACAATGCGTTATACTCGTCAAAGTCATAAAGAGAGCAATATGAGTTCGCAAACTATCCTTTTTGGAATTATAGATAACATATGTTATCAATTGGCATTTGAAATAAATCAATATGGATATAAGTTTTGGTAGCCAAAAAGTCAGTTGAAAGCTCTAGAAGAGCTATATATTGCTACCAAAAGATAATTTCAATTGAAAGCTCCGAAAGAGCTAAATATATTCCTATTTAAAGGAACAATTTTGATGGTCGTACTAGACATGTACGAGTAAGATTGAATTACACGTTATGGTAAATAAGAAGTTTACAAATTCAGAGATATATACACATATATATAGTTGGCATAATCGGTTAGACCATCCTGATCAATAATGGTGCAGAAATTATTGAGATTTACATGCACGTGTATTAAAAGAACCTGTAGTTCTTGTGGTGCTTATTCTCAAAGGAATGGATTAAATTCCACTTATTAAAGAACATGAAGTTCTTGTGTTGCTTAAAGGAATTGATTAAATTCCACTTACTAAAAGAACCTGAAGTTCTTGTGTTGTTTGTTCTCAAAGGATATAGATGATCCCACTTACCAAAAGAATTAGAACTTAAAGTTCTTGTACTGAAGTTAAGACTGCATGTCTTTGCATATCTGAACGAAATATGGGCCCATATATCCACAAATGTGGAAAGTTTTATATGATTTTAGTAGATGCATCTACATTGTTTTATTGACTTACAACCAGAAGTTTGTGAGATTGATTCTAAAAGATTCAGATTATGCAGTTAGACTATTCGTCTTGAAAAGCTAGTGGGTTTATATTTTAGGCTATATCAGTTATTACAAAGCCTATTGATTATGAAAAATATAGTTTAGCAAAATTTCAATTGGATGCCTCCTATTTAATAGCTAAACTATGAGAACAAAAGAGTTATTATTTATATGGTGTTTCAATATAGCAACACTTATACGCATCAAGCCAACGAGTTATAATAAACTCCCCGTTATGATTGGGTTTTGGTCAGAAACCATACATTTCCCATTTTATGATTTTTGAATGTGCGATATGAATTGCTCCACCACAACGCACAAAATGGGTAAATAAAAAGGGTTGAGAATATATATTGAGTACGAGTCTCCCATTTTATGATTTATGACATGATTTTTCTCAACATCAGAGGGAGATAATAATCAGCTGGATAGAGGAAAATGAATTATCGTTATCTAGATCCTCGTATATGAACTAGAAGTTCATAAGATAATTCATGTTATTACATGTCAACTGCCAGACATATTTACTGACCCAATGAGAGTAATTAAGTCTATATACCAGCTGAAATGCTCTAAGTTTAAATTACATGTTAGAGCGAGAGAATGTAAATCATGCCTGAAGCATGATAGTTGAAATGGTTCCAATGATCAAAGTTCTCGTAAATAGAAAGTAATATGAGATGGTCATATATTGGAGGCGGGTGCTCCTGAAGAGACCCAAGACATAACAAATAATAAAACTCTATAAGAGTTTCAGGTACCTGAAATAAAGATTGAAATCTTGAAGAGATCTCGATGAGTTATGTCATTACGAGAATGGAACCAGAAAATTGGAAAGTTGTCGACAACGATTTTACAAACAATTTTACATAAAATACTTCTATAGAAGTAAAGAAAGAAATCGAGGATCTTGTATAAAATCTATCCAGAAGTATAGATATTGAATTGGCCAATGTTGAAAGACGCTTTGAACTTATAAAATAGAAGTATTTGGACCACCAGTCCAAACACCTAAAGGTGTAATGCAAGTGAGGCACAAATAAGTAGTCGTAAATACGACTTGAACTATGATTTATGAAAAGTTTTAATTACTTCATGGTGGATGCAATTACTTTGGCAATTTTGAAAATTTTACATGCGTCTAATTATTTGTGGATCCATATTTATCCTTGAAGGATCTAAAATGCTATAAGCATATGGAAATTTATGAGGAAATTTATTTAGACATGTCTCATGAATATTTTGGCGCATTTGGTATAATCGCCTTAGTGAATACTAATTGAGAAAATAGTATAAGAATGATCAGATTTCCTTATATATTTTATAAAGGAGTTTGGATCAAGATCCATTATGATAATTTTAGAACTCCTAAAGAGTTTCAAATTGGAAACTCATGAAGTACTTTCAATACAAGTACTTGAATCTTGACATCAAGTTTATCTCGACCTGAAGATCGAGCATTTTTATATATTTCTTTTGTCTATGAATAAACATAAGCTGAAAGAATCTTAAAGAAGATTCAATATGAATAGAGCATATCTATTAAGTATCCCAATAGTTGTAAGATTGTTGGATGTGAATAAAGATAATTATATCTTTTCTTGGTCTTGAAGCACTATATATTAGTTGGTCAAGAAATATCTATGAATATACAAAGATCATTACATTTAGGTCTTCAAACATTCGTTGATGCCTCCTCCATTGTCGTAGAAATAATTGTTATGCACGAGGCAAGCCAAAAAATGTGTTTGGCTAAGACTATTGACCCAACATATCCAAAAGATATGTGGATTTACTTTTACAAGATATGATAAAAGCTATCTTGTGTGAAGATAACGCAAGATGTATATCTCAGTTTGAAAGTGGATACATCATGAAACATATTACTCCAAAGTTTCATCCCTCACGATCTTTAGAAAAATGATATTCAAGATTAAATTATGAAGATTCAAAGATCTTCTGTGATGTTTGCACGAGGGGGAGTAAATACGCGTTGCACTCTTTTTCCCTTAACCGAGGTTTTGTCCCAATGGGTTTTCCTGGTAAGGTTTTTAATGAGGCAACATGTTATGCGTATCAAAGATGTGTGTACTCTTTTTCCTTCACTAAAGAATTTTTTTCCCACTGGGTTTTTATCTTAGTAAGGTTTTAACGAGGCACATTATCTTCATAGACATCCAAGGGGGAGTGTTATGAATATTTATCTATGTGGATGTCTATCATGATTAGAACTTTATCAAAGGAGTTTGATTTATTTATTATTAGGAACATTATCTCTATGAATTAGAGTTTAATGTATTATGTACTTCTTGGTATGAATATAAAAAACTAGTTAATTGTACCGTATGTCCTCATGCTATGAATTTCATTCTAAATTGTTCTTCACCCTATGACGATTATAGTTTAGGGGCGTATAGTACAATAAACTTATTTTAAATTTTAATTTTTTAGGTTTAAAGTTTTTTTTTGTTTTGTGCTCATGACATTTTGAATTGGAGTTATTTTTAGATTTATTCATTCAAGTTTGATACTTAATTATTTAAATTCGGGTTATTTTAAATTCAAGTTATTTATTTAGATTATTCTGGTTTGACCATTAAAGTCTTTGGTCAAATTTGTTTTTTTCAATCAAACTATTTATTTAATCGAGTTAATTTTATTACAAATTTAATAACAATTAGAAAAAAATTAAAATAAATATTTAATATTTAATAGATAATATAAAAAATCTTTTGAAATAAGGAAAATAACAACACTATTCAATTTATGTTTAAATTGTTGTTATGAACATTTTTTTCGCAAGGCAATGTGATCATTTTATTAATAATTAAAATACCACTCAGAGTATCAGTCACACCAACGCTCTTATGATGAAAGTTGGGTTTCACAACAACGCTCAGCAACACCTGCTTTTTCACAACAACACTCTTCTGATGAAAGTTGGGTTTCAATTGGTCTGTGATGAGGAAAAGTTGTGAGTTCAAGTGCTTAAAGCGTAATACAAATGGTATGGTGTAGTCCTTCAGAGTATCAGTCGCTCTATTTGTTCTCGTTTATGGAAAAGTTGTGAAAGTTGGGTTTCACCATATGTTTTCAACTTCATCGGCTTATAAGGCTCTTGATGCGCATATGCCGGACTGTGGGATTGGGTTGTGACGAGTTACTTGGCGCCTGAATGTTCCGCAGAGGGTGCATACTTTTCTTTGGTTGGCAAAGCATTATCGACTATTAACGAACGTTGAGCGTTGTCGTCGTCACCTTTCTATATTCAGTTCCTGTCTGGTGTGTATGCAAGGTGAGGAAGATTTGGATCATGTGTTTCGTCATTGTTTCCGTTCTAAGCAAGTTTGGTCCAAGCTAATCAGGCATGACATGTTGCACCTTTTCTTCTCACGTCCTTTTGATGTTTGGTTTGAGGGAAACTTGAGAGGAATTGGTCACGCCCAGACTTTGGAGAATGATTGGAACATTCTTTTTGCGGTTACATGTTGGGAAATGTTGAAAAGTATGTGTTTGTTTGTGTTTAATAATGGTCGTGATCGGTATGGAGATGTTGTAGAGTACAACCGTCGTCTGCGTGATGAGTTGGTTGCGAATCGTCGCTCTAGGGACGATGTGGTTGGTACTGTGGCACCGCAAACGAGATGGCAGAGGCTGGCGTAAGGGTGGGTGAAAGTGAATGTCAGCGGGGCTGTTGGTGGAGGATGCGATATGGCTGCTACATGGGGTGTCTTCATGATAGTATGAGAGTCTGGTTATTTGGTTTTGCCCGAAGTTTAGGATCGTATTCGATAATTGTTGCGGAATTATGGGCAGATGCTCTTGTTCATGCATGACGGTTAGGGTTTCGGCGTTTAGAGTTAGAAGTGGATAACACAATTGTGGTTCATATTTTGAGTGGTGCATCCATGGCTTGGGCTGACAGTGCTCTTGTGGTAAGGATAAAAGAGTTCTTAGTTAGGGATTGGGATGTTCGGATTTCTCATGTGTGTCGCGTTGCGAATATGATTGCGAATGGTTTGACCAGGATGGCTAGAGGACGCTCTGTGGGAAAATATCTCTATGCTCAACTACCATCGGAGGTGTTATCTTTGCTTAACACTGATCAAAATTTATTATGAGGGTTTATGCACGGGACCATGTGTTTTTAATGTAGTTGTTCTTGTATAGCTTGCTCTAATGTAATTATTACAATAAGTACTCTTTTCCTCTGTAACTCCCTAAACTTGTTTATACATTACATCGAATTCTAGGATGTCACATTAGGATCACAAGAGCGACTCTCAATAAAAATTCATATAAAAATGTTTTTCTTTAACCATATTAAAACCGAAAAAACAAACTTCTAGTTAAAATACCATTTCAGAAAATCATCTAAACATATAATAGAATCTCAGAAAACATATTACAGACTCTGACATAAAACAATACACGACATACACACCCACTAACTGTACTAGTACCATACTTCGAAAGTAATACAGAGAGAACTTCAACATTGATGTCGGGTATACTTGTATCAGACATCAGGAATCAGAGGTCGTATTTTTACTTCAAATGATAGGATCACTTGAGATCAAAATAGATAGGCTTGATTTTTTATCAGGGAGGTTAGTCATGTATACATGGTATACATTAGATGGTCTAAATTATCACTCAGAGGTCCTTCATAATCACAGAAAGGAGACACTGAACTATAGGTCATTCTAGAATAATTTCAGCATCAAGAACCTTATTTGAAGGAATTCGAATTCAGAATTATACATGAAGGTCATTCAGAATTTTCGGTATATCATGATTATGTAGGAATTCAGATATATCATGATAGATTTTGGAAATTCGAGTAGATCATGATAATTTTAACTTTCGAAGGTAATTTTTTTATTATCCCAATGAGGGTAGTACTGTTACTTGCAGTATCCAAGACTTCTAACAACTTATCCATCCTCCAAGTCCAGTAGAACTGAAAAGTTCTCATTATCACGATACTTACCAAATATTTGGACATGTGCATTTCACCTGAACTCAATCTTTAGCACCGAATGTACCCTTTTAGAGTAACATGTTACTTTTACAAATAAGAATGTACTTTCTCCAAGTAAAATGGAACATGCCTTCATATAATAATATTCTTCTAATATTGCATTAGCAACTGAAACGACTAACAATTATGAGTCGTGTATTACAACTTTTAGAGACATTATACTCGTTTGACTTTATTGGTATTTCTTATTTCAAAGTTTTAGAAGTATTTTCTGTCATTTTAATATTTGAGAGAATTTAAGACACTTTGATGCCCAAAGGTATTTTAGTTATTCCGATCCTTTCCAACTATTCATTCATTTCAGATCTCGAAAATATATCCATCATTTCAGTTAATTTTAAATTTTGGTGCCCGAGAATATTTTAGTCATTTCAATCAATTTAGTATTTTCTATCATTTAGATCAATTTAGGAATACGAAAAATTTCCAGTAAATTTATCCTCAATATTTATCCAGATTTCGAAAAAAATCCAATTGTTGTGTTATCACACATGTTTGCATCTTGATATTAAAACCTTTCCCAATAGGTCAGGGATTTTAGATGAAGTCATTTTAGTCATCCTTATGTCTCAAGGGTATTATCATCATTTTATATCTAAATATTTTTGACATTGAATCTTTTAACACTATTAATCGGGTTAGGAGATTAATTGTCTTATCAATTATTTATTGAACACTAGATCCTTCCGATTTATTAACCTTTCCATTCGAGTATTTCAATCTTACCTAGATTATCATACTTATATTTCATATCTGATTTGATTTAAGCAAAGTTAAGATTACACTTCGTCATAACTAATGCATGCATTAACCGAATACAAACATTTTCATAAAGCATACAAGAGGTAGTAATATATTACCTCAAATACGTACTACATCGGCCGACCTATGGTACTTCATTCGATCATTCTCGACTTTGAATTCGATGTCCCAATGCCTCCCAGATTCAAAGATATACGCATGTCGAAGCTTTTAACGTCTAAAAACGGCTAAAAACGGTCGAAAATCGTTCGTATCCAAATCGGAGAGTAAGGCTTCTCCTCGCCGAAACTTTCGAACGATCTCCACGACAAACAATCTGACGGTCCGGCGAGTGACTCACCTGGATGCAACCGCAGAACGACGGGGACACGGGGGAGCGAGCGGTGTTAGCCACGGACGGCGAATCGGCTAAAAAAATAGAGAGCAAACCCTTGATTCTCGGCAAAACTTTAGACGATATTTGGAGGCAACCGACAGCGCTATTGCGCGAGTGGCTAACGGGGTTGTGTCCGGAGTACGACGACGAGTACGCCAATAATAGCGGTGCACGCCGCAAACTAACGATGGCTGAAATTGGGGCGGCAAACGACAGTGAGGAGATGAAGAGTTTAAAACTCTCTGGAACTCCCTCAATCTCGACCAGAACCAAATGGGTGCATTAATTGCCAAGGGGACAGCTGGAGATTATTTGTTTTTGTGTTAAAGCACTTAAAGAGAAATATAAAATAATATCCGGTCAAAACAAGACACTAAAGGGTGTTTAGCTGAGCAGTTAAGATAGAAATATTGGATGTTGAGGCCATGGGTTCAAAACACCTCAGCTCAATGCATTCCTTCCTCTTTCTTTTTCTTTTACCATTTTTTTATTAACCATAAAATCAGAGTTACATCCTCTATCTAAATTTATAGAAATTTTATCCTCTATCTAAATTTAAAAAAAAAAATTAACGAGACTTATGATAACAACTCCTTTCATAAAAAATACCACTCATAGTGGTATACAAGAACCTCAAGGTCCATCCACATTTTTAGTGTTATTTGTATAATTTACAAAATTTTATTTGCTTAAACTAAACGTAAGAAATGAAGTGATTAGCTAATAGGAAATAAGAAAAAAAAAGAGGCACAAAAACCTTTTGGAAATAAATTCAAAATCAAGTCTTGTGCGTTAGGAAAGTCTAATTAAATTTTGATATAATTATTTGTAATTACATTAATGTAGTATGTTATTATAAGTTATGAATTTTAAATTTTTTTGTTTAATCACTAGTTTGACTAATCCAGATCGAATTTTTCAGAAATTCCAATACGAGACAACATTTTCAACTTAATTTTTTCTATTCGCAACGCTAAGGTTCGAACCTCAGACTTTACTTAAGGGATTTAACGCCTCATCCACTAGATCAACATATTGTTGGTTATGTTATGAATTTTATTGAATTGAGTTTTAAATTCTTAAAGGATGAGTGAAAGTTAGTGCAGTTATACACGTAATTTCATTAATACTAAACATTTTAAACTAAACATTTTGAGGAAGTACATTTGGCCGTTTGATCAAACTGCTCATCTTTGTTCCTTATATTCCCGTAAGCAATGTGTTCAAGACACATTAGGAGTACTCTCATTCGTTTCCCTAGAGTTCTTCTTCCCATCTCCTCTAGGTAGGATTAGAATTAAATTTAATATTTGTTAAAAGAATATTTTTAAAAAATAATGCTAAAGTAACCCATAATTTTTTTAATAGTAACCCATAATCTTATTCAGAACGAAGATGTTATGCTAAATTAATAGCTCAATACTATAAGTTTGTTTATAACAAAGTATACCATAAAGGTTAAATATACTGTCAATCATCGATTGAGTTTACTTTAATTGACATGTTATTATATAATATAAAAAAAGAAATTAGATCAAATACGTTCAAGTGTTCAATATTCTTCATTTTATGGGTGAGAAAATATTTGAATAGTATAAACATTATATCAAATTGTATGTTAAAAAATATGCAATCAATCCCTATACTGGAATGAAGTTTGTCATTTAGTCCTTATACTAAAAAAACTTCAAAATTAAAGTTTCTCTTGCTTTTTTTTTTCAATTTAAAACCTCAGTCCATTCGTTAGTATTTTTCGTCTATGTTTATCATCAATACACCCATACAATCATACCAATTTTAAAAGCAAAACATTAAGAACTCAATAAACATATATGAAAGTAAACATGGACAGACGCAAAACTTTATGTTAGGAGACGAACCTATAGAATTTTAGGGGCGAACTTATAAAATTTTAGGGGGGGGGGGGCGAAAATAAATTTTCAATAGGAAATACATAGAAAGCTTCTAATTTTTTTTAAATCATATAGAAATTTCAAAATTTTAGGGGGGCGACCGCCCTCTCTAGGTCATGCCGGAAAGTAAGCAAAATTTAACAAAATGATCATTTAAAAATATAGTTTGGAAAATAAAAAATATATATAGAAATTTGCATAAAATTAAAAATAATCTTTTAAAGAATGAAAAAATATATATTTTATATTCATGTTAATTTTATGTTCGATTTTTTGCCCGAACATAGTTCTGAATTCTTTCGAAACATTTTTATAATTTTCTTGAATACTATATATTTCAACTTTTATAATGCTTATTTTCAATTCATGAACAGTGTTATATTTTTAATTTTTGGAAGATTATTGTAATTTTTGTAATTTTAGAATTTTTTTGAATTTTAAATAATATTTTTAAATTTTATTAGTTTTACTTTTTTATAGTTTCTTAATAATTTTCTTCAGAAATTTAACCTTTAAAACATACATCAAAATTAATAATTTTAGTTTTGGTGGGGTAATTTTCTTTTGAAGTTCTTCTCTTGGTTTATTCAAAGAACAGAATAATTCCAAAAAATATCTATTGTTTGTCCCCTCAGCCCAAATTTGTATGTAAGCATAAAGTTTGGTGATCCCTTTAAACTCATGGTCAAAGGCCCACGGCCTATCAACTGCGTTAACTATTGAATTTATATGAAAGCTGATGGTATTTAATTTTTTTTACTTTTCTTTATTGTTTTTCTTTTTAATCTTTAATTTTAATCATTTGTTGCGGCTGTAGGAGTTAACGGACGCATCCCTAAAACGTCAATAAAGAAGAAAGGTCTGACTCTTGATACTTCAAATGAAAAAAAGGGCGATGATTATCAATGGAGAAGGGTGAATGCTCAAATGCGACCGAGATTGAGTTTAAATTGAGCAAACTAACAGAGTTAGTTAGCTTTCTTGGTAGTTAGTCTTCTTGAATTTGATTCTTATTTAGTATATATAGGATATGTGTTAAGTGTTTTAATTAACTTTTGCAAAGCATATTTTACCTTTGTAAAAACACACAGTTTGGTTAAATAATAAAACAAAAGCTTTTTTTTTCTTTTGTTTACGAGCCTCAAAATTTCAAATCGACAACCTCCCTGAAATCTCCAAATCGAAATTCTCCCAAATCCTAGAAAACGAGAACTTAACATGGTATTAGTTGGTTCTTCCGAAACGCATTCCTCTGAGTCTTCTTCTAGATTTCGTCTTCTTGATCCCTCCGACGAGTTCTATATACACCCAAATGAAAATCCTTCCCTTGTATTAACCTTCGTTTTTCTTTCTGGCAACAACTACCATTCTTGGTCCCGGTCAATGCGTATGGTCTTGATTTCCAAAAACAAATTCTAATTTGTTAATGGATCCCTGAAAGAGCCAAATGAGTCTGATGTGAGCTATTTTACGTGGGTTAAATGTAATAACCTCGTCCTCTCTTGGCTCCAGCGTGCTATCAGTCCGGAGATTGCCCAGTCTGTTCTTTGATTCGACACAACCTACGAGCTTTGGGCTGATTTGCGAGACCGATTTAGTCAAGGAGATATCATTCGCGTATCTGATTTATAGTAAGAGTTTTACTCTCTCAGTCAAGGTATAAATTCTGTTCAAACTTTTTATACGCAATTAAAAGTTCTCTGGGATGAGTTGTGTGTTTTGCGGCCGCTTTCTTCTTGCTCTTGTGATGTTGTAAAATTTAAGAAGCAAGATTTTGTGTTGCGATTTCTTAGAGGTCTTCATGAGTCGTTTGCTGTTCCTAAATCCCAGATCCTCATGATTAAACCTTTTTCAGAAATTCACAAAATTTTTTCTATTATCATACAACATGAAAGGTCGGTTCATGTTAGTCCTTGTGATTCTCATGTCTTAGTTGTTGATAGAAATGCAAATAGGTTCAAGAAACCTTCTTGGTCTCAAAATAACAGTGTTAGTCGAAAGCCATTATGCACCTTCTGTGGTATTTCTGGTCATTCTATAGACAAATGCTATAAAAAGCATGGATATCCTCTGGGATATAAATTTAGGTTTGGCATGGTCAGTAAAGCCAATCTTGTCCATGAACAGTCTTCTTTTGATCCCTCAATACAGTCTTCTGTTGTCAAAACTGAGGGTTTGTCTTTTACTAAAGAACAATTTGAAGGGTTAATGTTTATACTTCATGAAAAAGGTCTTTCTGGTCCTAGTTTTGGTCCTTCTCCAGCTACAACCCATTCTACTGTGAATGCCTTGTTGTCTGACATTGCTTCTCCACCAGTCACAAGTGATGATCCACGTATGATTTTGTCTTGCTTTTCATCAGTTTCATCTTCTTGGATAGTTGACTCAGGTGCAACTGATCACATTAGCAATAATATAGATTTGTTTAGTTCATATACTGATATTAGTGATAAGTTTGTTAAATTACCAAATGGTAATCTGGTTTAAGTATCACATATAGGAACTATTCTTCTTAATAATAGTTTAATTCTAAAAGATGTGTTGCACATTCCATTTTTTTATTTTAATCTTATTTCTGTCAGTAAGTTAACTTTAGGTCCAAATGTTTCTGTTTTCTTTTCTAACAATTGTTGTTTAATACAGGATGTCCCATCCTGGAAGACGATTGGTACTAGGGATGAGCATTTCACTCGGGCCCGACGGGTTCCGACCCGACCCGGCCCGAACGGGTCGGGTTTTTTTGTAAAAAAATCAGGTTCGGGTCGGGTCAGGTCGGGTTTTTGTGGAGGGTGAGGTCGGGTCGGGTCGGGTTCAGGTTTAGGGTGAAAAAAAATCTGACCCGACTCGGGACTAATAGTGTAATTTTTCCATAATTTTTTAGGGATATTTGTAATAATACCCCCTTTTATATAATTTTTTTATAATTAGGTCCTTAAAATTGATTTTTTATTTACAATTTAGTCCTTAAATTTATTATTTTTACAATTAAGTCTCTTAAAATTATATTTTTACAATTAAGTCCCTAAAATTGTTTTTTTTATATAGATCGGGTCGGGTCGGAGTCGAGTTTAAGGTATTTATTTTCGGGTCGGGTCGGGTTTTTAAAAGATATGATCGGGTCGGGATCGGGTTTAGGGTTAATATTTTCGGGTCGGGTTTGGGTGGGCCAAAAACCCGGCCCGACCCGACCCGTGCCCATCCCTAATTGGTACATCTAGTATAGTCAAAGGCCTTTATCAGATGTTGGATTCTTTTTCTGTTGATTCTGCTGTCTGTAATGTATTTTCTTCTCCTTCTCTAAATACATGACATGCTAGACTAAGACATCCATCTAGTCGTAGGATGCATTTCTTTTCTCAGTTACATAATAGTATTCCTTCTGGTGGTATCTCTGATTGTGATGTGTGTCGTTTAGCAAAGCACAAAAGGTTGCCTTTTCTTAAAAGTTGTTCTGTTTCTGATTCTTGTTTTGATATTTTACATATGGATGTTTGGGGCCCCTTTCCAATTAAGAGCTTATATGGACATAGTTATTTTCTTAATATTGTGGATGATATGTCTAGGTTTGTGTGGATATTTCCTATGAGTGTCAAGTCTGAAGTTAGAAATTTAATTGTCAGTTTTTGTACTTTCATTGAAACTCAGTTTTCTAAACGTGTCAAATATATAAGGTCTGATAATGCTCAGGAATTTAAAATGGTAGATTTCTTTAATAATAAGAGCATTGTTCATCAAACTTCTTGTACTCATACACCTCATCAAAACATCATTGTAGAAAGAAAACACCAACATTTACTCAATGTTGCTAGGTCTTTAAAAATTTATGTTGGTGTACCCCTAACTTTTTGGATAGATTATATTTTGCATGCTTGTTTCTTAATCAATATAACTCCTACTCCCATTTTAGATAACAAAGCACCTTATGAATTGCTTTTCAATAAAACACCTAATCTTAGTAATTTAAAATTTTTTGGTTGTTTGTCTTATGCATCTGATTTACCTAAACCTGCAACCAAAATGGATCCTGGGGCTATTAAGTGTGTTTTTCTTGATTTTCTTAAGAATGTTAAAGGTTACAAATTATACAATTTAAATACAAAATCTGTTTTTATTTCAAGAGATGTTATTTTTAATGAAAGTGTTTTCTTTTTCTTAATTCCTCTTCTGATCTTGTTCTTTCAAATTGTGACAATTCTTCATTGTTTCTTGATGATTTAAAGTTTTCTAATCTTTGTTCTTCACCAGACCAGCAATCTATTTCTCTTGTTCATTCTGATCATCCCCTCAATGTTCATGCTGATAATTCTGATGCTTCTCTTTTTGTTTATCATTCAGATAGTTTAGTTTTTAATAAGAATGATATGCCTTCCAATCTGGTTAGTTCTAGACCTTTCAGAACCATTAAATTTCCCCAAAAGTTCCATGATTTTGAGGTAAATTTACCTAAAATCAGAACTACTCCTCATTCTCTTGCTAATGTTTTGTCTTATAACAATATATCTGATCATCATCGGTCTTTTGTTTATAATTTTGACATTTTGTCTAAACCAAAAACATATAAACATGCCTTTAAACATGATTTTTGGAAACTTGCAATGCAAGAAGAAATTTAAGCCTTAGAAACTAATAATACATGAGATTTAGTTCCTTTGCCTCCTAACAAAAGTATCATAGGATGTAAATGGGTTTTCAGAACAAAATTAAAATCTGATGGTACTCTTGATAGGTATAAGGCTAGATTAGTGGCTAAAGGGTACACTCAACAGTTTGGTGTATACTTTCTGAGCACTTTTAGTCCTGTTGCAAAAATGACAACTACTAGGACTTTAATTGTCATTGTTGCCTCTAAACAATGGAAATTACAACAACTTGATGTTAATAATGCTTTTCTTCATGGTTCTCTACATGAGAAAGTATATATGGATTTGCCTCCTGGATATTCTAATGAAAACAGTTCTGGTTTAGTTTGTAAATTAAAGAAAAGCTTATATGGGTTAAAATAGGCTAGTAGGCAATGGAATGAAAAGTTAACCTTAGCTCTCCTTGAACAAGATTTTTCACAGTCTGTTGCTGATCCTAGTTTATTTACTAAGGGTATTGATAATGACTTTGTTGCTTTAGCCATATATGTGGATGATGTTATATTAACTAGTTCAAATTCCGATCACATTGATTCTATCAAAACTTTTTTACATAATACTTTTAAAATAAAAGATTTAGGTGATCTGAAGTATTTCTTGGGCCTTGAAATTGCACGGTCTAGTTCTGGAATCAATATATGCCATAAGAAATATACTCTTGAATTATTATCTGAAACTGATTTTTTAGAATCTACGCATGTTTCAACCTCTATTATTGTTACTAGAGGATCTCAACGGTTACATAAAAATGATGGAACTCCTTTAGAGGATGTCACAGCTTATAAGAAATTAATTGAAAAGTTGTTATACCTTACTAATATAAGGCCTGATATAGCCTTCTCTGTTCAACAATTGTCTCAATTTCTCTCTTGTCCTACTCATCTAAATGCAACGCACATGATTCTGAGGTACTTAAAAGGTACCCAGGTCATGGTTTGTTTTTTCCCTCTAACAATGATCTCAAACTTCAAGCTTTTGCTGACTCAGACTGGGCATCATGTCCAGATTCTATAAAGTCTGTCACAGATTTTTGTGTCTTTCTTGGTTCTTCATTAGTTTCTTGGAAATCTAAAAAAACAGCAAACTGTATCCAAGTCTTCTAGTGAAGCTGAATATAGAGCCCTAGCCTCAGTTACTTGTGAAATTCAATGGTTATTTTACTTGCTTAAAGACTTTCATATTCCTTTTCATGCAGCAAATCTTTTTTGTAACAATTCTTCTGTTATCCAAATTGCAGAAAACCCAGTGCATCGTGAGCGTACCAAGTGTAACCCCCTAAACTCGGCCTAGAAGAATAGACCGAATTTAGAAAGTTACGTTTTGAAAACTTTCCCTCAAGAAATCCAATTTTAAAAATTATACTTTAATTAAAATAAAATAACATAAATTTAATAATAAATAAAAATATAATATCATAATAAATGTTATAATATTTATATAAAATCTCTGAATTAAAATAACAGTAAATCAATGCTAAAAATAATCCTAAAACATAAATAGTCTAAAATTACATCCATGTCCCAAAATAATAAATAGAAATCTAATTAAACTAAAATAGTTTCGCACTGAATAATAAAATAACCGGATAAAATCTGAGATCCTCCAAGTACCACGTCATCTAAAGCCCAAAGGTATCTGTAAGTGAAAACTATGAGGGAGTAAGCTAAAGAGCTTAGTGTGTCTCTAAAGTGTAAGAAAAACCATAATTACAAAATATAATATTATTTTGAATGAAATCTTTTAAACCATAACACAAATCACAAGCGCAGTGCAATGCACTCAACTACATCACCGTCCGAAGAGTAAGGTTCCCCAGAACCACTCTTTACATCGTCACCAATCCGAAGTGGAACTCAACCCGAAGGGTGGAACCACTGATCCGAAGTGGAATTCAGCCCGAAGGATGAAACCACTGAACTTCCTCCGTACAAATCCCAACCCATGCTCATACATATATGATGTTTAAAAATCAAATTTCATAAATCCGATATTCCGTAAACATACTTCATAAACCATAGTCCATAAATTCATAAATCATAATTCCGAAAATCTAATGTTTCATAAATCAAATATTCCATAAATCATAATTAAAACACATTCTGAATTCATATGCACATGATGTCAATCATACAATCCATAATACATATAATAATCACACAATGTGTAAAACACAAACACATAGAAAAATAATATATACTTTATTTTTAGCAACAGAAGAAAACACACCTTAAACGGCAATAGCTCTAACGACGAACAAAGGGAGGTTGCGACTTCGATGTAAGGTGATGACAACGTCAATTCGAAAAAAATTCATAAAACATGAGAATAACTAAGAGCGACAACACTTTAAATCTTAAGGCTTAGGTTTATTTCTGTACGTAATAACTATGACTATATAGAGAGAGAGTTGAGAGTTGGTAATCTAAACAAATTAGGTTTAGAATAATATTAATAATAATAATAATAAAACAAGAATTTAAGTTGAAAAATGAGAGTCAATTCAACCATGAGAAAAAGGGAAATTAGAATTCAATTTTAAAAAATATATATATATTATAAATAAAATGAAATAAAATAAAAGTTTAAAGGGTTTTAATCGAGAATTAAAAGAGTCCATGTTCTTTTTTTATTCTAATTCTGACATCAATTAATAAAAAAATAAAACAATCAATTAATCCATTGATTTTCGGTAATACATCAGTTTGGCACAAAAGTAATTAAAATAAAAAAAAGCCAATGTTTCATTTTTATTCAAATTCTTATAAAAGGAGATCGACAACATAAAGATTAATATATACGTATATAATATCCATATATTATAAGTGGAAAAACATAAATAAATTACACACACATAAATAAATCATATGATATATGTATAAATAGTTCACGATTTTGATCCATAAATCCAAGTTTCTCATGATTTAATCTTGAGATCAAAGGTTTCGAAATTAAAATCCAAATGTTTCCAAACTATAATTATAATTTAATTTTGAAAGTTTAATTTTTTTTTTGCAAATCGATCTCAAAATTTTTCAATTTTTAACAAATCTCTTCAAAAATTATCAAAAAGAGTTTTAGAATTTGTGAATTCTAAAATAAGGGTTTTTAATTTAGGGAAAAATTCGGGGTGTTACACCAAGCATATTGAGATTGATTGCCACATTATTCGTGAAAAGATATATCAAGGACTGATCAGAGCAATCAGCTTGCAGATTTCTTGACGAAGGCTCTACCTAGTTTTTCTTTTCATTTTCTAGTTTTTAAGTTGGGCATACATAATATATATGCTCCAACTTGAGGGGGCTAACAGAGTTAGTTAGCTTTCTTGGTAGTTAATCTTCTTGAATTTGATTCTTGTTTAGTATATATAGGATAGGTGTTAAGTGTTTTAGTTAACTTTTACAAAGCATATTTTACCCTTTGTAAAAACGCACGTTTTGGTTAAATAATAAAACAAAAGCTTTTTCTTTCTTTTGTTTACGAGGCTCAAAATTCCAAATCGACAACCTCCCTAAAATCCCCAAATCGAAATTCTCTTAAATCCTAGAAAACGAGAACTTAACACAAACTAATTAAATATTTTGATTTTTTGTTCTCTTACTTTTTCTTTATTCTTCATTTTTTGTTCGAATCGCATGAAATGATTGTGAATTGGACCATGAATGCAAATGTCACCAGGCTAAAGTTTCGACCTAGCAAACCGCGTGGCCTTAGTTGATGTTCCTACGACAAACGATTAAGTCAGCCTAAAATCTCTCTTTAGAAGATCAAACCCTTCCAAGGCATTAAACCCTTCCAAGGCACTCGAACGAAGAATCATTTTAAACGGAAGCGAACAAACGAAAGAGCAACCAAGAACAAAAGAAAGAACGCAAAGAACAAAAGAGAGCTTTCTTGGAGTGAATGACTTGTATTACTCAATGAATAGATGATTACAAATGAGGTGAGGATGCCTCTATTTATAGTTAAACCCCCTTACAATAAACGGACGAGATCGTTTTACAACAACGAATCAGATCGAAAGCTACCTACCAAATCTAAGCTATCTAAGGAATCCTTTTCTTATGTTCGCTTTCACATATTCTGATCCTCTATTAATTCATCAAGCTCAATGTGTTCAAGATTTTTATCCGTCTCTAACGGTCGAGCCAAGTCAGATGGTCTTCTAGGCATGCCCAAAGTTTTGTAAAGAACTCTTTAGGCACTCTGTTGCGCATGTGTCTCAGTTGCTAACTCACGGACCGTGACACAAAGCCATCTTATGATAATGCCTGGATTGATACTTTTGATGTTTAAAAATCTTTTGATAATTGTCGATTCTTGATTCAATAGACAATGTATTGAATTGATACTCATCCACCAAAACTCTAAAAACCGATTCAATAGACAATGTATTGAATTGATACTCATCCACCAAAACTCTAAAAACCGAAAAGACAACAAAAAGAAAAAGTAAAGAGACTTTTAATAATAGTACACACCATAACATACATACATTAGTTTCCACGGCAATATATCATTCAACAAGTGGAGATTCTATTGCAGTGCAAAGCATATGGGATACATAAAATATAAAAATAAGTTTTTTTTTCTTCTTCTTCTAAAGAAATACTCCATATAGATATAGATATGCTAGCCGAGCAAAGGAAAGGTTGTGATCTCCGATCCTCCTCCACTGTGAAGACTGGGATGGCTAGGCTGCAAGCGTAAAGCAAATACACGAGGACCTCCGTTTTGGTATCCGATAATGGTCTCATAATCCCCTCCATTATCAACTAAACCGTATGGATCTTCTTTGAGTACATCCTAATCAAAAAGTTGACACATAAATAAAATCACTCTTAAGAAATGATATCCTTTAGGTTAGCAATTCGAAGCCTGAAATCTGTTTCCGTAATTTCTTTTTCGATTCTCAAACCGGGACTTCTTTTTAAGTTGATGATGCTTACCAGTTCATGTAACAAGTTTTTGTGGATCTCTTCCTCATTCCTCAGCTGCAATTCAAGATGGTATAGAAGAATGAGATGAATCATATTGCATTAAGATCTATCACCAAATTCAAAACATATCAAGTGTTATATTCAATAATTTTTCATATAGGTTTACATAGAAATACCTTCTTTTTGGAAGTGTCGATTTGATTGGTGATCACACGATACTGCCGATGCAAAGATTATTAACATAAATCTGGTCAGCTTCCATGTCAAAAGGAATTTCATCCAAAAATTTATATATATTTATTTTGTTTTCAATAAAGCATGAAGAGAAACAACAATAAGCTGAATCAACACACCAAAAAGACAACATATACAAACACGACGGACACAGAACTTTATGTTAGGAAGGGCGAACCTATAAAATTTTAGGGGATGCAAACTTATAAAATTTAGGGGGGTCGAAAATAGATTTTCAATAGGAAATACATAGTAAATTTCTTTAAAAAAATTTAACTCATAAAATTTTCAATTTTTTAAGAGGACGACTGCCCCTCCAGCCCCTCTCTAAGTCTATCCCTGGATACAAACATCAACATAACAAGGCAGAAACTGCAGATTACAAGTTTACAACCATGCGGAAAACAGTATGGTTAGCTTCCCTAAGAGTGTATATAGCCATAATGCTACATTGGTTTGAGTGGCATTTATTACTCGCGTTTGAGTCTATTTTAGTAAATGAGTTAGCAATAGCCAATAGACTAACTCTACTTTGTAATTTTTAGCCACTCACATGTCTTAATTTAAATAAAGTGAAGGAATAAATATTACTTATTGTGAATAGGTATTATGTTTCACTTGATTTTTTACTCATCTTTCTGGCTTCAAGTTTAGATTTGTTTTAATTTTTCTTTATATTTTGACAAACTATTTCAAACTAATTATCTTTTGAGAAAAACTTTAGTTTATACGTGCTTGTCAAATTTAGGGGGTTTAGTTTATAAGGTTTAGTATTTAAGATTTAGGGACTGAGGTTTTAGGTTTTAAATTTAAAAAAAAAATTGTAATAAAAAAATACACAAACTATGTATCCAAATATAACTTTTATTTTTTTTCTCCGTCAATATTTTTATTTTATTAATAGGTAATGTCAGAAACTACCAACATCATGTGAAAAAATAATATTAAAATAAAAATTTAAGATATCAATATGATTTGTCGACCGAATATTAGTTAAATTAAAACAAGTGTTCAAGACTCTGGAAAGTTGCACGTTTTAGCGAGATTTAAATGTATAGTGTTCTACTCAAATTAGTCTAATTAGTAAAGGGTAAAAATGTATGAAATATAATATATATATATATATATATCATTGTAAGCTGAATGTAATGTCATAAGAGTAAAAAATAGTTAATTATATTAGGATTAATGTCATGGCGGTGGAAACTAAAAGTTTCCACAAGCGCCTTAGTTGTAGGGTATAGAGAGTTAGTTTAGGGTATAGGGTTTAGGGATTTAGGTGTAGGGGTTTAGAATTTAGAGATAGTTGTTTCAATTTAAGGTTTAGGGTTATAATTTAGGGTTTATAAGTTATGTTTAGTTTTTAGGATAATATGGTGAGGATTTAGGTTTTAACATATAAACCCTAAATTATAACCCTAAATCTTAAATTGAAACAACTATCCTTAAATTCTAACCCTACACCTAAACCCCTAAACTCACTCCCTACACCTAAACCCCTAAACCCTATACCCTAAACTAACTCTCTATACCCTAAAACTAAGGCGCTTGTGGAAACTTTCAGATTCCACCGCCTGTTTATAAGATATTTATTCATTATATTATTATGAAGTTGGAAATTTTAACGAAAGAATTAGTGAATTCCATGTTATCCTAACTTCTCATCTTTTTAAACATTTAAATTTGATATTTGTATCATGGCATATATGAAAGTATGAGCTATAAGTCTCTAAATTAACACCCCAAAAAAATACAATTGGGCATACTTATATCAGGAAACCCAGCTTTCTTCTAGAAAAAGAAATGCATATCAATCACTTTATATATGTGTACCACTCTTTGAATTATCTACTAAGTTTTTTTCTCTTCTTTTTATACCATGTCTAAACTAGAAGAAAACTGACTGCATTAACACACGCTCAAATCTACGTACATCTAATTCATTAAGACTCAATATATAATCTAATTGAGCATAAGCAAATGCAGACCCGTTTCTGAGATTTTAGTGGCTCATGAGCGAACTTAAAAAATAGGCCCCTAATTAAGGGTGAGCGTTCGATCGAGTTAAATTGAGTAAAAAAATTCAAGTTATACGAGTTTACGAGTACTTACGACTCGAACTTAAAATTTTGAGTTATTAGAATTTTTAATTTACAACTCAAACTTTATTTGAAATTTTTTTCGAGTCAATTCGAAAAAATCAATTTTTTCAAGCCGAGTGGAGTTTTGCTCACCCTTTCCCCTAATAACGAGTATTGGAAAAAATAAAATTTGAAATTAGACCCTTAGTAACAAGTGATATATAAAAAAATGGGTCCCTATTAACAAATTTTGAAAGAAAATGAATTTTAAGAGTATTCTTGTAATAACAAATATAAGGGAAAATGGAACCCTAATAATAAGTATTGAAAAATTAAAATTTAAGAGTATGCGTGTAATAACAAATATTAGGGAAAATAGACCATAAATAACAAGTATTGAGGAAAAATTGGACTCGTAATACCAAGTATCGAAAAAAATAAAATTTAAGAGTAGAACCCTAATAACAAATATTAGAAAAAATAGGCCCCTAGTAACAAGTATTGAAAAATTGGCATCATAATAACAAGTATAGAAAAATTTGTACCCTAATAACAAGTATTGAAATAACAATAAATAATAAAAAATGGGCCCCTAATTACAAGTATTCAAAAAAATGAGCCTATAATAACAAGTATTAAAAAAAAGTATACCATTAATAAAAAAATATCGAAAAAATAAATTGTAAGAATAGAACTCTAATAACAATTATTAAAAAATTCAATTTTAAATAATAAATATTAAAAATATTAAATATTAAAAATATTAAATATTAACTATAAATATTCGAAAAAAATGGGCCCTGGGCGGGCGCCCCTGTTGCCCATGCCCAGGGACGGCTCTGAGCAAATGCTCAAACCTATATAACAACGATATCAACTTAACTAAGATTCAATCGGCACAAATTTATTAATATTTTGTAAATATATATATTTAATTCATTGATCGATTATTGTGGCATTTCCCCATGTATGCAAGTGTAATCCCCCCAAGCATGACACAATATTTGTCGTTTACAAGAAATGGAAACACTTGGCAAGTTGATGAATTGACTGGATCAAAGTCCAACTAACTATAGCTAAGGAGTATATTTCTTAAAAAATACATTGAAAATATAAAAATATTATTTTATAAATTATTTTTATATAATAGATAAAACTACATTGCTATTTTTAAAATTACGTTAGATTACGTTCTAGACGTCTCTTACAATCGGAATTGTATTACCTTATTTGTGACTAACCTACCGGAGAGATTACATTGAAATGGGTTTGGGAAGGTTTTTAGCAATCATGATGTGTTAAAGATGTGTTCATACCCCAAAAGAGATCATAGAGGGGTTAGAGATTTGGGTTTGTAAGGTTAGCTACTATGAGAGATGCAAAAAGAGCTATGGGGTAATTAAGGCTTCGTTCACGAATGATTTTAGAATGAAATTTTAAGTGAAAACGATGGGAATAGTGATTTGGGGAGAAGCTGAAATTTTTAGCTTTTCC
The DNA here is from genome assembly GCA_030270665.1 of Hibiscus trionum. Classification (NCBI taxonomy): domain Eukaryota; kingdom Viridiplantae; phylum Streptophyta; class Magnoliopsida; order Malvales; family Malvaceae; genus Hibiscus; species Hibiscus trionum. The sequence goes on along the minus strand of BSYR01000036.1, from coordinate 9,287,432 downwards.
ACAAGCTTGGTTTGGAGGCTAAATTAGGTGCAGAAGCTGATTGAAGAAATATGATTTTGGGTTGTTCGACGTAATTTTTTCGTTGGCGCTCCAAAAACTAGTTTAGAACTCAATGTTGAATGGGCCTAAATAAATTTCTTTTTTATAGGTATGATATTGAAGTATAGTTGGTGAAGTTTAATAGTCAGAGTTTCTTTTAGCGGAAGAAGAGATCTGATGAGGGAAAAAGTGTTCATCGAAACGAAGACGTGACTAATGAAGTTTATGCATAACTTGAGGCTTGGAATGGTGAAATTGTGAAGTTAATGATGTGGAGAAGAGTACAGAAAATGTTATCGATACTGTAAAGTTGTCTGTGTTGAAATTTGAGTGCGTTTGGTTATTGAGAACAAAGGTCATTTTTATTTTCTTGGAAAATAGAAAACCTTAATGAAAATGTGTTTGGTTCTAAAAATAGAAAATAAATGTTAGAAAATAAAAATAAAAATAAGTGAAATTTTAAAAACATAAAAAAAATTTCATTGAAAATGTTTTAGGAAAATGTTAAATATGCAAACAAAGATTTTTTGTTTTTAATTTTATTTTAACCCGGGTTCGAATTCTTCTAGCACCATTTTCTAAAATTTTGGTTTATTTACTCATATTTTATTTATTTATTATTATAATAATATTATCTAACTATATTTTATTTTAATTATTTAATATTTTTTCATTTCTATTTTAAAAGCTATATATCAAACACATTTTCACTATTTTTATTTTTGAAAATATTTTTCCATCTCTCTTAACCAAACATGTTTTCTAATTTTTAAAAAATAAAAATAAAATTATTTTTAAAAAGAAAAACAAAAAACAAAAATAAAAAATATTTTCTAAAACCAAACGAATAATGTGCTTGATGTTGTAATCATTTCTATAAGATTGAGGAATTAGCAAAAAAACGTATTGGAAGGATCTTATTGGTTCAATCTAATTATTTTAATATATGCTTTTAATTAGTATTATTTTATTCATGAGTTCTAATATGAGGGTGACTATTCCAATTTTCTTTATTTACAATGTCAAGATTCGAATTCTTGACTTTGCTTGAGGGACCTAGCGTTTCATCTCATTAGAACTAAGATCGAGTTTTGCATAGACTCATTATGGGGGCAACCACCCCAACTCAGTTTTCTCTATTCACAACGTCATATTCAAACCCATGACCTTACTTAAGAGACCTAACATCTCATCCTGCTAGACCAACTAGTTGTTGGTAACTGGTGTAATTATTTTAATATATGCTTTAAACCTTAAATTTGAACAAATCTTTTAACAGCTTGGTCTCGGATTGGCTAACTTTAATTTAAACTGAAAAGATCATTAATTTATCAGCAAAATCTTGATTTTAAGGAAACAATGTTTAATAAAATGTTTAGCTATTATCATTTCCAAAGCAATTGTTTTAAACCCATCAAGAAAATGAAATCTAACCTGGTATTTACCTAAATCACGAAGAATATGATGATTATTAATGGAGAAAAAAGAAGAGAAACCCTAGAGAGGAAAAAGGTTAAAAATGGCGGACCTTTCGATCACGAATAAGCTTGACAGCGTTATCCATTTCTTGCTCCAGTCCTCGAAGATCCTCTATGCTTGCATCGTTCAAACATTCACCCATCCTTTGCCTGCCATCACATATTCAAAAATCAAATCTGGAAAAAGAAAACGAATAAATAGATTCTTCCCGTTTACTTGATTTTCTTGCGCAGATTCCAGTTAACCTCTTTCACCTGCTTCAACTTCTCCTGCATTTTCTATAATAGGAAATAAACACAGAAAAAACAAAGAATCTGTCAATACCGCAACCGAAGATGAAAGTTAAAGAAGAAGATAAAAGGCAAAGAGAGAAAATAGATACCTCATAGTGACCTTGCCAGAGATCGACGCCCAAGGTTTTCTGGTACTCATCAATTATCTGCTTCGTTCTACAAAATTAGAACAAATCTAGGGTTTCAAATTTCAATTCCTTTTTTTTTTTCAGAAAAGAAAGTAAGAAATCAAGGGTTTTTAGAGTGATACGAAGTGGAAGGGCTGACGAACTCGTGGAGTTTGCCAGTAGTGGAAAGCATGATGATGGAAAGCCTGGCATCGCAGAGAACGGTGAGTTCATTGGCTTTCTTGAAGAGGCCGTTTCTCCTCTTGGAGTAGGTGACTTGCCTGTTGGTCGTGTTCTCGATGAGCTTGATCTGGATCTTTCCTCGAGCCATGAAATGATTGATTTTCTTCTGATGATGGGTGAGTAATGAAGTGGAGAAAACATTTAAGTAGAAATGGAAGAGACGATGGAAATGGAATATCCATAGCTAAAAATGGCAAGGCATAGCCTAATCACAGAAAGGCTTTCAAGGGTTTGTTAAATGGGGCAAAACGTAAACCAGAGTTTTACCCTTCGGGGACCATCACTTTCCGTCCTTCTCCCACCACGTTATCAAACGGCGGCCGTGAATGAATGCAATGCAATTTTATTAAATTACACACACACATATACCTATATATATATATGTATACCTAAGTGGTTAAAGCTTCGATTCTCGCATGAGCGTTAAGTAACTTTAAAATTTGTGGTCATTATTTACCTCTTATATGGACAAAAAAAAATGTGAATGATTAATCACCGCGCTTACATCTTAATAAACCAAAAAAAATTATGTATACATATAGACACACACATATATGGTTCTCCTGTTATATTTTATTAGTTGCCCTCTTAGTTCCTCATAACTTTGCCCTGATTAATTCAGATTGACTCACGTCATACACTTGTCTTTAGTGGGTGTCTTTCAGAAGGAATTTCTTGCATAAAAAATGCCTCAAACTCGAAACATGTTATATTTAATTATGGGTTAAATACTAAAACATGAGGGTTTCTTTTAAGGGTAATTATTCCATACACTAGTGGTGAAAACTAAAAGTTTTTATAAGCATCTTAGTTTTAGTGTTTATGGATTCAATTTAGAGTTTATGGGGTTAGAATTTAAAGGTTTATGGTTGTAATTTTAGGGTTTAAAGTACCTATAAACCTTAAACTCTAATCATAGCACATAATTTCTAAACCACTAAACTTTAAACCCCTAAACTGAATTCATAAATCCTAAAACTAATGCGTTGGGCTAAACTTTTAGTTTTCAACTATAGCGTATGAAATATAAAGCTTCCTTTTAAATTAATTGTACTCACTTTCTTCTTCTAGTTTTTTCTCCTTAGTTACCTAGTAGGGTGGTGTCAAGATTTTTTGATCAAGTAGCTGTCACTCATGCTTTGTCATAATTTTTGTTTTTTTCTTCGCCTTTTCTTTTCTCTTCTCTATCTATTTAGTTTTTCTTTTTCATATTTGATTTCTTGTGTTATTTTGTTTTAATGCAACTCTTGTAGCGCGTTTTTTTAATGTTAGATTTGACATTACCTCTTCAATTGACATTGATTTGGTTATCTTACCAATTTATTTTTGCTTTGGACCTTCAAACTGGTTCTCTTATATTAATAGACTCTCACATTTACCAAAGATAAATCATGGTTGAGTGGTGATAAAAACAATTTGCCGATATGTTGTCATTGTTATATGCATTATTATGTAAATGTTGAAAGTGTTTATCATTCAACGTCAACGATAGTGTTTGTTTGTATCTGTCATTTTTTTTTAATTTTTAGTTCGATTTATAACTTTTTCTTTGTATGGTTTTGTTCTTAATCTTTAGTGACTAGTTTGTGCATTCTGATAGTTTTAGAAAAAATTATCAACTAATGTAATTAGTATACTCTAATTTTTTATAGACTCTCCTTATAATTTTTTTGTTTTGTTTTTTATTCAAATAAAACTAACACTATTACTTGTACCAAAAAAAATAAATTTAAATGTATTTTAATTGTACATATACCAACCTGTTTCGATTAAAATCATGGGATTATGGAGTATAAATGTAATTCTAACCTAAAAATATACTTAGAAAAATATGTTTTAAAAATAATTGATGTGACGGGTGAATGATTCTTACTGCTTGTGTTGCAGGTTTAGAGATGGGGAAGAGCAGTAATTTTTGATGAAATTAACGTTGTTTAAAGGTAATGTCATTTCAATGCTCCCATCTCACGTCTAATCCAATGCTATTCTTTTCTCTCTTTTTCCCGGTTACCATAATCACAAGTTTGGGAAATTTGTAGGATGGTCCCTCTACCTCTTTTTTTCTTATCAAAACAAAAATTTGTTGAGCTGATGATCGTAAAAATAACACCGAACTGTCACGCTAGACATATACAGAACACCTGTAAAAATTTAAATTTTATCTCAGAAGCTGAAAAATTTAACTTCTGGCAAATGCTTATTTTCAGTCCAACGATTGTTCCAAAATCTGTGCCGAACAAAATCTAAGAGGTCAAAGTATAATTTATTCAGCGGATTAGTTTATATTTATTATAATTTATCAAGGCATTGTGGGATATTTTTTCCACTTAAAGGGGCCAAGGCTACTGCCTCCTTTGGGACTTGACATTTTCCCCACTCCAGCATTCCGAGCTGCGATACGTGTTTAGTAGGAGATTCGAAATGTTTATACGTGGGGTTGTAAGGGAGTTTCTTGGAGCTTGGCTTGTAGGTGTCTTATTTCTTTAGGGGTTCGTGGTTGGGTGTGTATTGGTTGGAGCACTGTTCTAATCAGGGACGAAGCTAGGATTTAATGTTGGTAGGGGCAAGAGTCTATTAAGCGTTTAAATTTAAAATGGACTAAAACTAAAATGGTGAGGGGCAAAAGCCTTATTTGATTAACATTTAAACTAAAATGGACTAAAACTATAATCATACCAAAAAATTGGGAGGGGCTACTGCCCCTCCCACACCCCACATGGTTCCGTCCTTGATTCTAATGATTGGTGTACTGTAGACCTATTTTGTGATGTAGTATTTTCCTCTATTTAGGGTTAGGGTTTAGGTGTAGGGTTTTAGAATTTAGGGATCGTGGTTAAAATTTAAGGTTTATGGTTAGAATTTAGGGTTTAGAAGTCATGGTTTAGTTTTTAGGGTAATATGGTAAGGATTTAGGTTTTAACCTGTAAACCTTAAATTATAATCCTATACCTTAAATTCTAACTACAATCCCTAAATTCTAAACACCTACACATAAACCCCTAAACCTTACATCCTAAACTAGAACCGTAAACACTAAAACTAAGGCACTTGTGAAAACTTTTAGTTTTCACCGTCAATGTATTGAATAATTACCCTTGAATTATACCTAATTAATCTAGAATTATACCTAATTAATCTAGGATTAATATCCTATACATTGGCGGTGGAAACTGAAGGTTTCCATAAGCGCCTTAGTTTTAGGGTATAGGGAGTTAGTTTAGCGTATATGGTTTAGGGGTTTAGGTGCATGGGGTTAGAATTTAGGGATAGTTGTTTCAATTTAAGGTTTAAGGTTATAATTTAGGGTTTATAGGTTAAAGTTTAGTTTTTAGGGTAATATGGTGATGATTTAGGTTTTAACATATAAACCCTAAATTATAACCCTAGACTTTAAATTGAAACAATTATTCCTAAATTCTAACCCCTACACCTAAACCCCTAAATCCTATACCCTAAACTAACTCTCTATACCCTAAAACTAAGGCGCTTGTGGAAACTTCCAGTTTTCACCATCTGTGTATAGAATATTTGTCCATTAATCTAGGATTAATATTTGATATACTTCATGTGTAAAAAAAATTACACAAGCATGCCTATTTTCAAGCCTAAATCTAAATTTCTAACCTTAAAACCCTAAAAATCTAACCACAAACCCTAAATTCTAACAAAAAAATTTTAAAATTTTTAAACTCTAAAATCTACAACCTAAATCTCTAACCTCTAAACCCTAAAATAGAACCATAAACCCCTAAATAACCTAACTCGTGGAAACTTTATTTTTCACCGTCAATGTGTAAGATAATAATCCATTAATCTATGACACATGTTTAATAATAAATTATATATATAGGGTTAGGATCAACTTACACTGTGCAAAACTCTTTAAGTTTTACACATTTTTTGGATCGTTGGATGGGGAAAATGGATGGTTGAGATTAACTCCGTGTTTTTAATTCCCAAGTGATAATCTACACATATTTTACTGTTAATCTCATCCATCCGTTTCACTCATCCAACGATCAAAAAAGGTGTAAAACTTAAAGAGTTTTACACAGTGTAATTTGATCCTATCCCATATATATATATTGAATATATATGTGTGTGTATTTCCATACGATACTATTTTATTGAATTAGAATAAAAATGATTTAAAAAAACATGAGATACATAACTGATGCGACATGTAATGACTCTTACTGCTGGTTGTAGCAGTTTTAGAGATGGGGGGGAGCACTGAGCAGTAATTATTTTGAAGAAATTAACGTTGTTAGAGCTAATGTCATTCCCATGCTCCCATCCCACGTCTAATTACAAGTTTGAGAAATGTATATGATGGTCCCTCCACCTTTTCTTTATTATAACAAAATATTTAAAATTCGAGGCTTTAGGATTTAGTGTTAATGTTTAAGCTTTTATGTTTAGTAATTTAAAATTTATATTTAAAAGAAGGGTTGTGTAATCTTTCTTTACACGACTTGTATATCGAAATATAATTCCTTTTATAATGGACTGTTATCTCATACACAAGCGGTGATTTTTTTTTACACAAGCGTGTCTAATCTAAGGCTAAAATTCAAAATTGAAATCCCCATCCCTAAACTCATAAATACTAAACCCTAAACATTAAACTATGAATTTCAACCATAAACCCTAAATTACATGACATACAATCTAAACTTAAACTAAACTCTAAACATCTTAACTAACCCATTTTTAGAAACTAAAATTTTTACCGTAAATTAGTGTATGCGATAATAATCCTATTACAATACATTTTCCTACAAAACTTTATTCTAAAGGTAAGACAATTTATATTTTGTTAAATATATTACTTGATCCTTAAAAAAACTTTATTCTATAAAATTTTATGTCTAATATAAATGTTTAATTTTTAAATAAATCTAATCATCATATATTCTCCAATAAAATAGAATTATATAAAAAAATCAAACTAACTATTAATTAGAATTCAAATCAACATCTAATGTTTTAATTTTTTTAGACCCCTCCTTGACATTAAAAGACGACAATAAAGTACAAGTTACTCTAATTAAGCAGAGGCAAAGTAAGAAAATTGTGTTGGAGGTTGAAATAAAATTAAAAAATATGTATTAAAATTGCTTAAATTAAATTTATTATTAAGTTTAGGAGGGGCCAAAATCAGAATTTTGTATTAATAAAGGGGCTAAAATGGATTAAATTGAATTATTAATGCTTGAGAAGCTCTAAATGTATGAATACACCATTTACCTTCTCCCCTGCAATCAGGGTGTTCTACAATAAAAGCCTGGCCACCTAGAGATAGACTTATAATAAAATAACCCTACACGAACTCTATTCAAGATTGATCTTAATGATAGCTTAGGGACGGCTTTGAGTTTAAGGCATTAAACTACTGGTCGCCGCTGATCCATATACCCAATGGTCAAAATCGTGATTAATCGAGATCCATTAATTGACCTAGTAACTAAAGATGTTCAACTTGCTTTATCTTATATGGGCTCGAATCCTGACATGAGAATATAATACACTTCTATTTAATCAAAAAAATCACGATTAATCGTACGGTTCAGTACTAGTAGATCTAGAAATTCAAAAAATGGTCTAAAATATTATTTTTCAATCGGTATACAAATTTTCATATTTTTTTCTCTATGCACTAAACTAATTTTAAGAAAAAATTAACACTAATCCCCCCCAGAATGGAGGTGCAATTACACCCATATAGGGACGGAACTAGGATCAAGCATCGGGAAGGACAATAGTCTATTAAGCCTTTAAATTTAAAAATTAGGATGGGCAAAGACCTTATCTAACTAATATTTAAACTAAAATGACCTAAAATACAATTATACCAAAAATCTTGGAGGGGCTCCCAACCTATCAATGGCTCCGTCCCTGGCCATATGGATCTGCACCTGGTGTGGTCATAAAGTTTTTATGGATTAAAATCTTAACATTTGTATTGAGAATATTAATGTCGTTATATTGTATAGAAAATGGTTGCAATTTATAAAAACTCATTAAGATAATATTTGTGAATTTGAATTTTTTTAATATAGAATTTGAATTTTAAGAATAAATAGTGCTTTCGAGACAAACATGAACCCTAGTATGAATAATCCTAGTATTCTAGACGATGACCCTGGGAGGACAGCGGCCAACGAGGCTCCGGTGAAAGCTTCTGGGCATGATGGTGGTCGGCCCCCTAAAAACATATCGCAGGTTTCGGTGGGACTAACATTGGAACGTCCAGGTTCACCTTCGGCTGTGGAGGATCAACGGACTGCTAAAAAAGGACGGAATCAAGATGATACATTGGTTGTGTTGGATGATTTGGAATCTATGGATTTCGAAGCAGATGGGATAAATGTTGGAGATGGGTCTGAGATGACTGACTTGGCAGATCAATCCCATGATGACTTGGGTGACTTGAGGTCGAAGGCAAGGGCTACGTATGCTAGCATGGTTCGTGAGGATGTTACAATAGGTAAGAACATTGATGCTTTTCTTGATCTTATTTCGGACAAGATTGTGGTTTGTGATGAAGATTGTGTTATGGATCGCTCTAGAAACTTTTCAAAGATCGCATTCTGGGATCATGTGCATGATCAAATCGACCTAAGTATGCGCCAATCTGTCATAGTTGGATTGTTGGGGCAGAACATTGGCTACAAACGTTATTGAATCAAATTCATGCTTTATGGCATCCGCAGGGCGAGATTCAACTTGTTGATCTAGCAAATAACTATTTTTTGGTTCGTCTAGAAGATCCTCGGAACTATGAGAGAACGTTAACAGAAGGGCCATGAACGATCTATGGTAGCTATTCAATTGCGCAATCCTGGAGTCATTCATTTTCAACGTCTGAGAAACACCCTTCGCATGTTGTGGTTTGGGTCCGTCTACCAAGACTTCCGTATCGATATTACTCCAAAGCTTTGTTTCGTCGCATTGCGGTAATTATTGGAAAGGTTGTGAGGGTTGATTATAACACTCAAGAAGGGGAGCGGGGGAAGTTTGTGAGGCTTGCGATTATGGTTGATTTGAATAAACCATTGTTGTCGTGTATTGGTATTGATGGTTTTGTACAAACACTTGAATATGAGGGCTTATAAAACATATGTTTTTCTTGTGGAATTTATGTACATAGGAAGGAGGTTTGTCCTCAGAATATCCATCCCGAAAGTGACATAGGTTTTGCCGCTACCACTGCTCCTGATTCGAGACCATGAACTTTGTGGTTGAGGGTTTGGATGGTTTATTTGGCCCTTGGATGGTGGTTGGTAATAGACGTCGCCGACCTTAAATTAATGAACAAAGAAATAAGACAAGCTTCTTACATCGGGTGGAGTAAGGGGTTCTAGCTTTGCAGCGTTAGAGGTGGACATTATGGAAGATGGGGAGGAACGTATTTCCATGAATGTAGATGACATGATTCAGGCCGAAGAGGTTGTTAATATCGATGTAGCTACAGGTTCTGACTCGCACCATAGGGAGTTACCCCAATCTAGGAATGTGGTTAAGAATGTGGCCTACCTTGCCTCTACCCTCTAAAAAATTTGAGGGCTGCCAAGAATGTTGCTAACAAAACTACGTCTGTTCCAATGGTGTCGGGACAAGTGGTGGAGGTTGTGAAGCATGCTTCGGCTGGGAAGAATCTTGAGCATCGATCGGTTTCTATATTGGAGCAGGGTCATGGAATGAACGCTTTGGAAGGGGGAGCAAGTGCTAAGAGTCGAGGCTTCAAAGTTAAGCAGGCTAAGGAGAATGCTACTAAAGGGTTAGCGATTCGTAAACTGACACTGGCAAAAACTGTTTCAAGGTTGATGCTTATTGAATGGGTGGAGAATGTTCACTCCCAACTCAACGTTATTGCGTTGCAACGGGAAATTGAGCCAGGTGGAGCCTCCAAAGTGGTTGTTAATTATACGGGTACCCTTGAAGTTTTACCGATTGCTCATGGTCAATCAGGCACATGTGTGATGGTTGATTTAGCCATGCTTTGAGAGGACGGGGATGTGGTCCTCGGCCAATAAGTCTTGTTGGTTTTGTCTCCTTTTGTTTGTTATTTTATGATGTTTATGCTATGAAACTGTCAAGGTGTCACGAGCACCATTTTTTGGAGTTATCTCAGGTCTTTTACAATAGAACACTCGCCTAATGTGTTTGCCCTATTTGAACCGCGTATTAGTGGGCGACGTGCCAACCGGGTGATTGCTAAATTTGTGTAACCTCTTAGCCCGGTCTAGGCATTTAACCCAAACTAAGAGAATTACACGGGGAAAACCAAAGTTAGCTCATTAAAGTCAACCTTGATTAGCAACCCTTTTTTTCTTTTAACTTGTCTAGATGTATAATTATATCCTATAGTGTTTACTTGCGCAACGAATATATTTCCAATTAAATCGAACATCAATTGTCCATTCATTTGCAACATTCCAATATAAGGTCAAATCACAAATTATTGTTACCAACCTTTAATTAGGTTCATTACATGCTTGCAGGTGAAATATCAGCATCATAGGATCATTTAAACATCCACAATTGCAAATCATACAAACAGGGATTAAAATGTAAACATTCAAAACTGACAGATTATGCCATTTTAACTAACTTAACGACCCCGTTTCAAAACAGTCACCCCTTGTTTCGAAACCATGCATTCCAGTAGCATTTGGTCTCGGAACGACCCTTACCTGTTTTGGAACCAAATCCCAAATTGATCTCCTCTGCATCCAGACAACACAGAGCCGTATCGAAACGACCCCGGGTTTCGATACGGGTACAAAATATAACTAAAGGTCTCGAAATGGTCTAGTAGTGTTTCGAAACGTTAAGACCAAATATGCAAGTTGCATCGAAATAAATGCTACTGTTTCGAAACACATACCAGATCTGCACTAAAACATCAACATTTAAGCATCTTAAAACACACCATATGGCCACCAATCATCATACAATCATAGGTAAACATCGACCATATATTTATCCAACACATAGGCATCATCAAAGGCATCTATCATCAAGAATTGCAAAACATGATTACTCTAAAGGCATTCAACCTAGAAGCAATCCACATAGAGTATCAAAATGCACAAAACAAAGCATAACAACATATAAAGGCCCATTACAAGTCTTAAAAGGCAAAACACACTTGCCAAACTAGGAAGTTTAAACAATCCCCTCCCAAATACCGAGGTACCTTCCCCATTGCCATTTTTAACTTATTAAAAATGTCAAAACCCATACTTGTAAATCGAGTGATGTCTTGGGTGAATTCCCTTGCTATTTTGCTGCCAATAAGCTCACTAATTTGCATTGTTGGAAAGGAAAGCGTAAGCATATTTGCTTAGTGAGGGAAAGCTCAATTAAAACAACAACAATGCAGTTTTTCAAAACAACGCTTCCTTTAAAACAAAACCATATCATGCTCAACTTCCTCATGCTTTTAAAACCACATTTAAAGCATCATTTATAAACCATGTGTATCATTTCCTCATGCATATCTCAATGCAACCAAACCAAAGTTTCACATGCTTACATCTCATCAAACATAATCATCATGTATAAACGTATTTATACAAAAGCATTTCAAAAACCATGATACATGTTCAATTCATATATTGGCATTTCAAGTGAACCGGATGGAATCTACCCACATCCAATAATGATCGGATATACGGACATACTTGACGGAATCAACCCCTGTCAAGCCCTAGATAGAATCAACCCCTATCAAGTCACATGGTGAAGTCAACCCTCACCATAATCTCACTTCGACTGGGATGCCACTACCCGCATTGCCCGTTAGTGATAGAATCTACCCATATCACTCGCAACACAATAGAATCTACCCCTATTGTGTAACTGAAGAATTTATCACACGCGTGAATTTTATATATTATAGTGCACTTTACATCCTATTGGTCGACCAACATATCCGATAATAGAAATCTCATCACTAAGCCAATATATCATTTAAATCCATGTTAACTCACTGTTTTCAATGCATCAATAAAATCATCACATATCTCATCTCAAAACATGCTCAAATATAGCATAATATCTCATCAAGAATATAACCTCTTGAAACATAATCAAATCATTTCATGGGATATGAATCAGCAAAGCCATGCTTATAAAACATGTATAACAGTGAGTAACAAATATAAGTCCAAAACATGAGCATGATAATCCACATGGACTTTAAACCGAAAAAATCGAGAGCTTTTATAACCATACTTATTTATGAGATTAGCTAAGCATTTCAAGCTTACACTAACCTCCCAAAACCTTGTTTCCAAGCTTATGAAAATGTTCAAACCACACCAACTCACCGATACAACTTCGCCTCACTTGCCGAAGCTATTCCAAGCTTCCAAAACTCCAAATACGCCTTCTAACGATCAAGAAACATCTTGCCCTGCTTCTAACCAAAGAAAAACAGAGGATTAATGCATACTCTTGCATCAAAACCTCGAGCAACACAAACCCCCTACGCAACTCCAACATCCGCCAAGAAATTAACAACCGATACAACCCGAAAACATCGATAAAACCACTCTAAATCGTTCCCAATCATTAACCAACAAAAACAACCATCAATCTTCATCCATTTACAACCTAAAAGACTTCCCCAACCTCTATAAACCTCCAGCTATCAAGAAATCACAACAACAACCCCTAAAACTCAAGATTTCATCACTAACAACTAGCAATCTAACTGGTTTCGGGGATACTCAACAAAATTCATCAACTTAACATTATTAGCCATTAACAACATGTTAATAAGCAATCATTAACTCAGTAATTAACATCAAATTCAAAGATCCACCATAAATCATCAAGAAACCCCAATTAAACATGATTTCATCAATTAATATATAGAAACCCAAAAAACAATATGTAAAAGACTAAATACTTGGGAATTTCAGTAAAGAACATGTCATTAGAAGAGAAGAACGAACCTACTTCCAATGATGAGCTCTTCCTCCATTTTTGAAAAGAAACCAAAAGAAAACCAAAGAGAAACAAGAGATTTAATAGAGAATCAATAGAAAAATAAATCTTTGAAATCCGACTCAAATTTAGAGTTTACCTTGAAAATATTGTTGTTTGGATTAAGGGACTTTGAGAGAAAAAATGAGAGAAGAAAACTATCGTCAAATCCAATTTGTGAGAAAAAAAATAAAAATCGTTTTAACTTTCCTCCATCATTTTTTTATTATAATTATTTAATTAAAATTGTAAAATAGGAGGAAAAGTCTCTATTAGCCCTTGGTCTTACTCCTTAAATATTCAAAGCATTAACCTTTTATGTTTTTGCCATTAAATCAAACTTTACCATTTTTACATATTAGTCACTACACCAAAATGTCCAATTTCAAAATTTGTTTTATTTAAACTAACTTTACCAAAATTAATCATATATATAATTATGATTTTAGAAAATTTTCCCATATTTTTATCCAACCAAAAACCTTTCAATTTAATTATTTCTCGAAACTAGACTAGACCGCTAAACTGGTTCGAACCGAACCGCCTAACCAAACTCAGCTAACTCCTAGGCCCAAAACGGGGCGTTAAAATTTGGATTTCCCCATTCTTTTTGTGTTGAGGCCCAAGGCTTTAGCAGGGTATCTGGCTCTGTTGGAAAGACCGGAAGAGGAGGTGAATCTGGAAATTTTGCATATTGCTAATCAGTTTGTTAATGGTAGAGTACGAGTGTTCAGCTTTGGATCGTGGATTCACTTTACTGTGGTGTATGTGAGTCTGAATAGCACTAAACGAGAGGCATTATGGGCTCAACTTGAAGCGTTGAATCCTGGTACAGATGTCCCTTGATTTATAGGAGGTGATTTTAATGTTATTTTGACGCTAGATGAGAGGCGAGGGGGCTCGGATGCGCATGTGAATGGTTGCCAACCTTTCGCAGACTTCATCTTCCAGTCCATGTTACTTGATATTGGTTTTCAAGGGCCTTCTTTTACTTGGTCTCGTTGTAATATTTATGAGCGGCTTGATCGGTGTTTAGATAATACTGCATGGTTTGATTCTTTTCTGGATTCTCATGTTTGTCACCTTGAAAAGAATGGTTCAGACCATCGGCCTTTACTTCTTCGATTAGTTCAACATGAGCGTGATCGAACACCATGACCTTTTCGTTATCTTATAGCTTGGCAAGACCATCCCGAGTTCCAAAACTTCTTTGAGTCGATTTGGGGAAGTAATGATCTTTTGTTAAATATTGCATCTTTTCGGATGAACATTGGTGAATGGAATTCATATATTTTTTTGGCACATTGGTAAGAGAAAGAAACGTCTCTTAGCTCGATTACGTGGAATTGATACGACTCTTACTCGCTTTCATTCTGATTCCCTTGTGGCTTTGGGGAGAAAGTTACGGTCGGAGCTTGAAGAGGTTATGAATCAGGAAGAAATTTTATGGAACCAGAAAGCTTGCGCTAATTGGATTTTGGAAGGGGACCGGAATACTTTTATTTCTTTATGCGACCACTATGGTACAAAGGCGTAGGAATCTTATCTCGGGACTAAAGTTGAATGGCTCTGATTGGTGTGATGATCAAAATGAACTTCAACGGGGTGCCTTGGATTTCTTCAATGTGTTATTTACGTCTTTAGGGGTGCATGGTTATGGATATCCGATCTGTGGGAATTTTAAACATATTGTAGGGGCTTTGTTGGATCCGACTGTAAACCCGATTTCAAATGATAAGATTTTTATAGGTCACCGATTGATGCTTTTATTCCTTCTATAGGTATTCAGGAGGGTGATCCCTTGTGACTGTATCTTTTTGTGCTTTGTATGGAACATTTGGCGCATATTATTCAAAAGGAGAATGCTAGTGGTAGTTGGAAGGACTTCGAAGAATAGCCATATTATCTCGCATATATTCTTCGCTGATGATATATTGAGGCTTATGTTTCACAAATGTCTCTAATTGCCCGAATTCTTCAGGATTTTGGTGCGGCTTCTGGACAAAACTTAGTATTGATACGACTATTATTTTTTATTTGAATAATGTTCCATTGAATATTAGGCAGGCGATTAGTGGAGTTTTTGGTTTCGTTGAAGTTGATGACCTTGGAAAATATTTGGGTGTTCCGCTTTTGCATAAACGAGTCACATCGGCTACTTATGGTTATAGGATACATATTGTGAATACACGACTCAGCGGATGGAAGGCTAAAACATTGTCCTTGGCACGCCGGATTACTCTAGCTAAGGTACTGCTTTCAGCTATCCCAATTTACACTATGCAGACAGATGTGTTGCCATAGAAAATTTATTCTGAGTTGGAATCTCTAATTCAACTATTTATTTGGGGAATTACATCAGAACGTGGCGCAATGCATCTTGTTCGATGGGACGATGTGTGCAAACTAGTTACATACGGTGGTCTTAGCTTTCGAAAGCTTGAAACAATGAATGAAGTGTTTTTAATGAAGTTGGCCTTTTTCACGGTGGCGAAGAAAGATGCCCTTTGGGTGTGATTTCTCCGATCCAAGTATAAATGGTCTATTGATGATTCAGATTTTCCTTTGTCTTTGTCAAGGTCTCGTTTTTTGAAGGCGTTAGCTTTAGTACGGCAGGATGTGCATAGTAACTTGTCGTGGAACGTGGGGAATAGGTATAGTGTCAACTTTTGGCACGGCAATTGGTTAATTGAGCTTAGAGTGTTAGTTGCGCATGTGCCTATTGTGGAACGGGCAAGGCTGCCTTGGTTGCCTATAGCGGCAATGGTCGATGCAATGGGCATCTGGCGCTGGTCAGAAGTGTAGAATTTGTTGCCTATGTCGATTTTGTTGCGTTTTGCAGCGTTAAAACAGCCGGATCCTAGCTTTTCGAGAAACACTGATGGGTGGGGATTGTGTGCAGATCACTGGTTTTTTATTAAGTCGGCATATGAGTTGAGAGTTGGTCCGATTCATGGCTCTCAAGATCGGATTTGGACTTTGATTCACAAGTTTCGCGGGTTGCAGAAAGTTAAAGATCTTTCTTTGGCTTGCTTGTTGTGGTAAGTTGATGACAAACATTGAATGTGCACGACGTCATTTTACGATTGATACTCGTTGTTCAGTCTGCCATACGTGTGATGAGGATGTTGTTGAGATTTTAGGGGCTCGATTCGATCAACCGTTCTTGCTCGCCAAGTGTGGAGAAGTTGGATAATTGGGTGTTTTAGTGGGAGGTGAAAAATTGGCAATTTGACACAAGGATTTATAGTGGTTCAACCTTCTAACCAAGGTCTACATCCACTACCTTAGCTCCCCACTAAGGATTTCCAAACAAATTCACTAAGAATTTTGTCCCCTTTTCTAGGCTAAGGAGGCAACCTTTACAACCCTCAAAGCTTTCTACCCAAAGCTTGAGGAAACACTCTCTTGTACAAAGAAAGACTTAGCAAACTAGAAATCCCTCTAATAGGTGTTGTTTGCAATTTTAAGCACTCACCCAAAACCTAAACACTTGAGCAAATATAACAATGTAAGCTCACAAGTGTTGTCTAAGCAAGGAATTTACAATTTAAGCTCTAGACAAATTTTGACATCATAATGTTGTAACAATTGAAGCATTAACCATTACAAGATGCTTGGGGGTCCCTTTTATACTCCCAATTGAGTTTGTAGCCGTTACTAGCCGTTGGGATTGAATTGGAACCGTTGGAGCCTTTATTTTCCCACCATAAATGCAGTTCTGTAGCTTGGCGTATCGATACCCTCTCAACCCGTATCGATACGGTCTCGAAGAGGAATTAGTTGTTGTGCTCTTCAGCTGATGTGTATCGATACGCTTACCTAGCATATCAGTACGGTCCTGCAATTTAAAAGACTGTTGGGAAAATGACCGTTGGGGTAGTTAGGCGTATCGGTACGCGATACAACCGTATCGGTACGCGACTAGCCGTTGGGCTATTTCAAAGCACACCGTATCAATACGGCTAAGCGTATCGGTATGGGTTTTGGCTACTGGAAAGTTCAGGTAGTTGAAACCCTAAAGCGTATCGGTACGGTCCAAGACCGTATCGGTACAGACACTTAAAAATGTTGGTTTTGACTACTTTAAATGTACTTTAAACTCATTCCAAAGCCTTTAAAACCCTTAAACATATTTTCAAGTTATTTTTGACTAAAACCACATTTTAAATTCTTTTCAATTTAGTCCAAAACATTTTTCAAATATTATATCAAAACCTTAGTTCTACAGATGTGGATCATATTCTTCAGTTTTGTGGTGTTGCTCAGTCGACGTGGACACTAATTGTCAAACCTACGAGGTTATCGCCTTTTTTCAGTTTACCTTCTCATAATTTGATGGAGCAAAATTTATTAGAAACTTCCTCCTTTGGCTGTGATGCTACAAATTGGGATTTGGTTTTTACCTTTGTGCTTTGGAATCTTTGGTGTCAACGGAATGCAATAGTTTTTGGTACTTTGATTGAGGACCAGAGCTCTATCCTGACTCGAAGTATGTGGCTTGCGCATACAACCAGTGAGGCGCTTGTAGAGAATCGGCCGGTGAGGATTACCGGGCAGCCGTTTGTGTATGATCATTGGTTGTCGTCGGAGATGGGGTGGACTAAAATTAACAATGACGACTCGCGCTCGAGGCTTGATAGAAGGGCTCAATATGGGGCAGTACTTCGGAATTATTTGGGGACATGGTTACGCGGCTTTAGTAAGTTCATTGGTTGTTGCTCAGTCTTGGAGGCGGAGTTGTGGGGTATTTATTTGGGGCTCTC
Organism: Hibiscus trionum; assembly: GCA_030270665.1. NCBI lineage: Eukaryota > Viridiplantae > Streptophyta > Magnoliopsida > Malvales > Malvaceae > Hibiscus > Hibiscus trionum. The sequence goes on along the minus strand of BSYR01000036.1, from coordinate 9,269,504 downwards.
TCTTTTTTGGGAGATGGGTTTGCGTTGCATTTTAGTTGAATTTGATAGTGTTGAGGCCATTAAGATTATTGAACGCGATGATCGTGGAGGATGTGTTCTTGCAATCACGCGGTATATTCATGAGTTGTGTCGAAGGGATTGGAAAGTCTCTTTTCGTTCTATTTCTCTGCGTAGTAATCAAGTCGCTAATGCTTTGGCGAGACGGGCAAGTACTAAGAATCTTAATATGATTTCTTTTGATGATCCCCCGACTTATGTCGTTGATTTATTACATGCATACATGTTGTCCTTGGGTGCTTGATTTAGTGACTTTATGATGTATTATTGTTATCATGTGTACTTTTTTTCCTCTGTTAAGTTTAGGGAAGTTTTTTAATGAGGCACGTGATAACAACACCCTTATCAAATAAATAAAAATAAAATGCAAACTTAACGTTCATTATAACAATGTATTGTTTATTTATTATTTTTTAAGCTTATAAATTTATTAGATGTTTATTTAATAGTGATTTTAAAATTCATGTATAAATTTAGATTTGATAAATCTATAGTTAGTATATGAAGTATAGTTCGATTAACATTGTCATTTTTTTAGGTGTACGTTTTATGGCCGGAGAATCTGAACAGTATAGGCATTGTATACTAAATGTTCAAAAAAATAAATGGGTTAACTACTGGGATTGTCACTTATGTTTCCCCCCAGTACAGAGTTGATCACCGATTCTAAAAAAAGCCAGTAAGGTCACTTATGTTTTCGAGGCGTAAACTTTTGGTCACCTAGCCGTTTGTTGTCGTTAACCTTTGACGGGAGGTTAATCTGAAGCAAGAAAAAAAGGATAAATTACCTAGACAGTCCCTAAACTATTAATTCACTCATATTTTGACCACCGAAATAAAAACAATTTGTATAATTACACATTTACTCCTCCACATTTTCAATTTTTTATTTCTTCGTCATCTAACTCAATCTCTAATTTTCTACTATATTAATCATCAATTCACACAATATATTATAATCCATCACCTTATATCCATGCTTCAAATAATGTTTGTAATCTTCACCTCAGAATTTTTTTTTATCCATGCTTCAAATAATGTTTGTAATCATCAATTTTTTATTTCTTCGTCATCTAACTCAATCTCTAATTTTCTACTATATTAATCATCAATTCACACAATATATTATAATCCATCACCTTATATCCATGCTTCAAATAATGTTTGTAATCTTCACCTCAGAATTTTTAATCTTTCAAAAAAATCTTGAAATTTTGGAAATTTTACAAAGCAGTCCTCAAATCCCTAAAATTACTCAAACCCAAACTTCAAATAGCCACCGCTTCTGCCGTCGATCGCCGCCCATAACTACACCCCTTTGGTCGCCGAAGCATAGCAGTCATTTCCCCCAACAAGGCGTCACCGGAAACGGCGAATGACGTGCAACCGAACATCGAATGCGAAATCGATTTTAAACGGTGGTGATTTGGGGGTTTGGGTTTAGGTAAATTTTGCGATTTGAAGACTGTTTTGTAAATTTTCTGGATTAAAAATTCTGAGTTTTTTTTCATTAGATTGATTTTAAAAAAATAAAAATAGTGACACATGTCGAGCATTGATTGGTTGATAATTTTTTTAACACCCCTCTAACGATATGGCACCTAAAATTATAACGGTTGAAACTTTGGGCACCTATTTTTACAAAAAAAAATACTTTAGGCACCTAAAGTTCAAAAGAGGTATACTTTAGGCACCTATTTTCATTTAAGCCTTTCGAATATGCTATGTAAACATTGTTGCACGTAAATTGGGCATTATTTTGTACTGAACCCTATTAAGAATTACAAACATTATTTGAAACATGGATATATACGGTGATGGATTATAATATGCGCTGTGAATTGATGATTAATATAATAGAAAATTAAAGATTGAGTTAGTTAAAGAAGAATATGGAAGATGATGGAGGAGAGAAGAAATAAAAAAATGTAAATGTGGATAATTAAATGTGTAATTATACAAATTATTTTTATTTTCGTGGTCAAAATAAGAGTGAAGTAATAGTCTAGGGGTTGTCTAGGTAATTTATCCTTTTTATTATCTCGGATTAGCCTCTCGTTAACATTTAACGGCAACAAACGGTTGAGTGACCAAATGTTTACTCACTGAAAACGTAAGTGACCTTACTGGTCGTTTTTCAGAATCAGTGACCAAATCTGCACTTGAAAATCCAAAATCCCTATGGGGTTCGGTTAATCTCCATAAAAAATATTTCACTAGCCAAAATATATGGCCAATTTTAGTTTACAAGTCATGTATTTATTACACTTAAAAATTTCCAAATCTTAATACATTGAAACAAACATTAACATTAAATCTCCAAAATTACAAACATTAATAATAAATTTAGTATATAGGTGGTAAATGGGAGGCAAGTATATTTTTTTAAAATTTTGTAAAATATCGAGGATTCATGCATATATTTTTTGGGGATCTCACGAGATTTATACGAGTACGATTCGGTGATTCTCACGGTGTGGATATAGCAATCTACGTTCCCATCCTCATTTGAACTTTGGGAATAAAATTTCCTATTCTCCGTCCTCGTGGATGAATAACTCGGTTATTTTCTATCTCCGCCAATTCAGATCTCATGATTTTAGGTTATTCTCCACCTGATTGTCACCCCTAATAGAATCTAAATCTTAAATTTGAAATCAAATAGCACAAAGACACAAAAGTGTGTTTTTTAATAGTCTTAAGGGGGTTACAATGTAGTATTTGTTTATATTTTTTTCTTAATCTTTTGATAATACACATCTTATAGACAAAAGTTGATTGAACTTGGGTCTACTAAGATGAACATCATCCTCTTATTCACCGAAATTACTCGTTAAGTTCGAAAGTATTTTTTCAATTACTCAATATCAAATTTTTATCTCAGTATAAATCATTTATCATTTTACCACATACACGAACACTACTAATTACAAACAAAAAAATACCAGTTATGGTTGGGCATTTACAGAGGGCCAGTAGATAGTTATAGCACTTGAAAATCCAAAATGCCAACGGGCTTTGTATTTGCTGCCATTTTTTAGGCCTCAGTCTACTTTGTCTTTTGAAGCTCTCACCTCTTTTTTTAGTAAATGTAATTTTTGTTTTAATAGTATAAAGATGATTATAAAATAATATCTGTTTATAAATATTTTTAATCATTTGACAAAGGACACATACCTTACAGATATTGTGATTGAACACAAGTCTATTCGGATAAACATCATCCGTTTTTTTACTGGGACCACTTGTTGGTTTCTAGTAAATGTATTTTTTATATCTAATTTTAATAGTGATATGTAATATAGTGTTAATTTTTTGTACTTAACTTTTTGGGTAAACTATGTCAGGTACCACTGAACTATAGGAGGTGACTTGTTTTTACCACCAACCTTTTAATTGGTCCAAACTTACTATCAAACTTTATTTTTCGACTCGTTTATACCATCCTGCCGTTAAATTGTTAACTTCGTGATGACATGGACGCTACACCAAAACAACGTCGTTTTGGTGCCACTATTTTGATACTAAATAGCCTAAAACGGCGTCATTTTGTTGGAGAAAAATATGTGAAGTTGTGCACTCAATAGGACTTGAACCTGTGACCTTAAGTATTAAACTCAACCTCCTAACCACTAAGCCAACTTAATATCTTTGATTTATTTCTAACCACTAAACCCTAAAACCATAAACACATTAACAACCAAAATAGATGGATTTGGGGTTTAAGCTTTAAGATTTTGGTGAATTTTTTAGTCTTTTCGTAAATTTCGTAAATTTTATATTTTTTAAATTAGTTTTTTAGTTTTTATAATAATATATTAGTTGTTTATATATTTTAATATTATTTGTTTATGAATAAAATTTTAGGGTTTAACGTTTATAGTTTAGGGTTATGGTTTATGGGTTTAGGGATTAAGGTTTTGTCGAATTTTATATTTTTTAAACAAATTTTGTTTTGAAAATTAGTCTTTTAATTTTTATAATAATATATTTATCTATTTATATATTTAATATTACTTTTAATATAAAAATATTTATATATTTTCATTTTATTTATTATTTATGTATTAATATATGTATATCAATATTTGAATATTTTTACATTAGAAATATTATATTTATATTATTCAGATAAAATAATATTATTTATATTCCAAACTACAGTTTGAAATATATATTATTTGTGCTAGAAATAATTTAAAGATATTAGGTTGACTTGGTGGTTAGGAGGTTGTCTTTGATGCTTAAGGTCCTAGGTTCAAATCCTATTGAGTGCACAATTTCACATATTTTTCTCTAGCAAAACGACGTTGTTTTGGGTCATTTAGTATCAAAATAGCGGCACCAAAACGACGTCGTTTTCGTTTTGGTGCAGCGTCCATGTCATCACGGAGTTAAGGATTTAACGACAGGGTAGTATAAACGAGTGAAAAAAATAAAATTTGTTGGTAAATTTGGACCAATTAAAAAGTTAGTGGTAGAAACAGATCACCCCTATTATTCAGTGGTACATGACATAGTTTACCTAACTTTTTTTATTATTTGTCATGCGATATTCAACTTTTCTTAATGGTACAACTAGGTATCACATTACATATAACAATCATTTCAATATAATATTTTTTTTTTTTTAAAAAAAACGTGATACATTCCACTAAAACTATTATCATATAACATCTCGATGATAACTTAACTTTTCTTTTATGTGATATTTTCAAGTAATTTTTCGATATGCATGTTTTGTAAAAGAAAAAAATAATATATGCAAGTATTTTGTTTTTATATATATAAAAATATTAAATTATAACCGTAAATCCTAATTTGAACCTTACATATTAAGATTTTAAACTCTAAACTAAATTATTAACGTCTAAAACAAACACATAAAAACAAATCCCATATTTTGACAAATCTAGAAGGCTTCGTGCACCAAGTTTTGCCATGCTTTAGTTTCTTATCGACCCGATTTTCACACCGAAATTAACATCATCATTACCTCAACCTAATTATGTCATCCGATTTTTCTAAAAAAATTCTTAAAAATCAAGAAATCAAAACATTTATATAGGATACTCATACTTTGATCTCTTAATTTTATTTCAAAAATCTAATGACAAATAATGTTTGAAGAAATGATGACAACAATTTTGATTAGGGTTGTAAATGAGACGACAGATCGCGAGTTATTCGAGTTTGACTCGGTCAAAGTTCGGTTAAAGCTTGACTTGATTGAACTCGACTCAAGCTCAAACTCGGCTCGAGTTTTTAACGAGCTGAGTTACTTGATACTCGACTCGAAAAGCTCACGAGCTACTCGAAATGAATAATAATAATAATATATAATTATTAGTATTAAATAAGAGTTTTATAGTTCAAATTCTACATAGTGATCAAGTTGAACACGAGAAGCTTGGAGGACTCTTGATGCAATTCCCCTTTCCGCGTGATATAAAGGCAAACATAATTGATCAGAGATAATAATCCCACATCGCTCAAATATGAAGGAAGGGGAGAAAATCTGGCTATAAATAGAAGAAGGTTTTACCTTGCAAAAAGATGTTTTTCTTGCCTTTTGACTGAAAACAAATTTAAATATATTTTTATAGGGTAAACTATCTGGTTGACCACCAATTTTTATTAAAATGGGATTAATTTGACCACCAGTCGTTAATGGGCTAACGGAAGGTGACGTGGCAGTTAAAAAATTAAAGGTATAATCACACATTTGGTCCTTATTATTTACACATTCTTTCAATTTAGTCCTAATTTTAAACTAATAAAATAAATTAATTATTTATTTAGATAATGACACGTGTCAACATCTTATTGGAGGACTTTAATTATTTATATTTAATTTAATAAATTTATCTCCCTCCTCCAATCAGGTGGTGACACGTGTCACCACCTGTTTAAAGGAGAAAAAACGAATTCGATGATTATACATGTTGAATTAAAAGAATAAATGTAAAAACAATAAGCAATATATATCTGATGGAGTAATTTTAAACAATGGATTGGGTTTGGCGCAATGGTTATGCTGCTGCCAATTTTCCCTTGCTGCCTGGGTTTGATTCCCTTGGCAAGCAAATTGCTCAAAATCGTTTTTTCTCCTTTAAACAGGTGGTGACACGTGTCACCACCTGATTGGAGGAGGGAAATAAATTTATTAAATTAAATATAAATAATTAAAGTCATCCAATAAGGTGTTGACACATGTCACTATCTAAATAAATAATTAATTTATTTTATTAGTTTAAAATTAGAACTAAATTGAAAGAATGTGTAAATAATAAGGACCAAATGTGTGATTATACACCGTTAGCCCATTAACGGTTGGTGGTCAAATTGATCCCATTTTAATAGTTTGGGTAGTCAATTGACGCGTTTTTTTAAAGGTGATCATTTTAAAACTTTACCTAAAGATTGGTGGTCAACCAGATAGTTTACCCATTTTTATATTAGTTTTTTATTGAGATTGGTGTTTGAGCTCCAATTGGGTATGAGCTCTAGTTGAGCTTAATAATTTAAAGCTTGAATTGAGTGTAATGGTATTTGAGTTTGTCTTGGTTTATTCGAGTTTTTCGAGTTTGAGTTTGAGTTTGAATTCCAATTTTGGTTTTAAATTTGAGTTCGAGTTCAATAATTTTGAGCTTGCAAGCTTTCGAGTTGAGCTTAACTTCGAGTATTTCGAGTTCAAGTCAAGCATAACACTACTCGAGCTTAACTTGGCTCGTTTACACCCCTAATTTTGATGTCAAAATATGGTGAAAAAGAAGCCAAACATAGATGGAACACCGTGATTGGAGCATTTTAGAGCTTATAACAATACTATGTGTTCTTAAGGTTTATACAAACTGGCCCTTAAATTATACTTTGTTCCCAAATTGACCCTTAGTTAAATTATGTCGCATGCCACTAACACATTGGCTTGAAGGGCCGTATAATTTTTTTAATGTCGTCAACAAAAAGGGATAAAAATGTGACCCATAAAACTTGCTGCGGCCATATTCTAGATGTTGGGCTTTTAGGGATTAGTTTATTACATCAAACCAAATAAAAAGAATATACCTTGAAAATGTTTTTGTATTAATTTATAAAGTTTTACTAAAGATTTTAAAGATACACCTAAGAAGTTTCTAGTATTTTGAGATTTTGGTATCCGTTAAAACTTTCGGTACTCATAATAGTACAATTTCTGGTAGGCAAAAATTCATGACACTTTATCAAAGTTTCAAAAGCTAAGCTACACCTAATTTTTTAATGTTTGAAATTTTGGTATCAATTAAATTTTTTGTACTTCAAAGTGGATGAAAATCTTCTACCCCTTTTCGGTGCTTTTACTTATGTTTAGGGATGAGCATTTTACTCGATTCAGTCAGATTTCGACTCAACACGGCCTGATCGGGTTAGATTTTTTTAATGAAAAAATCAGGGTTGGGTCGGGTTTAGGGTGGAAAATATTTGACTCAGCCCGACCCGGGACTAGTTGTGCAATTTTCCCCTAAATTTTTAGGGATATTTAATAATGCCACCTCTTTGTATATATTTTTATAATTAGGTCCTTAAAATTGAATTTTTATTTACAATTTAGTTCTTCAAATTATAATTTTTTACAATTAAGTTCCCTAAAATTATTTTTTTACAATTAGGTCCTTAAAACTATTTTTTTTCTATATGTCGGGTCGGGTTTAGTATATTTATTTTCGAGTCGGGTCAATTTTTTTAAGAAAATGTTCGGGTCAGGTGCGGGTTTAGAGTAATTATTTTCGGGTCGAGTTCGGGTTCAGGTGGGCCAAAAACCTGACCCGACCCGTGCCCATCCCTACTTATGCCCTGTGTTCAAAATTAAGTTTAGGATTTAGGGTTAGAGTTTATGATTAGGGTTTAGATAATTTAGGGTATGATGTATTTTTAAAGTATAGGGTGTAAGGTTTAAGATTTAGAATTTAGGGTCAGAGCTTGAAATTTAATTTTATAGTATTTTTAGTGTTAGGGTCTAAGTAGGCCACTGAAAAAAGGTAGAGAATTTTTATCCTTTCAAAATTTTGGTTTGTGTTAGTGAGTGTACATTAGAATTTTTCAATACTCGTTAAAAACCACTAACTTCTACCAAGATATACTATCTTATCTTACCCAAAAAATTATACACAAACTAAAATCTTACAATCATACCCAAATATCTAATAATATTCTCTTGAATCTTTTAAAAATTTTGATACGATTATAGCATTTTAAAGTACTACATGAATACTAGGTGGCAAGCCCGTCCGAGGGTTGGTGTAAACTTAATTCGAATACGCGAAGAATAGCATGGATGGTTCTGCAACATGTGGGGGCATTGTCCGTAACAGCGAGGGCCATTGGTTGAATGTGTTCTCAAAATCTATTAGTTTATGTTCGGTATTTGAAGTTAAATTTTGGAGAGTATATAACAATTCGACATAACTTTTGAGAAGATAACAAAATAATCAATAATTATTAACCAAATAAAATTATGTAGAAAGAGAAAATATTTGAGAGAGTCAACTTATATAAACCAAAGGGGGGAAAGCAAGCGCAGGGCTCGAGAGAGGGACACAATTATTGAGACACTCCAAGTCCAACCACACATTATTGAATCCAAAATTTGAAAACCCCAATTTCATTTTTCATCTTCTTTCCAATGTTTTACGTATCGGACTTGTTCCACTTCATGATCTTCACGTCGAGGTTAATAGGGAAATATATACCTATTCTGGCATTTTACTTCACTTTTCACGACATGGGAATCCAGGGTTCACTCTTCTCTATACTGTCATAATTGATAATATTAACAATAATGCCGCTTAACTTTCACTAATTTTGAGGACTTAAACTTTTAAAAACATTCTTTATTGTTATTATAAAAATAATTAACAAATTAATTCGTTGACTTTCGCACGTTAAGGCCACTGATTTACAAACTCAAAAAAAAATTACTTCTTACATTTTGTGTAGAAGATTGTAGTATTTTTGCTAAGAATGGAGGTTTGGTTGATTAGAATGGAGTAGAAGAAGAGAAATGGAATGGTACATGTTAGAAATGAAATAGAGATTTTTTTGTTATAGATAACAAGTAGTTTGGTTTGTTGGGGTGTAATAGATATAGACTTAGTGCTATATTTATTTGTTTGATTGAAATGATGCTAAATAATATACAAGCTAATAAACAAAAATGTTACCGGCAAGTGTTTAGTACAATGACAAGTCACATTACATTTTTAAAGAGAGAATTCAGGTTCGAACGTTAAAGACAATATTGTTAAAAGGAGAGACACGAATCTCGAACATGTACCATAAAATTGATATGAATTATAAAAAAATTATAATAAACAAGAATGCTAATTGTACATGGTGGCAGAATTCATCATTTTTTTTATTAAGGGGACTATTTAGACATTTTTAAAATCAAAGGGGATAATGAATTATATATTTTTAAGGTGTAAAAAACAATTTTATCATAATTTTTTCTTAGTTTTAATATTTTTGCACTAGTCTCTCCATAGTTCTGCCGTTGATTATACCCTTGAAATATAAAATAACATTTAAATCTGACTCGATGATGTCTATATTGTTTATATATTATGAAATGTTTTTTTAAATACTCTGAAGTGGTTAGAATGTAATTAATAATATATGTTCATATTTTTTATTAACCCTTTTATAAGGTACACACAGGGACGGAGTCATTAAGGCTTCGGGAGGGGCAATCGCCCCCCATCTCCGAAGAATTTTTTTTTCATTTTTGTCCTCTTATTTGATTTTTAAAAAAAATTTGTTTATTTATAAATTTACCCCCCAATTTCAAATATTTATAGTTTGCCCCCCAATCCCAAATCATGGCTCCGTCCCTGGGTACACACCTTACAGACAAAGCTGTTCGAACTCGAGTCTCTTAAAATGAATATCATCATCTTTTTAACGAAGACCACAAATATTTTAAAATAATATTTTATATTAATACTTATACGTTACTAATTTCTTGAATTAACGGGACATGGGTGAGTAGGCATGCATGGTGTGCAAATATAAACTCCATTTCAAACTAACCATAACCTAATTTCTGAACTAGTGTTAGAGTTACTTTTAGGATCGAAGTCAGGATTGAATCATGAGGGGTAAGATATTTAACTTTAGAATGACCGAGATCTTAAAAAGTAATTAAACCATAAAAATTAAAAGAGATAGGATTTAAATTCGCTGATTTTCAAATTATAAGATCTTAAAAGAAATTAAACCATAAAAAATTGGGGTCAATGCTTAATTTAATAAATTTTAAAACTGATAAGATCTTAAAAATATATTATGCTAGATAATTTTTGGAACAGCAAAGACTTAAGTAAAATAATTTCAAACTATCAGTGACCTAAAATATAATTAGACAATCAAAATTGAGGGTAGCAACACCCTCAACCTACATAGTTCCCTCCCTAATTACTTTCCATTAATTAAAGATTAATAACAACAAAGGTTCATGCATTATAAGAAAAATCAGTAACATTTTGAAACGAACAAAGCTAGCTAGCAAGCTAGATTCCTCAATAATTATTGGTAAATAAAAACAAATTTAACGTTACTTTCATCAAACCTCGACGACTACTGATATTATATATATATATATTCTTAGAATTAGAAGTTATTTTGATTGGTGCCCAGGAAAAACGAATGAAATTTAGGGTTCCTAAAATCAGTAGGAGAGGTGGGTTTCAGCCCTAATATATTTCATCAAAGTTAGGAGCTCCACGTCTGCTATTGTCTTGAAACCAGTATTAGCCAATTCATGTAATAAAAGAAAAAGGTTTAGTGCATCGGGCCCCTAATTACCATCAGCATTAATTACTAGGATTCTATGAACTTTCTTGTTTTTGTTTTTTTGTTTTCCTTTGTTGTAGATCAGTTAAGATGCGTCTGAAAACTCATATTATAATTAGATTTAATTGTAGTTAAATGTAATTATATAATTATTGGGTTATATTTTATACTCAAATTGTTTAAAAAATTACATAACCTTTCATATTTAAATTGTAAAATCTAAAAATTAATTCTTGACTTTAACACCTTAAATTTTGGACCTTAAATTCTAAACCATATAACCTAAACCCTAAAATTAATATATACACAAATTTGTGTATCAAAGTATTTACCATAACTATAATTTGTTTAGACGATCATTCTATTGTTGAATTAGTTATAATTGGAGGTCCATTTACTCTATTTAATTCATAAAATTGATATATACACAAATTTGTGTATCAAAATATTTATCATAAAAATTTTTATTTTTTTTAAACAATTCATACTTATGGGAAACAGAGGAGGAATTTACTTATAACAAATATTGAACCTACAACCTAAAAGAAAGAAATAAATTACTCTATTGGACGATCTTGTACCAATATGTAACAAATAAAACTTATGTAAATGTGTAGTTATTATTTGAACTATATAATAAACATGACATAAAGAATTAAAATATATTTCACTTTATCGATCAAACATATCAAGAGAAGTAACAAACAAACGTAAGATATATAATATGTATTTTAAAATAAAAATATCAATTAATCCAAAATTTTAAGGTCATATCAGTTAAGCCAATTGATTCCGACTCCGTTAGATTTTTAGGCCAAATAAAAGTTAATATTTATAATATAGGGGATATTAGAAAATATTTGAAGATATAAGTCATTTTCTGCAGTATACAGGGACCTCACCACCTGCAAGTGGTATTTTTCATTTTTTTTAATATTAAACAGAGGGACCTCGACACATGTAGATGACATTTTTTTAGAAAAAATATTAAAAAATTGAACATCACCACCTGCAGTGGCAGCCCCCTGTGTATTGTTGAAAATAGCATATACCCCCAAATATTTTTCAACATGCCTTACATTTCAAATATGAACTTTCATTTGAATTATTCTCCAAATTTCTCTATTGATTCTAGGCCAAATAATGAATCGATTTTAAATTAAAAACCATACAGCTGACTAAACTAGCTAAATAAATTATCATAAAAATTTGAATAAATGGAATTGAACTAACCAAATTTAATTCGGATTAATTAAATCATTGTATTAGTACAACATGAATCCAACATCGGCTGAAATTTTAAATCCTACCCTTGTTCACATAACCAATATATTATTAGTAAATTCAAATGAAATCTTTCAAACAACTTTGCCATCAATTGGTCTAAATTGAGGAGAAAATTTTCAAATATGGACGAATAGATCTATAAAAAATAAAATATATTATATTTAGTAACTTAGAAATTATAAATAATCAAATCAAATATTTTAAACTATAATTTTATTTTTTAAAGAGACAAAAATGTGAAAATGTGACTTTCGAGTCAAATAATGAAATGATTGCACGAAGAATTTTGAGAAGAATACGAGGCATTGACGGGAAATTTAATTATTTATTTATTTTCTTTCAGAAATATAAAAAAACCCGCACGAGAACGGGTGAGATGAATATTAAATAGTCACCGAATAGATTTCAAAATATTTTAAATTACATGACAGGCATTTTTATTACCGTTGGATTCGTTGATCGTCACAGATGTTAATCGATTTATTTGTCTGTGATTTCTAAAGAAACGGACAAATGTAAGATTAACAAAGAGAGAGAAAATCCAATCTTAAAATACAGGAACGGTCAGAAAAAGAACCAGAGCGGGTTTTCGGGTGTAAGGTCGAATAAGGAAAAGCTGAGGAGATGCCACGTGGAAGAATATGGAACGTCGATTGTGGATGGACTTGCAACTGGATATCTAAAAGGCCTTTTTGTTTGATTAGATTGATTGGAACTGTAACAGAACTGTAGAGAACTGCCCAAGATATATTATTGAGATCCATCTAGTGAGTAACATTATTTATATTATCTAATCTTATATAAATTCGAATTTCGATATAAGAATATAATAGTTATTTATTTTATTAAATTTTTTTTTTTTAATTTTGATATTTAATTAAATCGGAGAAATTACATGAATATTACACTTACCTTTTTTTTATTTTAACAATTATGATAAACCTCAAATTATTTTTAAAAAAATATAGCATTTGTTGCAACGTTTTTTAAGTCGAAATACTTAAAATCTGACTTTGAGCAATAATTTAATTTTTTCATTAAAATATGGTAAAGACGGTGAGTTTACATTCTGACTTCAACAGATTTTTATTGACTTTATTGTTATCGAAGAAAGATTTTTTAATCGAAAACAATTTAATCACTCTTTGATGTCGTATCTAGCTCCTACCAACTTCAAAAACACTAACAATTACAATAGTTTTACAAATAAACTAAGTTGTATCATACTTGTAAAAAAAGAAGAAGATCAATATTCATTCAAAGCTTCCAATCATATCGGGTCAATTTTAACAAATTGATTTTTTAATTAAGCCTTGGATATTTAATGGAATCGAGTCTAAATATTTAACTATTATACAATGTATAAAAGCAATATTAAATTATAATTAATTATTTAATTTATCCGATTAATTTTAATTTTTTTAATAAATTTTAATTATAATCTAGGGAAAATACTCTAAAGAAAGAAAGATTGCTCCTAATGAGTTTAAAACTCAAGATCTAAAAAATATGAGAGAACAAATATGAGCACCTTCACTAACCAACCAAATGTGCTTGCTCCCATTTAATTTTAGTTGTATATTCAAATTCAAACCATATTATATATTTGAATATAATTTTTATCTAAAATCTATAAAATAAACTAATATATTTTTACAGATTCTAAACCAATTATGCTCGCGTATAATCATAACCATTTTTCTCTTTCTTCCTTTCTTACTTTAAAGGAATCATAATTCATAACCATAACCACTTACATTTGTTAGAATTAAGGTAGAGATAGAAAGAGAGAGCTGGTTCTGTCATAAATGAGGTGAGAGTGTTGCAGTTCTCATGGCGGCGTTGCAGGGGCTTTAATTCCGTGCATTATTGCTTGGAATTGAATGGTGGAGAGAGAGAGAGAGAGAGAGAAATGGGAGCTGACAAGTTAATCGAAACCTGTTTTCTTTTGTCCTAAAACCAAATCTCAATCTCAAGCATTTTAACCCTAAAAAGCTGCAAGAAATAAGAAGAAAACACACACCAAAGATCAGAGAATTGAACATCAGCAACAGCAACAGCCTCTTAAACTGAAGAGCTGTAGTAATTCAGGGTTCGGGTTTCCGGGGGGATCGGTCAGAGTCAAGAACAAAGCCAAAAAACAAAACCCAACAAACACTCACAGGCTAACAGTGGTCTTTAAAAACCTACCAGAAAAAGGTTTTACAGTTGAAATCCATAAAGACGCCAAGTTATAAAAAAACAAGCCAACCAGCTCATCAAACTATTGATCTCGGGCTGTGGGGGCGTGGTACTAAATAGGGCAAATTCTGCTATGGATTTTTGGTTCAAATTGAGGTTTGTTTCAGCTTTTGGGTGCAACAAATGGCTGGGTTTTTCTATCTAGGTGGACGAGAAGCAACAGACACTGGAAACAAACAAGGAGAAGATAAAGACGAGAGCCTGTATTTGTACAAGAACGAGGAGATCTACAACAAGGGTTTCGAGATATGGCCGCAGCAGCAGTATTATTACCACCAGCAGCAACAGCAGCAGCAGCCGAACGTGACCAACATCTCTTTTGGAGCGGGTCCTAGTCGAGTACGAGGTACTGGGTTTAACTTGTCCGATGAGTCGTCTTCGAGATCAGTAGGGTTTACTGTTATGAAACATGGAGGGATGAATTGCCAAGATTGTGGGAACCAAGCTAAGAAAGATTGTCCGCATTTGAGATGTCGGACTTGTTGTAAGAGTAGAGGGTTTCAGTGCCAAACGCACGTTAAGAGCACCTGGGTTCCCGCTGCTAAACGGCGGGAGAGACAACACCAGCTCTCGGCTTTGCCACAAACGCAGCAGCAAGAAAACGAAGAACAATTCCGAGGAGAGAATCCGAAGAGGATGAGAGAAAATCGTGGCTCTCCCTCTCTTGCCTGCACTCGTTTATCATCAGGTAAACAAAGAAGTTTTGTAAGATTTTAAGGATTTCCCATTGTTTCCACCAGTTATAGCACCCAACAACATCGTATAATTTGCGTGTGTTCAAAGAAAAAGTCCCATGATATTTGATTTTTTTAAAAGGAAAACCCTTTTTTCCTTTAGATCTTGATTTGTTTAATATCATGTTTTTGGAACTTGGAAATTAGGGTTGGAACTGGGTCAATTGCCTCAAGAAGTGAGTTCACCGGCAGTGTTCCGCTGTGTGAGAGTAAGTGCCGTGGACGATGAAGATGAGGAGTTAGCTTATCAAACGGCGGTGAACATCGCCGGCCATGTGTTCAAAGGAATCCTCTACGATCAAGGTCCCGAAAGTCATTACACCAGTGGCGGTGAAACCTCTCACTCTCAGCAACTCAATCTGATTACCAACGCGGCTACCACCGGAGAAACTGCCGGAACGATATCAACAACAGCAGCCGCCTCTTCGAGCCTTCCGGTAACAAGTATGCTCGACCCTTCTCTTTTTCCACCTCCACTTAACGCTTTCATCGCTGGTACGCCATTCTTCCCACCTCCAAGGTCATGAATTTACTGGCCTAGCTATCTCCAATTTCAACCGAAACTTCCATTGTTGATCTCTAGCTTTCAGTGCTATTCTTCTCCATTGTTAAAGCATAGAATTTGAATGACAGATGCTGCATATGATACTGGTTTGGGTTTTTTTTCTTTCTTTCCGAATTTCAATTCAGATTTTCAGTGTTTGTTTTTCAGTATGTGGATGTGTGCCCTCTCGGGTGCGAATTATGTTCCTTTTTATATTATAATTTCTGCTTTTGATTGATCTTGAATCTGCTTTCTGATTGGTGTTGAACTCGAAGCCAACTTTTCCCCAGTTATCTGTTTTCTTGCCGGATCAAAACGGGGCGAGAAAACCTGGTTTCGTGTTCGGCTAAACAAAGAACACTTTTTCCTAAACCATTTTTTAATGCATTAATCGGCAAACGGAAGACCCCTCCATTCACAATATCTCTCTTTCTTTTTGTGATAGAATGTACGTATTTTGTACGCAGATTTACGAACTTTTCATACATAAACATAGGGCTGTAAATGAGACGAGACAGATCGCGAGCTACTCGAGCTCGACTCGGTCAAAGCTCGGTCAAAGCTCGATTCGATTGGACTCGACTCGAGCTCGAACTCGGCTCGATTTCTTGACGAGCCGAGCCGAGCTACTTGATACCCGACTCGAAAAGCTCACGAGCTACTCGAAAATATAATATACTAATTTTTTTTTTTTTTTTATAATTTAAAATCTAAATTCTTAAAATTAAAACCTTAAATATAAACCCTAAACATAAGTATTAAACCCTAAAATCTAAATCCTAAAATCTAAACCCAACAACTTAAACCTCTAAACCCTAAACTAACACCCTAAACCCTAAAATTAACAAGCTTGAGTTTACACAACTTGTGTATCAAAGTTTTTTCTTCATAGGACTTTAAATGAGACGTGACAGATGAAGAGTTACTCGAGTCCAATGCAGTCAAAGATTGGTTAATACTTGACTCGATTGGGCTCGAATTAAGCTCGAACTCGACTCGAATTCTAAACGAGCCGAGTCGAGCTCAGATTTCTCAAGCTCGTTAGAAATTACTCAAGCTCGAACTCGACTCGAAATCTTAACGAGTCGAGCCGAGCTTAGCACTACTCGAGCTCGACTCGGCTCGTTTACACCCCTACATAAACACACAAACTCATGGTTTTGTTTAGGACATTAAAATCAAATTGAGCTGCTTGAATAGACGTGCATGGATTTGATGTGACGATTTGGTAGAAAATGGAAACCGTTGCCCATTTGCCGATGATTTTTAATGCAGCTCTGCATATATGTGCATGTGATTTATGTTATATATAGTGTGAAACTAGTGATCTCTTCAGTTTGCAGGCTTCTAGAATTATCACCGTGGGTGAAGAAAACAGAGATTATGGAACTTCCCCATATTATTATTATTATTATTAATTCCTGACTTGGAACATGGGGCTCTGATCATCTTCAATCATGAACATTGCTGCACATTTACCTTAACTGATTAAAATCCTTTTGATTCCCATGCCTTTTATTTTTATTATCATTTGGAGTAATGAAACTATTTAGGGTTTGAAGTTGACAAACTGGAAGTTCAGTCGATTTGTGTATTATATCATTGAAGTTTTGGGGAGTCTAAAAAACAATAAGTATAGGGTGCGGCTAAAAAATAACAAGTTTCGCCAAGAATTTAACATTTTAGATTGTTTTTTCGTGATTTTTAACAAGTTTGGTAGCTTTTTTTTTAATAACATTTTAGGTTGGTGATTTAAAAGAAATCAATTTTCGAAACTTATCAAAAATTACGAAAAAATAACTTAAAATGTTATTAAAAAGACTAACATTTTAAGTTCTTAAACAAATTTCGAAACTTGCAGTTTTTTAGCCGCACCCTAGCCTGCCACATCAAGACTCACCCTGATGTTTTAGATTAGGGATCTTCAGATTGAATGCTTAAATCCACAAGTAGACAGAACCCAAACTTACATTGCAGGGAATATAAACCAGTAGAGATAAATGGAATTATATCTAATTGGACTTTGAATTGGAACTTAATAATTGGTTCACATATGTCACTGATCTTGACGAATTTAAATCGAAAATCAATTTAAATCTCGACATTTACGATTTTTTTTCTTCTTCTCTAAAATATCTTTTTCTAAACAACATTAATAAAATATTATAATTTTTTACTTATTTTGTTATTAATATTAGATGTATTTTGGATTTGTGTTTGATGCATTGTCAAATAAAGTTTTTATTATACACCAGTGACCACACCCTAACATTGTATTAAAAACTAATACTTTAGAAAATTAGATTTTTAACCTATGACAGCACGTAATTTATTACCAGTATATAGATTTAAACACTTACTGAAAATATAATGTTCAATGATATAAGGTTTAAAATTTCCAAGAGGAATTGTATGAACCAACTTGTCTTAGTGATTAAGGGAATGATTGATGTTTTTAGAGGTCACCTTATGCTATTTTTTTATACATTGTTTTTTAGATACAAATGTTGGTTCCTTGAGCATAAATATTTTATTTATGCTACAAATGTTGGTTCCTTGAGCATAAATTTCCAAGAGGAATTGCATGAACCAATTTGCCTTTGCTACAATTGTTGGTTCCTTGAGCATAAATATTTTTTTAGAAAAATGTGAAATTTTATTTATTCATTCATAAAGCAATGATATGTTACAATGCAAATAATATGAAGACTTACAAAAGAAAAAATATATATATTTATACAATATTTTATTTTATACAAAGATGACTATTTACTATACTGGTCCTAGTTGTAGCTTTGTCATGTAATTTAACTCCTTTATTTTCTACACCAAACTTTGCTCTTCGATATGTTTGCCTTAAAAGACTTCTGAGTTCCTCTCCTTCCGAATGGGATACATAAATGAACTCTAACCAAGCACGAATAGAAATCTTTTGTCTTTTTTTGTGTCCATGTTTATTCCCCACCCTAAAATATTAAGTTTAAGGTTTCGAGTTAAGGTTTAAAATTAGGGTTTAAGGAATTGGATGTAAGGTTTAAGGTTTAAAATTTAAAAATTAGGGTTAGAACATAGAATTTAATTTTTTTTAATGTTGAGGCTTAAAAATAGGCACAAAAAGATAGATGATTTTTGTTCCCCAAGCAGGCTCAAAGTACCGGCACATAGCTTCCTCTACAAATTGCAAGCTCTCGAAAACCACTCCATATGAATAAACATGACAAAAACAGATGATCCCTAGTTTGTGCCATAAGGTCTCTTTTATTCATTCTAATATTTTCTCAAATTTTAGCAATTGTAAGATCTGAATAAAAGAAGTCAATAACAATAACAACTCTCAACTTCAATGATATTTTCCATGTCCACCTACTTCCAACTTTACCGATAGATTGTCAAAAAGTGAAACTCTTTAGCACATACTCACGAATCCGATAGAAATTGTCTGCCCCAAACTAAGCTTCTTTTGGGTGCCCCATTTTAAAAATTAAGTTTAGGATTTATGGTTTAAGGTTATGGCTTATCGTTAGGGTTTAGGGAATTAGTGATATGGTGTATTTTTTAGAGTTTAGGGTTTAGGATGTGAAAATTAGAGTTAAGGTTTAGAATTTAATTTTTAAGTATTTTTTAGCGTGAGACCTAGAGGGGGTCATGGTTAGGAGGTAGAGGATTTATGTTCCTTTGGGATAGAAATCTTCTGCCTCTTTTCGATGTCCCTATTTATGCCCCCACACTAAAAAATAGGTTTAGGGTTTAAGGTTAAGGTTAAGGTTTAGAGAATTTGGGGTATGATGTATTTTTAGGGTATAAAGTGTAAAATTTAAGATTTAAAATTTAAAATTATGACTTAGAATTTAATTTTTTTAATGTTGGTGTATAGAAAGGGGCACCAAAAAGGTAGAAAATTTTTATCCGCGAAACTTTGTGTCATGTTCCTTCTTTAAATTATATTTTCAGTTGTTGTTATGAGTTGGGGTTTTTGTTATTGTCTGTTGTTACAATTACATGTTCATCGATTAAATGTTCAATTTGATGTCTGAATATTTTTATTTGACTTCCGTGAATATATAAGTTATGTTATTCCGATTTTTAGAGTATCCATCTTTAATAATTATGTCGATATATATATATTAGGATCAACTTACACAATGTAAAACTCTTTTAAGTTTTACATGTTTTTGGATCGTTGGATGGGGAAATGGATGGATGAGATTAACTCTTTACTTTTTTTCCCAAGTGATAATCTTTACATATTTAATCTCATCCATCCGTTTTACTCATCCAACGATCCAAAAAACGTGTAAAATTTAAAGAGTTTTACACTGTGTAACTAGATCATATCCCTATATATATATAGGGTTAGGATCAACTTACACAGTGTAAAACTCTTTAAGTTTTACATGTTTTTTTGGATCGTTGGATGAGAGAAATGGATGGCTGAGATTAACTCTTTACTTTTTTCCCTAAGTGATAACCTTCACATCCGTTTCACTCATCCAACGATCCAAAAAATGTGTAAAACTTAAAAGGATTTACATTGTGTAACTGGATCTTATCCCATATATATATATTGCTCGGCAAATGAGGTTTTATTAGAGATTTAAAACATACTCGTCTATGACTTAAATTGTGTGCATCATTTGGGGTAAAATTTATTAGAGATTTAAAATATTATGTCGATATATATTTGAACATAACAATACAAGTGTCACATATCGAACATATAAAAAATAAAATATTAAACACATTCTTAACTAACATTTAACCATGTAAAATAGTAATACCTTTAAAAAAAAACCATGTAAAATAGTATGTAAATACGTGCTTATTGTCAAATTTGGGGGTAACCAGTAAACGATTAAGATCGATAATGCTGCAACAAAATAATCTTCCCGAATTATTGAACCGACAACATGCAGTATAGGTTGGAACTAAGGTTTTTGGCCTACAATTGTTTTTTTTTTAAAGTCTAATTTTAATCCTAATTTTACGTAAAAAAAAAAAGAAACCCTAAAAAAATCTTTACATATTGTTCTTTTTTTCTTCTTCTTTCTTTTCTTTGTCTTTTTGGTAAAGTTTATATCTTGTCTTTAATTATATGATAATATGATATAAGGATGAACTGTATTTCGAATAATTAATTAAAAATATGATATGTTGATATTAGGGGTGGGCAAAAATACCTGATCTGGTTGACTCGACCCGACGACCCGAACCTAAAATTCTAGATAATTTCCGGAAAAAAATTACCCGATCGGGCCGGGTACCCGACCCGACAAATTTTCCGGGATATGGGCCGGGACACGGGCCGAAAGTTTCTCCTTACCGGGTACCCGACCCGATTAAATTATATATATATATATTTTATATTTAAAATTATATTTTTATTTTATGTTTCTTAATATTTTTACTCTAAAATTAAGTTTAAATCCCTAAATTTTTTCTATGTTTGTATTATATTCTTTTAATTTTTAATTTTAATTTTTTAAAAATATTTTTGTGTTTAACATGTGATTTTTTTTTTAATTTTAAAATAAAAAAAATAAAAAATAGGAACCGGGTACCCGGTACCCGATTACCCAGGTACCCGAATTTTACGGGTACCCGGATATAATGGGCCGGGACACGGGCCGCTTAATGAGGTACTCGACAATGCCCACCTCTAGTTGATATAATGTGAAACGTTTTTTTGAATAGTTTAAAGGTGATTACAATATAGTATTTACTTATACATATTCTTAACCCTTTGTCGACAAAAGGCATACACTTTGCAGACAAAACAATTTGAACATGAGTCTCTTAAGATGAACATCACCCGTTTTTTACTTAGACAAGTTGTTAGATTCAGTGTGAAACGGGAAAATGAATGACCGGTAAAAAATATTAAGTATTTTAGGGAAAATAAATAATTATTTTCAGTTTAAAATATTTAATGTCAACCATTAAACTCAGTTAATTTGATGATTCTAAATCAATATAGAATAAAATAAGTTTATTCTAAGTGTAAGGGAGTTTTAACTCATTAATAAATATTTCATTAATTATCATTTTGTTTGTTTGTAACTTGTAAGCGTTAATTGAATGAAAGAAAATCTAACTTATTATGGAAATTTGAAGATATAAAATTTATATAAAAACAAATTAATGATAGGAAAATTTAGTCACACTCGACAAGTACCGATGAGCATCACTAACGACGAGCAGCGATGAGCACCATTAATTCAATTTATAAAAATTAAAAATTTAAAGAACTCACTGTATAATTATAAATTATTTAAAAATTAAAAGGTAAATTAATTAAAATATATTATTTTATTTTTAATTTTCTTTTAAACATTGATCAAAATACCTATCTACCCCTAAATTACAAAATCTTAATTTTTTTCTTTTGAAATTCAAGCCACCACCGTCACTATCTCTTGTTGTCGTCGTTGTTGTCTTCTGCATGACCGCCGTGTAAAAGATCAAATCAAGAACAAGAATAATTTGGGGAAAGAAGTAGAAAAAGCAAGGGGAGACTCGAAATTCTCTCTGTCAAAACAAGAGAGCCAAAACACTTTCATTCATTCGATAATAGATTTAAAAAATTACACAACCCTTTTACCCTAGAGAGTTTAAGAACAACACCGTTCTCTATTTTAATTACAGACCCATTAATGTACCGTTTCATTAAACATGACAAATATTGAAACTAAAACATTAACAGACTCGTTCAAGACGTAGTTTGACTTCTTTCATTTTGGCTCTTTACAATACTCCCTCCTTGAAATAATTCTTGTCCTCAAGGATTAAAAGAAAATTTTCATGGCAGCACTCATTGAATACCAACCCTTGATCAACTTTGATCATCTTTACTTTCTTTAAATGATTAGACCAAATATTCTCAAAAGCTTTTTTTGCCTTTAGTAAAATTGCAGCATGAACATATGATATTTCTTCCATGCCAACATTGGCAAACATAGGTTCACCATGATTAAAAAAATCCTTCTATTCAATTCATAACTTTCCATGCCAAATGTTGGAATTTTAATCTTCAATACTCTGTACAGATTTAAATCTTCAATCTCTAACTACTTATTTAACCCTTCATGCCACATATATGCAGCATATGTTGGCTGCATTCTAGTCTACATAAACATAATAAAAATGACCAAGTTAATATAAAGAAGTGTTGGATAGTTGACAGCTACGATGTCTATCCAACTAAATATTATGTTGTAACCATATGGCTTATCTGATATATTTTGAACACACTCCCAAGCTGCAGTAGAGTTAAATTATACCCATATTTTTAGATGTGAAGGAAAAAAAGTTATTTGTAGATTAGCACTGTCTTTTAGTAACAACTCTCACCGTTTATCCCGAGAAATAATCACAATAATTTCTTCACCCTTTTCACTTTTACATTATGATTCAACCACTCGTCGAGTACAAGTGCCATCCTTTAAGCAAAATACAATATGACCAATAAACACCCAGTGACACATTCTCTTAATGTCTCAACTTGGGATGCCATCATAAAGGTGTCAATTGAAATGGTCATTGATAAACATGGCCATGTTACCAAATACATATCACAAGCATTAGCAAGTAAATCATTTTTTGTGGTCATTGTCATTCCAATTAGCACAATAATATTTAGAGATTTTATACCAGCAATCTTAGCAAGCAGTTGGTTCACAATGCTGTTCAAAAATTCAGTATCCTTCTTCCCAACTTTCAAATCGATCCTAAGCAATGCAAGGGAAAAAATTGGAAGAGAATTTAATCTGCCCACTAGTACTTTGTCACCACCTTAACCCTTTGCAGATAAGCTTTTCCTTAGATCAATAATTCTGGCCTTGTTGTAAGTTTCTATCAAAGAATGTGCAATTGCTATAGCATGAGAAATTGATGTTGTCTTAATATTGTTTAGACCAAGCAACCAATGGATACACTTCAAAGCTTTGAGAATATATCTAAAGGTAATTGTTTTTCGAGCCACTTTATAAGCTTGAATGTCTCCGGTCCTATCGAGATCATGTAATGCAACTTCTAACATATCATTATTTTGCCAAACATCTAGTTATGCATTTATTTATGATATTATGAACTTGCTAACTCACTACCCAAATCAATTTCCACTGCTGAAAATATTAATTTTGCTCAGGCCAAACATTAATCTTAATAATCACAGTTTCTGATCTACCATCAATATCCAAGTAGAAACTCATGTTCTTCTGCCATTGTTCCATATGTAATGAAGTTGCTACCACTATGTTACTATAACCCTTGGGACATGATACTAAATAGAATGTTACGGTTGGAAACATGTCTTGTGGGCTGACAATCTCAAAATGGAGAGCAACAATAGGTTTTGTGATAGCTTGAAGCAAATTAAAAAATTAAACACTTTCTCAAGTGACCCTATAACCATATTCAGCCCTAAAATAGCATGGTAAACTTGCCAAAATGGTTCAAGAGCAAATTGCCTAAACATTTGTCGTGTTTTACTTCCTCCACACATTTCCTTCTTTCAAACAATAAGCTTGGTCTTGAAATTGAAAGATTAAGGACCCTAGAGAGCATTCTGACACACAAATGTACTCACGCTAAATTTAGAAGAATTAAAATTAGGACACTCATTAGTTGTAGATCCTCGCCAGTTAGGTGCAAAGCCTTCGGGATTTCTAGCTACTATACTTGTTCCCAAACAATCGATAATACCAAATCTCATTTCCTCTCCTAAAAACTCCCTTAAATCATTTTGATTTCCCATTACTAACAACCGAAATTTATAGGGATCATTCACCTCCACCAAGTTACTAGTAATCTGCATGAATTTATTATTGTGAATAATAATCATACCTGCACCTACTTGTCCATGTGGTAGCAATGACGTTTTGTCTTGCAGCAGCTCCAACAAACCCTTAGCCAAATCCCCACACACCTCGAAAATTATAGCCTTATTTTGTGGTTGTTCTAATAAACCCTTAGCTGAATCATCATCCAACAGGGTCCCAAACGAATCTTCAATACCGTCAGATTCCTCATTTTCTCTCATAAAAAATTCATCGAACATGAGTTCTTCAGCAGAACATGTTAACAACAATTCATGTTTTGTCTCTACCAGCTTTGTCGACACTACACCTAGAATTAGTGGCGGTGCCAACAGACTAAACTCTTCCACATTTGAAACTTCAGTTGATGAGGCTTGATCGTTCGATTTTGCACAATCAGTCACCAAGGAAGACTCATTCGATTCCTCGTGCTTTTGATCGATCCCAACGAAAACCCTTTCTTGGACAACCTTCAAATCATTTCTAAAGTCGTTTAGAAACTTATTGATAGCATCACTATTATAGCTTTAAATCCCTTCAACAATTCTTTCGCAACTTCTTCAGTAAATTCTCTCATTTTGATAACCTAGGCCAAGATCGCGAGCTTTGATATCTTTGTAAGAGATAAAATCAAGAACAAGAATAATTTGGGGAAATAAATAGAAGAAGCAAGAGGAGACTCATAATTCTCTCTGTCAAAACAAGAGAGCCAAAAACACTTTCATTCACTCGATAATAGATTCAGATAACTATATAACCTTTTTACCCTAGAGAGTTTAAAAACGACACCGTTCTCTATTCTAATTACAGACTCCAAAATTTACCATTTCATTAAACATGACAAATAACTGAAATTAAAACATTAACAGACTCTTGTGAAATAACGTAATTTCACTTCTTTCATTTTGGCTCTTTACAATACTCCCTCTTTGGAATAGTTCCTGTCCTCAAGGATTAAAAGAAAATTTCCATGGCAGCACTCCTTAAATAACAATCCTTGATCATCTTTGCTTTCTTCAAATGGTTAGACCAAATATTCCCAAAAGCTCTCTTTGTCTTTACTAAAATTGCAGCATGAACAAATGATATTTCTTCAATGTTGATATTGGCAAACATAGATTCACCTTGATAAAAAAAATCTTATATTAAATTCATAATTTTTCACGTTAAATGTTGAAATTCTAATCCTATGGAAAATAGTTGCAAATAACTGAAATTATAAAATTTTAGCTGCCTCCTCCAATACTCTGTACAGATTCAAATCTTCAACCTCTAACCTCTTATTTAACCCTTCATGTCACATATATGCAGCATATGTTGGCTGCATTCTAGTCCACAAAAACATGATAAAAATGACCAAGTTAATATCAAGAAGTGGTGGATAGTTGATAGCTACGATATCTACACAACTAGACATTTTGTTGTAACCATATAGCTTACCTGATATATTTTGAGCACACTCCTAAGTTGCAGTAGAGTTAAATTCTACCCATATTTTTAGATGTGAAGGAAACAAAATTATCTGTAAATTAGCACTGTCTTTCAGTGACAGCTCTCACCGTTTATCCCATGAAATAACCACAATAATTTTTTCACCCTTTTCATTTTCACATTCTGATTCAACCACTTATAGAGTACAAGTGTCATCTTTCAAGCAAAATGTAGTATGACCAATAAATACCCAGTCACACATTCTCTAAATTTCTCAACTTGGGATGCCATCACAAAGGTGTCAATTGAAGTGGTCATTGTTAACCATGGCCATGGTACCAAATACATATCACAAGCATTAGTAAGTAAATCATTTTTGGTGGTCATTGTCATTCCAATTAGCACAACAATATTTAGAGATTTTATACCAGCTATCTTAGCAAGCTGTTGGTTCACAATGCTATCTAAAAATTCAGTAACCTTCTTTCCAACTTTCAAATCGATCCTAAGCAATGCAAAGGAAAAAATTGGAAGAGAAATTAATCTGCCCACTAGTATTTTGTCACCACCTTAACCCTTTGCAGATAAGCTTTCCCTTAGATCAATAATTCTGGCCTTGTTGTAAGTTTCTATCAAAGAATGTGCAATTGATATAGCATGAGAAATTGATGCTGTCTTAATATTGTTTGGACCAAGCAACCAATGGATACACTTCAAAGCTTTGTGAATATATCTAAAAGCAATTGTTTTTCGAGCCACTTTATAAGCTTGAATGTCCCCGGTCCTATCGAGATCATGTAATGCAACTTCTAACATATCATTATTTTTCCAAACATCTAGTTATGCATTTATTTATGATGTTCTGAACTTGCTGACTCACTACCCAAATCAATTTCTGCTGCTGAAAATATTAGTTTTGCTCAGGCCAAACATTAATCTTAATAATCACAGTTTCTGTTCTACCATCAATATCCAAGTAGAAACTCATGTTCTCCTACCATTGTTCCATATGTAATGAAATTGCTACCACTATGTTACTAGAACCCTTGGGACATGATACTAAATAGAATGTTGCAGTTGAAAACATGTCTTGTGGGCTGACAATCTCAAAATGGAGAGCAACAATAGGTTTTGTGATAGCTTGAAGAAAATTAAAAAAATTAAACAATTTCTCAAGTGACCCTATAACCATATTCAGCCTTAAAATAGCATGGTAAACTTGTCAAAATAGTTCAAGCACAAA
Organism: Hibiscus trionum; assembly: GCA_030270665.1. Lineage (NCBI taxonomy): Eukaryota > Viridiplantae > Streptophyta > Magnoliopsida > Malvales > Malvaceae > Hibiscus > Hibiscus trionum. The sequence goes on along the minus strand of BSYR01000036.1, from coordinate 9,242,324 downwards.
TTGCCTAAACATTTGTCGTGTTTTACTTCATCCACATATTTTCTTCTTCCAAACAATTAGCTTGATCTCGAAATTGAAAGATTGAGGACCCCAGAGAGCCTTCTGACATACAAATATACTCGCCCCAAATTTAGAAGAATTAAAATTAAGACACTCATTTGTTGCATAACCTCGTCAGTTAGGTGCAGAGCCTTCGGGATTTCCGGCTGCTAAACTTGTTCCCAAACAATCGATAATATCAAACCCCATTTTCTCTCCTAAAAAGTCCCCTAAATCATTTTAATTTCCCATCACTAATAACCGAAATTTATAGAGATCATTCACCTCCACTAAGACACTAGTAATCTGCATGATTTATCATTGCGAATCATAATCATACTAGCACCTCCCTAGTCATGTGGTAGCAATGACGTTTTGTCTTGCAGCAGCTCCAACAGACCCTTAGCCAAATCCTCACACACCTCAGAAATTATAGCCTTGTTTTGTGGTTGTTCTAATAAACCTTTAGCTGAATCATCATCCAACAGGGTCCCAAATGAATCTTCAATAGCGCTAGATTCTTTATTTATTCTCATAAACAATTCATCGAACATATGATTTTCGACAGAACATGTCAACAACGGTTCATATTTTGTCTCTACCAGCTTTGTCGACACTACACCTAGAACCAGTGGTGGTGCCAACAGACTGAACTCTTCCACATTTGAAACTTCAGTTGATGAGGCTTGATCGTTCGGTTTTGCACAATCAGTCACCAAGGAAGACTCATTCGATTCATCGTGCTTTTGATCGAATCCAACGAAAATCCTTTCTTAGGCATCCTTCAAATAATTTCTAAAGTCATTTAGAAACTTATTGATAGCATCATCCATTATAGCTTTAAATCCCTTCAACAGTTCTTTCGCAACTGCTTCAGTAAATTCTCTCATTTTGATAACCTAAGCCAAGATCGTGAGCTCTGGTACCTTTGTAAGAGATCAAATTAAGAACAATAATAATTTGGAGAATGAAGTAAAAAGAAGTAAGCGGAGACTCAGAATTCTCTCTGTCAAAACAAAAGAGCCAAAAACACTTTCATTCATTCGATAATAGATTCAGACAGCTACACAACTTTTTTACCCTAGAGAGTTTGAGAATGACGCCATTCTCTATTTTAATTACAGACCCCCAAATGTATCGTTTCAAACAAGATAAATAATTGAAATTAAAATATTAACAAACTCTTGTAAAACGACGTAGTTTCACTTCTTTCATTTTGGCTCTTTACACGCTGTTCCCCACCGATGAACACCATTTGAATAGCGTAAAAAGATTTTTAAACCCTAATCAATTAAGATTTACTATATTTTCATCAGCATCATAAACTTCAACCCTAATCGGTTAGAAATAAACTTCAACATCATAAACTTGATTACAAAAAAATTGTAAACCGCAGGGACTCTACACTCGATTACAAAAGAAATTTATCCAAATTCAAGTTCATGATGCAGGAGGCCATCTGAACCCTAGTTCAAAAACTTCAACCCTAATCTTTTAGGAATAAACTTCAGCCAGACCTAGTTCATAAACGGTAGGGCGGCGGCGACGGCAGCTTGAATTTCAAATGACCAAAAATTAAGTTTTTGTAATTTAGAGGCAGATAGGTATTTTGATCAATGTTTAAAAGAAAATTTAAAATAAAATAATATATTTTAATTAATTTACCTTTTGATTTTTAAATAATTTATAATTATACCGTGTGTCCTTTAGATTTTTAATCTTTATAAATTGAATTAATGGTGCTCATCGGTGCTCGTCGTTAGTGGTGCTCATCGGTGCTCGTCGAGCGTGACAGACTCATCCTTAATGATATTTATAAAATTATACAACTTGAATTCCATTTGCTTCGAAAAATATACGAATATAACTCAGGCTAAAAATAGAATAGAAATCCTCTGCCCCTATTTATGCCCCACACTAAAAATTAAGTTTTGGGTTTAAGGTTAGGGGTTGTGGTTAGGGTTTAGAGAATTTAGATTAGGGTGTATTTTTTAAGGTGTAAGGTTTATGATTTAAAATTTAGTGTTAGGGTTTGTAATTTAATTTTTAAAATTTCAAAGTGGAGAGTGCTCACTCTTCACTATACATAGATTCGTTTCTGAAATTATGTTTCTTCTTGCTTCTCTCTCTCTCTCTCTCTCTCTATATATATATATATATATATCGCAAAATATAAAACTTATAATTTCACACGTTTTTTGTATCGTTGGATTGGTAAAGTAGATGGTTAAGATTAACTTTTTATTTTTTTTCTAAGTGAAAATTTTCACATAGCCTACTGTTAATATCAGTCATTCATTTAATGTTGGAGCATAAAAAGAAACACTGAAAAAGGGACAAAAGATTTTTATCCTAAAAAATAAGCATTTTAATTCAATTACAAGATAATATTTTAGTTCAATTTTAATTTTAGATAAACTCACACACCAACATATTACACTGCTCGAACTTAGGTCACCTAAGAAAAACAATTTTATTTTTTTACCACTAGACCACAATAATATTTTTGAATTATTATTTAAAAAAACTGCTACGAGAAAATTTAAAAATATATTGAAATAATATCAAGTGTTCAATAAAATATATTTAAAATTAAAAATGATAAAATTGAACATTTCACATAATTTTTAACTTTACTTATGAAATTTATTTATTTTATTGACGTGTATAGATTACAATCTTTTTTTTTACAGTTTTTTTTTTAATTTTATTTGAGCTATATGAAATTAAATTTTACCTTTCTTGGCTTTTTTTTAAACCTTTCTTTATGAATTGCGTAGAGTCGAAACTCTCTTCATTTCCTTAATTGTACTCTTTTTTTTTAAATTTCCTTAATTGTACTTTTTAAAATATTACAGATTTAAAGTTTGAAGAAATGCATTTAATTGGTAAATATAGTTTACAACCGAGTCAAATTAAATGTAATAATTCGAACGTTTTAAGCTATAAAGAGCCGGTGAACATGTCATGTAAATAAATATTTCACATAATGTTTTCAATAATACTACATCGTTTAATTAATTTTGTCTCATAAATTTAATTGTTATAAAAATATTTTACATAAGAATTCTCTTGGTAACCAGGAAGCTCACTATCAAGGAGTATTGTACTCCTCTAATCGAAAAAATTAATATAAACTAAAATCGTGGTCTGGCAAACACCTTAGCTATGGTGGCCGACTCCAACTAATTCAATATGTACTCTACAGTGTCACTAATTACTGGTGTAGACAGATTCTCTTACCTAAAGTAGTAATTTATAGAATAAAACAACTCTGCTCACGTTTCTTCTGAAAGGGATCCGATCAATCTGCAATAGGCGCACGCGCGAGTTGAAAACAAGTCTGCTCCCTTAAGTCTGAAGGGAGTTTGGGTCTTAGAAAATTAGACGAATGGTCTGATGCTTGCCTACTTGCTCTTACTAGAAGCATCCTCGCCGATCAAGGCTCATTGTGGGCGGCTTGGATACGAGAATATGTCTTGAAAAATACAGATTTTTCGAGTGTTGAGGTCAAGCCAGATTTTAGCTGGATTATGAAAAGGCTTTTAGAGTTACGACCCACTGCGAATTTTGTATTTGCATCACACCCTAATTGGTCAATGGTCAAGCCTAGATGAATTTGAGACATGATCCGTGAAAAGAAATTCAAGGTCCCTTGGCACAGGGTAGCATGGTTCCCTCTCCACATAAAAATACATGCCATAGTCAGCTGGATGACAATTCTGGATCGCCTTCCCACGTATGATAGATTGCAAAGAATAGGGTTACCAGTTGCTAATGCTTGCCTTCCATGCAATTCGAATGCCGAAGCACAAGACCATCTCTTCTTTGAATGTCTATTCTCTAGGAATGTTTGTGTTGAGATTTAGGGGGCTCGATTCGATCAACCGTTCTTGCTTGCCAAGTGTGGAGAAGTTGGATAATTGGGTGTTTTAGTGGGAGGTGAAAATTTGGCAATGTGACACAAAGATTTATAGTGGTTCAACCTTCTAACCAAGGTCTACATCCACTACCTTAGCTCCCCACTAAGGATTTCCAACAAATTCACTAAGAATTTCGTCCCCTTTTCTCGGATTAGGAGGAAAACGTTACAACCCTCAAAGCTTTCTACCCAAAGCTTGAAGGAACACTCTCTTTACAAAGAAAGACTTAGCAAACTAGAAATCCCTCTAAAAGGTGTTTGTTTGCAATTCTAAGCTCTCACCCAAAACCTAAACACTTGAGCAAATTTATCAATGTAAGCTCACAAGTGTTGTCTAAGCAAGAAATGTACAATTAAAGCTCTAGACAAATTTTGACATCATAATGTTGTAACAATTGAAGCATTAACCATTACAAGATGCTTGGAGGTTTCTTTTATACTCCCAATTGAGTTTGTAGCCGTTACTAGCCGTTGGGATTGAATTGGAGCCGTTGGAGCCTATATTTCCCACCATAAATGCAGTTCTGCAGCTTGGCGTATCGATACTCGTCCAACCGTATCGATACAGTCTCAATGAGGAAAGAGCCGTTGGGCTTCTTCAGCTGATGCGTATCGATACGCTTGCCTAGCGTATCGATACGGTCCTGCAAATTCAAATGACCGTTGGGAAAAGACCGTTAGGGTAGTTAGGCGTATCGGTACGCGATACAACCGTATCGGTACGCGACTAGCCGTTGGGCTTTTTCAAAGCACACCGTATCGATACGGCTAAGCGTATCGGTACGGGTTTTGGCTACTGGAAAATCTGGTGGCTTGAAACCCTAAAGCGTATCGGTACGGTTCTATACCGTATCGGTACGGGTACATAAAAATACTGGTTTTGACCACTTTAAAAGTACTTTAAACCCATTCCAAAGCCTTTAAAACCCTTAAACATATTTTCAAGTTGTTTTTGACTAAAAACACATTTTAAATTCTTTTCAATTTAGTCCAAAACATTTTTCAAATATTATATCAAAACCTTAGTTCTACAATCTCCCCCTTTTTGATATGATAAAACCAACTTGAAAAATTGTTTGAGATTCTCCCCCTTTAACTTTAAAATTGTGAATAAGAGATTAAAGATATGAAATCGAATAAAACTCCCCCTTATTCATTTGAAAATTCAATTTTTCAAACCAACCATTTCTCCCCCTTTTTGTTATATCAAAAAGAATTTAAAAAGACATTTAAGCTCAAGATAACATAGGAGGCAAAATAAAATTGACAAACTTAAAATTTTGGTTTTTGAAAATTGTCTCCCCCTTACTCAAAGCATCATGAGAATGTTAGTTCAACATATATGAATATCTAGTTGACATAAATGAAAATAAATCAAATAAACACAAAAGCAACTAGATTTTACCACACTTGAACTCAAGGGAGGATGTGAAGCCTTCCTTCTTCAAGTGTTCTTCCTTTGTGTGCATGGAGCTCCCCCTCAATTTTTGACTTGTTGATCACTCTCCATCACACCTAGCAAAAGACAATCAAGTAATTTTTGGTATCCAAATTGCTTTGGATCCATAGACATTAGTGGCACAAAATTTAGTCCCCTTAGGAATCCATTTTTCAATTTCATCCTTTTTAGTTGAAGTGGTTAGTCCTTTTGGGACCCAAACACTTCTAAAACATTTTCCATTCACAAATATAGGGGCACTAGATTGTCTTACATAAAAGTTTGATTTTCCAAAACTATTTTTCTTTTCAAGTTCATTGGAAATCAAATCTTTTTCTTTTTGAACTTTAAGAAGCAAATTTTGTAAATCAAAACATTTTTGTTCAAAATCTTTCAATCTTGCTTCAAGTTCAAGATTTGTTTTGGAAAGCAAATCATTTTCAATTTTTATTTTTGAAATCAACTTTTTGTTCTTGGAAAATGATGCCTTGAATTCCAAAAGCAAATCATCATAGGCATCTTGTAACTCATCAAATGTATAAGAATTTGAAATAGATGAGTTAGAAGTTACCTCCCCCTCATTGAGGGCCATCAAACATAGGTGGGCTACTTCATCATCGGTGGAGTCTTCATCACTCCATGTGGCCACATATGCTTGTTTTGAAGATGATCCCTTCTTTTTGGATTTGTGGGAGTCCTTCATCTTCTTCATCGATTCATGCTTGGATTTTTCCATTTTGCTCTTCATGAACCGGGCAAATTTGTTGAAGAGATAGGCCATCTCTTCATCTTCACTTTCCTCCTCACTTGAATCTACATGATGGCATGTGGAGGATTTGAGAGCTACGACACTAGCATTGATACCTAGCTCCATGATCTTCTTCTTCCCCATCGCTCTAATATCTTCCTTCTTCTTCTCCTCTTCTTTGTTTTTCTTCATTATTTGGTGAGTGAGAAGTGACCCCATGAGTTCATCAAGCTTCAAGGTTTTGAGATTCTTGGCTTCGATGATGGCGGTCCTCTTTGAGTCCCATGACTCGGGAAGGGAGTAGATGAGCTTTCGGACAAGCTTCTCTTCCGGGATGGCTTCTCCATAACCTTTAAGACCATTGGTGATGGTGGAGAACCTATCAAACATCTTCTCGATGTTCTCTTCCGGATCCATCTTAAAGTTCTCATACTCTAAGGTGAGGAGCCCAATCTTGGTCTCCTTGACTTCATCGGTTCCTTCGTATGTGACTTCAAGCTTGAGCAAATTTATCAATGTAAGCTCACAAGTGTTATCTAAGCAAGAAATGTACAATTAAAGCTCTAGACAAATTTTGACATCATAATGTTGTAACAATTGAAGCATTAACCATTACAAGATGCTTGGAGGTCCCTTTTATACTCCCAATTGAGTTTGTAGCCGTTACTAGCCGTTGGGATTGAATTGGAGCCGTTGGAGCCTATATTTCCCATCATAAATGCAGTTTTGCAGCTTGGCGTATCGATACTCGTCCAACCGTATCGATACAGTCTCAATGAGGAAAGAGCCGTTGGGCTTCTTCAGCTGATGCGTATCGATACGCTTGCCTAGCGTATCGGTACGGTCCTGCAAATTCAAATGACCGTTAGGAAAAGACCGTTGGGGTAGTTAGGCGTATCGGTACGCGACTAGTCGTTGGGCTTTTTCAAAGCACACCGTATCGATACGGCTAAGCGTATCGGTACGGGTTTTGGCTACTGGAAAATCTGGTGGCTTGAAACCCTAAAGCGTATCGGTACGGTTCTATACTGTATCGGTACGGGTACATAAAAATGCTGGTTTTGACCACTTTAAAAGTACTTTAAACCCATTCCAAAGCCTTTAAAACCCTTAAACATATTTTCAAGTTGTTTTTGACTAAAAACACATTTTAAATTCTTTTCAATTTAGTCCAAAATATTTTTCAAATATTATATCAAAACCTTAGTTCTACAGTTTGGCTGCGCATTTTACAACTTTTTGATATCTCTCGATCTCCTTTGGACTGGTCAGGTGAGCTTGCTTGGGCCACTACTAGACTCAAAGGCAAGTCTCTTCTCTCTACAATTCACAAACTCTCACGGAATGCTTTTATTTATAGTATTTGACTAGAACGAAATGCTCGTCACTTCCGATGAAGCTCCCAATCCAGTTCAGATATTGTCTCATTCATTATGGATACTGTTCGCATATGATTACAACACAAAAGTATAGATATATCTCTTACGGCCAATGCCACTCTTTGTATAGCTTGGAACCTAGGGTAGTTTCTGTTTTGTTTTGTTAAGAAACTCTTCTGTACATGGTAGCAGTCTTTTGCTTTCTTAGATAAATATACATCACACTTATTCAAAAAAATTATTCGTTAAATAAATTTGGTTATAAATTATTTTTTATCATAAAACAATTACTTGTATTATTAATTTGCAACAAAATATCACTACGTCATTAATTTTTATTAGGTTGATGCCGTTAGGGGTTATATCTAATTTGACCCCTAAGTTATAATTAAAACATTAGTTTAGTCCTTTAACAAAAATTTCAGACTATAATTAAAACAAATATAGAAAACAACACAAGAAACATTTAAGTGATTAAGTACTCTGTATCTTCGACGGTTTTTATTATTATTTAATTAAATATTAAAATTTTAAATCTCACTAGATTTTTTTCTTTCAAATTCCATACATTTTTTAATTTTAGTTTTCAAAATGTACAAAATTGTATATATATTTTAATATTTTTAAAAATATTTTTAGAGTTTTTTTCACTTATAATAAAAAATTATTTAAGAACCAAATTGATATCTAATTATATAGTTTATGGTCTAATTAAATATTAGCCTTTTTAACGTGTCATCTCATCACTAATGACCGAGTGACCGTTATGTGATAAAAGATAATATAATTACTGATGCTCATCACTATAGATATGGCCATTAATGTTTGTGTATGTTTCTTTCTTCACCATTGAAGTTTAAAAAATCATGTTATAATTAAAGCTTAATAGTGCTCAAACTATGCTTGTGGATCACTTTTAGTGCTTAAATTATTTTTAGTTTTAAATAGGTGCCTAAAGTTTCAATTTTAGTCATTTTAGGTGCCTAACCGTTAACTACCGTTATTTTTATTAAAAAAAATTTATTTTATTTCCTTTTAATTTAATTTATTTTTAACTTATTTTTTTTAAAACCCCCCTAAATTTCCTAAAACTCACAAAATAGCCCCCAAATTCAAAATCCCTAACTTCCCCAGCCGATTTCGCCGCCGATGGTCACGTCGCCGCCCCCATATCCGTCGCTGGACCACCACAACTGTTTCCCCCAACCACCCATCGCCGGTAACCGACGATAGGTGTGTCGATTGGCTTCTTAACGTCAAAAGAAGCTAAAATCGCGAAAAAGAAGTCATCGGCACCTATCGTCGGTTATCAGTGATGGATGGATGGGGGAAACAGTCGTTGTGATCTAGCGACGGTAGTGGTGGTCTCCGGTGAGGCAGTAAACGATGATAATTTAGGGATTTTAGGTTAGGGATTTGTGACTGTTTTGTAAAGATTTAAAATTGTCATTTTTAAAAAAATGACTTGAATTTTATTTAAAAATTAATTAAAAGAAATTAAAAACTAAAAATGTCACTTGTCACATTTTAATTTGCTAACGTCTTTTTATTAACGGTTAGGCATCTAAAATGATCAAAATTGAAACTTTAGGCACCTATTTAGAGCTAAAAATAGTTTAGGCACTAAAAGTGATTCACAAGCATAGTTTGGGCACCTATTTGGGTATTAAGCCTTAATTATAACATGATTTTTTAAACTTCAATGGTGAAGAAAGAAACATACACAAACATTAATGGCCATATCTATAGTTTATCCTTTAAACAATGAATGAGATAAGCTGAAAACGACGCAGTTTTAAAATTTCAATTTTCCTGCCATTTTCAACTTCCTTATCGTCCACTCCAAAAAACATGCGCGTGAAAGTGACGGTGAAACGGAAACATTATAAACGAGAAAAAATATTGAAGAAAAAAGGAATACGAACAAAGAGAGAAAACATCCCCATTCACCAGTAGTCGTGAGTCGCCTGAGGATCGATCTCCGGCGAATTTTCTCCGGCTACGAAATTCTTTGTACATTAATCACTAATTTTTATGTAGATTTAATTTTGCAAGTAAAATTAATAATATTTTTTTAAAGAATTCTTCAGATTTGTATAATAATAATAATAATGGGAGGGGAAACACAGCGTCCGACGATGGATCTGCTGAGGTCGGAGACAATGCAATTGGTGCAACTCATAATCCCGGTGGAATCAGCTCATCGCTCCATTTCTTATCTCGGTGATCTCGGTCTCTTTCAATTCAAAGACGTTAGTTTCTTCCAATTTATTGATATTTTCTTCTTTGAATTGTCGTTGAAAAATCTTTAGATTTAGATTTGATGTGCTTTACGTTCACCTTTTCTTTTATATTTTTTCTTGCAGCTTAATTCAGAGAAGAGCCCGTTCCAACGAACATACGCTACACAGGTCAACCTCTATATTTTACAATTTTAATTTATTTTCCCCTTAGATTCTTCCTCAAATGGACGTTTCGAATCCTGATTTGAAATCTTCATTCTTAGAGAATTTACATATTTGGGATTAAAACATAAATTTGGGGAATTTAGTTGAATGTTAGATAAGAAACTCTACCTAGATATCAATTCGTACTCGTAGTGATCTCATTAAATCTTCTAAATGTTTGAGATATATGCTAACTTACAGTTAATTTTAGGAAATTTCTTGTACTTCAATACGTTGCTATATCATGCAGATCAAGAGATGCGGGGAAATGGCACGCAAGCTACGTTTCTTCAAGGAACAGATGAGGAAGGCTGGTTTATCGCCCTCGACCAGATCTGCAATGAGTGATGATGTTGATTTAGATAACTTAGAGGTAATAATGGATGCTTCGGTTTTAACGTTTTTATTTGTTATATGGGAACACTACTTTATATGTGGTATTTCTAGGTGAAACTTGGAGAGCTTGAAGTCGAGTTGATAGAGATGAATGCAAATAATGAGAAGTTGCAACAAAGTTATAATGAACTAATAGAATATAAGCTTGTTGTCCAGAAGGTATGCTGACATTTCTTGCATTTCTCCTTTTTTTTTTGTGGCTGTAGCTCTCCTGTACGATAGTGCTTATCACCTTTTTTAAGGCAGTAGATATGAAATTTTTTATTTCGCTGTTCCATATATTGAAATTATCAACTTGCTTTGTAAATTAAACAAGGAGCCTTATGATTCCGTAATGGTTGATTGCAGTGGTAATGTTTTCTTGTTTCAGGCCAGTGAGTTTTTTCACTCAGCTCAGAACCTTGCTGCAGCTAAGCAGAGAGAAGTTGAAGCTCAGCAAAGGGGTGAAGGATCCATTGACAGTCCATTATTATTGGAGCAAGTATATTTTCAGCTGGTTCATTTCTATCTTATTTTTACCTGATGCCTTTTATTCCTCTTTACTGATGCTTAGGGTGTTTATTTTTGTAGGAAATGGTCACTGATCCATCAAAGCAAGTTAAGCTGGGATTTGTCAGTGGAATTATCCCAAGAGAGAAATCATTGGCTTTTGAAAGAATTCTATTTCGGGCTACCAGAGGAAATGTCTTCTTGAAGCAATCTGCAGTTGAAGGTCCTGTGACTGATCCTGCATCTGGGGAGAAGGTTAATACCTCCATTTATCATTGTAGATCTAGAATTCCTGAGTCATTCACTTGTGATTCTATCTGTGCTTAAGTTTGATTTTAGTTGTGTCTTGACTCATTAGATTTGTTTGCATGACATCAATTTGCAACTTGTGTAAGTCTATGTATTTCTAAAATCGTCTCCAGTTAATATGCTTGTTTTGCATCTGTTTCATGTTCAGAGATAAGAGACCTTTACCATTTTATTTGCAATTTCAGGCTGAGAAAAACGTGTTTGTTGTCTTCTATTCTGGTGAAAGGGTGAGGAACAAAATTGTGAAAATTTGTGAAGCTTTTGGAGCAAACAGATACTCATTCACAGAAGATCTAGGCAAACAATATCAGATCATTGCAGAGGTAAGTAAGGAGTTAATCTCATCCATCCATTTCACTCATCCAATGGCCATGAATTAGTGTAAAACTTGTTGAGTTTTACGTAGTGTAAGTGGATCCTAACCCTATATATATAGGGTTTTAAAGGGTTTTGGGTTGAAATAATCATGATATATTGTCATCAGTCGGTCAATCTATATGCTGGAACTGGTGCTTGACTTTGCTCATTAAGAGGAGTTCTTAATTTTCTGTTGGCCTGTATCCCGGTATTATGTTCTTATCAAATAAAGAGCTGAATATTTAACCTCTCTCATATGTAGGTATCTGAAAGACTTGAAGAGCTTAAAACTACTATTGATGTTGGACTTGTGCACCAGATCAACTTGTTACAGACAATTGCCTATCACTTTGAGCAGTGGAGCCATCTGGTTTGTTGAAATTGATTTTATTCCTTCTTTCTGGAGGCATATGTTTCTATATTTGAACTTCATCTCTACATGATTGCTTGTCGGTTTATGTGGCTGGCTTTAACCTCGAGGTCGTGGAATGAACCCCGAAACCTGCCCAAAAAACCAAACTCAAGAAAATCTGAGCCTGCAATTGCCCGAGCCGGAAACCCGAATCCGAACTCTAAAATCATGATAAAGTGGTTGCATATTTCATAAATCTATCCAAACCCAAAGTGTTCCGAACTTGAAATGACCTAAACTCAAATTGGCCTAACACAAAACCTCTCGAAACTTACAGTTTGCTGTAAAGTTCTTTTGAACTCAATGCTTTCTTAACTCACCAAACATTTTTTTCTAATTTATGTAGGTGAAGAAAGAAAAATCTATTTATCACACTTTGAACATGCTCAGCATAGATGTTACAAGAAAATGTCTTGTTGCAGAAGGTTGGTGCCCTGTTTTTGCAACAAACAAGGTCTGTCTTTTTAAGCTGTAATCCTTTCTTCTCTGCTGCACACATTCCTGCTTAATTGCAGTAACCAAGTTGAAAAATGAAAAATGAAAAATGAATCGCCTAGCTTGATTTTGCAGATTCAGAATGTGTTACAGCAGGGAACTGTTGACAGCAACTCGCAAATTGGGACCATATTTCATGTTCTCCAGACAAAGGAATCACCTCCTACCTATTTCCACACCAACAAATTTACTTCTGCTTTTCAAGAAATCGTGGATGCTTATGGGTTAGTCAATTTGATAGTTGCTGCTATTTCATTCAAGGAGATAAACTGGCCATGTTGAAATTCATTGTCTTGTATCTGGCAATCACTTTCCCGACTCCGGACTCCTCAGTCATAGAAGAGATATTTTCTTCTTAGCTTAGACATTCTATTGCTATGGCCTATTTATGCCATTTCTAAACCAAATTATCATGGAAAAGAATTGACCTAAGTTGATATTATTGCAGGATTGCAAAATACCAGGAAGCAAATCCTGGTGTATTCACAATCATCACATTCCCTTTCCTTTTTGCTGTTATGTTTGGTGACTGGGGTCATGGTATATGCCTTCTTTTGGCAACATCATATTTCATAATCGGAGAGAAAAAATTTTCTAGCCAGGTAAATGATGAATAGCTTCCTGGTTATTTTGGCAATGTGCTTCATGTTCTTGGTAATTGTACTGTTTCTTGTACTTATTTTATTTTTATTTCCTTACCACCAAAAACAGAAACTTGGAGACATCACTGAAATGATTTTTGGGGGCCGCTATGTTATCATGATGATGGCATTATTCTCAATCTACACAGGATTGTTATACAATGAATTTTTTTCGGTCCCGTTTGAACTGTTTGGGCCCTCTGCTTATGGATGCCGTGATCCTTCTTGCAGGTAGGTACTTGTAAGTATGATAAGAGTATGTTGAGAGAACCCACAAATTTTTTGTCGTCCCTTCTGAATTACTTACATTCGTCTCTTGGCATTGCAGAGATGCTACTACAGCAGGCTTAGTAAAAGTACGTACTACTTATCCTTTTGGTGTGGATCCTAAATGGCATGGTACTCGGAGTGAACTACCATTTCTCAACTCAATGAAGATGAAGATGTCAATTTTGCTTGGAGTAGCTCAGATGAATCTTGGAATCATTTTAAGCTACTTCAATGCAAAATTTTATGGAAATGAACTCAACATTCGGTGAGCCACAATGATTCATTTTGTAGAATACTTGATAAAATGCTTATCTCAATTGAAATAGTAAGAAGTTCAGCCAAAGACTGAAAAACGAAACTGAAGAAGAGGGTAACATTGTAATGATTATCATAAAAGTGTCATCAAACCACACTTTAATTCTTTTTATAATTACTTGCGAGGAACATACTTGTGGTGGTGTGCCCTGGGAAAACAAGCAAAGTTTGTTCGTGTTGGTTTGAAAATGTGTTTTTCTGTTCCATTAACAAAAGTTAGTGATTTGGACTAACTTGTTTATGCAATAAAACCATTTAGGCACCAATTTCTTCCTCAAATGATATTTCTGAACAGTCTGTTCGGCTACTTGTCACTCCTCATAATTGTGAAATGGTGCACTGGTTCTCAAGCTGATCTTTATCATGTGATGATATATATGTTCTTGAGTCCTACTGATGATCTTGGTGAAAACCAGCTTTTCTTCGGTCAGAAGTTTCTCCAGGTTTACTTCATTTACTCATAACCGTGTGAATGCTTTCTCTTGCGCTTTATATTTGACATCGGATTTATTGATTATTTTTTATGTTTCTTGACAGATATTACTACTGCTAGCGGCTCTAGTTTCTGTTCCATGGATGTTATTTCCAAAGCCTTTTCTTTTAAAGAAGCAACATGACGAAGTACGTGGACAACACTCTTTTTCCCTATATCTTTCGTGGTTAGCCCATGCTTTATAAAATTTAACTGCCTTCCGTTTCTTCTTTCAAATTCTTTCCTATATCATTTCTTTTTGATGTAGAGGCACCGTGGTCAATCCTATGCACTATTAGAAACTAACCTCGACGATTCTGATGAAACGGAGCTGCATCATGGTTCCAGTAGCCACGAAGAGTTTCAATTTAGTGAGATCTTTGTTCATCAACTTATACACACAATTGAATTTGTGCTTGGAGCAGTGTCAAATACAGCGTCATATCTGCGGTTATGGGCTCTTAGGTAGGTTGTAACAACTTGAAATCTTGATTTCCTTTTCTTGCAAAGAAAGGGCTTTTGACTAGGGCTGAGCAGAAGTCAGTTAAAACCAATTTGATATTATTACATATATTCATGGTATATATATATATATATAACCCAAAATCTCAAATTCAATCCAATATTTCTTTTTGTTTTTTCCAGTTTAACTAACTTGACCAACCCAACTAACTGAATTCGAATCGGTTTGGTTATTTTGGTAATAATGAAAAGTTGGTTGGATTGTGGTTTCATATATTGGGGAATTCGGTTAAGTAGGTTTTTGATTTTCCGAATTTAACTGATTCATTGTTTTGTGCCTTACTCTTGAATGCATCTGATTTGTTTGGTTTTACATTTCACAGCCTAGCCCATTCAGAGTTGTCAAGTGTATTTTATGACAAGGTTTTACTTTTGGCCTGGGGGTAAGTAGTGCACTTTTCTCTCAAATCAGTAAGTATTTTTTTAGTTTAAACAGAAATACTAATTATTTCCATCTGATTTGTTGCAGATTCAACAATATCATCATTCTTATCATCGGTTTATTTGTATTCATATGCGCAACGGTTGGTGTGTTGTTAGTGATGGAAACTCTCAGCGCATTCTTACATGCGCTGAGGCTCCATTGGGTTGAGTTTCAGGGTAAGTTCTACGAAGGAGAAGGTTACAAATTCCAGCCATTTTCGTTCGCATCGCTTGACACGGAAGATGAATGAAAAGAACAAACGAAAAGGATGACTAAAAAGATTTGTTCCTTGGCCCAAAAGGTAGGGATTCGAACTCAAATTAGATAGTTGTATATGAACAGTTGGACTTGCATTTTAGAATTAGTTAGAGAATTGTTTTACAAAATCTTTGTTCACTCCCCAATTAGTCAATGTTGTAATTTGTTAACGTAGCCTTTGTATGAGAAAGAAAAATGTTTACTACATTAGCATGAAACTACATGACGGATTAATATTTTGCAATAATCAAATTACTGTTTGGTTCAGCCATTGGTCTGCCTGCCCTGTATATGCTAGATAAAGTAATCATAATTGGATTTATTAAAATATAATTCGAGTACTCTAAAGGATGACATTTTTGCCTTAGGATGCCAGAAACTCCAACATCCAAAGAAGACTTTAGCATATATATATATGGGATATGATCCAGTTACACAGTGTAAAACTCTCTAAGTTTTATATGTTTTTTGGATCGTTGGATAAGTGAAACGAATGAATGAGATTAACAGTAGAATATGTGAAGATTATCACTTGGGAAAAAAAAGTAAGGAGTTAATCTCAGTCATCCATTTTCCTCATCCAACGATCCAAAAAACGTATAAAACTTAAAAGAGTTTTACACTGTGTAAGTTGATCAACAGGTGTAG
Source organism: Hibiscus trionum (assembly GCA_030270665.1). Taxonomy (NCBI): domain Eukaryota; kingdom Viridiplantae; phylum Streptophyta; class Magnoliopsida; order Malvales; family Malvaceae; genus Hibiscus; species Hibiscus trionum. The sequence goes on along the minus strand of BSYR01000036.1, from coordinate 9,226,343 downwards.
TTTAGAGAACTCCCGGCATTGCTTTTGAAAAGTGCTTTTGGGGCCAAAAGTACTTTTGGAGACAGAAGTAATGGTAAACAACTAAAAAATTATGTTTGAAAAGTGCTTTGTAACTCAAATGTAAAAAGCTGAAATTTATAATTTTTGCGGTTGGAAAAGTGCTTTTGAGAGTCAAATTACAATTTTAACCTTCATTTGCTATTGTGTTTATTTATAATTTTTTACGAAGATATAATTACATAATTAATAAATTATTTTTTAGTCCAATATATATATATATATCAAGTTTTTTAAATAAAATATTTTAAATTTGTTATATTTTCATAAAACACGTACTATTGTTAAAAAAATATGTATTTATTAATAAAAATATTTTTTATATATTTTTGTGATAATTTAAGTTGATATATTTCATATATTATAACATTACTTACAATATTATGTCTATAATGATCATTTATCTTCTTAAAAGTACTTTTTGACAACAATACTAAACACTTAAATCTTAAATTTAAAATTTAAAAAGCACTTTTCAAAAGTAAAGCTAAACTAGCATGTACATGATTTTTCTTAATTCAAATTAATTCATGTTACTATTTAATGATAATATGGCATGATTTAACAAGTTCACGAGAATCGCGTATGAATATAAAATTTCAAAAAAAAATCGAACCATGGTAGAGCTTGTCTCGCTAGGCCTACCGCCTATTCAATTTTAATATAATGGCTGCAAAACATTTTAATTTTACATAGTATAAAAAGATTTTATCTATTCTTTAAATATTAATAATTATTTGAACTTATATTATTTATATTTATAAATGTGATTTTAAGCGTGCTTGTAACATAAAAGATTGATCTTATTAATACCTATTCACGAACTCTTGTATTTTCTTTTTTGCAATAATACTAAATGAGCCTTAAATTTTATTTTTGGAATTAAACTAGTCTGGTGAATGGTATTGAAACAATTAAGAATAAGGCCCTGTTTCACAATTAGCTGATAGCGGATTGCATTAGCTGATAGTTAATAGCTGATTGCATTAGCTGATTTGACTAGCGGATTGTATTAGCTGATTGTATAAAAGTGTTTGGTAAAATTAACTGATATCTGTTAGATTATTTAAACAAGTAAAATGACAAATAAGGACATGTTTATATTCAATACTTGTTTGAATAGTTTATTAGTTATCAATATTTTGTATCTAATTATTATTAATTAGATTTATAAAGTTATTTTTAATATAACTTTTTTAAACATATTCAAATGATTTATATATTAATTTATTATTTATATAATTATTTTAATATAATTTAATTAATTAATAAATTTAAATACACATATAAATATGTGATAATAAAAAGAAAAAAAAGTAAATATGATTAGCTTATAAATAGGGTGAGAAAATATTTAATTTAGGTTATTTTGATATTTTTAGTAATTGGTAAGGGTAAAAGAGTATTTACAACTCTAATATCAAACCTCTAATCTCAAAAAGCTCCTATTATGAGCTTTTTCAAAATTAGCGGTTTCACCCCAATCCGCTCTTTCAATCCGCTATTTACCAAACAATAATATTAGCGGATTTAACTGGTCAAACCTCTAATTATGCCTCAAACCTCTAATTTTTACCCAAATCTCTCTTTACCGAATAGGGCCTAAGACAAAGTGGGATGTCAAAAACAGAAAAAGCATGGGAGGAACGATGGATTCCTTCACTTATGAACTTTTCTGAAATGCGAAAGAGCTTCAGATTTTAGCTACCGAAAAAAGGTTTATTTTTACAAATGGTGGAAATCTTGAGAAAAAAAAGTAATCGAAAGGATTGTGTACGATTAAGTATATAAGATTCAAGAATGCTTCATAACAGATTGTAAAATGAAGCTATTTTTTATTGAAAATGATATGCAAGTACAAGTGCCTACGTTTATATACATACAAACTAAGCAACCTTAACAGCTTAACCGTTCTAACTAATATCTAAGTAGAATTATATACAACTTCCCTCCTCGAGTTGGAGGCCGATGAATATCAAGAAGACCCAACTTGACAAGAAATGAAAGAAATAAGGGAGATGGAAGAGCCTTGGCGAAGATATCAACTAATTGATCATGAGAACGAACATAAAAAAGGCGAAGAAAACCATTGTTAACCTTCTCTCGGATGAAATGACAATCAACCTTAATGTGTTTGGTGCGTTCATGAAAAATTTGATTTGTTGCAAGGTAAATGGCAGACTGACTATCACAATAAAGGTAAGCTTGCGAAGTAGAAACACGAAAGGAGGAAAGAAGAGCAGTCAACCAAATGAGCTCACAAGTGACAGTAGCAATTGCACGATATTCAGCTTCACAAGAGGACCTGCTGACAGTGTGTTGCTTCTTAGATTTCCATAAAATCAAAGTATCACCAATGTATGTGCAAAAATCAGTCGTTGAACGACGTATATCAGGACAAGAATTGTAGTCAGAATCCGCAAAGGCACTGAGTTGCAAAGTCGAAGTAGAAGAGAAGAATAACCCAAGAGCAGGTGACTTTTTGATGTAGGCAAAAAGATGATAAATAGCAAGTAAATGTAACACTCGTATTTTGGGGCTAGGAGTTAGTCGGGTTAGTGGTCCGAGTCGGTGAAAATTAAATTAAATCATTTTGGCCTAAGCTTGACCTAATTGGGTTTTAAAATAAAAAGGAGGGACCAATGCGGTAATTTAACCCAAATGTTTTAAAAGCTAGACAACTTTTAGAATTTTAAAAGAGAACAAAAAGGAAAAGTCATCATCTTCTCTCCCCTCTCCCCTTTTCCAACGTGGGAAAGCTTTCAAAACCCCCTAAAACCCAAAATCAATATGAACTTTTAGAATTTTTGAACTCTCATCTTCATTCTCTATCCATACATAGTTGTAGATTTTCAAACTATGAACTTTTGAAAATTAGGGCCTGATGAAAGTTTGGGTTTTTATGGAGATTTTCAATTTATTTTGAAATATAAAGTTGGGTTTTAGCTTATTTACCTTAAAATGTACATAATATGTTAAAATGGAGGATTTTGGGTGAAAACCCGAAATGGGTTCTTGTGGCAAATTTTAAAGTGTCAAAAACTTGATTTTGGGTGAGTTTTAGGGTGAAATTGGAGGGCTGATGGTTTTAGTATATTAGAAGGGTGTTTTGGGACCTTTTGGGTGTCATTTGGATGTTTGAAAATGGAATTTTCAGCTAGGTTTTGAAGGAGCACGAAAATGGGTATTTTGGGTTTGGTTTGTGTTGGAAATTGAGGGTTGATGTTAGGGTAATGGTTGGGGGTTGTTTTGGAGGCATTTGGAAGTGTTAAATGTGTTGAAATCACAAGTTTTGGACTGTTTTTCATGGCTGCTTGAGTTTGGTGTTTTTGGGGATTGTTCATGGCTTGAATTCATGTCTTTATTGCTTGATTAGTGTTCCGGGTTGTTACATTGTTGTGTGGACTGATTTGAGGCTATTTTGGTTGTGTTGAGGTGATTAGAAGCGAGATTATGTGTTGGTGAAGCCTTGGGAACAAATCCAGAAACTTGAAGGTGTTGCTTGCTTGGTATTTGAGCTTGGAGGTGGAGGTGAGTGGTTATTGTTTTTAAATGGTTTTAAACATTGGTTCAAGCATGTGGACCTAGGTTGGGCTTGGTAAACCTGCCTAGAGTTAAGGTTATGGTGGTAGCCTAATCTCAAGCTTAAGTTTAGGAAACCTTGGTTGAACTCCTAATTGCTTGTTATGCCTCTTGTTTATATGTGTCTACGGTAGTTATGTATATTGTGTTATACATGTTGTTGAGGCATGGTTTGATGCATTGCTATGCATGTGGTTTGGATTGTGAATTGTGCATGATGATGACCATGGTGAGAACATGCTAGGCATGGAAATGAGTTGTGAAATACATGTATGTGAGGCATGATATTTGATGCATTGTTAGATGCATGTAGCTATGAAAAATGGATTGCGATTAATATTGACACTAGTATGCTTGGGTACAATGATCGATCATTAGGATGAGTGTGCACACAAATTGAGTCAAAACGTACGTGGCCTTGGTGGCGTTAAGGCACCAAGGAGGAGTACGGTGATGTAATATTCCACCTGAAATTTATATATATATTCTACGTGATGATGAGTGGAATCCCATCCGTAGGGCATGTGGTGATGAGTGGAATCCCGCCCATGCAAGGACCGGTGATGAGTGTAATCCCACCGAGTTAATGTTGTTGTTGGAAATGCGTTCCAACATGTTATCCGCGTATTCGAGTCATAGCTAGGTGCCAATATGAGATTGTATGTATATACCAATATGAGTTTATACGTGCCTTCATGATCTGAGATGTGATGCCAATGTGATATGAAATGTGTTTCCTAATTGGATTAATGTATGCGTTTACCTATGTTATAGATTGAGTTGTTGAGCATGGCATATTAATGAATAATTGTGCATGCATCATTGACATTTTGACTCTTGAGGATTGGAGGTAAGATCATACATCTCATCATGGTAGTTGCTCATGTTTGGACCCTGCATTGTCGAAGGTTTGTTTTATGAGCATACCCTCACTAAGCTTTCATGCTTACGCTCTTTTTTGTTCGACAATGCAGATCAGTAGCTTGTGGGTGGCAAAGGCAAGGAAAGGCCTCCAAGTGTTGCTATTGGTTAGCTCAATGTATGATCTTTAAATTGTAGATTGTAATAGTTAAGCAACGGGATATGTGTTGTTGATTTGAGCTTTGACGTATGTTGATGTTGGTTTGGTTCTTGGATGCCTTGTTTGATTTGTAAATATTGCTTATGATGCACGTCTTGAATGCTTGTATGTTTTGGTTGCTAAGACAAGAACCTTAGAGTGCTTTGAATGTCTCCTTTTGGTAAAGGCATGAATAGTGTTGATGAATGATGCTTGTTAGTGTTGGTTGCCTCGTATGCTTAGATTATGGTTGTTAAATGTTGTATGCACGTTGTTTGTGGCTAGAGGAGTCGTAAATCGCATCTAGAGTTGGGACCTAAGTTGTTTTGCTGAAAATTAGAGACTTGCAGTGCAGGGCGTATCGATACGCCTAAGGACTGTATCGATACGGTCTTTCCTGCATGACACAATTTTGGCTGGGCGTATCGATACAAGGGGGTGTATCGATACGGTCCCAACTCTCTGGAATCCTGAGGAGTTGTGGAGTGTAGGGCGTATCGATACGGGGTTCAAGCGTATCGGTACGGTTCAACCTAGTTGACCAAGTGATGTTGACTGAGAAGGGTGTATCGATACGCTCAAGGGCTGTATCGATACGGTCTTCTTATGTTGACCATAGGGCGTTGACCTTGGTCAAGGCGTATCGATACGACCTGCTTAGAAAGGATAAATGGGTTGTTTTAATGTGCTGATTTGGTTGGTCGTTGTTTTTGTATTGCTTTGTTTTCCGTTGACGTGTTTCACATAGGACATGGTAATACATTTAGACAAGATATATAAAAGAAATTTTCTAGGGTTGCTAACTGAGGGGGAACCTTAACGGGTTTCGCTTCGGTTTTCCCCGTGTAGCCCACTCGGACCTGTCATCCGGCCAGACCAGGACGAGGGGGTTACATTTGTTGGTATCAGAGCCTAAGGTTTCCGAGACCTTGGGCAGGTAAGTGAGGTAAGTTAAGTTCTTATGTTAAATTGCACGGTGTATGCTTGCCATGTGAGCATGTTGCTTGTTCTTCGAGTATGCTGTGACGTGCGAATGTTTGATTGTGAGAGTATGTTGTTTGAACGTGCGTGTGTGTTGTTTGAAGCACGTTGATTAGAGTCTCATTGCTTCTATTACATCGGAAAAAGGAGATTTTAAGTGAGGGAATCATACTTGAGCCACTTGGACCCTTTCCTTTGCTAACCCAGTTTGTATGTTAATTTGTTATCGTTGTTGATTTATTGCTTTTAGTAGTTTGAGGCCAAGGAGTGGGCCGTGAATTGGTAAGTGAGAGTTGTGGTATCCGAAATGTGGATGATGTTGAGGGAATTAATCGCTTCAGTCAGTGAAGTATGGTTGTACCGTAGTTGAGGTACAATTTGTTTGCTCGAGTCCGTGTGTATGTGAGTTGATTCTTGTTGGTGAGGGACGATGAGACCGATTCTGGTATTAGTTGGTGAAAAGAGGTGAAGACCTATAAGTGGGAGTCAGAGTAGTATCGATGTTACAGCAAATAAGCCCTTGGTACAGTTTTGAGTTGTCCCTTCTGATTGATTCTGAATCCGTATTTCTGTATATTGTTAGCAAGCATGCCAAGTCTGAGTGTGCCCGGTGAAGTGTTAGAGGTAGGTCTAAGTACCTTAATTCTTTTGACGAGATCAGGGTAATGGTCTCGTGTGAGTGATCCGAAATTCAGAAATGCTAGTTAGTGATCGTTGGGGGTTCAGCCTATGGTTTTAATACAAGACAGTCGATCAGTATCCGTGAGTGGGAATCGATTTGTGTGTTTGGGCCAGTGTACGTCTGAGTTGTCCTCTAGCTAGAAGGAGAGATGAAGTCACTTCCGATATAGTTGAGCCGAGAAGGAAGTCTTGAGTTTTAACTTCAGATTGTTTGGTAGTAGGATGTTTTAAGTCGTCAGGACCGATGTTATAGAACAAGTTCAAGCATGATTGTTTTTGTGTGATCAGAACTGCATTTTGAAGTTTCGAGATGCTCTAATAACGATTTAGAAGAGTTAGATTTTGTTGAAGGACCAGCTTGAAACAAGAGGACCGAAGACTGTCAGCTGTGTACATGTGAAGTAGCAATTTATGTGGATTCGTCCTTTTGTGTGAGCTTGCAAAGAAATTTGATATATCTCTGTTGAGATTTTAGACGTAGGAACGCATGTGACTAGACCTTTTAGTGAGATAGTGGTGGTCAGATAAATGTACAGAAGATGTTTGTTGGTAGTTTAGGGTTACGTGATTCTAGTAGATGTGAAGTAATTGTCTTTTTTTTACGGTTTCGATGTAGCAGTTGGCGTGGTTCAGCTCGTAGAACACAAAGCTAGGGTATACTTTGTGACAAAGAGAGAGTTGCCTTGAAGTTGCAGATTTCTGTGAGACTGTAGTGTTAGGTAGAGATGTGAACTCCTTATTGAATGTTGATCCAGCTTTAGAGGTAAAAGGTCGATTGAGTTTAGTTGAGAGGCTTGCTTAGTAATTTTAATGGATTTGATTTTCGAATGAAGATTAGACCACAGAATGTTAGAATAGTTTGTGTTTTCCCAAAAGTGTTTGGAAGAATTGTCGGGTTGTTCCCTGACAGAGAAGAAGAGTTTGTTATTGAGACCGTCCTCGAGTTGCTCATGTTTTATTTGCTCTGTATCTTATGGTTTCCGACAGAATTGAGAGTATTGAAGAATCAACTTCGAGACTTGTTAGACCTTAGATTCTTTAGGCCTAGTGCGTCATCTTAGAGTTCGACAGTGTAATTTGTGAAGAAGAAAGAGTGACAGTACGAGAATGTGTTTAGGTTCAGACAGTCGAAACAAGTGGCAATGAATAATTAGTATTCGTTTCCGAGCGCCAGTGATTTGTTGATCAGTTAGGGTGTGCTTCAGCCTTTTTGAAGATTAATTTGAGATCCGATTACTACCAGTTGAAAGTGAGAGAAGTTGATGTACCGAAGACAACTTTCGGGGCAGATGTGATCACTTTGAGTTCCGACTTATGCCGCTTTGTTTGACTAGTGTGTTAGTTACTTTTATAGAGATGTTGAGCAGAATATTTCCTAAATTCCTTGATCAGTTGTATGCCAAGATGAGCAAACGTGGACTCCGAGTCAAGGGAGATGTCCTCCTAAGACATGTAGATTAGCCGAGTGTATTAGGGTAAATCCCAAGTAGACAGAAGAAGATGTGAGTTGGAAGAAATCGAAGACAGTGACAAGTATCTTTAGTTCCCAGGTTTAGCATTGTTACTTTCAGAGAATTGTGAATAGTCTTTCGAAGATAGCTGCTCCAGTGAACAAGTTGCTACAGAAGAATGTTCAGTTTGGGTGGTCAGATGCAAGGCAATGAGCCCTTGAGTAACCGAAAGAAACTTTGAAGAGAGCTTCGACCTTGATCTAGCTTATATCAGAGAAAGAATTTGTGAACTATTGTGATACGTTACATGTAGGGTTAGGTTGTGTGCTTACGTAAGACAGAAGATTGTGGCTTATTCATCGAGATAGTTGAAAGACCGAGAGAAGAGTTATCCGACACGAGACGTAGAGTTAATTACAGTTGTAATTGCTTCGAAGACTTAGAGACAAAGCTTGTATAGTAAGAAATGCACAGTGTATATGTACATATCATCAGAACTTGAAATATTAGACGACTTAGGAAAGGGTTGAAACTTGAACAGCATAGGTTGTTAGAATTGTTTGAGGACCGTAATCTCGAGATTGAGTATCATCCGAAGAGAGTCTACGTAGTAACCGATGTTCCGAGTTGTATTTGTTGTTAGATTAGTAGTAGGGTTGCGAGATGTAATTGCCGAATTCAGTTTACCGAATGATAATAGTTTTGTGGCCGAGTTTCATGTTAAACCTACTTTGAGTCGGATACTTGAAGAGAAACAGTTGCAAGACAGGCTCTTGGCACCTCACGTGCAAGACATAGTGGAAGGAAGACCGTCAGAATACAGTTTCAGAGATGATAGAGTTTGTATTTTTAGAGATAGAATAGTCGTACCAATTGACATATTGTTTTGAGACGTGTTGTTTTGGGCCGAAGCACACGGCAGTTTAATTCATATTGCATTCGAGTGGTACGAAGACGTATCGTGGGTTGAAGATGAGTGCTTCTGGATTGAGTGAATGAATAATGTGGTTCAGTATGAGGGTAAGTGTGTGAATTGCCAGCATGTCAAGACCGAGCGTCAGTTTTCTTCTAGTTTGTTACATCCGTGGAAGATTCGTAGTGGAAGTGGGTAATAGAGATTCGAAATTTCAACTAGATTTTGAAGACGTCTACATAGTGTTTGGCTACCTGTTAAACTTAGATGGTCAGTTAGAGAAGGTTATGGGTCAAGTATTCAAACAGTACTGTATGAGATTGTGAATCAGGCTAGTTTTGTTGTTTATTTGTTGCGGTTACCACCAGAGTTAGAAAGAAGTTTGTGATGTGATTTGTGTATCTATGATTCGGGAATGTGAGTCAGATCTGTTCCGTGCTACGTTTGTTGAAGAGATTGAGTTGAGTTTTAAATTGACATGCCTTGAGGGAACCAGTTGAGATCTTAGCATTAGATAGCTATTGTTGAGTGGTAAGTCTACTGAGTTGGTTAGTATGTTGTGGTGAGAAGGAAGTGTGGAGGGACAATTTCTGTGATTCTTCCTGTCCGACAAATTTCGGGGACGAAATTTCCTTAAGTGGGGGAGAGTTGTAACACCCGTGTTTTGGGGCTAGGAGTTAGTCGGGTTAGTGGTCCGAGTCGGTGAAAATTAAATTAAATCATTTTGGCCTAAGCTTGACCTAATTGGGTTTTAAAATAAAAAAGAGGGACCAATGCGGTGATTTAACCCAAATGTTTTAAAAGCTAGACAACTTTTAGAATTTTAAAAGAGAACAAAAAAGAAAAGTCATCATCTTCTCTCCCCTCTCCCCTCTTCCAACGTGGAAAAGCTTTCAAAACCCCCTAAAACCCAAAATCAATATTCCATTAAATTTCATCTTCATCTTAAGGCCATTTTCAAAGGTAAGCATATTTTTTAACTCTCCTCTCCATTCTCTATCCATACATAGTTGTAGATTTTCAAACTATGAACTTTTGAAAATTAGGGCTTGATGAAAGTTTGGGTTTTTATGGAGATTTTCAATTTGTTTTGAAATATAAAGTTGGGTTTTAGCTTATTTACCTTAAAATGTACATAATATGTTAAAATGGAGGATTTTGGGTGAAAACCTGAAATGGGTTCTTGTGGCAAATTTTAAAGTGTCAAAAACTTGATTTTGGGTGAGTTTTAGGGTGAAATTGGAGGGCTGATGGTTTAAGTATATTAGGAGGGTGTTTTGAGACCTTTTGGGTGTCATTTGGATGTTTGAAAATAGAATTTTCAGCTAGGTTTTGAAGGAGCACGAAAATGGGTATTTTGGGTTTGGTTTGTGTTGGAAATTGAGAGTTGATGTTAGGGTAATGGTTGGGGGTTGTTTTGGAGGCATTTGGAAGTGTTAAATGTGTTGAAATCACAAGTTTTGGACTGTTTTTCATGGCTGCTCGGGTTTGGTGTTTTTGGGGATTGTTCATGGCTTGAATTCATGTGTTTATTGCTTGATTAGTGTTTCGGGTTGTTACATTATTGTGTGGACTGATTTGAGGCTATTTTGGTTGTGTTGAGGTGATTAGAAGCGAGATTATGTGTTGGTGAAGCCTTGGGAACAAATCCGAAAACTTGAAGGTGTTGCTTGCTTGGTATTTGAGCTTGGAGGTGGATGTGAGTGGTTATTGTTTTTAAATGGTTTTAAACATTGGTTCAAGCATGTGGACCTAGGTTGGGCTTGGTAAACCCGCCTAGAGTTGAGGTTAGGGTGGTAGCCTAATCCCAAGCTTAAGTTTAGGAAACCTTGGTTGAACTCCTAATTGCTTGTTATGCCTCTTGTTTATATGTGTTTACGGTAGTTATGTATATTGTGTTATACATGTTGTTGAGGCATGGTTTGATGCATTGCTATGCATGTGGTTTGGATTGTGAATTGTGCATGATGATGACCATGGTGAGTACATGCTAGGCATGGAAATGGGTTGTGAAATACATGTATGTGAGGCATGATATTTGATGCATTGTTAGATGCATGTAGCTATGAAAAATGGATTGCGATTAATATTGACACTAGTATGCTTGGGTACAATGATCGATCATTAGGATGAGTGTGCACACAAATTGAGTCAAAACGTACGTGGCCTTGGTGGCGTTAAGGAACCAAGGAGGAGTACGGTGATGTAATATTCCACCGGAAATTTATATATATTCTACGTGATGATGAGTGGAATCCCATCCGTAGGGCATGTGGTGATGAGTGGAATCCCGCCCATGCAAGGACCGGTGATGAGTGTAATCCCACCGAGGTAATGTTGTTGTTGGAAATGCGTTCCAACATGTTATCCGCGTATTCGAGTCATAGCTAGGTGCCAATATGAGATTGTATGTATATACCAATATGAGTTTATACGTGCCTTCATGATCTGAGATGTGATGCCAATGTGATATGAAATGTGTTTCCTAATTGGATTAATGTATGCGTTTACCTATGTTATGGATTGAGTTGTTGAGCATGGCATATTAATGAATAATTGTGCATGCATCATTGGCATTTTGACTCTTGAGGATTGGAGGTAAAATCATACATCTCATCATGGTAGTTGCTCATGTTTGGACCCTGCATTGTCGAAGGTTTGTTTTATGAGCATACCCTCACTAAGCTTTCATGCTTACGCTCCTTTTTGTTCGACAATGCAGATCAGTAGCTTGTGGGTGGGAAAGGCAAGGAAAGGCCTCCAAGTGTTGCTATTGGTTAGCTCAATGTATGATCTTTAAATTGTAGATTGTAATAGTTAAGCAACGGGATAGGTGTTGGTTATTTGAGCTTTGACGTATGTTGATGTTGGTTTGGTTCTTGGATGCCTTGTTTGATTTGTAAATATTGCTTATGATGCACGTCTTGAATGCTTGTATGTTTTGGTTGCTAAGACAAGAACCTTAGAGTGCTTTGAATGTCTCCTTTTGGTAAAGGCATGAATAGTGTTGATGAATGATGCTTGTTAGTGTTGGTTGTCTCGTATGCTTAGATTAAGGTTGTTAAATGTTGTATGCACGTTGTTTGTGGCTAGAGGAGTCGTAAATCGCATCTAGAGTTGGGACCTAAGTTGTTTTGCTAAAAATTGGAGACTTGCAGTGCAGGGCGTATCGATACGCCTAAGGGCCGTATCGATACGGTCTTTCCTGTAGGACACAATTTTGGCTGGGCGTATCGATACACGGGGATGTATCGATACGGTCCCAACTCTCTGGAATCCTGAGGAGTTGTGGAGTGTAGGGTGTATCGATACGGGGTTCAAGCGTATCGGTACTGTTCAACCTAGTTAACCAAGTGATGTTGACCGAGAAGGGTGTATCGATACGCTCAAGGGCTGTATCGATACAGTCTTCTTATGTTGACCATAGGGCGTTGACCTTGGTCAAGGCGTATCGATACCCTATGAAGGTGTATCGATACGACCTGCTTAAAAAGGATAAATGGGTTGTTTTAATGTGCTGGTTTGGTTGGTCGTTGTTTTTGTATTGCTTTGTTTTCCGCTGACGTGTTTCACATAGGACATGGTAATGCATTTAGACAAGATATATAAAAGAAATTTTCTAGGGTTGCTAACCGAGGGGAACCTTAACGGGTTTCGCTTCGGTTTTCCCCGTGTAGCCCACTCAGACCGGTCATCCGGCCAGACCGAGACGAGGGGGTTACAGTAAATGTGGTTTTCTTGGAGAAAAAACAAACTGACTAAGCAAGTGCACAACATATGTTATATCATGAAGAGTATGCGTGAGGTACAACAAACGACCCACTAAACGTCTGTACATCTGAGGATTATCAATCAAGTCACCCTCATCCTTGCTGAGTTTGTAAGGAGAAATCATTGGTGTGTATGCAGGTTTGTGAGCAAGAGAACTCGTGTCATCCAACAGTTGAACTGTCGTTGAGAAAGATAGGTACCGGTCTGATTACGAGCAACTTCAAATCCCAAAAAGTATTTGAGTGAGCTAAGATCCTTAAGCTTGAAATGACTGTGAAGAAAAGATTGTACATCAGTCAAAAGAGTCAAATCCTTTCCAGCTAAAATTGTGTCATCGACATAAACTAAAAGAGCAACCATGCTATCACCAGAGCCTCGCACAAACAAGGAATGTTCAGAAGGAGATTGAACAAACCCTAATTGAAGCACAACATGTGAAAATGCATGAAACCATTGTCTCGATGCCTGCCTAAGCCCGTAAATTGATTTTTGAAGCTCGCAAACTAAATTTTCCCCATGAACTTGCAGAACATAACCAAGAGGGAGCTTCGTATAGACCTCTTCATCAAGCATACCGTTAAGGAATACATTATTGACATCAAGCTAATGGAGATGCCAGCCATGCACATCGGCTATGGTAAGCAAAACTTTGAACGAGGTCAACTTCGCAACAGGGGAAAATGTATATGTGAAATCAACACCCTCAACTTGTGTGAAATCCTTAGCCAAGAGTCGTGTTTTACAATGATCAATAGACCCATCAGATTTGCGTTTAACACGATAAACCCACTTGCAATCTATGGCACGTTTACCAGCAGGTAGCGAGACAAAGGACCAAGTATTAAGGGAATCCATGGCTTGAAGTTCATCCTGCATTGCATCACGCCATTCTGAAAATTTAACCGCCTGATGATAAAAAACAGGTTCATGGCAGGAAGAGATGTTGGCAACAAAATCAGCATACAGAGAAAAAAGGCGTGAATTAGAAAGATGATTCTCTATAGGATATAAGCAATGTGAAGAAACATCATTATTGCAATGATAGGCATCGAGATAAGAAGGCCGTATAACAGGACGAGTGGACCTTCGAGAAACAAGAGCAAGCTCAGTAACAGGCTCAGAAACAGGCTCATGAACATTATATACATACAAACTAAGCAACCCTAACAGCTTAACCAACCCTAACAACTTAATCGTTCTAACCAATATCTAAGTAGAGCTTTTTACAACAAAGTGCATTCATTTGTTGGCATTTATGTAAAGCTTAAAATGATGTGGTGTTTAATGAATATGCATGGGAGATTTGATTGATATTTGGGATAAAATTGTTATTAAGGATGACTTTAAATCCAAAGAAGCTATCACCGATAAAAATTAGATGTAATGGCAAAACACATTCGAACAATGTAGATGATATTAGTAGAAGCGCAAGTCATAAATTTTGAACATGTATTATAAAAAAATTGGCTTAAGTGTCAAATAAGTGCCCAAAGTATTTTTCGGGTCAAATAGATGCCTAACGTTTTCAAAGTTACCTGTTTAGGTGCCCCGCCGTTAACTTACTTAAAAAATCTATATATTTACCAAAATGCACAAAATAACCCTAAAATCTTTAAATTTCTAAATTTGGTCGTTGTCATCGCCGTTCAGGTGTTCATCACACTGCGGCGACGGAATAAAAATTTCATTTCTTGCCGCAATAGTCGAATGTTTTTTGTCGACCGATCGACCGTTATTTTTCGTCGATCATTTTTTTGCGAGTGTAACTTTATTTCGACAACAGGCTCACCGTCCGTCGATTATCGACAACGAAAAATGAGAAAAATAATCGTGACGGTCTGGTGACGAAAGTGGTGGCTACGACGGCGACAACGACTGAAATCGAGATTTGGGACTTAAGAATTTAGGAATTTGGGGACTATTTTGAGGGTTTTTAAAAATTTTAAGATATTTTTAAAAATAAAGCACGCCACATGTCGTGCTTTTATTGGCTAACGGAATTTTTGTTAACGACAAGACACCTATACGAAAATTTTAAAAACGTTAAATATCTATTTATCCCGAAAAATATTTTGAGCACTTATCTAAAAAAAATAGTTTGAGTACTTATTTGACATCTAGGCCTAAAAAAATTCAAAGAAACAATCATCTCTTCGGGAAGATGTCCTCTTCTCATTTTGAAAATGCAACAATAGGCCTCGTTCACCATAGCTTTTTAACCGCTCTTGTGTGATCAACACCCGTTTCTGGGCAGAAGCAAAAAAACCCAACGATGATGAAACGCCCGTTTAAAGGTAAAATTCGGTGAAAGAAATAAGGTCATCGCCTGTTCACTGTCTTATTCAGCGCTACTTCAACGTTGGCGGTTCAAACCCCGGTTCAACAAGCGTTAGTGAATAGAACCAAAGTTATTTGGTAAGGAAAAAAAATAACAGAACAAAACCTAACTACTCTTCAACTAATTTTTCTCTACATTTATGAGACCATTAGGCCCATTAACTAGCTTTTATGACAAGCCAGTTCTTTAGATTCGTTCCCTCCGGTTCGTCAGCTGGTCAGTCAGGGCAGGGTCCAATTCATCCCTCGACCTGTTGTAATTTAAACACTGTCAGAGATAATAAATTGTTTCTGTCAGTTTCGTGGACAGGAAAAGTAGGAGAAATCACGAAACTGACCCAACACACTGCAAGCCTTTGCCAATACAAAGTTTTCAACAGTTTACAGAGGCTGAAAAGCAAAGGAAGAGCTTGAAGATGGACGACGATCACAGTAATGGCGGCTTTGTGGAGACCGGAAAAGCTGATAGATCGGTTTGGTTAATGAAGTGTCCGGTCGTGGTGGCCAAGTCGTGGAAGGCTCAGACCGCTTCTTCTTCCGACCCTCTGCCCGTTGCCAAGGTTGTCCTCTCTCTCGACCCTCGCAAATCCGACGACCCTTCTTCTATGCAGGTACTCTTAACCCTAAACACTTGAAAATGGTAGCTTTTTTCCATGAATTTTGCATCTCGAACACTTAATTACAAGTTTTGGATACACCCTTTTTGGAATAATCATGAATTGGCCCTTTAATTGTAGTAAAAGATTTGAATTGGCATGCTTTTCGTGGGGTTTGGATTATGCTATTATATCTGTTGTTTTCCTGTTTCTTACGAATTTATGAACTGATGATCAGTTTACTATGGAGATGGCTGGATCTGAGATTGGAAATGTACCGAAAATTTACGACTTGAATATGTTTAAAGACTTTGTTCCTATGTGTGTCTTTTCTGAAACAACTCGGGGTAAGATTTATGGCTTCTTGTTTCTTTTGCTTCTCAAAGTATTCATTTTTCTGTCTGTTATCTGATGCAATTGTTTTTCGTTGTGACTTTGTATTGTAACTCGAAGTGGTAATTTAACCCGAGATGCGATTTTCTTATAAAAACTACACAGAGTTTATTATGGCGGATCTTTAATTGATAAAAAGACTGTCATAGAAGATGTGTAAAGTGTAAACCTTCAAATGCTTATTTAGTAAGTATTTATTTTGGAGTTGTTCTTTAATGAGCATGTTGAATATGTGTTGTGAAGAACGTTTGATCCGTTTAAGTTGGAGCTTGTTCAAGGAGTGCAACTCTTTCTAAAATGTTTGGTGCTAGTTTATCTATCGCTCTTTCTAGTTACTAAATATGTATTTTGATTGTTTTCGGAGTTGTTCTTAATGTTGGAATCAAATGTGTATTGTGAAGAAAGTTAGATCGTTTTATGTCGGAGTTGGTTCAAGGAGGGCATCTCTTTCTAAAATGTATGATGCTAGTAAATCACCATTCACCAATGCAAGCAAGGTTGGGGAAACATACTCAGTGGCTATGTGCAGAAGGTTACTTAAGCTTATCTTTTGAGTTATTTTCATTATAGGTACGCTTGCAATGGAAGGAAAAATTGAGCATAAATTTGACATGAAACCACATGAGGAAAACCTCGAGGAGTATGGGAGGCTGTGTCGGGAAAGGACTAATAAGTCCATGATCAAGAATAGACAAATACAGGTAGGTCAGTGAGTATGCATTGGCTTGGCCAAGGCATTTTTATTTCAACTTATTATGGTACCAAATCTGTTACTTATGTGTCATGATGTGTTATAAAGGTTATTGATAATGACCGCGGAGTGCACATGAGGCCAATGCCTGGAATGGTTGGTCTGATTTCATCCAACTCCAAGGTACATAAAGACATGATGTTTAGAGAATGGTATTAGTTGTTTTTTGGAAGGATACATTGACCTTCTTATTTTCAATTGTCCCTGTGCAGGATAAGAAGAAAACAACACCCGTTAAACAACCGGAAGTGAAAAGAACCAGAAGGGATCGCGGGGAATTAGAAGATATAATGTTCAAGCTGTTTGAAAGACAACCAAATTGGGCTTTAAAGCAACTTGTCCAAGAGACTGATCAGCCTGCCGTAAGCCTCTCACCTTCCCTCCTATCGTTTTTCTGTTGCAATATTTGATCGTATCAATATCTTAGAAATTGCAATTCGCTTTTAGAAACGAATAGAGGGTGTTGCCAAGAAGTTGCAGACAATGCTTTTTGGTGGTTGATAATCTTTAGTGGTTGTTTTTACCTTATACGGTTACGTCTGAATGTGTTTTTTTAGCAAATATTTCGTATGTTTGAAAGTTTTTGCTCTACTCTATTTGCAGCAATTCCTGAAAGAGATACTGAATGAGCTTTGCGTGTACAATAAGAGAGGCTCCAACCAAGGAACTTATGAACTTAAGCCAGAGTATAAAAAATCCGCCGAGGACACGGGAGCTGAATAGCTCCCATCTACCCGTAATTGTTCATTGCTTTTCCTTTCTCAATTTTTAACCCCCAATTGAAGGGGGATAGTCAAAAGGAACCCCTCACGAAGAGTATAGAGAGTAAAATTAAGCTTAAGAATGTGATTTAAGCAAAGGGATTAAAGAGGATAATAGGCAATTTGTCTGGGAAAAAAGGAACTTATCTGCCGGACCTTTAAAGTCCGATGGTGCAATTCAAACATTCCTCGATGATATCTCAATTAGGGACAAGGAGGAGAATATATCTGTAACAAAAATCCGGATCAATTAGAAGGAATTTTATTGTGATGTTCATGTGTACTTGCATTTTAATACATTGCTTGCATATCACTGCATTGAAATGGCATTGTTCTTGCAAGGATACTTAACCTTTTGTTGCTTGTGTTTCTATTTCCCTATTGCCAAAAACTTGCTGGTACTTGATTTACTTCACCAGGCAATTGGTAAACCTCCCTGTCTCGATTTCGGCTTTTATATCTTTGAAAACTGCATGATGGGTAGATAGTGTATATGTGTACAAATATATAGGAAGGCAGAAATTTCTTGTAAACCCTTTGCTTTGCATGAGTTTGATGGGTATGCAGGTGTGTATGTGTATGAATGAAGGATTACAGATGTTGGAATTTCATGTGATTTTTTAATAACTATCGGTATTTTATACATTGGTTGACTAATTCATATCAGGTACTACAGAGATCTATTATGAGAGTGACTTTTTTAATCCAGTTGTTTTATTCACAACGTCCGGATTTAAATCTCTAACTTTACTTCTAACGTCTCATCAGTGGCGGAACTAAGATTTTCATATAGTGATGTCAAAATAAGGTATAATTCTCATACCACTACAATAAGTATTGTTGACCTCATACCTTAACAAATTAAGTGAGGTCAATTTTAACATTTCTTATATAAAACTATGATACAATTCTAATATTTTTATATAGTAGGTACTTTTAAGTGGGTCATTTGGACCCTAATATTCTTGGATGGAAATCTTCTGCCCCTTTTTGGTGCCCCTACTTATGCTCCTACGCTTAAAATTAGGTTTAGGAAATTTAGGGTAGGGTGTATTTTTTAGGGTATAGGGTGTAGGGTTTAAAATTTAAAATTTAGGGCTTGAAATTCAATTTTGTAGTATTTTTTAGTATTGAGGCATAAGTAGGGGAACCGAAAAAAGACAATTTTTTTTATCTTAATATTCTTATGTAGCTCCGCTCATGCGTATCATCTTATTAAACCAACTAGTTATCGATGAATTTCATGTGATCTTTGATGTACAAACCAAGTTAATTTTCATACGCAACTTTTCTGGAAGGTCGGCCTACCTAGCTACGGGCTTCTGAAAGTTGGGTTGGCGCCATCAATCCAATTCAAGTTCACTGAGACTAACCAAGAAAAGATATCTGGCCGACGACCAACAAAGAATCTTTCATTGTCGCCTCTAAAAAAACCCCAGCAATCCCATCTTATACCTAAAGATTCCATTGCCATCTTCTCAAATAACATGTAACTGCTCAAATTGACCTCCGAGGGCTTTATTTGGTACACCGGCGGGGGGCACTGCCCCATTATAAGGGGTCCCTTTCTTTCACAACAAGAAAATGGGAATGGATTTGTTATTTCCATGAACGTGGACACTTAAAGTGGGAAGAAATAGATAGCTGGCCACATTGACAAAAGAAAGATGAACCAAAAAAAGATTGGGTTTTTGACTAGAAAAAAACACATTGAAAGCTTCAGCAAGGCCACCATATCTTCTTAGGGATCAAAACATCACCTTTCCGGCCAAATTGTTTAATTATTTCATCTTTAGGCTTCGGCTCATGTTGTCATTAATCATTTATGTAACGATGGATACAACAAATACATTGTAATAAAAAAGAATTTCTTAGATAGCATAATGTTCGATCTAAATTTGCCGCCTCTACACAATTTTATAATACCCTCTGACTCCTCCATATCTGGTGAACATCGAAGATGGTCCACAATAACTACTTTAAAAAAGACTCTCCAAAAACTGATATTTTCAGAGTTCTGAAGATAAGACATGGTCAGACACCTCTGCATGGTATCAACATACCCAACATGCAAGGCCTAAATACTCGAGAATTGGATCTATCTCTGTCAACCCATCCGTAGACCGTTACTAGGTCTGACATTATCTAATCAGTCTATATGATTATAAATATTTAAGCAAAAAAAAATAATAATAAGAGAGAACAAGCTAGATCAAGAGGGCAGTAACTCTCATTCAATTGAGTCTTTTCATTTTAACTGCAGTTCTTCGTCTCAAGTCTACAGGGGTGAACTGCCTGAATCTGCCACAATTATCTTGATCCGTCGTACTTGTATCCACCTTCCTTATTCAGTGTCTCTTCATTTTATCATCAATACATATGTATCTCGTTAGTCAATCTTGATGCGTGATTATCAAGAAAGATTGTCAAAAGATGTAGGAAAGCAACATGCAGATCGACTAATGGGATCGATGTTGCTTTAATAATTAGATTATGGCACACGCAATTCGTAAAGTTTATACACGATGATGAACCTATCCAATCATGTACCTTAAACGAAATCATGCGAAGAAACCAGACATGATTTCACCAGACACCAAAATATCTGTGTCCTGGCTCGTCGTCCCCAGTGGAATCACTTTATTACATGCCAAAGCTCAAGCAAAAAGCAATGGAAAAAGAATCTCTCAAATGTCGATTTCATGTAAGCTGGAGATGATTAGCATTCATTGGGTAATTGCTGCTTTTTCTATCTTGATTTTGCACATGAATATAGGTGTGGATTCAAACAGTGTTCAACCTAAAAACAGGCAGCCGAACTAAAGCAAAAAAGGGTGAGTTAGAACCTCATGGATCTTCGATTTTGTGAATGTAACCGAAATGTAATAGTAAGATTCGTTAACTGAATACGACTTCTCAATGAAAATAAAGTTATCAAAAGGGTTCATCAGTCAGTTACTCGGCTAACAATGTATCTGTTTTTTTGTTGGGTTGTGTTAGACAAAAGGATTAAATTCGAAATAAATGCCACGAAATTAAAATTAATTAAAGTAAAAAATTACGGTAATTAATTAGATAGAGATAAACGAAAATTAATATTGAAATAACCGAAAAGGGCAAAATCCGGGGAAAACAATTTTGAAGAGAAAAAATATTAATTTTTGGTTGTGTTTTAAAATTGAAAATTGCTCATGTATTTATAGGAAAAAATTAGGGCAAACATGAAAAAATATTATATCTAAATTTATCCCTTAATTTTTGAGATAATCTGCTATCCAAAAAAATTTAAATGTGGTAAAATATCTATAAGCCCAAGTAGGACCTGTTTAGTCCTAGCATTTGCATTACCTACATCATGCAAGTAGGCACCAACTTGGGTGGGATTGAATCCACACCCCTACAAACAAGGCACAATTTCATCTCAAGCCATTTAATAACCATAATTAGGGTATGTATATAAACACTTCCCAATTCATTTATCCCATCAATGTAAGATTGGGGGTTTCCATTTCCTTTTCTTATTTTGCAACCTCCTTACTTTGACCATCAATTTCTCATTCATTACTCAACCATTTTAAGCATATGAGATACTGTTGTAAAGATCTCGTGGAGTAGAATAAGTTTCTGTTGAATCTTTATTCAAATCTCCATCTTTACTTATTCAAAATATGGCTCAAAGTTTCCATTTTCTCATATTTTTCCAACAGGTTGCACTTCTTGTTCCCGAGGTTTTGTTCTAATTAATTTGAATCGACCCCGTCGCACACCTAATTTTGGTGGATAAGTCTCTCGGATGAGATTTTCTGCACACACAAGACCTCAAACTTAATACTTACTTAAGCGACATCATACTAATGTGATGATCAAGCAAAAACTTGTTTTTTTAAATGATTACAAGCATTGATGAGCAACACTACATTATTTGACTCCAAAAGGTGATTTCTTTTCATTAAATTTTAAGTTATTTGATTTTTCAAATCAACCCGAATAAGTAATTTGGTTTTCCAAATTTGAGTTGAAATGAATTTTAATAGTTGTTCACTAAAAATGGTCTACTCAATACTTCAAGCGAGCCTAATTTTTGTCCAAACCTATTTTTGTGCCCTATATTTTTCTAAACTCTCTTATATTTGAGACATAACTTCAAACGTAAGTGAATAGTTCTATCCTTGAACACTTCTATGACCCTACCCAAGATAAAAGAAAAGAAAACTTGACACTCGTAGAATGATTCACAAATAGATATAAATATGGTAAAAAGAATCTCTTAGGTCCTCTAAAATTTGAAATTGGACAACTTGGCTCCTCTTAGTCCCAACCAGTTTCAAAAGCGAGCAATTAAAGATAATTAATCATAACATTAATGTTTTTCATCATTTTATATACTTTTGATTGAAATAATAACAAATTTAGCCTTCAATATTTATACATTATGTCAGTTTAGCTTTGATTATAAAAAACAATAAATTTAACCCTCAACATTTGTAGAATATGCAAATTATGTATTGAATTTTTTAAAACCAAGACCAAAATGATATAATATATAAACATCAATGGATAAATATGTTATCATGAAAAATAAACTTATTTAAAACGGACAAAAAATTAAAATTATGTTTAAAAATCAAGATGACCTTCTGCAAGTGTGGAATAGGAGGCAGGAGTGGTTAGAAACATGGTTTGATGAGATTGAACGCCTAGAGGGTTATGAGGGCAAGAGAAACATCAAAACATGGGTGATCCTTAGAGATACACCATTACAGCTCTGGTGTGAAAGCTTTTTCAGAGGCATCGGAAGTAGGTGGGGCACTGTGCTGAAGGTGGAAGAAGAAACAGTCCAGCGTAACCGTTTCGACGAAGCCAGATTGCTTATCAGCACTCAGAAGCTGTCCCTTATCCCTGATCGTCTCCCAATCCTCCTGAATGGGCAGCTTCACGAAATCATTATCAGTACGGAAAACTTCGATGGTGACCTGAGATTCCTTGACGGTAGATCACCGTTCGACACCCCGGAGTTGGATTTTTCGAACGTGCCGATTGAGGATCCAATCATTAATGAGGGTTATAATGAACAACCTTTTTCGAGATATCCACAGGGCAGACAAGATGATTCTGACAGCCCTGTATTGTCGGTGTGCGAGGCAATGGAATACAAAACGTTGAGGTATTATATGATCAGGGGAATAGCCACAGCCACAGTGGGCTTATTGAAGTGCCTATTTTATCTGATAATGGGCCTGGATGGACTTGTGGGGAGTATGCTGGTAATATGGGCCGGGAGAACGATGTGGTCAGCAGTCATCTACAGGGCCAGAGTGGATCAATGGATTCTAAGCTTATAGAGGTTCCAATAGCAGAAATTGGCACGCCTAAAGTTAATCTCAATAAAAAATCGGGGAAAAAAACCCCGTCTCAAAGAAACATCGCAGAAGCTTTGTCCAAATCCAGTAGTGGGGCAAATTTGGCACTAAGATCAGGTTTCGACAGGTGGAATCGGTGGATCAACTCAGTGAATGGTCGGATCGGCAAACCAGGAAGGAAGTATAAGGGGAGAAACAGACTGAGAAAGAAGCAAACTAGCCAATCTTCGCAGGAAGTTGATGCCGAGGTGGAGCAATCGACCCTTAGGGATTCCTTGATTGGGGATGGAGATGAAAATGAACCAGCTAATATTGTTAGGTTAGGACTCGATGTAGGGGTGGAATTCGATGTTCCTGTTCACACAGTTATCTCCAGCTTGAATGAATTGAGGAATATGGATGTAGGGAAGCAATAACTTTGATGCATCAGGTGAGGTCTTTTGTGGGAATTGTATTATCTTTAAATGGTTTCAATCACTTCGTGGAACGTTAGAGGATTGGGCAAGGCAGAAAAATCTAGAGCAGTGTGTCGAATGCTCAGATAATGCAACACCAAAATAGTTTTTATACAAGAAACGAAACTGAATTCAGTTAATTCAGGGAAAGCGAAGCGGCTAATGTCGAAGATGTATGATGAAATTGCAGTAGCACCATCAATTGGCGCGTCTGGAGGACTTATTACAATGTGGGACTCTAATTATGTGAAATGTGAGAAAATTGAGGTACAGGAAAGATTGATTATCATGGAGGGTATGTTAGTGTAGAAGAGGGTGAAAGTGGGGTTGGTGAACCTATATGCACCCAACACTGAGAGGGAGAGGAAAATGTTCTTCGAACAGGTGCGGACAGTAGTGCAGGATTTTCAATGTCCATTGATCCTGGGGGGTGACTTCAACGAAGTCGTGGCTGCGGAGGAGAAGATAAATGCTATGGGCAGTAGTTCATCGTGCTCGGGTCTGGCAGATTTTATTATGGAGTGTGGGCTCGTTGATTTACCGTTGTTAGAGGGTCAATTCACATGGTTTAAAGGAGGAAACCACATGACTACCAGTAGATTGGATAGGTTCCTCATATCCCCGGAAATTATCATGTCGTTCCCACAGCTCACCCAATGTGTAAAACCTCGTAGCTTGTCCGATCATAATCACATCCTTCTTCGAAGTGGGGTTGACAAACAGAAGGCGAAACCATTTAAGTGGTTCTCGGGGTGGGCGGAGGATGAAGAGTATAGAAAAAGGGTTAATGTCTCCATTCAAGATCATTGTGGTAAGGGAATTTGGAACATACTCAAAGCAGTCAGAGTCCTGACCAAAGACTATGCAAAGGAGGTCAATTCCAAAAACTCCATGTCTATCGCAGAATTGGAAGAGAAAATTCAGTCCCTGGAAAATGAGATGATATCTTCGAACTATGTGCTGGGAGTAGGGGAGGATATTAGAATGCTAAAATCTGAATTATGGAACAGATATAGAAAGGAGGAGAGGGACTGGTTGCAAAAGTCGAGGGTTCAATGGTTCAAGGAGGGCGACAATAATACAAGATTCTTCCATCTTTCAGCCTCTATGCGTAAAAGTGTCAACACAATTTGCTCTGTCAAGGTGAACAATGCGACTGTTGATGATCCAAAAGAGATTGCATCGGCTTTTGCCAACCATTTCAAGGAGGCTTTCAACACTGTTAACACACTGCCCATTAGAAAATTTGATGTGGATATAAAACAGTTGTGCCCTGAATCTGCAAAAACGCTGGAGTCTCCTTTCACAGCATCGGAAATTTGGGAGGTGATTAAAGCGGTCGATGGGAACAAAGCCCCGAGACCGGACGGCTTCAACCTAGATTTCTTCAAGCAGTTTTGGCCTAAGCTTAACAAAGAAGTAATGGAGTTCTTCGATGCGTTCTATAGAGGGGAAATAAATTTGAAACAGATCAATCATTCTTTCATAGCGTTGATTCCGAAAACGAAGAACCCGGAAAGAATTGAAGACTTTCGGCCTATCTCCTTGGTTGGATGTGTGTATAAAATCTTGGCCAAAGTGCTGGCCAAAAGATTAGCGCGGTGTATTGCTGAAGTGGTGGGAGAAACGCAGTTTGCGTTTATGGCAGGGAAACAGATTATTGATTGTGCATTCATCGCCAACGAAGTAATCGACGATCTCAAGAAAAGGAAAATCGAAGCTGTTATAGTCAAAGCCGATTTCAGAAAGGCTTATGACTCCGTTAGCTGGAGTTTCCTAGATTTTGCAATGAATAAATTTGGCTTCGGGAAAAGATGGAGAGAGTGGATTTTCGAATGCATTTCTACCCCAACTATGTCGGTCCTGGTGAATGGGTCACCTACGGACACTTTTAACATAAAGCGAGGGCTCCGGCAGGGGTGTCCGTTATCCCCGCTACTGTTCAACATTGTTGGTGAGTTATTGAGCTCTTTAATACACAAAGCAGTCGACAAGGGATTATTGAAAGGAGTCCCGATAGGTAAGGAAAAAACAAGAGTCTCGCACATCCAATTTGCGGACGACTTAATAATTTTTGAGTCTGCAAATGAAGACACGGTGAAGAATACCATCCGGATACTTAGGTTGTTTGGAATCTGCTCGGGTCTCCATTTAAACTTACACAAGACAAAATTCTATGGGATTAACATCCCCGAACCACTGCTTCATTCTTGGGCATCAAGCAATCAATGCAAACCTGATATGTTCCCATCGGTTTACCTTGGATTACCGCTTGGTCATGATCGAAACTCGAAGGAACTTTGGATGCCGGTGTACCAAAAGGTGCAGAAGCGTTTGGAAGGTTGAAAAAAAAACAGTCTCTTCTTCGGGGGAAGGATCACACTTGTGAAAGCGGTCTTGTGTAATCTACCGACATACTACCTATCTATGTTTGAGATGCCTACGACAATTGCCAATAAACTTAACGGGCTCATTGCGAGATTCCTATGGGGAGGCAGCGCTGATAGGTGCATGCACTGGATTAGATGGGAGACTGTATGCAAACCGATGAAATACGGTGGGCTGGGCATTAGAGACCTGAAAACTAAAAACCGAGCACTCTTGAACAAATGGATTTGGCGCTATGGTGGAGAAAAAGGAAGCATGTGGAGGAGTGTGATCGATGCAAAATATAATTTGGACAATAAAAGATTGATTCCAAATGTAAACATCGACAGGAGAACTTTCTGGATTTGGCGAAACATTGCGAAGCCATTATGTAATCAAAATGATCTCTTCACCAAAGGTCTCAAAACTGTGTTTGGAGATGGGTCATCAATTGACTTTTGGAATGACTTTTGGACAGAAGTCAGATCGCTGAAAGAAGCATTTACAAGAATCTTCATGATCGCTACAAAAAAGTCTGGAACAATCTCAGATTTCGGATCCAGAGTTAATGAAGAATGGGTTTGGAACATTGAACTGGGAAGAAGTCTATTTGACTGGGAAATTGAAGTTTGGAGAGAATTTATGGATGTGATTAATAGGGCAATTTATAATCCTAATGTGGAGGATAATTTAAGATGGTTAGGTGCTGATAGTGGACTGTATTCATCGAAAGGATATTGTGATAGTTTGAATATGAATGATAATCAGCATGATAATGTGTGGGAGGAAGTGTGGAAGAAAATGGCACCAATAAAAGTCGAAGCACTCCTGTGGAAAGCGATCCATAACAGGTTACCGACGATGTTAGAATTATCGAGAAGAAGAGTCGAGTTAAATGGAATTATTTGGTGTCCTTTTTGCAGAGCTGAACCAGAAACAGTCAACCATCTGTTGCTGCATTGCCATATAACTTGGAGGATATGGATGAAATGGTGCGAGAAATGGCAGTCTAACTTCATCATGCCGAGGAACGTAAAGGAGCTTGTTCAGGTTTGGCCCTCACTATCCACTGTTACAGTATCTAAACCAATATGGGAGATGGTATTGCGTGCCTTTATTTGGACCATGTGGGTAACGAGAAACGATATAGTGTTCAATGAAAAAAGCTGGAGTGTGGAAGAGATTTTTGAGTCAGCCTTGCTTCGAACCGGACACTGGTGCAAAATTCAATGGCCGGAATGCTGCTCAAATGTTTGTGACTTCATGAGGAATCCAACGGCAACGGTAGTTAAAACAAATCCTAAAAGAATGCCGTTATCGATCGAATGGAAGGGGCCGAAATTAGGATGGCTTAAATACAATGTGGATCCGGCTATAAAAGGAGTGGATAGATCAGCGGGCATTGGTGGAATCCTTAGGAACCAAGAGGGTGCCAAACTTGAAGAATTCTCCAAATCGATCGGAAGGGCAGATCCGACCCAAGCGGAAATGCTAAGCATTTTAGAGGCATGTAAAATGTATGAAAAGTCGCAATGGTGTGGCTCACATTCACTCATCATAGAATCCAATTGCGAGTTGGCCATCAAATGGATTAAAGAACCAAATAGTTGCCCTACTGCTTTTGCATCACTGGCTAAGATAATTGCTGATTTTTTCAACAGGCATAATTGGAGCCTTGTCTTCAATTACAGAGAAGCGAATGACGCTGCTCATGAGTTAGCCAAGCAAGGGGTGTCGTGTAATGATGGAACAAGATAGTTGCTGGTAAGAGTTTCAGTTGTTAACATGCTAATCCCACATTGTGAGAATGATACTGGAAGTGCCTTGCGTATGGTCCATGGGTGCATTAGGTGGTTGGAAATAATCATCCAACAGGCTTACGACACTAAAGATGTGAGTCTTTTTGGTGGCGTATAAATGTAATGGCGTTGATCTGAGCAGGAGGAGAACAAGGTGGAATTTATGAGGAGAACAACTATCCCGGCAATGATAGGATGCTAAAGGGCTGTTTGCTGCAAACGCAATAGAGGGTAGGGCTGTGAGAACTGATGTTTGTTGGTTTTTGATCTGTGTAATATGTGAGATGTGTTTAAGTCATTCCAAATGTAGAAGCGCTAATTCGATGCACTCTTTTTCCTCCATATAGGTTAGAGAGGTTTTTTAATGAGGCTCGAATTATCGCATTTTTTAATGAATAAGAATCAACATTACCTTTCAAAAAAAATTTATCTTTAATTACTCACTTTTGATATTGATAGAAAAATTGTCTAATTTCAAAAGTGAGAAACTTAAGAGGTGCTTTTATCTATCAATAATCACAAGTAAAGTTGATCCAAGGTAAATAAATATCTAATGAACAAATAATGAAAATAAATAAATATCTAATAGAGATAGCAAACGGGTTGTTTGAGTCGGTTTTAGTTTGGATTATTTCAGGTATGATTACATTCGGTTCAAGTTCGGGTCGAACTAGATTTGGTTCATTTTTAGTTTGGGTCAGGTGTCGGGTCATATCAGATCGGTTGATTTCGGGTCGGGTAAATAGGAGATTAGTCGTTTTCAGGTCGGGATAGTTTTTCACACTCCTATATATGGCTTTATAAAGCAAGTATATTTGACTTTTTGGTGAGTTGTGCGACAATTCACATCCCACCTTTTTTTATTTCGGGCTGCTTTCGATTCAGGTCCATTCTGTTAGGTTGAAAATCAGTTCGAGTCTATTTCGGTTCAACTAAAATCCATGTTGGTTTCTATTCGATTTATTTCAGGTTTCATATCATCATGTTTAGGTCGATATTACGTCTCGAGTCGGATAAATCGATTCGGGTCAAATTTGGCAGGTCTAATATAAACCACTAAAACAATTTTCCTTAATTGACTTCTAAATTATTGACTTAAGGGTTAAAGCAAACCCTGAAATATAATACTTTAGTTACTTTTGATATTCTCTTGTTTTTCATCTGTCACCTCAGAGGCGTGACTTTGAAAATAAGCAAGCAAAGGTAATTTACATTGTCTGAGAAGTGCTTGACAACATGTTAAATATGTTGTGGAAGTAATAGTTTCAACTTTCACCCACATTCAACTTATTAATCATGAAATTAACTGAGGTTAATTACAGAAGATCTCTTAAACAATTTTCAGAGCCTTAGCCAATAATATTGCAGCATAAGTGCTTGGCAAACATTACTATTGATAATTATATGTATTAATCCATGTTATGCTGCATGCTTGCCTTCAACCATGATTACTTGAGAATATGTTAAACAAGTTTTATAAACTTTGATTTTTGACCTTTTTTTATCAGCTAATTAGAACTGTAAAAGTGTGTTTTAAGCCCAACTTTTTTATTTTTTACTTTGGGTTAACAGTAGGGGTGTTCAAACTTCGGTTAAAATCGAACTAACCGAACCGAACCGAAATTTTTTCGGTTAATCGGTCGGTTAATTTTAGGTTTGGTCGGTTAACGGTTAATGATTTTTTCAAACTTCAGTTATCGGTTAATTCGGTTCGAAATTGGTTAATTAACCGATTTAACCGAAATTTTTATATATTATATATTTCATATATTTATTTTTAGTCACTGAATTTTTAAAAATTATAAAATAGTCATTAAAATTTTTAATATATTATAAAATAGTCATTAAACTTTATCAAATTAGTGCAAAATGATTTATCAATAATTTATAACGTGCAAGTTAATGACTATTTTGTAATAGTTCGATAAGTTTAATGGTTATTTTATAATTTTTGAAAGTTTGGTGACCAAAAAGATTATTTTAAAATAGTTTAGTGACGTGATTTACCCAAAATTTTCTAACAAATTTCGGTTAATTCGAAAACCGACCGAATTAACCGAACTTTTTTCGATTCGGTTAACGGTTAATATAAAAAAAATTCGGTTAATGAAATTTTGGAAGTTCGGTTCGGTCGGTTAACCGAACCGACCGGTTGAACACCCCTAGTTAACGGCAGGGACAGAGCTATAATTCTAACTTGAGAGAGAAAAAGTATAATATTTTTAAAGAAGGGGGCAAACTATAATTATCTTATAAAATTTTTAATTTTAATATATAAATTAAAAAGAAATAACAAATTTTTAGGGGTTGGGGGGCAATAGCCCCTCCTACTGTTAAGTGCCTCCGTCACTGGTTAATAATCAATTATTTATTTTTGTAAAGAACGAGAACGAAGACCTGAGTAGTATATAATGTTAATTATATTATATCTAATTCAATCAAAATGTTTGGAAACGATTTGGTTTCGATTTTTATTTATTATACAAATTGTAAAAATGAAAAGATATATTATATGTGAAGTTAAACTATAGTTATGGTCTTTTATTGTACTTATTTAAAATTTAGTTTATATAATTTATTTAATATAATCTGTACCATTTACTTTATAATATCATTAAAGTTTAATAGGTAAAAAGTGTCCGAACTATACATTTTTTAAATAGGTATAAAGTATTTTTCGACCCAAGTAGGTGTCTAACGTTTTCACTGTTATCATTTTAGGTGTCTGGTCGTTACCGACCATTTAAAAAACTTTCTTTAATCAATCAAAACATGACACATGACTTTAATTTTAATTTCTTCTTTATTTCTTTTAACTTCATTTTAAAAAAATTCCTAATTTTCTTAAAATTCACAAAATAATCCCCAAATCCCTAAATTCCCAAATCTGGCCTTTATCATCGCCGTTCATCATGTTGTCGCGACGAAATGAAGCCTCCTCCTCTCGCCGCAAGACTCGCACGTCGTTCATCGTCTGATCGGCCGCCATTTGCAGCCCACCATTTTTTCCTCCTCTCGTCGCTCAACTTTTGTTTCGATGTTAGATATTCTGGTCGTCGACTTTTGGCGATCAGAGGATGAGAGAAATGATCGTAGGGGTCTATCTACAAAAGTGGTGAGCATGCCGTTGGTGATTGACGGCAACAACGGTTGAAATCAAGATTTGAGAGTTAGGGATTTAGAGATTTAGGGACTATTTTGGGAATTTTTGAGAATTTTAGAATATTTTTAAAAATTCTTATTTTTTAAAAAAATAAAAGAAAATAAAACTAAGCTTATCACATGTCATGTTTTCATTGGCTAAAGAAAATAAAAAATTAGTCCAATTAGATAATATCGCTAAACCTTTTTGTTAAATTGTCGACCTAAAAACCAATAATTTAACAATTTAATGACTTATATGAAATTATTTTTTATATTTATATGCAACAAATAAAATTGAAAAAAATCAACATTCCAAGTTCATGTTTTTACTAACTAAATTTACCGTTCAATTTTTAATAAATACGAGGTTCAAATTCTCACAAATTAAAGTAGAAAGGTCAAATTCTCAACTTTCATAAAGTAGGAGATGCATTTATAATTTCACTTAAAACAATATATGCATTTGAAAATTTTAAATTCATCCTTTAAAATTCAAATTTTCAAATAATTTTAGCGATATGTTTTTTAAATAATAATAATTTTATAAGTCATCTCCACAATTAATTTGGAATAGCGGGGTATCCATCTTTCAGCTCCATATTAGGAAAAGGATGAAATTCAGTCAAACGAGTCGACTCAGACCTCGACCAGAGTCTGGCATTGAAGATTCTCTCGTGCGAACAAAATCTATTGTAGCTGTCAGTCATGTACTCAAAACGCAATTAACATCACAACTGGTCTGGTCAGGTCGATTTCCGACCACTTCATGCAGGCCGAGTCAGACTCAGTATTCTTTCTTTCTCTCAATCCTTGGTCTCACACTTCCTAGACTCACCAATCTTGGTTAAAAATATACGTAAAGATTAAAGCATTCTTCTGTCAGATTCAAACATAGTTTAAAGATGAAAAAGGCTTAAACATAGCCCCTTTCTTTTTTTTCCCGGGGCCATAGTATTAAATTACGGTTGCGGACAATGCAGACATTACATAATGCGTAATAGTTGTTTGTGGTAGTGATTTGTTTATAAAAAATTCTAAATATTTCATATTACGGATGCGGCTCGGTTTTGCGGTGACCTCTAAAATCATTATGATGCGACCATTACGTTGCGTTGCGGTCGCAATTTAATACCAACAACCCATTTTTCTTAAATTTTAGATTGAATTCAAGAGGAATCAATCAATGTCTGTTAAAAGAAAATGAATTGAGTTCACAAAACCTACTATTAAACATTGTCAATAGGATATGAATATGTATGTATGATTGTATTCAATAAAATCATTAAACTTTTCTAAAATTTGCTGAATCATCAAATATTGTATCTTATATTCATGTATTGGAAACGAATACAATTTCTACAATAACGATGATAGGCCGAAAAAGCATATATGAACAGTGGCGGAGCCACATATATCTTTGGAAGGGCCCGTGTCCACTTTGTACCTTCTAAAGTTTATATATTTAACTTCAATTTTAAAGTTTTTATGACTTGCGTCTACTCTAAAAAAACATTTTGAATCCGCTACGGGACGTATGGTATCAGTTAACAGTAGGTTGAGATGATGATTAACAACAAAAGATAAAAGCACTTTAATGGAATTGATTAAGGTAATCCGGTACATTAAAACATCTTTTCTGCGAAAAGTTGAAAATTGTTTATAAAGATGGGATTCCTCTTGCCGGCCAGCCACTTTTGAAATACCATAGAAAAAGAGAATGCATTTTCTAACACCGAGTGGACCCTGGTCCCTGATCTCGTTTAAAGCAAGATCTGCAATCTACTCATCTTAAACTGTTGATAATCGTATTGCTCCAGTGGATAATCAGGTGGGGGAATCTTCCCGACAAGAACTTGTTAATGTATATGGGTAAAATATACAATTCATCACTGAATTTTCTTCTCACTCTTATTTTAGTTACTCAACTTTAAATTTTTTTAATTTGCTCACTAAACTTTAAACATTAAACTTTTTTGGTCATTCATCCGTTTTCTCATTAACAGCCCAATGACGAGGCTTATCTTATTAATATTTGGTTGTGACGTGAATTTCTTATTAATATTTTATTAACATGTACTCCCTCCGTCCCATAATTTTTGTCCTTTATTGACTTTTTTTGGTCAATTTTTTTCAACTTTGACTCATAATTATTTAAAATGTATCATTGATAAAAATATAAAAAAATATATTTTAAAAACCTTTAATCGAGTAATTTTCAAATATATATTTTATAAAAATTTATTATTTAAAATATTCAATATAATAATAGTCAAAGTTTAAAAAATTTGACTTTCAAAAAGTTAATAAAGGACATATTTAATGGGACGGAGGGAGTAGGATTTAAAATAAAATATAAAATCCTTAAACTATACTCTCCTACTCTAATCCCAAAATATCAAATTCTAAATTCATGCTCAAACCCTGAATCTCACCGGCAACATCGGAGATATAAAGAGAGAAAAAAATGAAAAAGAAAGGAGGAGAAAGAAGAAAAGAAAAAATGAAGTGAAAAAAATTTAAAAAAAGATTTTACAGGAATACAAAACAACTCGTTTCGATACAAATTAGGTTTTTTTAAAACGACGTTATTTTAGTTCCCTGTACCATGTCATAATACCGTTAACTATTTAACGGTAGAGTGACTAAAATAGGAGTAATTCGAAAGTTTGGTGAGCAAATTGAAATTTTTTAAAGTTAAGTGGCCAATATATATATATATGTATAAAGTATGCAAATGTTTTAGTACTATGTATTAAAATAATGAAGAAGAAATACAAGAACATGTAAAGCTTAGTAGTAAGTAGTAACTGTGGGGGGACCTTTCCACCCCTCGTGCGAGCTATCGACCATGGCGTTTCATTACCTCCGATCATAATCATTAATGGCATGGAACCAAAACAGAACCTGTTGGATAATACTATAACGGCGTGTAGTAAATATATATAATCTTCTTCTTTTTCTCTCGCTTTCTATTCATGTTGTTGCAGTAGTGCGATTGGTGTTGTCTTGTCAGTTCGAAGGAGAAAAAGAATGTGGGAGACAACCAATAATATTACAAAGGACTATCAACAGTTTTGACATATCATCTTTTGCAGGCCCCATTTGTGGGTCCAAAACCATCCACTTTTAACTATATTTATACCCACCATTTCCATTCATTCATTCATACCACCCCAATCCTCAGACTTCCTTTGTAAACTTGATCACTTTGTTTCAATGGCTGATGCTGGTGGTTCAGCCCCTGCCCGGAGGGCGATGTGTTCGGTCCCCGAAAGGCTTCAGCTTCATATGGCAATGCTGGCCTTGCAGTTCGGTTATGCAGGCTTCCATGTGGTTTCAAGAGCTGCCCTTAACATGGGAGTTAGCAAGCTTGTGTTCCCAGTTTATAGGAACATCATTGCTTTGCTTCTGCTCTTACCCTTTGCTTATTTTCTTGAAAAGTAATTCATTCACCCCATGTTCCTTCTGAAAACAGCTTTATGAACAAAACCCTAACTTGTGTTTCAAATGTTTGTTCTTTTTCCAGGAAGGAGAGACCGGCCATTAGTCTGAATTTTCTCCTGCAGTTCTTCCTCCTAGCTCTTGTTGGGTAATGCAAGAGCAAGACTATGTTCTAAAATTCTTACCATATTGTAATAAAAGGCAAAACTAATTGTCTGTTTTTTTTCACATGACAGAATCACAGCCAATCAAGGTTTCTACTTGTTGGGATTAGACAACACATCACCAACCTTTGCATCAGCAATCCAAAACTCTGTCCCTGCCATTACGTTTCTCATGGCAGCCATACTAAGGTAAGCCTATATACATATACATATACATATAGACATGACATGCAATCATGTGTGTGATTGTTATTGTTCATACCAGGATAGAGAAAGTGAGGCTAGATAGAAAAGATGGGATATCCAAGGTTATTGGAACAATCTTATGTGTGGCCGGAGCATCGGTCATAACACTATACAAAGGTCCAACCATATACAGCCCGGTTCCACCTCTAAACAAACCAGCACCAATGTTTGTTTCACTGGGGGACGCAAATGGAAAGAACTGGACCCTCGGTTGTCTCTATCTAATCGGCCATTGCTTGTCCTGGTCTGCTTGGCTGGTGTTGCAGGCACCGGTGTTGAAGAAGTACCCGGCTCGACTCTCGGTAACATCCTACACATGTTTCTTCGGCCTCATCCAGTTCCTCGTCATCGCCTTGGTTTTCGAGAGAGACTCTCAAGCTTGGTTGTTCCACTCCGGCGGAGAACTCTTCACTATTCTCTATGCGGTCAGTGTACTTTAACGAATAGAATTCATCTGTCCCTTTTCCATCTATCGGTCGAATAATATAAAATTAAATGTGTGCATAAAACATGCAGGGAGTGGTGGCATCAGGGATTGCATTCGCCGTACAGATATGGTGCATCGACCGAGGCGGCCCTGTTTTCGTCGCTGTTTATCAACCTGTTCAGACTCTTGTTGTCGCTATCATGGCTTCCATTGCTTTAGGGGAAGAGTTCTATTTAGGAGGGTAAGTTCTTATAAACTGTTAGTACGTGATTTAAACAGTGGTCCTCAATGGCAATAACAGCCGATATGTACACATATAGTTTGAAACCGCGATATTCATAACTGTAATATTCGCAATACAACATATGTTATTAAAAAAAATTACGACCGATACATAAATTGTAATAGCATCCATTATGTCTGCAATGACACCGTAACTTAAATTTATATATATTGATACATGTTTTTGCCTACAGAATCATCGGGGCAGTGCTGATTATAGCCGGACTGTACTTAGTGCTATGGGGGAAAAGCGAGGAAAGGAAGTTTGCAGCACAAGAAAAGGGAGCCCTTGAATCGACGGCGGAACACGGCGGCAACAGAACACCGGGCCATGTCAAGACATCCCTCACTCACCCATTGCTCCACCACTCGACGGAAAACGTTTAACTCCAAAAGACACTAAACTTTTTTTAACCATGGCGGAAACAACAACAGATGGGAGGTGGCAGACACTGCCAGTATATCAGAAAGTTTGTGTGTGTATTTTTCTTGTTTTTTATTAGTTAATGGCTTTTTCTCTAAGTAGCAGAGAGGGCTAAAGGAGAAGCTTTTTTTTTTTTTGTTGAAGTGGTGATTGATGATGATGATGCTCTCATATGCTTTTTGTAATGTGATTTGATGGTTTGATTTTAAGATAAAAGATATGGAAAATATTATGGAGTTTGGTGGAAATTATTATGGTGTATGATGCAAAACACATGCGGTTTTTTAGGGTAAAAATTTCCTGCTCCTTTCTATGTTCTACATTTAAAATCAACTTAAAAATTAAATTTTAAACTCTAACCATAATTTTTACATCCTAAACTCTAAATTCTACACCCTAAAAAATACATCCTACCTCTAATTCTTTAAATCATACCCACAACTCTTAACCTTAAACATTAAACCCATTATTTTAAAATAGGAGCATAAAAGAGAGCATGATAAGAGGTGGACGATTTCTATTCGTTATTTTAAGTGTCCAATTAGTTCATCGAGAATAAGGTATTTTTATTTTATTTGATAAAAATATTATTATTTTATTTGATAAAATAAGAAATTAATTGAAAATATTGAGAGATGGACATTACAGCAAATGTCCCGAAATATATAGAGAAGAATGACAAAGTAGGGAGTTAATTGGAAAAAAATAAAGAAATGAACATTCTGGATTAGTTGGTTGGATTTTTGACCATAAAACTGACCCGATGTCATTCTTCATAAAATCTGACCTAATCTGAATCATAATTTTTATAAAAAAATCAGACCCTATAAGATCGTGTAAAGAATCATCAGGTTCAAGTTAAGTAATCTTCCCTAATTTTTAATGCCCAACATTTCCTATTGAATTGTTTTCTCCCTCTATTTTTAATGCACGCCATTTCCTATTTGATTGTTTTTCTCCTCTATTTTTAATGCCCAACATTTATGTACTTTCTGGGATTTCTCCAGTCTCCATGGGCTATAAAACTTGATGAAGTAATAAACTTGGAATCTGAACTCCGAAAACCAAGTCAAACTTATTAAAATTTATTTTCCGATGATTTTGTCAACGGAAATCAATTGATTCTCTTTTAAAAGAAACATTCAACTGTCCCACTATATGGATTTAACATTAATCTTTAAAAATATCTAGCCTAAGGTTGGTAAAAAAATCGGACATGTCTGGTTCCACGACCTAAATTTCTTTAATTTTTGGACAAATTCCTCTCATATAATCGGGACGGATGGAGTGCCTCTAAACTTCGAGTCAAGTCAAACTCGGGTTGAATTGTTGTTCCTTCAAGTCGAGGCGGCCGGCCGGAAAACTACCACACCCCGTTGCCAGCCTTAGAACTCTAGCCAGCAAAATCCTTAACTTGATTAGCCTTCATTATGAAATCAAACTTAATGGATATGTAATATTAACACTCATATACAAATTGAACTAAAATCAAAATAAAAGTTAAAAAACGGTCAACTTTAAAAGGCCCCATTGCAAATCAGAGCTTTAAAAGGCCATTCATGAGAAGAGGCAATCAGGCAAACTTCAGAAAGTGCATGAACATTTAGATGCACCCAAAGGGCCATTGTCATAGAGACGAAGGCAACAACTATACTGTCAACCACGATGAGATCTTACATCGAAACCACATTCGGCAACAAAGATATAAGCACCCTTAACGGTTTTCTGCAGAGATTCTTCAAATTTTATGCTCTTCAGCTTTTCAGAAAGTCCTTCAAAGAAAACGGTCCATCCTACAAAACAAAATCGAGTTTGATGCTACATTCAGACCATGTATTCATTACGGAAACCTCTGCGGATTACCTTTCCATGCTCTTGATTTAAGCATTGCCTAACTACTGTTGTTTGTTGTATCAGCCGTTCCATTGCAGCGTAGGTCGGATGGTTTGCATGAGCTGACATTATTCATGATGCAGAATAATTGTACATGTAAAAGAAAGACTAATCAGATAGTGACATTAATCAGCAGATAGCCATAAGAAGAATCTATACAACATTCTAAAAGGTAATCTGTTGCAAGTAGTAGTTGTAAGAACTAATCATACCAAGAATTGCTCGATTTAAACTATCTGCAACATGCTGCCGGTACTCCAAGCTAAGCAGGTGAAACATTGGAGATTTCTCCGGTTCCTCATATGCAAGCAAAGCCATGAAATCCTGCAGTAACAGCATGTCTTTCAATAGCTGACACATAGATTAGAAGCGTGCAAAATTTGCCAAGTTAACATACTTCAAGCTTTTCAACATATTTTTGCTCCTTCCCAAAAGGGGTCAACTTCATCTGTGCAAATTCCAGAGCTTCTGTGCTGCAATAGAAGTGATTTTTTCAACTACAGAATATCTGCTATTTATAATTCAAGAGATATCTTATTCTATTCTCACCATTTCCTAGAGCATACAAGCTCGACGAAATGAAGGCTTAGAAGATCAAAATGAAGGTCCTTGTTTTTCTCTAGTAAGTTTGTAGCCAGCTGTTCAGTTAATTCGATTGCCTTAAGTGCATTACCCTCTAAAGCAAATTGATAAATTCCTGACAAAATTACAACAAAATTATCAGCATTTTGAGACTATAAAAGACCGGTGACAGAGTTGTGTACTTAGCAGTGACCATACACCACAAACTGTAGGAAAGATTGATACTTTTTTTTCTTTTGTAGTTCCATGAAAACATTTCAAAAAAAATTGTATTAGCATCAAGCATGCAGAAGTGAGTTCTCGGTTTTTGCAGAACTACTAAACCATCTATCAGCCATATTTCAGCGTTGATGTCAAATACTTCAAAGCCCTTTAGCTTTTCTAGACACATACCCAACGTGCATGCTAGTAATGTTGATACAACTCGTCATATTTCTTGAAGTACCAGTATCCGCCACACGTCCGCCACATATACAAACATGGGTATGAGAATATGGCCCTCCTAGGACCCTCCAAATACATGGAAAAATAAGAAAAAATTGAACATGCCTGTGCTGGACACATTGCCATATCCAACACACTTGATTCTGAGTAACATAGCATGCTAGTTCACTTTTGAAACTTCTAGTAAATAAGCATAAGATAGAACCTGTCATTAGAAAACCTTACATCTTTTGAAATTAACAGATTCCACGGTTGTATAAATGTGCTCCAGCATATTAATCCTAGGTTATCTATATGCATAAAATTTATCGAGTGAGAAAAAAATTCACCTACTTTTTCTTTTTTCCATGTCCTCAAGATGATCAGAAGGTTGCTTCATCCCAGTACAAGCAATAAAAGATTCCACGGTTTCTTTAAAGCAATTGTGCACAAGATACGACATAACAATGTTGTGGATGTCATTATCATTGACTGCCTGTAAAAAACAGACGGAAATGGAAGCCCAAATATAAGAAGCTATGTCTACTGGAGGGATATAAGTATAGCATAGATTAATCAATAATGCCATTCTGATGTGTCATCATAAAAAGAAAAGATGAAAAAAGAGTCCATAAGAATATGTACTATATTATAGACTGAAAAATCTTAAAAAACAAATAGGACAATTCATCAAAAAATAACTAAAGATGAGGAATGCCATTTTATGTTGCGAGTTGTGACACTACAAACTATAGGCTAAGACACAAAAGCGTAACCTTACATCAACCGACAACCGTCAAATTATTGCTATAGGAAACAGCTGAAACAATTCCATTTTGCACCCGAAATCACGAAACAAGATTAAGACTTAGATGCACACTAGACAAGCAAGGCAACCCCGAAACAATCTGCGACCAAGACCTACAATTATACGAAAGCCATCTTTCCAAATGTATATGCAAGACATGAACTTGAGGAGGAGCACTAACCTCCCAAAGGAAGGGTCAATCTGCAGAGTAAAGGTCTCACTTGCTAGCCCACTTATAGGTCAACCATAACAGGATAACCCCTAGCGCTTTACATATTGCCTATTGGTTCTATTGCAAAACCAAGGTATTTCATATATAATACAACCCACAATTAATTCAGAATCCATTAGTTTCGAGCTAAATAGAGTTAAGATTTCAAACCCTAACGAACCCTCATAGTTAACAAAAAAACCATGTTTATAATAAATCCATATGAACCCAGATAACTATACCAAACTGATTAAACAGCATAATTGCACAATACCCTAATTTCTTATAATTCAATAAAAAAGAAAATATATCAGGCTTGGGATTATTCTAGAAAAAGGAATGAAATTTCTGCAACAATGCAATCAACCAAAACATATCGAAAGCATAAAACCATATTAACATTTGGCGAAAAGAACCCAAATTTTAGAACTGAAAACAGAATGGGAGAAAAAGATTAAAAGCTTACAATTTGTTCGTATAGGCGAGGATCAACGTCCATGATCGGGAGAATTACGGGAATCGAAGCTTTGGGGTTTCGGCGTTTGACTATAAATAGATAAGTAAAGCGGTGGGCGGGCGTTTTCGTGGAATATATCAGTCCGCAGAATGACGGAGATCGTCGCAGTTAAAAAAGAAAAAACTTTAAAGGAGACGTTTTTAGAGTACAATCGGGTAGAACAGATATTGATTTGCTTTAAATACAAGTGCTAATTGATCTAGGAGTACAATTTTTCTTGTACTAGTGAAGTTGATTATTCATATTTTGTTATTTAAAATTTTTGGGTTAAGTTTATGGAATAAATAATTTGTAAAGAGTTACAATTATATGATCAATTGAATAAAATAAAAGGTTAAGTGACTAAATTGAAAAAAAGGAAATTCATTGTCAAAAATAAGAATTAAAAATACATAATTGTTAGGTTGTGATTGTAAAAGATTGCTATAATTGATTTTTTTTAACTGTAAGATTGCTATAATTGATAAGTATAACAAATACAATTTAAGAGTATATATAGGATTATAAGGAGACTTAATTGTCCAAAGATAAAGAAAAATAAAGATTATATAAGATTGAATTAGATAATCTAACACCTTAAAGGGTTGTCTTTCCGATTTGAAAAAAAAAATAGATATGTTCGTGAGGGAAATTTCACTTTTTGTACTTCAAAAATAAAAATTATTTATTCATTTTGATGTCTAATTTTATGCTCATTAGTAAAAAATTAAATTTTAACTTTTAAATTTAAATTCTATATTATAAACAGTTAAACACTAAATATTTAACTCTAAAAATACATTATACGTCTAACTTCTTACACTCTAATTATAAAACTATAACCTTAAACTTTAAACCTAATTTTTCGTATAAAAACATAGGTAGAGGCATAATAAAGAAGCAGAGAATTTCTATTCGTCCATCAAATATTAATGTAACTATTAAATTCAAAAGAGTTAATTGCACCACATGTCCCCAAATTATGACACTCATTTTAAATTGATCCCTAAACTTTAAAACATTCCAATTTCATCCTCAAACTATGACCTTCATTCTAAATTGGTCCCCAAACTTTTGAGCATTCCAGTTTCATCCTCAAACTTTGACTCTTATTCTAAATCGGTCCTCAAACTTTTTGAACATTCTAATTTCACCCCCAAATTATCAATATATGCTAATCATATCTTATGTTAATAAAACAGTTACAAAAATTGTTGACTTTCACGAGACACTGATGTGTATTTTGTAATAATATGATGTGATATAAACGACAGTTTGAGGATAAAATTAGAACATTTAAAAAGTTTGAGGACCAAATTAGAATGAGAGGCAAATTTTGAAGATAAAACTAGAATGCTCAAAAGTTTGGGGACCAATTTAGAATGAAGGTTATAAATTGAGAGTGAAATTATAATCTTTTAAAGTTTAGGGAACAATTTAAAACGAGTGTCATAGTTTAGAAACATGTGGTGCAATTAATTCAATCCAAAATATTAACCTAACTATTCGTACGTCAAAGCCCCAAGCCTCGCGTCCATGTCCAGATTCAAAGAGTGGCGTTCACACTAGGGTTGAACAAAACTCGACTCGACTCAAAAAATCTAATTTTTCAACTTGACTTGAGGCGAAAAACTTGACTCATCTTGACTCGACTTGAAATTTTATAAACTCGACTCGACAAAATTTCAAATAAAGTTTGAGTTGTAAATAGAAATTTGAATAACTCAAAATTTTTAGTAATTAGCAGATTGAATTTTAAGTTCGAGTCAAATCCCTTGATTTTCCTAATATATACATATACATTAATATAAAAATATGAAGAAACATGTCACATATGAAAAAAATATGAAGAAATATATATGTGCATATATTATATGATTACATAAAGACGTTTAAATCAGAATCAAATTATACTATAAAACAACAAATAATTACAATTAAATTTGTATAGGAACTCGAAAACTCGACTTGAACTAGACTCGAATTTCATAAAATCAAATCCAAAAAATTTCAAATAAAGTTTGAGTTATAAAATATGAAGCGTCAACTCGAATAACTCGAAAATCTTTTACCCGGTTCGATCGAACCCTCACCCCGAGTTCACACTTCGGCCCCTCCACACACAACCTTTAACGCGGAACTCTTCTCATTGCTGACCACAAAAATTTGCGTCAGTGTTCCCACAACTTTGCCGATGGCATTCCCGTTATAAGTCTCCAAATTCCTCTATATAATGGATTCGTGCATCACAGAAGCTTTCGGACAAGCGAAGGAGAAGGAATCGACTTTGCAGATTTTTATTAGCTTTGAGATTGAAAGGAATCGAAACCCGGGGGAAAACAATGGCGGAGGAGGGACAAGTAATCGCCTGCCACACTGTTGAGTCGTGGAACCAGCAGCTCCAGTCTGCTAACGCCTCCAAGAAACTGGTAAAAATCTCTTATTTCTTTGTATTAACCAAAAAAAAAGCTCTTATTTCTTTATATTAGCTTGAATTTTTTGTTTTTTAGATTGTTTGAAAAAATGGGGTTTGTCTACTTATCTGCTTTGTACCTTTTGTTTGTTTGAAATGAGGTTAATTAGTGAAAAACTGTACTAAAACTTAGACTTGTTGGATTCTTGTTTTTCTGG
Source organism: Hibiscus trionum (assembly GCA_030270665.1). Lineage (NCBI taxonomy): Eukaryota > Viridiplantae > Streptophyta > Magnoliopsida > Malvales > Malvaceae > Hibiscus > Hibiscus trionum. The sequence continues at coordinate 9,183,856 of BSYR01000036.1, read as the reverse complement.
ATAGGTGGTGGTGGATTTCACAGCTTCATGGTGCGGGCCATGCCGTTTTATAGCACCAATCCTGGTTGATATCGCTAGGAGGCTGCCCCAAGTCATATTCTTGAAGGTGGATGTTGATGAATTGGAGGTAGAATCTCAGCTCCTAAGACATTGTTTCATGAAAAACATGTGATTTTTATGTTAGAAATTTTCTTACACAAAGATGGTGTTTGTGTTTTTGCAGTCTGTGGCTCAGGAATGGGATATTGAGTCAATGCCGACTTTCATCTTCCTGAAAGAAGGCACAAAAATTGACAAGGTTGTGGGTGCAAATAAAGATGAGTTGCAGCGGAAGATTGCCTTGCATTCTTCTTCTACCGCGGCGGTGGCGGAGCAGAGTGCATCAGTCAGTGTTTAGTTGCAGCAGAAACTAGGATCTTATCAAATATCTGTCTGGAGAAGAACAGATATTAAATAATTGTGTGGTTGTGTTTATATTTGGCTACTCTATGCTTTCGTCCTTGGTTTTATTTCAAATCTATCTTCTATCTTATAGTATCGGTGTTTGGTACTCGTGTTTGATTCATATTATGCAGACATAAAAATGGATATACTCGTGTTTATGAAACTGATTGCCTCACGAGTTGAGTCGAGCTCAGCACTACTCATAGGGTGATTTTTTATGCGTGTTCGCCAAGTCCTTTGAACACTTTTCAACAAATTTTGGGTTTGCTCTAGCCATGATCTTAGTTCGTGGTACCTTGAAATTCCAGGTTACAAACATGTCATTTGAGAGTAATACCATCTTTGGGTTGGCTGGTCGCAATCACTCTGGTACATCGGAGACCAGAAGCCTAGAATGTTCTCAAGTGACCGCAAGCACCACCACGGTCTCCCTATCGTAAATGTTATCGCTAACATTTGCATTCATGGTCGAGAGGAACTAACCGGAAATCTGACAGCTATGTTGAGAAGTGCAATGTGATTTGTTCCGGCACGTAAGTTCACCTAGTCACTTAACTATTTAAGTAGTATCAATCAAACCACCAATCGTTAAAACTTAACAGAAGAATAACGTGAAAGTTAACTATTGAACGTACGTTTTGATACAAATATATCTTTGATACAAAGTATAGTTAATTTCTTATATATTTGAAGGATTAGATGTCATATTCTAATATTCATGTGTTGACATGACCACATAATACCTCATGAAAGATGAGAGGCTTAACGATATTTTTTACTTTCAATCTTTCTTAAAAAAATCCTTTTACTTCTTAATTTTTTATGTTTCTTTTAACCCTCGATCTTTTAATTTTTGAGATATTTAATCGACTAACAAAATGTAGTGAATCTAATAAATTGACATCAAATATTATATCTTTCTCTTATGACGATGTCATCTGTTAAGTTGTTCCTTTATAAGAAAATTTAAGTTTTATAAATATTTTTAAAAATGTAAAAGTGTATAAAAAATTAAAATTGTAGAAAAAAATTAAAAATATTAAAAACACATCACTTATTCCGTCAAACAGAAAAAATGAAATAAGTGGCTCAAGAATTTAAAAAAGCTCGAGAATTAAAAAAAAAAGAGGGTTAAAATAACACTTTTTAAGAAGTTTGAGGGCTAATCATGTCATTAGACCAAAATGAGCAGTCCAGATAACATGGACATTGGACAGGCATTGCCTGAGCCCTGATGGGTCTATATCTACTCACGTGAACCATCGCAGGTAAGGTCCCTCGCACGTGATTGTCCACGTGTGTTCCCTTCTATCCCCACCTTATGCCACCCTTTTTATCATATACAAAAGATAAAAATTTTCTTCTCATTCTTTGTGTCGTTATTTATGTCACTTTTCGGTGCTTTTATTTATGTTTTAACACTGAAAAATATTATAAAATTAAATTTTAAGTAAATTTTAAACTCTACACCCTAAAAAATACACCCTACCCTAAATTCTTTAAACTCTAACCTAAAACCCTAAATTTAATTTTGAGCGTGAGAGCATAAGTAGTACACCGAATAGGGGTATAAAATTTTCATCCCTTTTGTATCAACAAAAAAGTGTACCTTTTTTTCATTCAAAAACTCAAATCCCAGAATAAAACACTACAAAAAATAATATATAGCTACAGACAGAAAATCGTCGGTAAAACACTAAAAATTTGTTGATATATGGTCTAAAACTTTGTATCGACGAAAAAAAGATATTTCGGCAGATAAAGATCGTCATTAAAATACTAGTCGATATACCTCTATAGCGATAGACATAACAGTCGGTATAGATGTTTGGACCCTATATCAACGGACATATCCGTAGGCATAGGTGTGACCTACCTCGACAAATTTGTGTACTATTCTGACGGACCTAATTCATCGGTATATATGGTACATGTATACAAATTTTTACTGGCGATTTACCATTATTATAAGATTTACCTATAACGACAAAATGTCCGTCAGTATATGTATTATGTAGATTTGTATAAAATATAAATACGACGGATAAAACCGCCAAAAACATTATTGAACTGATCTAGTAACACTTGAGGTTCCTCAAAAACATTGAACTAATCTAGTAACACTTGAATTTCCCGATGCTCTTGATTGCCACTAGACGTGTTTTGTATTGCATGTAAATCGCCAAGAACTACTATGAATCCACTTCAAAAAGTATTAATCAGATGCGTAAGGGTGAATACATAATTTTATGTTAGATATAAATTTTTATATTTAGTAAAATTATATAAGAATTTAAAAATTTCAATATGTAAAATTAGACCATCAATATAAAATAAAAAAAATTTAAGATATACGAGAATTTGAAATTTTTGAAGGTGTAACTGACTCTTACGGATACGCATTCATCTTAATATGTCATTAATGATGTTCCTTAGTACATTAATTAAGTACCAACTCAAGCTTAATTAATTGTTTTGATAACAGTGGATCCATAAACTGGTCCCCTCATCCGAGGTTTATGTCTGAATCTATGCCGTCTATGATTCCAACACAAAATCATATTCACATTTAATTAATCTTCTCTTCCAATAAACGCCTGTTTCTTTTACTGCAGGAAGTCGAATCTTTGTTGGAGAAACTAAATTTTATATCCACGTCAGTGTTTACGACTGATTTGCTGTACGTGGATTTCTTGGATCGGGTCCAGAAGTCCGAGTTGAAGCTCCGGTCCAAGGGTTTGTGGGAGGTTCCACACCCATGGCTAAACCTTTTGGGGAATAAAACGAGTGGGCCAATTCTCATCTATCCGATGAACAAAGACAAGTACTAATATTCCATTCCATGGCCATGCATGAAATTACATGCAAATTATATTATCTTTCTCATGGCCCCATACATGCATCTATGATGTTGAAGACATGTCACATTTGCATGCATGCAAATATGATACATATATACATGGGCGGAGCCACTCTTTAGAATGGGGTGTCTCATGACACCCCAAAATTTTTTAAAAACTTATTTTTTCTATATAATTTGTTTATAAAAAATTAAAAATATAGACAAATGACACATCTTTTATGAATAAAACGACACTCATTTATAAATAAAACGACACCCCTTTATAAATAATTAACTCTCCTTAAATATCGTTGAAAAAATGGCATTCCTTAAATAAATTTCTGGCTTCGCCCTGCATATATACAGATGGGTTGATGGTTGCTTTGATATGGTGCAGATGGGACCAGCGGAGCTCGGTGGTGACGCCGGATGAGGGTGTGTTTTACTTGGCGGCATTGCTTAGATCAGCATTGGATAACGGGGAGGAAGCTCAGAGCTTGGAGTATCTGATCGATCAGAACCATCAGATTCTCAGATACTGTGATGAAGCTGGGATCGATGTGAAGCAATATTTACCTCATTACAGAACGCAGCAGGAGTGGATGGACCACTTTGGCAGTAAGTGGGATTGGTTCTGTGAAATGAAAAATGGAATTTGACCCGAGGCACATTTTGGCCACAGCCCAACAGATTTTCACACCCACCTTCAGTTCCTCATCGAATATGGCTTCATTTTCGGAGAAATCGAATTATTTCTCATACAAACGTAGCTTCAAAATTGAGTTGATGAGTCGAACTATTGTTTGGTGAAAAAAATATAAAAAATCCAATATTAAACAAACAAATAAATAATAGATAGTATACCGCATTTACAAGGTTCAACCAGCTGCGGTTCTATATTTTTTTAGGGGGGGCACAAGTTAAAATATTTTAGAGGGTGGACACATAAAAATCTTAAAATTTCAGGGTGCGCACAAATTTTATTAAGGACTAATTCATAAAAATTAAAAAATCTGAAACTAAATATGTGAATTTTAAAAAGTTCAAGGTGAGCATGTGCCCACCCAATCATACATGTGGCTCCGCCACTGGGTTCAATGAAATATGATCTACTTCTCAAACCACCGCCGAATGATAACTTTATCACTGTAAAAAAATTACAAACAGATTAAATTCTTTCATAATTCCTAAAAATTACATAGGGGAGAAAAAGGGAATAGATGGTGGAAGGGTTTAAGGTTTAGGTAGGGATAATTTTAAATATGTACGAGCAACATGAATGTTCGCACATGGCTCCAGAAAAATGAGGGTCTAAAATAAGTTAGATTAAATTTTTACAAGGAAAAAACAAAATATTAATTATGGAGGAGTGGTAAAGTACATTAAAAAATTAAAATGTTATTATACTTTATTTTATTTCAAAATCAGCCTACCAAGCACAACAAATCAACAAAACCCATAATTTTAAATCATTAATGAGCATAAATTTTATTTTTTTTAAGAAATAAATATGCAAATTTGTGTAATTCTTGCTCAATCAAACATTAGCTTCAATCACGTATATATCTAGCACTTGGTAAACCTGTTAGGAAGAGAGTTTATTTCCAGCCGTCGGAGAAAGTGGCGTCTTTAGTCAATGATGATCGGCAAGGAGTTGCTACTTGTAGAATAAGGCTCCACGTAATTGTTGTTTTCTCTATTATCCAACTTTTAATCCTTTTTTATTCAGCTCACATTTTAAGACGTAGTTAATTATATTAGAAATCCTCAAAATATTTTTTTATTCTAAATTGACCCTAAACTTTAAAATATTCTACTTACGTCCCAAACTATTGATGTTAAATGGATCAAATCCGTATGTTACTAAAACAGTTAATATAACTACTAAATGCCACATTAGATGATCTGATTGGTTACGTACTGTAATCGTACGCGACTCAAATTTATGCCAACTTGAAACACTTGACCAGTAAAAGAACAAAAATGAAGGGTGAACTAAAAACAAAATCCTCAGCAAGAAATAACCAATTCAAAAGAAAAGGGAAGTTTTAGATTGTTCAGTCTGCTGCTTGAATTAGGACCATATTCGAATTTAATCTAGGTTTAATTCATGATCTCATACACAGCAAGACGAATGTAAAAAGTTCACCATCCCTCGGTTCTTATACACAGATTCTAGATAATAGGTTTCTTATCATTATACTTTATCATCATGGAACCACCACCTTGTCTCCTTGGGAGACCTGCCATTGCGACAGTTCTTAACATATTGGTCGTTATCGGTCGGCCTTTGCTGTACAATTACAGAGTGAAATCAGTATTTCAGGATTGAACATGTAAGGCTCAGATCTGGGGAACAAAAACAAATGGTCAAAGTGCTAATAATTCCGACAAACCTTCGCAGGTGAGCTTGATAACATGGAGAGAATGCTGATGCAGATGGAACTCACAGTCATGGCTGGGGACCAGCTATCATAAAGAATATCTGCATAATATGAACACCACACGATTTTCAATGTTGGTTAGCTAGATAAACTGACCACGTGTTTGACGATGAAAGGTACAACATGGACATTAATGATCAAGCAGCCTTTCCTGTTGTTCTACATTATCCAAAAACTCGGTGTGCCTAATTGTTTTAATCTAACTCTTGTAATGTTTTTATTTGCCTCCTCAACCTATTTTGGTCTAAAATGCATACCAGAAAAATTAAAGAATTGACATTTTTTCATCAAACATCTGCCAAAAAAAAAGTTATGGTTCATGCTATCCATGGTGTTGCTAACTTCCAACCAAATTAATCATGAGTAATAGAAACCTGACAAAAATGAGAACTCACATGCACATGAAGCAAATATTACCAAGAAATCTTGCCAGATAAACTATAAATTGATGCGTGAAACACAGTGCCTAATAGATTTCTTTAAGGCCAGAAATGTTACAATTAAGCAGCATCTCAAGAAAGTACAATCGGAACCAAAATGCCATATTCGACTGTCTTAGTGAAAATTACCTAATGATCAAAACCACAAGAATCGTGTAGAGCCCAAACACAGAAGACAAACTTTTAGTATGAACCTTATTTCACTTGCTTGTATGATACATACTACATTCTAGGGAGTCAAAACTCACTCACCGCTGTGATGAGTAAACTGCTCAAAACAATTACTTCACTTACAAACTAGTCGAGTTAAACGCAAACAATGACCAACCTCTCTTACACACCTTTCAAACCTAATTTTTTCCTAATTAATATTTCCATTACGTGACCAACTAACTTCTCTTAAACATCTTCCATAACCAGAAATATACTACAACAGAGTGTCTCCAAGCATAGGGAAGTAACAAAAATGTTAGATTCTCTCTCTATCTAGTCACCACAAAAAACAAACATCGGAAATTTATCATACATCACTCTGTGACAGTATAATATACTTTGACAGTTTTCAGCAAAGCTTAATGCACTCACATTCTCACAGCTAAACTAGAAAAAAACGAATGATGAAAAATGACAACATATCAGCATAAGCGAATAGTTACAATTATAAATAATAGGCTCAAGTACTACTATGAACAATGATAAAAGATGCTATATCAATTACATAGTCACTCTTAAAAACAATAAAAGCGCAAATCATTGGCACATTAGAATATGACCTCCCATTTGGGGATCATGCCATTTCTTAAAATCTATCATAACAATCAGACTTGTATTTTACAAATACTGCATGACTAATGACAAAAATTTCTCCATAAAGGAGACTTGGAGAGAAGGAGACCGGGAACTCAAAAGTGATATGCCAAAAAAGAACCATTACAATCATGATTACGAATAACCATATAATGTTCAGCAAAATTTACAAACCAACATTCTCTATCATCTGTAAACATCATGCATACTTCGAGCAACAAGAAGAAAAAGACTAGTTGTTCAAAACAATTGTTAGCAACAAGTACAAAACAAATTATGCTTAACAAATCACAAGTCCAGCAATGATTAACAAAAGTGCTAGCGACATCAATACCTAAACAAATATGCCCATTGCTGTAAATATGAGGATGCAGAGGCGCTGGAGGAACAAAAATCACCTGCTCAATCAACAAACGAATACCATAATCTCCATTCATAAACCTTCACTTTCACTATTTACACAGTAACAACAAAATAAGCAAACGGAAAGCAGAAGAGGTACCTGGGGTGCCTCCATAGGATAATGCTCAGGAAAGTCAACCTGAAGCTGATAAGTTTCATTAGAATAAAGCGTTCCAGGAGCTCCGTTGACTTCGATTATCCATCTTTCCATAAAAAAATAGAAATCCATCAAATTAAAGGCTAAATTCCCAAATAAATCCCTCGATTAATAGAATAATCCATAAAAAGCAATTAAAAGAGGAAAATATAAAAACCTTTGGAGATTATCAGTCACTTTATGCTTGAATCCACTGGGCGGATTAACTTGCCACTCCACTAACTCTTTCTGGAGCCTATTACAGGCGATCTTGCTTAAAGCCTACGCAAACAGATAATCCAAACAAAAAAAAGGTCAAAAAATCAAACAAATATGAAAACAAAAAAGAGAATAAATCAAAATAAATTCGAAGACGCAACCTCAATTAGGGCAAATAAACAACAAAAAAGAATTAAAAAAGAGAATAGAAACCTTGCGTGAATGAGCGGAGGAGCTGGTCATGGTTTCCGCGCGAGAGAACTCAGGGAGGAGGGAGTGGAAAAAGACGGTGCCGACTGCTCTAATTTATATACTCATGGATTCTGGAATTGTGAATTTATTAATTGGCGAAGAATGTTGGAGAAAAATGTCATTAGATCGGACGACCCAGAAAATTATGGGCTTTTGAGTTATGTATTGCTGTGATTTTTCCACGTGGCCTTGAAATGTTTTTACTTTTATTTTTAGTAAGGGGTAATTTACATTTTGCCCCATAGAATTAGACTTTTATCCAACTTGGTCCCTAATTGTTTTTTTCATATTAACCCCTAAACTTAACATTTTTTTCATGAACTTAATTTTTTTGTGTGTTTAGACATAAAACTGGCTTTAGCATTATTTTCTTTGCATGTTGGTCTATGGAGTTTCACGATTACTTAAGTCGATATCTCTATGGTTCTCTTTATGACAGATTAGTTGTTTTTAATCAATAGATATTTTTTATTAAATAAAGAGATATTTATATTCTCAAGATAAATGTCAGAATCTGAACTCGTACAGATAGAACAACATGAGTATATTTGACCATTCAATTAAATAGTGAATCATATAATCTGTAAAGGCTTTTAGCCTATCTTCTTATTTTGAAAATATAAAGGACCAAATTGAGAAATACGGTTGAATTCACGAGACAATATATGACTTATACCTTTTACTAAAGAGAGAATAAGAATGGGTAAGGTTAGTGGAAATTTATATAATTTTGTTCAAAGCATATTGCTTTTATTTATCAAAGAAAGAAAGAATATATTATAAAGTCTATGGTATATTCGAATATTACAATATAGTATTCGTATATGAAAATTTTATTAATTGTGTTTGTTGAGTTTAATTTTTTTAATGAAATAAGTTTTTCAAAAATAAATGTTCTTTATTCTTTTTGCTTGATTGTTCAAATATCAGTTTTTCTTCTTCTCAATATTCATTCAGCGTTACTTAAGCTTTTTGATTAATAATGAAACTCAAATTAAATAAGCATAAAGTCAAAAAAATGTCTCTAACGTTTAATTGAATAGCTACTTTGATCTTTATTCTTTTTCTTTTTGAAGCGATTTAACCATCAACATTTAATTTTCGGTCAAAATGGACCATTCTGCAGATAAAATCTGTTAGTCAACTAACGGTAAATAACTTGAAATGACTTAACAGAACGACACGTTAGTAGAAAAATAATTTTATAAAAAAAATTACTAATGTGACATTCTTTCAAGTCAACATCTTTGTTTATATAACATTGTTATGTCAGCGTACACTGTCAAGTAAGTTTGTCACATCATTTGAGCTAATTTGACCCAAATTGAAATATTAAAAGTTCAATTATTTCAAAAAAGAATAAAAACTAAAGTCACTATTTCAGTGATATTTTTTTAACTTTATGCGAATTAAATAATATTATGTTTTGAAGTTAGTATTGATTAATTAATTGTACAATTAAAGGGGAATAATCAAGAGTTTTGGTCGTTTGGGTCAATATAAAAATGGGTAAACTATACTAATGACCACCGAACTATGAGGTTGGTGTCGATTTGACCACTATATTTTCAATTGTGTTAAATATACCGCATAACTATTTAATTGGTTCCAATGTAGCCATCTACCGTTAAAAAAAACGGAAAAGTTGACAGGACTGTTAAAATAATTGGTATAATTACAAATTTGGTCCCCTTTATCTATACAATCTATCAATTTGATCCTAATTTTAATCTAATAAAAATTTATTTATTTTAATTAGGTGGTAACACGTGTCACCACCTTATTGAGGGATTAGGAATTGAACCTGGGACTTTGAGAAAGTAGCGTATGAGTTTGCCACTGAACCAAGCATATACTTGTGGTATGCAATACTAATAATAATATATGTGTTATAAGATTGGAGAAAGAAAAAACCAACACTCCAGAGAAGCTGGAATGAAGGGACTGCTCTGAAAAAAACCAAGCATATACTTTAGCAATTCACATTTCTCCTGTACCCCTTGCTAAAGGAAAAAGAATGGCTGCCTCAACTGCCCATGTTCGTTCAAGCAGTTTGCCTACCACCACTCATCCTCTGGTTCTAAGTGTTGAAGAGTAGTTAACCAGATTGAAAGCATCACAACATGAAGCGTCTCCGTCGATAAGCAACCGATTGGGCGGCTTAAAAAAATTGTACGAGCGAGTCGATGATATGATTCATTCACAGTTTCCCAAATCTCATTTACTCGCCGGAAAAGGGTGTCAGAGACCTTAGGTGATTAATAGCTGGAATGTTGGTTTTTTCTTTCTCCAATCTTTTAACACATATATTATTATTAGTATTGCATATCACAAATATATGCTTGTCTCAGAGGTAAACTCACACGCTACTTTCTTAAAGTCCCATGTTCTTAAAATTCCCTAATAAGGTGGTGACACGTGTCATCACCTAATTAAAATAAATATTTTTTATTAGATTAAAATTAGGATCAAATTGATAGATTGTATAGATAAAGGGGATCAAATTTATAATTATACCAATTATTTTAACAGCCCCGTCAACTTTTTCGTTTTTTTAACGGCAGGTGGCTACATTGGACCAATTAAATAGTTATGTGGTATATTTAACACAATTGAAAATATAGTGGTCAAATCGACACCAATCTCATAGTTCGGTGGTCATTAGTATAGTTTACCCAAAAATTAATTAAATATTTGAATATTTTAAATCAATTTTTTCTTTTAAATCGAATATTTAAAGTTGTTGTTAAATAATTGATGTGATTTAAATATGAAAATATTAAATATTCTATTTTAAAAAATATTCGATTTAAAAGAAAAAATGATTTAAAATATTCGAATATTTCAAGTTATTCGAGTTGACGCGTCATATCTTAAGATAGAGATGAGCGTTCGATCGAGTCGAGTCAAAAAATTTCGAGTTATTCGAGTTGACACGTCATATTTTACAAACTCAAACTTTATTTGAAATTTTTTCGTTTCGAGTCGAGTTGAGTTTTCGAGTTCCTATAAAAAATTAATTGTAATTATTTATCATGTTACCATACTTTGGAATTTTGCTTTAAGGACCAAAGCTAAATTTAGTGAATTGTTTCGAATTAGGACTAAATTGATTGAATGTATAAATATGAAGGACTAAATCTGTTATTATACCAGATTTTATAACAGCCATTTAACAGCTAGTTACCATTTTGTTATAAAACATAAAGTTTAATTGTTATTTTGTAATTTTTGAAAGTTTAGTTACCATTTTGTTTCTTTTACTAAAGTTCAGGACCGTCTGTGTACTTTACCCTATTTTTTATTAAATATCAATAGTATATTTAATATTACCTTAGAATTAAAATTAGTTATTTTATAATTATTTTTTAACATAATCAGATGTTTTAACCGGTGTAATTTATTAAACTGGCAATCAAATTTGTATTCTTCTCCGGACTTCTTCTAGTTTGATTGGTTCAGGTTTAGTGGACTCGATCTTTGCCTTACTTGGATTATGTTTAAAAAATAATATTAAAATAACTAATTTTAATTCTAAGGTAATATTAATTTAAAATATTGAATTAGGAAACCCTTGCACTAAAAGTATTGTGTTTAATCACTGAGCTAAGTTGAGATATTAATATAATTTCACTAAATATAAATTTAAAATATATTATCACCTCAAAATTAAATTAAAATATACTAAAATCAAAATAAAATTATTTTTCCAAATGGTTTGGAAATAAAAAATAATTAATTATTTTTATAAAACTGTATGAAATTATTCTAAAACTTAATTATATGTAAAATAATTTATTCATATACATGCCAACGAATTAAATGTTATTTAAATATATGCTTTATTCTAAATAAATATTATAAATTTAATTTTTAGAATGTTTTAATATTAATTTTATAAAATAAAGAAATAATTATTTAATTATTTCAAAACTAAGTGAAAATAATTCTAGTTTGATCTTTAATTTTAATTATAAACAACTACATCTAATCCTAAACTAAATCCCTAAAACCTAAAATTAAGGCGTTTGTGGAAACAAACAGTTTCCAACATTACAAACTAAATAGATTTTTTTTTAAATAAAATAATAAATTTAAATCTAAATGAATTTAGTAGTATTTTGATTTTAGTTTTAGGGTAATATGTTATGAATTTAGGTTTTAACTTATAAACTCTAAATTCAAACTACAATCCCTAAATTATAAACAACTACATCTAATCCTAAACTAAATCCTTAAAACCTAAAATTAAGTCGTTTATGAAAACAAACAGTTTCCAACATTAGTGCATGATATAATTACCCTTTTTACGAGAATGCAATGTCAAACACAATATAACATAAAACACAAGATTCACAATAATCGCAACATAAGTGAAAATGGTAAATTTAGAAATCCAAGATTATAAAGACAATCAATCCTGATTATTACATGATCAAAATGTTTGAAATCTCATATAAAATCAACATCTTAAAATTTTCAATTAATAAAAAAACTTTATTATTTCATAAAAACCCTAATATATCACGAGTAAAATCACAATAGTAGATTTTAAAGGTGCTATTTCTTTGAATCCACTATTGAAATAATAAAAGTAAACGGACCTAAAGATGTTAAATTAAAATATAAGGACCAAATATCAAATTTAAACATTACGAAGGGTCAAAAGAACAATATGACTGCGATTTAGTTAAGAAGTTAGTTAGAATAACGGAGAGCAGTTTGCAAGTTAAAAGGACCAAAAATGTAATTTAAGCCTTCTAAAAACCACAAATTATCCCAACTCGCACGACCCCTCGCTCAAGAAACCTTGGAAACCTTTCTTCCTACTCAAGCGATTTCGATCTCTGATCAGAGACCGCCACAATGAGCGGCGAAGAAGACGCCGTTCTACGGCGTGATGAGATTGCGGCGGTGTACCGTAAGAGACTCCTCAAAAAAGAGCTCGAATCCAGGCTCCGAGCAGGTCTCCTCCGATCACTTTCTCATTTCTCGATCGCTGCTTCGTTTTGCTTCTAGTGATTTAAAATATGCCGAATTGAGAGTTATTTTGTTCCTTTTCCTGCTCATTGTGATGATGTCGACAACATTATGCTTTTTAGTGCCTTCGACTTTTGCTGATATCGGCTATCGTTTTTACTCTGTTTTCTTTTTATAGAATGAAATTCATTTCTGTGGATTTTGAGGAAATAAAACGAGTAACAAAAGAATGCTTATGGATTTGGTTGAAATCTTTATGTTTGGATGCTCAGTTAAGGAGGATCTGAATGCCGCTAAGAAGGAACGCAAAAGAACAGAAGAGCTTTTGAAATCTTTTCAGAGTGCAGCACAGATTCTTGGAGAAGTTCTTAATCCTCTTGAAAATGAACGCTGTAACTACCTCCTCTCTTTTGTTTTAGTGTTGAACCGTCTGTGTTTGTATATATGTCCAAGTGACTTAACATTTGCATACTTGCTTTACAAACTTACGCACTTGGTTTATTTATGGATTCTAGTGCTTAGTGTGGTGTTTGAGGAGTTGTATTTGAATTTAGCTGAATGTGTGTATGATGTTTTAGTTCTTGTTGAGGTAAACGCCTGTAAAAGCTACGTGGTTGGTTGCGGAAGCAAAGTTGATAAGAGGAAGCTGACTTCAGGAACCAGAGTGACTCTTGACATGGCATCGATTACAATCAGGCGGGTTCTTCCACCTGAAGTAATCCAGTTGCATCCGAATTACTTCAGCTGTATTAATCATGTGTAACCAGGTTTTTGCAGAGGCCTGATACCTTGGTACATTTTTGGGTGACAGGAGGATTCATTTGCTCGCAGCATTTTGCGTCGACGTCCTGGCAAGATTAACTACTCTGATGTTGGTGGTTTATCCAACCAGCTTCGAGAATTGAGGGAATCTATTGAGCTCCCTCTCATGAATCCTGAGCTTTTCCTTAGAGTTGGCGTTAATCCTCCCAAGGTGATTATACCTTCCTTGCTTTTCAAAGGGTATGTTTTTGTGTATAGTTGCTGTGGTTGAGTGATGTTTGGCTGAGATTGCAGGCTGTCCTCCTTTATGGCCCTCCTGGTACTGGCAAGACATTGTTAGCAAGACAAATAGCATTTAATGTTGATGCTAACTTCTTAAAGGTCAGACTTTTTTTACCATATTTGATCTTTCTTACTTTTGTGTTCTCTTGATAATCTGTGTATTCATGTTGTGTTAATGTATTTGCACATGTCATAATCATAATCATAATCTCACTTAATGTATTATATTTTTATATAAATTTTGATACATTATAAATGATAATTCACGTCGTATATATTTTTATGCATTGTGTCGTGTTTGTGTCGTATGATCGTATCATGTTGATAGTTGAAATCTACCCCTGTGGCATGTTGTCCTATCCTTGACTGAATGCATTTTACCTTCTGCTAATCTGAATTCAGGTTGATACGAGTGTAATGTGTAGCAGATACCTTGGAGTTGGTGCAAGGACGATAGTTGAAATATTCAGATGCGCACGTGATCACCAAGTGAGAGCATTGAGTTATGAATGCTTTCTGTCGTGTCTCTTTATACCCTTTAATGTTTGTTTCTTTGTATGCAGCCGTGCATCATCTTTATAGATGAGATTGATGCTATCGGGGGACGCCGTCTCACTGACGGGACAAGTATGGACCGTGACATACATAGAACAATGATGGAGTTACTTAATCAGCTTGATGGATTTGATCAGCTTGGGAAGGTACATTATTTTGGTCATGCACATAGTTTCAAAATTTGCTTCTGAAAATCATTAACAACTTTGATTGTTACTTGTAGGTTAAAATGATCATGACTACTAACCGACCCGACATTCTTGACCCTGCACTCCTTCGTCCGGGGCGGATAGACAAAAAGATAGAGATTCCATTGCCAGGTGAGCACTCAAGAATGGAAATCCTCAAGATTCATGCTGTCCGCATGGCCAAGCAAGGTGAAATTGACTATGAAGCCATTGTTAAGCTATCTGAGGTTAGTCAAAGGTAGCATATTTCTGTTTCGAGCCCGTAATCCTCATTACTAATGTAGTTGTCTGGTAACCATTGATTTAGGGGTTTAACGGTGCTGATATACGAAATGTTTGTACGGAGGCTGGAATATTTGCAGTTCGTGCTGATCGTGACTATGTCCTTCAGGAAGACTTCATGAAGGTAAAACCTCGAGACATGATGAGTGAAATATAATTCTATTATTTTGGTGGTGATATGCTCACTTGAGTTCTCTCTGGTGAAACTGCAGGCGGTAGGAAAATTGAAAGAGGCAAAGAAACTGGAAGCTAGTGCACACTACCGTGCTGATTTTGGGAAGGACTAGAGCTTTTCTTCTTCTACAAGCTATGATGTGGTATGTACCCTCGAGATCATGGAATCTTTGCATGTTACAGCAAATTGAAATTTTGACTCTGGATTGTTAGCATAATATTGTGTCATTTCAAATTTTCAGCCACCATGAGTGGCTCAGTTCTTTCCATATTATTGCAGCTTCATTTGTAGCATATGCTTTTGTGTATCAACTTTTCATTCGTGATGTTAATATGATCTGATAATAGGCTTTCTCATCTCCATTGGTCGGAAGTGTCGAGTATGGTCCCGTCAGGTTGACATTTACGTGCGGTTTTGAGTATTTTCTTCTTTTCTTGATAGAAAGTCTAAACTACTCACACATACCGAATCTCTAAATCAGATATTATTGTGCATTTAAGCGCATTCGAATAACGATAACTTACCTAACAAACCAAACAAAATACACATGACCGTTGTCATATGCTTGTTATTGTGTATATTACTCATAAACTAAAGCATAACATTAACTATAGATAAACCAAATGTATAATATGATTTTGACGTAAAACTGTTACAAACTTATTAAAATAGTAACAAAAAAGGTACATCAAAATGAAATTGAATATATCACCATTCATGTTAAACATTTAGAACAAACTAGGTTATGTGGGTGAAAGAAAACCTTGTAACAAAATGTTATTTATAAAAGTTTGGACCAACTAAAGAAATCATAAAAATAGAATACCAAAATATGTCACAAAATAAAGTATAGTGGACCAAATCCCAAAATTGAACATAATGTTAAAATTAACTGAGAGCGGTTAGCTTAGCAAGTTAAAAGCGCCAAAAATGTTATATAGGCCTTCCGAAATCACAAATTATCCCAACTCGCGTGACCCCTCGCTCAAGAAACCTTGGAAAGCTTTCTTCCAACTCAAGCCATTTCGATCTTTGATAAGAGACTGCCACAATGAGCCAGCGAAGAAGACCCCGTATCAGAGACTGACAATGAAAGACAAGGAAGAAGATCCCGAAGTACTACGGCCAATTGCAATCGAGCAGGTCTCCTCCGATCACTTTTTCATTTCTCGGTCGCTGATTTGTTTTCTGTGACACGTCCTGTCGAATGAAAGCATTTTTACCTTCTGCTCATCTGAGTTCAGGTTGTTTCGAGTGAAATAGTTGACAGATTTATTGGAGAAGGAAAGGAGCAAGGTTGATAAGAGTTATGAATATGCTTTATGTTGTGTCTCTTTATACCGTTTGATGTTATTGTTACGCTTGTTGTTCGTATTCAGCCGTGCATCATCTTTATGGACGAGGTTGATGACACCGGCACACACCGTTTCAGTGACGGGACAAGTAATGATCGTGAAATACAGAGTATTGATAAGGTTAATCAGTTTGGGAAGGTACAACATTTTGTTCATGCGCATAGTTCATTATCAATTTCTTTCAATGCATCCTTCATTGCCGCCTAGTACAGATTTTCTTGTACTTTCTCCAAGTGTGGGGAAATCGTTACCAACTTAGATAGTTTCGTGTTGGTTTAAATTGATCGTGGCTACCAACTGGCCTGACATTCTTGACCGTGCACCTATTCGTCCGGGGCGGCTAGACCGAAAGATAGAGATTCCATTGCGGTGGAATTGACTATGAAGCCGTTGTTAAACTTGCGGAGGTTAGTCACAGTTCACAAAGGTGGCACATTTCTGTTTAAAGCCGTAATCCTCATCACTAATATAGTGTTTCTGTCACCATTGATTTAGGGGTTTAATGGTGCTGATCTACTAAATGTTTGTACGGAGGCCGGAGTGTCTGCGATTCGTGCAGATCACGAGGCCAAGAAACTGGAATCGAGGGCACACTACAGTGCCGATTTTGGGAGAGCCTACACAGGCCATGATGTTTTGTGCTATATTTCAGGATCATGGAGCCCTTTGCCTGTTATATGAAAATTTTCAAGCTTTAGTTAGGGTTGTTATATTTCTGTGTCAGTTCAACTTTCCAGCAATTATTTGTCAAACAACAACAGAGAGAAGACACCATAAATTATGAAGATTGGAAGGAAGAAGACAACAAACAAGTGAAGACACCATATTATAATATATATCAGACAGAAACACCCATTTTTTTACAGCAACAAAAACCAAAAGAGAGCCATAATTTTATATTTAGCAGGCAGCTCTGGCTTTCTAGTTCCCAATTCAGTTGATTTCTGTTTAAGCCAGTTAGCAAAGGTGGATCAGTACTGGAAGATATCTGCAGACACCACAATGGGTTGGTTAAGATAAGGCAAATTGAAAGGGTGGATGAAAGTGGTGAAACTTTCAGGACTTGTTTCAAAAGCTTCACTTTCATAAACCCCATTGCTTATTGGTGGATTATTGAGGTAATTAAGGATCTGGTTTAGAGAATCCAGTCTTTGGCTTAGTTCCATAACCTGAGCTCTCAAAACAGAGTTGTCAGCCTCCATGTTCAAGTACTGATGGGTGATGAAGCTGATGCTTGTGAGGATTTGGTAATTATCTTTCCTTAGCAGACTCAGTTCAGCCATTAAATCATCTAAATGCTTTTGTTTCCTCATCCTGGATCTCCTTGCTGATTCCCTGTTGGATTCCATTCTCTTTCTTTTTCTTTGATCCTCCTCAGACCCTGAATTCTGAAGCAGAGTTGAACCTGAAGAGTTGGAGTTTCCACTAGACGAAGCCATGTTATATATATATTTACACCAAGAAAAGGACTATTTTTTTTGTTGTTGTTGCAGAAAGACGACAGGACCCAGAAACTAACTTATGTTTAGCTAATGTTGGAGATTCATATGTTTGATTTTATTATGCGTTACGTGCATGTGAAATGGATTGCAGAAAGTTTATTTATGGAAAACATAGAACCAGTGGAGGAAGACGATTGAGAAAGATTGAACGAGATGGGTCCTGCGCCTGAGTGAGGAATTTATCATAAACCCCGACCGGAGGATTTCACTCACAACCGGAGACATGAAATCTCAAACACCAGTAATTTGTGTAGCATCAAGATTTACAACACCAAAAAAGAAGAAACCATGAACAACAGAGGTGGAAGAAATAGTTGAACCAAAACCAGCAGCTCAAGAAGAGAACAGAAGGAAATCTCAACTCTATGAGGGGGAAGAGAGTGAAAGTGGAAGAGGATTTTGAGAGAATTGAGAAGCCAATTTATAGACCAAAAAAGAAGGATCTCACTTTGATGGCTTCTTCCAAAAAAAAATCTCAAATATACACCCTACCAATACACCATACCCCAAATTTCATGAGCTCTAATCTTAAACCCTAACTTTTAAATTTTAAAATTAAATTTTTAGTGTAGGCTACAGCGAAAAGTAGCGAGAAATTTATATTATTAATTCTAACAATTTCGTTACATGATAGTGTAGGGAAAAAATCGTCTGTCCCTTTTTAGAACGCGAGATTTATATCATCAATTCTAACAATTTTATTACATGATAGTGTAGGGTAAAAATCGGCTGTCCCTTTTTAGTACATCTTTCTATGTCTTCAACACTAAAAAATTAAATTCTAAACCTAACTCTAAATACTAAATCCTAAACCATAACTCCTAAACTCTAAAAAATATATTCCACCCTTAATTCTTTAAACCCTAAACTTTAATATTAAACCCTAAACCTAATTTTTTTAGCGTGAGACATAAATAGAGGGACCAAAAAGGGGCAGATGATTTATATTCAATAGTATATCTTCATTAATCCTAGTCATCTAATAATATATACTAACCGAACCAACGAGTAGTCATGTCCCAATAGAAAAGAAGATGACGTCCATCTAAAGAAACTCGGGTTCGAGGTGTAAGGTGTGTCTTATAAAAGGGTTAAGAAAAAGTATAAACATATACTATTTGTAATCATTTTAAGATTATTCAAAAATAATAAATACACACTAACTATGCAGATAAACTATTTAAATTCGGATATTAATAACCTATGTTGTCAAGGTGTATAGTTGACAAATATTAAACTTATTTAATCATTTTTCTTCTTCTTTAAATGGATCAAAACGTCGATTCAAGTATTATAAAGTTGGAATAGTTGCGTATGTAACCTAAATAGGTTTTGTAAAATCATGGGTTATACTTTACGTTATTTTATGGGCAGCAAGCGATGAGAATGTTTTCCAATTGTGTAGGTGAAGTTGGGGAAGCCTATGTCAGTCTGGGAAATGAAAATGACAAGAACCAATCCCATATGCTTTGCTTTGCTCCCAATGTTTACCCTATTAAACTCATGAAATGCTAAAGGGAACATGAAAGTTTTCCATATGCTTTACCCTCTTTAAATCAAACCATTATAATGCTAAACACACTAATCCAACTCAACACAATGCTTATATATATGTTTCTTTGTTAGTTAAAATGAGAAAGGGGAAATGACGAAACTTTGTCCGATACAACGAGAAGTTGCTTTGGTGTCACCTAATACCTTGTTTGTACGATTATATATGAGAAGTATGGTTGTAAATGAGACGGGACTGATCGCGAGCTACTTGAGCTCGATTCGGTCAAAGCTTGACTCGATTGGACTCGACTCGGCTCGAGTTCTTGACAAGCCGAGTCGAGCTACTTGATACCCGAATCAAAAAGCTCACGAGCTACTCGAAAATATAATATACTAAACTTTTTTTATTTTTTATAATTTAAAATATAAATTCTTAAACTCAAAAACCCTAAATATAAACCCTAACATGAGTATTAAACCCTAAAACCTAAATCCTAAATTCTAAACCCAACAACCTAAACCTCTAAACCCTAAACTAACACCCTAAACCCTAAAATTAACAAGCTTGAGTTTAGACAACTTGTGTATCAAAGTTTTATGTTCATAGGACTTTAAATGAGACGTGACTGATGAAGAGTTATTCGAGTCCAATGCAGTCAAAGATCGGTCAACACTTGACTCGATTGGGCTCGAATTAAGCTCGAACTCGACTTGAGTTCTAAACGAGCCGAGTCGAGCTCAGATTTCTCAGGCTCGTTAGAAATTACTCAAGCTCGAACTCGACTCAAAATTTTAACGAGCCGAGCCGAGCTAAGCACTACTCGAACTCGACTCGGCTCGTTTACACCCCTAATGAGACGTGGTCATTTTTATTTAATCATCGGTATTCAACTCGTTAACCGATGAATTAGAGATTGCGTTTTGTAGAGGTCCTATATAAGACGTGATCTTTTGATACTTCGTATTCATTTACCGACAATATTATGAAATATGACATTGACAGAGAACATGTTCGCATATAGCTAAACTGCTGATCAAACATTGTTGCTCCATGAATTGGGTATGCGACATCCTTCGTATTCGATAGAAACAGAGCTTTATCACGTTTAATTAAGTTAGTTTATGTAGTTTTTTATCGTCTCTACGATTCACGATTATTTAGTTATCTTGTTGATCGACTCATTCTTTAGACAGTTAAGTTAATTTTTTAATATTGATAGATATTCGTAATTATCTCAAATATGCCGCACTTGAGTTGTGATAAAATTAGTTGTAAATGTCTTATCATGTTCTATTGTTATGGTAGTGTTGATAGATGTTCCTTATTCACCCACAACAGTGTTTGTTTGTATCTTTCATTTCACTCTTTTTCTTGCATGGTCTATTTTTATTATCCAATGACTAAATTTTGAATGATCGATTAATATGATTAGTTTAATTTAAATTTTGTAAACTTTTTTTCTTGAAATTGTAATTTTTTTTATATAATAAAACTAAATATCATTATTATTTTAAAAATAAATAAAATAAAACCTCTTTTATTCAAATCAAAAGAAAAAAAAGTTCAACTCTAAAGTTGATATTTTGCTATAAGAAATAAAGCAAGGAAAAAAGACACGAGTGAAGGAGAATCTATTTGACTTGCCATAAACTAGAAGCTTCTTCTTCTTATTTTTTCACCTTTTTAATTAAATAATAATAATAATTCTTAGGGCAAGTTGTTGGTAATTACCCTTTATTAAGGCCACATGTATAAATGTTAAAAAATATAAATTTCACCTTATTGAGGATGTTACGACTCGTTTAAGAGTAATTTATAAAATATTATATGTGAGAGTTATTTCAACTTTAAATGATCGGTATGGTAAGTTATATCACTTTAAATCTGAAGTGCTCTCAATTATGTGAACCCGTTGCACGAACCAACTTGCTTCAGTGATTAAGGGTACAATTGTTGTTCTTAGAGATCACGGATTCGAGCACCAACAGTTGCAGCAGGGTGATTGAGCGTTTATTGTCAAATGATTGAGAGTATATTTAGAACAGATACTACTTGTAATCACTTTAGCTTTCATCAAAAAAAAATTATGTGAACCCGTTAAGAACTTTCGAAATTCAAAGACAAAATCCCATTTTGAGGACAATACTGATTGTTAGAACTTCGACCAATTCTTCGATAAACAACACTTTACAAACTTCTCTAAACAATACTCATAATTCAAACTAATCAACCAATTGAAAGTGGATTAAAAACAGAAATGGGTTGCTAAAAGTAATCACATTTACCTCAATTATTGCCCTTGGGGATTAAAGTTTCTGAGTGCTCATATGTGTGTGTATTTGTTGGTTTGGTGATTTTATAGGGGTGGCAATTGGGGGGTGGGGGTCCCTACAAGATAGTGACACATACACATAAAAGAAGTGCAAAGATCACTATGCCTAAAAGTAAAATCACAAAATGTAAACAAAATATTTGTGGTGAAATAAAAGAAAGTTGTTTGTCAAAGAGAGCAGACATGGGCACAGAGGATGAAGTTTGCTGGTTTTGTGCTTTGGTTGGGTTTGGACACCTTCTTCACTTGTGTTTTCTTTAGTACAAATGCTTAGTGGGGTAGGCCAGCTCCCGAAAGTTGATCTGTTTTGTTGTTTTGTTTAAGGGATTTGAAGTAACTAAGCAAGCACCCACATTTGGTTGCTTAAGTCTATATATGTATATACCAGCTGGTGTTTTCAATGGTGATGGCAACCTCTTTTGTATGCTATATATATTTTTTGGTTTAACCACCGTTATCTGACTCATTGACTGACTAATCCGGATCGAGGTTTGCAGAGACTTAATATGAGGGCGGCCCTCTCAATCTAATTTTCTCCATTTATAGCATTAAAATTCGAACATCTAACCTTACCTAAAGGATCTATCGCCTCATCCCACTGGACCTACTGGATGATGGTTGTATGCTATATTAAATGTTTAACGATAACGCATGATTTTATCCAATAAAATTAAGAGCGTGTTTAGATGAAAAATCTAAAATAAAATTACAGAAAAATAATTAAATAAAAATTATAATTTTATTTAACTTAAATCCTTTGTCTAAATGCAAATTAAAAAGTCAACACTTTATAAAAAATGTTGGAATATTTTACAGTTTAGGGTTTAAAATTCTTTTTGAACATTCAATATACAATTTTTATACTTCTCAAACCCCTCACCACCTATAAATCGGAGGATATTGAGCGCTTAAGCATACTTGATTCATCTTCCTTTGTATATTGTACCTACGGCAATGTCAATTGAACTATACTCAAGCTACTTTGTGAAAGATTCTTTTAAACAAGGTTTAATGTCAAAATAAGTGCCTAAACTATAATGTTTTTTTCTTTTAGATGCCTAAACTTTTTTTTGCTCTTTTTAAGTGCTCAAACTATCCCGTTTTTTCTTTTAGGTGCCTAAGCTTATTTATTTATTTTTTGTCATTTTTAGGTGTTCAAATTATATTTTTGTCTTTTTTAAGGTCAAATTAAGGCACCTATTTTGACCAAAAAATGATTGTTTGAGCACATGTTTTGACAAAAATTGATAATTTGAGCACCTAAAAAAGTCGAAAAAAATTTAAACACTTAAAAGAAAAAACAGAATACTTTGAGTACTTAAAAGAAAAAAATAAACACCTAAAAAAATGGGATAATTTGAACACTTATTTTATTACTAAGCCTTTAAACAATATTAACATTCAATATTAAATTAGATGGTAATGATACGAAAGCTCATAAAAAAAATTCATTGAACTCTATAATTTTACATTTAGCATATTATTAATAAAATTAAAAAATGAAACAATGTTTGAAAAGAAACGCACATTATTAATACAACTAATATTTAAACTGACATAAACAATTTTTAGAGCAAGTGATTAAAAGCTTTCAGACACATTTTCTTCTCTTAAGTCGTAGGTTTTAGACCCATTAAATAAAATTTTTCCTTCCCCTCCTCTCTCTCTCTATATATAAACTTATATATTTTTCATGTCAGATCTAGTATTGTATATTGGTAAATTACAACGGAGGTTATTGAGTTATAAATTTATTAATAAATAGGCCTTTTTTTTGTAAAAATAACAATTGAATCACTCAATTATAAGTTTATGAACAAATAAGTCACTTTTTTCCTAATAGTAACAATTCAATCACTTAATTATATGTTTAGGAACATGTTACTCAATTAAAAATTTGTGACAAACAAGTCAATCTGTCATTAAAATTGAAATAAGAGTTTGATATAATAACAATTTTAGTCCTTAAAATTTATGTATTCTATCAATTTGGTCCTAATTTAAAATAATTAAATAAAATTAACCCTTAATATTTAACAATTTCGATTTAACCATAGATTCTCAATTGTTTTCCTCTTCCTTTTTTTTCCTCCTATTTGCTTTGTGATATAGGCCTCAAATAATATCAACAATTTGAGGGTTTGTTTGGTCTCACAGAGTTTCCTTTTGGCATGTAAGCTGACAATGGCTCCTTCTCCCTTGAAAGCAGACAGACAGCAGATAATAATCAAAAGACATATTCAAAGCAAATCGTCCAAATCCGCAGAGACAGAATCTGGGAAAGCTACGAAAATAATAAGCAATCTGAGGTTGAGAGATTTCATTCAAACAAGTTGTGTTGTGTCTTAATCTTTTTTACTGCTTAAAACCCCACGTGCAGCTTTAAAGGAGCAAAGGCAGGAAAAACTAAGTAAAGCAAGCAGCCATTAAAGATGAAATGAAGCCTCCACCACCATCAGCTTTACGATTCTAATGTCTGAAACCAAAAGAAAAAGCAGATGATATGATATCAATGCTTAATCATGCGTGGAACAACACTGTAATAAAAAGGTGATTCTTACAGTAATGGCTGTAGACCTGTCATGTTTATGCTATCTTTGAAGCGTGTGGGTAATAATATAACTGTTGTTATTCTCTGCCAGATTTTGAGATCTTTTACCCCACTTGGTAACTGCCTTCATCATGAAGGCAAGCGTGAGATTCCCCCCATTTCTTACTTGATTCTCTTGACTTTTGGATCTCGTGTTTGATTTATTGATAGACTAATTTAGATTAAATGTCGTAAAAGTTCATTATTGGAGCTACCTTCTAATCCTGTTTGTTTTATTTTCAACATCATGATTTGAATCATATATATTATCGAAGGGACCTATCCTTTTATGGATAAAAATCGTCTGCCCCTTTTTGGTGCCTATACTTATGCTTCAACACTATAAAACACTACAAAATTAAATTCTAAGTCCTAACCCTAAATTCTAAATCCTAAACCCTACAACCTATACCCTAAAAAATACATCCTACCATAAATTCCCTAAACTCTAACCTAAAACCCTGAACACTAAACCTAAACCTAAAAATACAGCCTATAGCCAATGTCTGTAATTGGGTAAAATGTTTAATGTGATATATGTGCATTTGTTTTTGTTTCGTATCTGATTTAATAGATACTGAGTATTTGGAAAAAGAAAAACCATGAATCCAACTAGAAATGATGCATATGAAGCTCAAATTTAGAAATTCACAAAAAAAAAAATTAAACACAAAAGCATATGAATATTGTTAATTACAGAATGGAAAAATAAGGGTAAAAATCATCACCCACAGCATACCAAACATCACAGCTCTGGCATCATAGACGTACGTATAATTTTATGTTAGAGAGTGTACTTATTAAATTGTAGAGGAGATAAACTTATAAAATTTTAAGGGAAAAATAGATTTTAAATAGAAAATATATAGAAAATTTTTATAATTTTTTTTTAAATCATATATGAATTTCAAATTTCAAGGGGTGCAATCGTTCATTGTGACTACTAGATATCAGAAAGTTTTAGACAAAAAAAAATACTTGTGTTTAGAATACAAAGTATTTGATAATTCATCAAGAATGTGTATTCAACCGTTGAATAGGAGTGTTTGTACTACGCTATTTTGCTCAATTTTTTTCTTAATCACGGGTATTCAATGGCTGATTAATTCAGATCGAATTTTGCAGATGTCCAATATAAGGTTGACCCTCTCAATCCAGTTTTCTCCATTTACAATATCAAAATTTAAACTTTTAGCCTTACTTCAAGAACCTAGCTCCTCATTCTACTAGAGCAACAACTTGTTGGTCTATTGTGCTCAATTTTAATTCTAAGGGGGTTTAACTACAAAATAAGTGCTCAAATTATGTCTCTTTTTTGTAATATGTGCCTAAAATATTTTTTTGGCTGAAACAGGTTCCTAAAGTTTCATTTTTGGCTGAAGTAGGTGCCTAATATTTTATTTTTGGTTGAAATAGGTGTCGAAGTAGCCTCAGTTGACTTTAAAACAAGCCAAAAATTAAAGTTTAAGCACCTATTTCGGCAAAAAAAAATACTTTAAGCACCTATTTCAATCAAAATGAAACTTTAAGCACCTATTTCAACTAAAAAATACTCTAGATACATATTGAAAAAAATATAGTTTAGGCATTATTTTGTAGTTAGGCCTTATAAGGGACTTAATGAGCTATCTCTTTTAAATTTTGTGAGAAATGGGGTGAACATGGGCTTCGAGGGTAAGAAAAAGTCCCAATAAACCCATAGTTCAAGAGCCAGTGGCCCATGAATCCACACCATAAAAGCACTAGGGCTGATAGTAAGTTATTATTATTTTTCAAAATGATGGTGATAATGCAACCAAATGCTCAAATGTCACAAAATTTGCATATAAAACTTATAAGATAATGCCTCTAACAATCCAAATCTATAACTAAATTATTGAAAGCTTGTTATTTTTATTATTGTTTTAATATTGCCTTAACCAAGTTCTTCACCTACCACTCACTTGACCCAAGTTTGAGATTAAAAATATCTTTCAATCCTATAAGAGATTTAAAACCGACCGAACTAGATAAAGAACAACCAAGGCAATATTCTATATCAGGTCCATAAAAGATCGGTTTTTTATTCACGTCACCCTTTAAATTTCCGAGTTTAATTGAATATAAGTCCAATTAAAGTATATATATAGAATATTGGTATATTATTGTAATATACATATATATCTTTCTGTGTTAAAAATATAAAACACTTTAATGTCTACTGGATACCAGCTGAATCAGACATAGATGTTTGAAATATGAATATCATGTGTCTAAAAGGAACAAAGGTGATCTTAATCATTAACCTCTAAAATAATCAATCCCTTTTTTAATAAATGTGTATCTTATTCATCACTGGTTAAAATGAGATTGATGTTCGATTCAAATTAGGTTTGGATAAAATAAATTCGGGATGTTTTCGGTTCGGGTAAATCGGTTCGGATCCATATCAATTCAACTAAAATTTGGGCCAGTTTCAATTCAATTCAATTTATCTTGGATCAATATCAAGTCTTGGGTCGATTAAATCAATTTAGATATCGGATCAAGTTTACCAAATCTATATAGGGTACACCTACCAGAACTAATCCAGCTTGTCCTACAACCTTACTCAAACAGGACACATGCCAACCCTTAATCTAAGAGCAAAATCCATTGCTGCCATTTTTACCCCTTTCTCAACTCTCTTCCATTCCAAATTTTTAAATAGAGGGGGGGGGGGGGGACTCTAACCAAACAAAAAAAAAACAAAGCAATGGTTGATAACCCATTAGCTTGTTTACTAGGAGTTTTCAGCTAATAACACCATATACTTGCAATATAGAGAAACTTTTCAAGGAGTTTTCAGCTAAGTTTGGTTTCTACTAGTTGGCTTGTTTTAGCTCAATTTCTATGACTCATTATATTAATTAATTTAGATTAGATTTAGGCACCTATTTCAGCTAAAAAATAAAATTTTAAGTACTTATTTCAACCAAAAAATACTTTAGGCACATAGTGTAAAAAAAGAGAGAAAATCTAGGCACTTATTTCGTAGTTAAGCCTATTTTTTGTATAACTATCAGCATCTGACTCGTTATATTAATTAATCTAGATTAAATATTGTAGAAACTCATTATAAGATAACTCTTTCAACCAAGTTTGTTATAATCACAGCATTGGATTTGAATATATGACATTGTTAATATTTACATACTAAAAATATATATAATTTTAGAGCATTTAAATTAAAATAAAGAAAAAAATAGAAAGAAAAGTTCTAAGGAATAAATTTAACAAAATAAAGCAAAAATAGATGTGTGATGGACAACAAAAGTATAAATAAAAAACTTGGAAAAGTTTGGCATCTAATTAGAAAAGGAGCAGGGACAAATATTTATTTTAATTAAATCGCAACGTGGATTAAGTTTTCTACTGTTAAAATCTTATTAAATCATTAAAATCATGCCGTTGACCTTTGATTAATCAAATAATGCAATTGATATAATTATTTGTTTGATAAGTAATTTCTTTGTTATTTACCCAAAATTATTTTTTTAATACCAAAAAATCTTAATCGATAAAGTTTAAACAATATTTTGGCAGTAATCAGATATGCTTTCTTATTAAAGAATATAGTTTGAATTTTTACGAAAATAATTAATTTGATACAATAATCCGACTTTATTATGGATTTCTATTTTTTTCTTCCCTTTCAGAGCTTGAATTTTCTATTTTTCATGGAATATCATCAATCATCTTATTTTGTACATTGATAATTTTTAAAGAGATTTACCAGGTAATCCTTTCCTCTTAATTAATTAGAATTTAGATTTTAAATTTTAGGGTAAATTATGTAAATCATCACTAAATTTTATATTCGGACCTATTTTAGTTACTAAAGTTTCAAAACGTTCAATTTACTCACTGAAGTTTAGACATTGAATGTTTTTTTTTTGTCATTCTTCCGTTAACTTTTTGAAGATGTCTATTTATCAGTGAACAAAAGAACTTCTCCAAGATCCGAATAGTAGAAAGCAATATACTGAAAAACGGGCTCCAACTGACGGTGGAGGAGAGAGATCGGTGAGAGAAAAACTGGAAGATTTTTTTCCCAATTCATGGACTTCGGGGCACTTTCCGACAAAGTGAAGATCAAATTCGGACTCAGGGGGGCGAGACGAAATGACTAGTGAAATTTGGGACCGAACGACCATGATCTACATTCAATGTCTAAACTTCAGTGATCAAAATAGGTTTAAGAGTAAAGTAAAGTGACAAAAAAACGTTCAATCTCTAAACTTCTTCGAGTAAATTAAACGTTTTGAAACTTTAGTGACCAAAATAAGCTTGAGAGTAAAGTTCAGTGATGATTTACATAATTTACCCTGAATTTTATTGTTTGAATGTGTGTAAATTTTTTACACGGCTTGTCGCTTGTGTGCCAAAATATAATTCTTTTAAAACATACAACAAATTAATAATATCGATATCAACTGAATAAGTACACAACTGACAGCCGCATTCGTATTCGAAAGGGGAAGGAAAATGTTGGGTCATGATTGGCTAATAATTTATATAGTTGCCAGTGTTGACAAGATGATCAGAAGCAACAAAAGGGGAATCGAAATGTTGGGTCATGATCGGCTAATAAACAAGGGAAAAGTCCTGTTCTTTTTGCCCCTTCTTTTGTTGCATAAGTGCTGTGTTCTTGGTTACGAGGAAACCTATTTCAGATGCTATCCCAATTTCATATTACAGTTTTTATTTCATATTTTTCAATTTTTATTTAATGTTCGATATAATTGATCGTAATAACATTTGTTACTCGTAAATTTTAATTCCAATGAATATAAAATGACAAGAAGTAGAACCGTGGTCGTAATTTAAATACCGGAGACCGTATGGGTACAAAATTGAAGGAATCCCACAGACTATAAGGGAACTCCAACCCCACTACGAAGGCAATGTTCCCCCTGCAACCACCGACTAAGCCACTACTGCCTTGAAACCAACCCTTTTTTTTTATCCCAAATGGGTCCCTTTGTCAAGCACTGAAGACTAAATGAAAAACCAATTGTTTAAATGTTATATTACAATAGGCTGGCAGGTGAAAGGAAATTGCTTCCAGCATTACTGTAGTTTGACCAGTTTCAAAATTCTCAGCTTAATTATTCTGATTATCTTTTTTAATTGAAACTCGTTAGTTTTATTAAACGATGATATATTCGAAATTATAATAAAATTTTATATTATAATAAATAAAAATATTTAATTCAGACATAAGAGAATCGTACAAAGAAAACGTAAAAACTCAATCTAAAGACGTGAAAAAAATAGATATAAACATCATTAAAGATTGAAGATGAAAGGTAAAACTATCATCAAACAACATTAGAATGTATATTACAATAAAGCACGTTAATAACACGGTCATTACTACAGCTCAATCGCGAACAAGAAACGGTGGTTATGAACACATATCCAAATTCACTTCGAGGGTCCAAAACAGAGAAATCAACGAGATGACCAAAAGAGTGTCATCTTAATCCGTCGGGACGATGTCAAATTCTGTCCTAATAAAAAAATAAATGAAAGAAGGGTCAAAGGATCGATAAAGAAAAACATACCAAAGGGCATAGTTATTTATTCAAAACGATGAAAGATAGAAGAGCAAAGGAAAATGATAAATTTTGACGGTCGTCCCCTAGCATAAAGAATGGTGCCGTTCTCGGCAAACAAAGAATAATAAAAAAATAAAGGAAGAAAAAGACGAGAGAAAATTATGCTATGCGGCTAGTAATTGATACTGATTTTCTAATTCTAATTATGTTTGATAATTGTATTATGTTACTTTTGACACATTAACCGTACAACTTTATTGATAACAAAATAAAATCAGAACATAAACTAACAGAGTTTTTAGAACATCTTAAAACTAACAAAAAAATGGTAAAACTAAAAAGAAAAGATAAATAATGCATCAGTCAGATCAGACACTTCCTCTTTGTACTAAAAAAATCTTTATGGTCTATTGTAGGCAGGGACGGAGCCAGGATTAAACGAGGAGGGGGGCAGACCGATTAATTTTGAAATAATAGGGTTCTAAAAAGTAATTAAATCACAAAAATTAAGGGAGTTTAGGTTTAATTTTATAAATTTTAAAATTGAAAGGTCTTAAAATGTAATTAAACCATAAAAAGAGGGGGTTCAAAGTTAAATTTTATTAATTTTAGATTACATGGCTTTGAAAAATAATAAACCATGAAAATTTTGGGAGGGGCAAGGAAGAAAAAAAGACTTAATTGCAATGGTTTCAAAATTTTAAGGACCTAAAATATAATTAACCCATATATTTTGGGTGGGGCAATTGCCCCTCCCACCATAAACATAGATCCGTCCCTGATTGTAGGAAGGGTCCTTGGGGAGTTGTCAAAACACGAACTAGATGAAATCCCCAAAATTGGCATTCACCTTTCACGCTTATTCTCAAAATCGATGATAAGCTATAGATTACATCAACAAAAAACCCAAAAAAGGATCAAACTTTACGTGACCACTGACAAACATGAATAAAAAATAAGTGTCATGAGGGTCACTGTATGAACACCAAAAACCTATAAAAGTAATCATATAAGCATGCCGTAAAGGCAGAAAAAACGTACCACAAAAGCAGAGGAAAGCGCAACAAAATGTGAAAAAAAAAGGGTAAAATACTGAAATCATCACTCAACTTTGGTCATTTGACCTATTTTAGCCACTCAACTTTAAAAACGCTCAATTTGCTCACTCAACTTTACACATCGAACATATTTGGTCACTTTCCCGTTAACTTGTTAACACCGTTATGACATGAATTATTTTATTATTATTTTATTATGACATGACAAATTTATTAATATTTAATTATAAATATAATTTAAAATAAAAAAAATCTCCTAAAATATCTAAATTTCAATCCCCTCTCAACCCTAGGCATTATCTATTGCCGTCAAAACCCTCCCCATCATTTTTTACTCCATCGCCGGCTTTAGAGAAAAAGATAACCATTTACAGCTTTTAAATATTCAAAAATGGAGAAGAAATTGCAACTTGGGTCCCTTCGTTCCTCTTCTTTTCTCTTCTTTTCACTGCTTGCATTTAGTATTGTTATTGCTGCTGGTGGTGGCGGCAACGGCTGCGGGGGTAATTGGAAAACATTGACCTCCATGAAAATTGAGGGCTCCAACGCTTCAAGTGGTGCCACTGATTCTGCGCATGCCCCCAACTGAAACTACAGTTGGTGATGGGGTTTCAGCCTTGAGAACAGATGGGGTTATGGTTCAAGCTTTGAGAGGTCACCTGATGGATTCGAAAAGGGTTACTGATTTGAGTTTGGGTCTGGAACTGGGTCTAGTTTTGGGTATGGTATGGGTCTGAAAATGGTGGTGGAGAAAACAAAAATGGCAATAGAAATCGTTGGCCCTATGTCAACCGAAACCACCGTGGCGTAGAATTAATTAAGATTTTCTATTAACAGCTTTAATGGTGGGTTGTCTGTTAAAAGCTTTTTCTCTGCAACAACAAAGGGAGTTTGGATTGAAATTTGGGGTTTACTTTCGTTTTCCGTCTGGTTTCATTTTTTTTGGTGAGGGAAAAACGCGTTTAAAATTTGGTTGCCATAACTGAAAGAAAAAGAAAGTTTTGGTTTTGCAATTAGGGGTCGTAAGTTTTCTGGTTTGGTAATGGCGGCTGTGTATAGAAAGGGTCAGTTTTAACGGTTGGTTGAAGCAAAACATGATATATTTTAACGATTGAAGAGATTGGGATTTAGGTTCTTTAATTAGGGTTCAATAATTAAAATAGAATAGGCTCAATTTTTTTTCATCTTTGTGATTTTGTTATTATTTTAATAATTATATATGACACATCATAACGATGTTAACTATTTAACAGTGGAATGGTGAAAAAATTACAATGTTGAAAGTTGAATGAGCAAATTGAGCGTTTTTAAAGTTGAGTGACTAAAATAGGCCAAATGACCAAAGTTGAGTGATGATTTCAGTATTTTACCCAAAAAAAATTAAAGCGACTAGAAAAAAACAAATGAAATAGAAATTACCGATAGTCACAACCGGTACAAAAATTGATGTCATCGCTGATTAAACAAAGAAAAAACAAGCAGTTATACTCGAAAGAAAAATAAAAAAACAGCTAGGATTTTGGGACTAAGCGGCTATCCATCGATTAATAAATCAATTACATTTTAGAATTTAATTCATTTAGATATTCGATCTTAACTCTATCTTTAATCGTGACAAAAGTTTTAAGTATAATAGTATTATGTTCTAAACTCATATATCACTATTAATTTTAATCTCGCCGTTACATTATTAATTTCACTGTTACATCAATTAATTTTAATTTTACAATTATTTTGGCAATATAAATATCTTTAACTACTCGATCAATTAGTTAATCGCGAAACTTAATCAAACACCTTACGATACGAACCTACAACAGTCATGCACATCGGTTACTACACAATACAGGTCCTATATCTTACTTTACCTGTTTTTACTGTTCCTCATCCACCATTTTATTTTGGGAAAATTACACCATTGACCACCAAACAAATTGGGTATACCTATTTAAACTACCGAACTATAAAAAACGTCAATCACACCACCGAACTTATAAAATTAACCTATTTTGACCACCGCCGTTAAAAATCTAACGGTGGAGTGACAGAACTACCACGTGGCAATTGATGGGTATATTTAAAAATTACACATTTGGTCCCTGTTATTTACACATTTTTTCAATTTAGTCCTAATTTTCAATTAATAAAATAATAAATTATTTAATTAAGTGGTGACACGTGTTCAAATAGGTTTTTAAATATTCCCATCAATTGCCACGTGGCAGTTCCGTCACTCCACCGTTAGGTTTTTAACGGCGGTGGTCAAAATAGGTTGATTTTATAAGTTTGGTGGTGTGATTGACGTTTTTTATAGTTCGGTGGTTCAAATATGTATCCTCAATTTGTTTGGTGGTCAGTGTTGTAGTTTTCCCTTTTAATTTTGGAATTTTGGTATTGGTTAGAAGTTATTAAAAGAAGAAAAAAATATGAAACAGTCAAACACGAGTTTAGAAGAAGAATCAAAATTGGAAGTTGGTAGACTCCATGAAAATGACATAATTGATTGAAATGGTAATGCAAATCTTTGTTTTAATCATGTTCACGAACAACGAAAGCAACATGGGGTCGAAATTACGTTGAAATAACCAAACATGTAAGAACAACATGATCTCAATTCTCAATTATTTGGGCTCTAAAAAAATTCCAGAAAAGATCCCATAAAAAAGTTTTACTTTCCCAGAAAATCTGGGAAACATTATGACTGTACATCTCACACGGTAGATTTTTTCTTTCTTTCTAAAAACTGTGTAATTTTCTAATTCTTAACCACAATCGACATGCAGTTTTCTTGGATCAAAGTCTTCCTTCGTTCAGCAATGAAACTATCTACTATCAACCGGAACTCGTCGTTGCTCATCTCATCGAGCGATTTCCTCGGCGGTTCAGTCGTGGAAACCACCAGCTCTCTGCCCATCATTGCCGTCTCCGATCTTTTGAACTCCCGGCGAGGACGCCGGTTTCCAGATTCCGAGAGCACCGATCGTGTTCTTCTGTACTCTTTTTGTTCGACTTTTTCAGTTGAAGTTATTAAAGGCTTGGGATTTGCCACTGCAACAGCAACCGCATTTTCCACCGGGATGATTTGCTTGTCCACCGCGGTCTCCTCCGTAGCCACCGCCACGGAGGAACGTTTTGTCTCCGTAACAGCAACCGCATTTTCCGCCGCGACGACGATTTGTCTGTCCACCGCATCGTTGACGGTGGAGAAGGCGGATGCCGGTACAATTCTCTGGCGAGAGCCGACATACTCGTCGTAGATATCAGATTTTTTCTGGGTCTGTTTTTGGCTAGACAGAACATAAACAAAGACGATGAGGATATTTAAAACAACGAAAACCGAAACAGGGTCGTTAAGGGTGTTGTTAAGACGGAGGCAAAGATCTCCGGCAACCTCGAGGATGTCGGGAATCAGAGTGGGGAACCAAGAGCATGATGACAAAAACAACACCAACAAAAACCCGGTAAATTGAAGACCGGACCTTAGCTTCTTCTCCATGTTGTATCTCCGCAGAGCATCTTCTTTCTCTGCCTTAACGTTGTCAAATTCAAAGGAACCCATTTTTTTTTGTTTAAGGAGACAGTTACGAGGGGAAACGGGGGAGAAGGTTTAAGGTTGCTTTCGAGAAGGTGGGAACTTAATAATGCGGTGCTTTGGAAGATGAATGATTTGAATTGATTCGATAATGGGCTTTATATAGAGCTGGGTTGACTTGCCCCATGCTTTTATATTTTTATTTTTTAAAAGTTAAATTTAATCATAAATATATTATTTTTTTGGTTAATGATTGATTAATCTGGATCAAGTATTGCAGAGACTCATTATAAAGTGACCCTCCCAACACAACGCTAGAACTTGAACCCCTGACATTGTTGAAGGGATTTAATGTCTCACCTCACTAGACTAACTGGTTGGTGGTGGTCAAAGTGCTTTAATATTTAACAAAAGTTGATTAATCCGTCTAATTTTTTTCACAACGTTAATGTGTCATGTGCGATAAATCATAAATCTGGATTGAATTTTGCAGAGTCTCAATATGGAACAACCCTCCTAATCTAATTTTCTTCATTCACAACGGTATGATTCAAACCTCTTATCTTACTTAAGGAACCTAGTGCCTCATTCCACTAGATCAACTAATTGTTAGTAATGTGTAAAAATTTTAATTAAATGTATTATAACTTACAATATATATACATATATTCAATTCTTATGTTTTGTTTTAAATTTAATTTTTATTTGTTGAAGTACAAATGTATACTTCTATTTATTCTCTTAGAAATACATATCAAAATAGAAAGAAAAAAAAAACTATTAAATTGTGGACAATTGAACTAAAATATTAGAATATTTAACTTTAAACTCACTCGATAGTTCGAGTTTAAATTGATCATGACCAATATAAATGAAAGATTTTAATTGCGTCCAGGATCCCCAACGCTTGTTTGCCCCTTATTTTCACGCCAAATGACCATCGGTTTGGTCCCTAACGTTCATTTGTTTACTATTTTTAGTACTCAAAAAGATATTTGATGACAGTTAAAAATCTAATTTTTAGTTTGCAACAACAATGACAAAGAAACCTTGGAATAAATATGATTTTGTAAGTGATAGTCCGAATATCTTATAATTACGTGTCTCATTTATACCTATAGTCTAGAAAACCAATGAACCGAACGGAACTGAGTCGGGAGCGGGCAAACACACGAGTTTAGGGTGGAGGTGAGTTAGGTTAGGTGGTACACAGACAGCAGGCAAACCAGGGTCCCATGGTGGCACCATAATATATATAAATTCTAAGCTGTTTCGCATGTCTACCTTCCCAGTTCCCACTAAGAAAAGTAAAAGTGGGCCCTCTCTTTGTTAATTTTTTTAAAAAAAAATTATGAAATTAGATGAGAATATTCTAATAATATATACTAGTATTTAGTATTTACTATGCATTTCCTTATGAAGCAGGAAAGAAACTCCCACCATATGGGCCCATTGGGATTAGTTGACATAATTAGTTTACACTACTTAAGTCATTTTGTAATACACATTATCCAAGTGTTTCTTGTATACCGGCTTAATTAGGTTTACTTCCATTATGCTCAACAAATTTTGGAAACCATTGATTAGTTTATTGATTAAAAGCTAATGATGAAGTATTAAATCCATAATATGAGATAAGATTTATCGATTGGTTATAACTTATAAGTGACGAGGACAGCGTGATCAGTATTAGCGGTAAATCGATTTTTATTAATTCAACACGACTGGTATTTATACACAAGGAAGTAACAAATTAATCCAAGTAAAAGCTTAAAACTATGAACAGCATGGCAGCAAAATAAAATGTGCTCATGCACATTGAATGTGATGTTACCGGCGACTAGTCCTCGGACCGTCGTCGACAATAATCGGCATAATATAAATTATATATCGTTTTACTTTCGAAAAAAATTATATATCGGTTTTGTTAGATATTTAAAATGTTTGTGAAATCAGTTTCTCTTACATTAATCTCATGTTTAGTCATGATTATCATTGCCAACTCCTAACTAATCATTCAATAATTATAAATATGATAATTAGGCAAATGGTTAATCAATATATCCACAAAAAGATGAAAATAGTAGTCCCCTTTATATCTATATTGCTCCTATCTTTTGTGTTCAATACTCGTATGATCGTATACAATACTCTTAGTATTTTTAAGTATTCTTGGAATATATAAATTTTTTAGAACATCTAATCTCTAAAAGATTCACCAAAATGATAATTTTTTTAAAAAATTTAAAGATATATGTGTTCGATACTCAAGAATGAATCTAAATAATTACAACAAATGTCACTGTAGATGCAATAATTGTCAAATAATGTCAACTATAAGATATTATCTGTTTCGAATGTAATACGAGAAGGGTAGGCATTACTTGTAATGTCACGGTGCAACCCTTAGCAAATCCATGAAACAGAGGTTGGTCCCTTGTCATAAAAAAAAAAAAAGAAAACAAAAAGGTTTGGTTCGAAAGTCTGAGCCTGTTTACCCCAACAAGAAGGCATTGGGCAGACAACCCCATCGGAGACGCAAACATTCAACCCCTCACACAGTCACATAGGTATGGTCCATAAATCGAGTCTGGAACCGGTCGAGATATGAATATAATCCATACGGATATTTAAATATTTCGTTAAATTGAACTCAACAAGTGTCCCAGTAAAAAAGCGGATGATATTTAAGAAAATGTTTCGTTAAATAGGTGTTATGAATTAATTTTATATCAATTTATTTGAGAAAAGACTATAAATTACGAGCAAATCTTTTATACTCCACATAGAATCATACATTAAACATATTTACATGAATATAATTGTTCCTGAAAATATTTTTTTTTTCGTTCACATCGTAGATGTAACTAAGTATACTTTTATAATATGATTAAACAAAAATATTCTTATTTTTAATCAAAAAATACCAATTTAAAATCACTAAAAAATTATTTTAAAGGTTGAATGAATAAATCGATATATAAATGGATTTAAGAGTGTTCAAACTATCGGTTCAGTTATTAACTGAACTGGACTATTTAAAATTGAATTAATCAAAATTTAAAATTTTATCAATTTATTCTGATATTATCAAAGCAAGAGAGCCTATCAAAACAAAGTAATACTTGAATAACTACATTCTATAATAAAACAACAAGAAGATAAGGTTAAATTGTTATTATGTTGAAAAAGTAATATAATATCTCCAAGAGATGGATAAGCAACTTGAAAGTAGAACAAAGACTAAAATGATGAAATTTTTAAATATGAAGAACCTGTAATTTTTATGAGAAAAATATGTTAGAAGATTAATTGTAATTAGTTTAAGTTTTTGTTAATGAGGTGTAATAAGTTAGTTGGGTTAGTTAAGGATCTTTAGCTTATTGGTTTGGGTTATAAATACTCACGTCATTGTATCCAATCAGTTTTACCATTTTTTTAAACACAAATTAATATTTCATTTCTCTCTCTCTGCCTGTTTGGTTATCAAACATAATCACAGTCACTCTTCGTTCATCCATTCCCTTCACCATCAACATCTCCGGCCATCATGTCGGCCTTCTCACAAAGTAACATAGTCGTTACTAAACTCATAATTAAGTGAATTGTATTCTAATTTAACTAAATATATCGAAAACCGGACTAATCCGAGAAAACAAAACAAAACATTAACACAAACCCCAACCTAGGGATGGACGCGGGATTTTATATTGAGAGGGAGGAACTATAGAATTTTAGGGGGACTTGTAATATTTAGAAAGAAGAAAATAGTTTTTCAATAGAATATACATAAAAAAATCTAAATCATATATAAATTTCAAAATTTTAAGAGAGGCGACTTCTCTTTCAGCACCTCTAAGTACATCCTCCTCCAACCTAATAGTAATAGGAAATGAAATGAACCGGTCAAAGAAAGAGTTTGGATGTGGGAATAAATAAGAAATGTCAAATTTACATTCAAACTGACATGTAGAAGTAGTCGTAAGTTTTTGGGAAGAATCAAGGGGTGACTTTTCATTGCTAATTTCAGTGTCCAAGTCAAGCTAAGGACAAAGAACTCGGTGCCAAAAAAAGGAGACTTAGGTCAACTTCTCTTTGTCTGAGAATGACAACCTTGTTCTATGTTCTTCATTTCTCCTCATTTTCAATTGGCCGGTTGATTTTGATATTATTTGAAATTTAATCCCTATATATTGACAAGTTTAAAATTAAATATTCATTGTTTTTATTTAAAATTCGTAATCCAATATTAGTTGAGATTTGTATAATGATCTAATTTTTGACTAATTACTATTACAAAAGGAGGGGAATAAGTAAAACATGCGAGATCATAAAAATATAACACATACATACATACATACTTTGAACCCATAAAATATGATGAAAATACATATTAATTTGATAAATTGATCATTATAACAAATTATGTAAAATATAAGTAATAAATTAAAACACAATATTATAAGAACTATTCTTCTAAGGTGAATGATAAACTATATAGGGTACGAAACAAAATACATAGGGAATATAATATGAACACGACAGACATGAACTAATGTACCAAAATCTACATAAAATGTTGTTAATATTAGAAAAATTATATATGTAAATCTTTAAGATTTAACTCACAAATGAAACACATGAAAAATATTATTAAAATGCACAATATCATGAAAATAATATGACATAACGTATTAAAATCAACAAAATATATTACTAACATGTAAAATTTATACAAATTTACAATGCCTTAAAATTTAAATATATAAAATAGTCGTCAATTCATTTAGTTCGATTGACATTATCGCCGGTACAATATAAAGTAAGACGTGAGATCGAATATGTTTAAGCACTTAATATCTTATTTATGAGTTATGAAGAGTCTAGGTAGTATAAACATTTTATCAAATTGTATGTTAAAAAATACATTTAAATATTTTATTATGCATTTATATTTCAAAAAATATTTTATTATGCATTTACTTTTTTTAAATGACAATATTGACCTTCCAAATTTTAATACATTGTTGTGTTGTCCATAAACTAGAACCTCACACTCCTTAATTCAAGCATTTTATTGGTTTGAGATATAGCTTTTATTTTGGTGTATGTATGCTCCTTTAAAAAAATTATCTTTTATAAACTTCAATTAGGATTTTTGAAGTTTGTTTATGAGACTTTATAATAATTTAATTATTTTCTATATATTTTAAGTAAAATATTTTGTTTTTTATATATTTTATAATATATAATCAATTTGATTTTTTAAAATTAACACAATAAAAAAATTATATAAAATTTATATTGAAATCAATTTTTTTTAAATTATATTTTTGAGACTTTATAATAATTTAATTATTTATATATATATTAAGTGAAATATTTTAACTTTTATAATATGTAGTCAATTTAATTTTTTGAAACTAAAATAATATGAATAATTATATAAAATTTATATTGAAATCAAAATTTTCCTTTTTTTATTTCAACCATAAGTATTAAAATATAAAATAAAAACGTGTAACGACAATGCGCATTGCATTATATATATATATATAGTCAGAAAATGAATGACTCAGATTAACTCCTTACTCTCTTTTTTTCAAGTGATAATCTTCATATATTTACTATTAATCTCATCAATTCGTTTCACTTATCCAATGGTCCAAAAACGTGTAAAACTTAAATAGTTTAACACTGTGTAAACGGATCCCATCTCATATATATATATATATATATATATATATATATATATATATATATATATATATATATATGGATTAATATCCTATACACTGGCGGTGGAAATTGAAAGTTTCCACAAGCGCCTTAGTTTTAGGGTATATGAAGTTAGTTTAGGGTATAAAGTTTAGGTGTTTAGGTGTAGGGGGTTAGAATTTAGGGATAGTTGTTTCAATTTAAGGTTTAGGGTTATAATTTAGGGTTTATAGGTTAGAGTCTAGTTTTTTGGTAATATGGTGAGGATTTAGGTTTTAACCTATAAACCCTAAATTATAACTCTAAACCTTAAATTAAAACAACTATCCTTAAATTCTAACCCCCTACACCTAAATTTCTAAACTTTATACCCTAAACTAACTCTTATACCCTAAAACTAAGGCGCACCGCTGTGTATAGAATATTTATCCTCTATGTATATATATATATATGGCCCATTTCTATATCGAATGACCCAATGATATCGGCATAGAACCAAAGCAATCAAACGGGCTTTCGTTTTTTCTCTGTCTTGAAGAAGAAGGAAACTCCTCTTAAAATACCCAGAAAAAAGAGAGTGCTGAAAACCCAGTTTTTCCAATCGAGGAAAGCTAGCAATTAAGACGGTGGCGTAGAGGAAAATGTTCAGGAACCAGTACGATACCGATGTGACGACATGGAGTCCGGCGGGTCGGTTGTTCCAAGTGGAATACGCCATGGAAGCCGTGAAGCAGGGCTCGGCGGCCATCGGGCTTCGATCTAAGACCCATATCGTGTTGGGTTGCGTCAACAAGGCTAATTCCGAGTTGTCTTCTCATCAGAAGAAGATCTTCAAAGTCGACGACCACATCGGCGTCGCCATCGCCGGTCTCACCGCCGACGGCCGCGTTCTCTCTCGGTATATGAGGAACGAGTGTATTAACTACAGCTTCACGTATGAGTCGCCGCTTCCTGTGGGCAGACTTGTTGTCCAACTTGCCGATAAAGCTCAGGTATTTTTTCGTTTCTTGAAATTCTAAATCTTTGAACTTTTACTTCAAAAATGAAAAATGAGCTTCATTTTGAGTGTTGCTAAACTGATGGGTAATGTTGGTTTTTGGGTTTTCTATGAGAAATCGCAATTTGAAACCCTAATTAGCGGGTCTCTACTGAAGCATTAAAGTAAATAGAACTGCAAAATTAAGCATAAAATGGTAATTGACTTAACCAGAATATGTTCTCAATGAAAATTACCTCGCAATTAAGGCTTTTGTGTAGGAAGCATTGATGGATCAAGTAATGTGGATTTTAAAGTGAACTGAACCGCCTATTTGCATTTGGTTGAACTGATCCATGATTAAAGTAATATCCAAATTCCAAAGTTCAATCTGGAATAGAGGAAAATGAAATGGATAATGAGGATTAGTATGATACGAACAGAAAAAAGGATTCAATTGGTTAGTTTTACTTGATAGTTGTTGAACTTTGCATCAAGTTACTTTCGGATAAAAATCTCGTATGTGCATTTTGTTTCTGACCAGTAACTTCAGGGTATGAAGCAGGCGGTAGACTATTCCATATAAAGGCTGATTTGAAAAGATTGTTAGAGATTAAAGTTGTGAAAGCCCTCTGATTTTTATGTTTGGCTTTATTTCCTTACTATTCTGTGCTTACCCATTCGATTTGTTTAAATTTTGTATATTGCTGACTAGTATCAAGGTAATTATCTTAATTGATTGCATATTTGGAGTTACTTTTAACCCCAATTAAATTAAACATAGTTGAAGCTAAAGATAATTTATTGTGGAACGCCGAACTGTTAGATAATGGAATCTTAGAGTTTGTAAATAAGTTAAAGTGTATCTTTATCTTGTACCTAACAGATAGAGTTAGAGTTCAAACCTAACTAGGTCTCCTTGTAAAACTAAAAGTCCTAACCTATTTAGGATATAATCTACTGATGTAACGATAATTAATTTTCAATGAAAACAGAACAGTAATTCTGTTTCTCTTCATGGTATCAGCCTAAATTCGATCCAATCGAATTTTTTTTTTTCGATGGTGGAAAATTTCTCTTCGAGTGCGCTGCACTCTCCTTCCTCCTCGTCTGCTACTTCCATGGCAGATTTCTTGGAACCTTCTGGTTCAGTCAACATGTGTCCTCGATTAACAGGCACAAATTATCTCCAGTGGTCACAGTCCGTTAAATTGTTTCTCATCGGACATGGCACCTTAGGGTATATCACTGGTAAAACTCCTAAACCTGCTACTGGCGAGAGTGGTCTTGACAAGTGGATTCAAGAAAATGGTCGTGTTATGTCCTGCTTATTGAACTCCATGGCTCCTGATGTTAGTGCTCAGTTTGTTCTCTATGGGACTGCACAAGAGATGTGGGAAGCTGTTCGTGATACCTATTCCAG
The DNA here is from genome assembly GCA_030270665.1 of Hibiscus trionum. Lineage (NCBI taxonomy): Eukaryota > Viridiplantae > Streptophyta > Magnoliopsida > Malvales > Malvaceae > Hibiscus > Hibiscus trionum. The sequence continues at coordinate 9,141,083 of BSYR01000036.1, read as the reverse complement.
TACGAATAACAATTCTGAGCTGTTTGGAATTGAGAGCACTGCTGCTGCCTTGAAGCAAGATGGGATGACTGTTACTCAGTATTATGCTACTCTCAATAGTTTATGGCAGCAGATTGATCTTTATGATTCACACGAATGGGAGACTCCTACTGATGCTGGTCTCTTCAAAAAGATCACTGAACAGCGCAGACTTTTTCAGTTTTTGAGTGGCTTGCATCAAGATTTTGAGCCAGTTAAGTCTCGAGTTCTTAGTCTTAGTCCGCTTCCTTCAATCCGAGGGGTATTTTCTGATGTTCGGCGTGAAGAGAGCAGGCGTGCTTATATGGTTCCGAATGTGGCTGCTCCGGATAGTTCTGCATTGGTTACTCAGGTTTCTTCTTCTCCAAAACCGAGGAAGGGGCGTATAGTTTGTAACTATTGCAAGAAGCCAGGCCATTCTAAGGAAACCTGCTGGAAGTTACATGGGAAGTCTCCTGATTGGAAATCCTCGACATCCAAGCCTTCCCTCAGTTCATCTTCTGATGATACTTCCAATTCTGCATCTGGTGGGTTCACCAAGCAACAGATGGCTCAATTACAACAGATGTTTAGTAAGTTTACTGGTCCTAGTGAAGGTAATGTGGCCAGTATAGAATCTGCAGGTATAGAGTGTTCCTCTCCTTCTCCTGCTTTCCTTTCCGCTTCTTGTACTTCGACTTGGATTATTGATTCGGGTGCCTCAGATCACATGACTGGTAACAAGGATATATTTTTTGAATTTTATTCTTCCTCTGTTAATCGTTCTATCAAGATTGCTGATGGTTCTTATTATAAGATTCGTGGAAAGGGTTCTGTCTATATTAATGAGGGTTTGCTGGTTCATGATGTTTTGTTTGTGCCTGATTTGAAGTGTAATTTGCTGTCCGTGAGTAAATTGTCCAAGGATTTCAACTGTGTTCTGACATTTACTGATTCTGAATGCGTTTTGCAGGCACTGGACAGGAGGAAGAGGATTGGCAGTGCTAGTTTGCAGAATGGTTTATATCTTTTTTCCACCACTCAATTTCCTCACCCTTCTGCACTTTGTTTTACTTCTTTAGGAAAAGATGATGTTATGTTGTGGCATTACAGATTAGGCCACCCAAATTTCTTGTATCTTTCAAAGTTGTTTCCTCAATTATTTAGTAATAAAAAGCCTTCTTCTTTTACTTGCACTGTTTGTCCTCTTGCGAAACAAACTCGTCAATCTTTTTTGCCTTCGCCTTACAAACCTTCTCATCCATTCTCTCGTATTCATAGTGATGTTTGGGGTCCTTCTCGTGTGAAGAATATCACTGGGGGTAGTTGGTTTGTTACTTTTATCGACGATCATAGTAGGCTTACATGGACATATTTGCTTAAAGAGAAATCTGAAGTTGCTAGGGTGTTTATGGACTTCTATAATATGATTAATACTCAATTTCACACCAAAATTCAGCTTTTCCAGTCTGATAATGGGGGGGAATTTTTCACTAGAACATTAGGAGAGTTTTTTCAAACTAAAGGCATTATTCATATCAGTTCATGTGTTGATACTCCCCAACAAAATGGGATAGCAGAGCGCAAAAACCGTCATCTTTTAGAAGTTACCCGAGCCCTTATGTTTTCTTCTAATATTCCTAAGTATCTATGGGGAGAGGCCTTGTTAACCTCTACTTATCTTGTTAATCGTATGCCTAGTCGAGTGTTAAATTTTCAAACACCTAAGGATGTTTTCCTTTCTTATTTTCCTTCTTTCAAGCCTCTGAGTTCGACTCTTTCCTTGCGTGTTTTTGGTTGCACTGTCTTTGTTCAAAACTTGAGTCCGACTAGATCGAAACTTGACCCTAAGTCTGTTAAGTGTGTGTTTGTTGGGTATTCTTCGCTAAAGAAGGGCTACAAGTGTTACCATCCTCCTTCGCGGAAACTTTTTGTCACTATGGATCTAACCTTTCTTGAACAGGAACCTTATTTTTCCACGACTGAAATTCAGGGGCAGACTTTTAACAATGATTTTCAGCCTTCTTCGAAACAGGTTTCGGTTCCTTCTTCTTCTCTTTGTCCTCTTTTGCTTGAACCTAAAGTTTCCTCCCCTCATAAAGACCCAAATGCATCGCCTATTACCTTATCTTCTCCATCTTCTACATCAAAACAGTTTACTAAACCTTCTTCACAGCCTCCTAAACAGCTGCAGGTCTATACTCGAAAGAAAACCAAAATCATTCCCGAAATTGTTCTGCAATCTTGCACTCGTCAAGAATTGGAATTCGGTTCAGATGCTTGTGAAAGAAGTGAAGGTAATAAATCTGTTAATATTCCTTCTCAACTTCTTGAATGTGACTATGTTCCTATTGCTAAGAGGAAAGGGGTGAGAAAATGTACTAAGTATCCTATCCAAAGATATGCTGCTTATTCTAGTTTAATGCCCTCTTTCAAAGCTTTTACAGCATGTTTGGATGGTGAGGAGATTCCGGACAGATTTGAAGATGCAGTGCAGAATCCGCAGTGGAAAATGGCTATTGAGGAGGAGATTGAAGCACTTCAAAGGAATGGGACATGGAAAATTACTGATCTACCTCCTGGTAAAAAACCTGTTGGTTGTAAATGGGTGTTCGCTATAAAGTATAATTCTGATGGGAGTGTGCAAAGGTACAAGGCGAGGTTAGTTGCCAAAGGGTTTACCCAAACCTATGGGATTGATTTTAAAGAAACCTTTGCACCTGTTGCTAAATTGAATTCAGTTAGGATTCTTTTAAGCTTGGCAGTGAATTGCGAATGGAAACTACACCAACTAGATGTGAAGAATGCTTTTTTGAATGGGAACCTTGAGGAGGAGGTTTATATGCAGATTCCTCCAGGAGTAAAGGGCACAGAACAGTCTCGACAAGTTTGCAAGCTAGAGAAGTCGTTATATGGACTAAAACAGTCCCCTAGAGCCTGGTTTGAAAGATTTACAAAAGTCATCTTGAAGGATGGATTCAAACAATCTTCAGCGGATCACACCTTATTTATCAAGGTAACTTCTTCGAATAAAAGGGTTATCCTAATTGTTTATGTGGATGACATCATAGTGACAGGGGATGATGAAGTCGAGATCAGCAGATTGAAAGGTCTTTTGAGCAGGGAATTTGAAGTTAAAGATCTAGGAACTCTTCGGTATTTTCTTGGCATGGAGGTAGCAAGAAATAAAGAGGGACTGATAATTAATCAACGTAAATATGTTCTTGATTTACTCGAAGAGTCAGGACTGCTGGGTTGTAAACCAGCAGATACACCAATGGATGCAGGTTTGAAGTTTGACAGGTTAAAACTTGGCCCTGAAGTTGATAAAGGGCTTTATCAGAGATTGGTTGGAAAACTGATCTACTTGTCTCTTACAAGGCCAGATATTTCATTTCCGGTGAATATTATCAGTCAACATATGACTGATCCGAGACAAGAACATATGGAGGCAGCAAAACGGATTCTAAGGTATCTGAAAGGCACACCAGGTCATGGCTTATTCTTTAAAAAAGGTCATGACAGAACCATTAGAGTATTTACTGATGCAAGCTGGGCAGGTGAGCTTACGGACAGGAGGTCTACTAGTGGGTATTGCTCCTTTGTTTGGGGTAACTTGGTGACATGGAGGAGTAAAAAGCAAACAGTTGTTTCTAGAAGCAGTGCCGAGGCAGAGTTCAGGGCATTGGCTTTGGGAATTTGCGAAGGAATCTGGATTGTAAAACTACTCAAGGATTTGGGAGTGACACAAAGTGAAAGTTTTGAAGTTTTCTGTGATAATCAGTCAACTATCCAAATAGCTAAGGATCCTGTCCAACATGACAGGACTAAGCACATAGAGATTGATAGACATTTCGTTGCTGAAAAACTTGCTACAAGGATGACATCTTTACACTATGTACCATCAGAAGGGCAAGTGGCAGATATTCTTACAAAACCTCTGCCAAAGGCTTATTTTGACAGATTTATAACCAAACTGGGATTATACAATGTGTATATTCCAGTTTGAGGGGGAGTGTTAGATAATGCAATCTTAGAGTTTGTAAATAAGTTAAAGTGTATCTTTATCTTGTACCTAACAGATAGAGTTAGAGTTCAAACCTAACTAGGTCTCCTTGTAAAACTAAAAGTCCTAACCTATTTAGGATATAATCTACTGATGTAACGATAATTAATTTTCAATGAAAACAGAACAGTAATTCTGTTTCTCTTCACGAACCTACTAACATAATAGTGTTATTATTTTTGTACAATTGAAAAGGGGGAAATGCTTGTGTTTGGTGGCAGGTCTGCACCCAGCGCTCTTGGAAACGACCTTATGGTGTTGGCCTGTTGGTGGCTGGCTTGGATGAATCTGGGGCGCATCTCTATTACAACTGCCCAAGCGGAAATTACTTCGAGTATCAGGCTTTTGCCATCGGATCCCGCTCACAAGCTGCAAAGACATACTTGGAACGCAGGTTTGAGAACTTTGCAGATTCCTCTCGGGATGATCTGGTCAAAGATGCTCTTATGGCAATAAGGGAAACCCTGCAAGGAGAAACTCTAAAAAGCTCAATATGTACAGTTGCTGTGGTAGGGGTTGGGGAGTCGTTCCATATTTTGGATCAGGAAACTGTACAACAAATGATCAATGCCTTTGATATTGTGGGAGAGCAAGAAGGACCTGCTGCTGAACCGGATGCTGCCGCAGGACAAGAGGCTGCAGTTGATCAGGGTGGTTCTACCGGCGAGGGTGCGGCCCCAATGGATATTTAAGGTTTATTGGCGTCAGCGCACATCCTCATCTTTAGATAAGGTTTTCTTGCACGTGTTTGTGGATTTGAGTGAGTTAGCGGTAGACATTATTATTGTGTTGGATATTTCCTTCTTTTGCAAACCATCTTTTTACCATTGCTGCAAACATACAAAGACTAGCCTGACTTGAGACTAAGTTTACAGTTATACTCAAGATACATGATTGTTGTCAGCTTACTTGGGTGCTATTACTTTGAATTTATGAAATTTGCTACGGACACGAGGGATCTGTGGCCCACCAACAAACATCGAAATTACATAATCCTACTAAGGGTGTTCAAACTGTCGGTTAAACCGAATTGACCGACCAAACAGAACTAATTCGATTAAACGATCGGCCATGGAACTTTGTTCGGTCGATGAGTGGTTAATTTTTTTTGAAAGTTCGGTTAACGGTTAATTCGGTTAGAAACGGGTTAATTTACCGAATTACCCTGAATATAATAAATATTAGGGTAATCTTTATGGTGTAAGTCAGTTCTTTAATTTACTAAACAATCAACATTGTCTTACACCGGTGTAAGTCAGTTCTTTAATTTACTAAATAATCAACATTGTCTTACACCGGTGTAAGTTAGTTCTCTAATTTACTAAACAATCAACATTGTCTTACACCGGTGTATGTCAGTTCTTTAATTTACTAAACAATCAACATTGTCTTACACTGGTGTAAGTCAGTTCTTTAATTTACTAAACAATCAACGATGTTTTATACTGATTTATTCATTTTTAATGATTTTTATTGTGTAATAATTTTGATTAAGAAAATTAATAAATTTCGGTTAATTAGAAAACCGACCGAATTAAACGAAATTTATTCGGTTCGGTTAATATATTTCGAAAAAAGTTCAATTCGGTTAACGGTTAAAGATTTAAAAAGTTCGGTTAATTCGGTTTTGGGTAATTCGGTTCGGCCACCGACCGAATTAACCGTTTGAACACCCCTATTATACATTAGCGGTAGAAATTGAAAGTTTTCATAAGTGCCTTAGTTTAGGGTGTAGGGTTTAAGGGTTTAAGTGTTGGGATTTTGAATTTAAGGATGGTGGTTAGCATTTAGGGTTTAAGATTATAATTTAGAGTTTTTAAGTTAAAACCTAAACCATAACCATATTACCCTAAAAACAAAACTCTAAACCTTAAATTTTAAATCTAAACCCTAAATTCTAATCACCATCTCTAAATTCTAAACCCCTACACTTAAACCCTTAAACCTACACCCTAAACTAAGACCCTAAACCCTAAAATTAAAACGCTTATGAAAACTGAAAGTTTTCACAGCCAGTGTATAAGATATAAATTCTTTTGTTATAGGATTATTATCCTATACACTGGCGGTGGAAACTTTTTGTTTCCACAAGCGCTTCAATTATATGGTTTAGGATTTTAATTTAGGGTTTAGGATGTATGTGTTTAGAATTTAGGGTTCATGGTTATAGTTAAAATTTAGGGTTAGAATTTAAGGTTTAGGGTTGGGGTTTAAGTTTTAGGATGATATGGGTAAGGATTTAAGTTTTAACCTATAAACCCTAAACCCAAAATTCTATCAATAACCCCTAAACTCAAAATTACTACACTTAAACCCAAAACTTTAAATTAAACAAAGTCTCTAACCCCTAAAATTAAAGCACTTGTGTGCGAAAACGCTTGCGTATAAAATAATTATTTTTGTTATACGCTACTTCTTAGTTGTACGAATTCTTGAAATATATAATGGTGGGCAGTTTAGCACGGCTGAACTGAAGGTTGTTCTATGTAACCTTGACATTCTTAAGAGTTATAAAAGTATTAAAAAGATTGTGAATCCATCCAACTCAAAATGCTTGAATCTAAGAAATAAGTTGCAGCAGCAAAATGGGGCTACTTGTTTTACATTTGAGCATTCCATTCGTTAACTAATACATGCCCTTGGATTACGAGAGTATTCACCATTGTTTATTACAATCACCAGAAGCTTTGCATCTTAGGTACAAGGAACATCTAAGCACAGCAAAGCCAGTCGCTTGCTTTATACTGGTGCACAAGGAGAAGGCCAATCATAAGTAGAAAACAAGCATCTTAGGTACAAGGAACATTAGACATCAAAATACATTTCTCCGGTCATGAACATTGTCTCTGAGTAAACCATACAAACAAGCAAGAGTTCATAGCTAAAATGGAGCCATGATTCTATCCTAAAACATGTCCGGCATTATTTCGAAAAGAAAGAAAAATCATCCCTCTGCATATACTTGAACATAACAATATATTTTTCTTGATGCCAAATCTCAAGGCTTTCGGGAGCAAATTAAAAGTAACCTGTGAAAAAAATGAGATCATTTTTGGGACTTTTGTTCTTTATCTGGAAGGACATTGTCTGGAAGAATTAGTTCCGGGGGAGTTTCACGGACAACACCCAGCATTGAGTCATACTCTTCATCCCTACGAGCAAACTTCTTGCGAAGAACTTTCTCAAATTCAATTTCATCCAAGGGCTTTGCATTCTCAGCTGCATGTACCTGTGCAAGGTTGGTATAATTGGTGGCTGACTGGGAAATAAATGCTATCTCTTCATCAGTTAGCTTCCTCAGGAACTTAGCTGGATTACCTCCCCAGACCTGTTAAAAACCAGGCAAGATTAAGCACCCAATCATCTAAAGTAAAACTTCTAAGTACATTTTCCAGCACCCTCCAGCTCAAAATATTAATACAAGCAGTAAACTAGAACCGGCTTATGTTACCAAAATGTATCATAACACCTGTTCTATCTTTATGCCAGCTCTAAGTAAACGTTTTCTATTTCTTTCCAAGTTTTCTAACTTCTCCTGCATGTTTCTAGTATTTTTTATTCATACATGCTATGAGACCAATGTGCCTTTCATAAACAGATAAACCAATAAGATCGTCAAATATTTTCAAGAATACGACCATAAGAACTAAGTTCAGAAAAAATGAAGTTAACAGTACCTCCCCGGCAGGGATCCTTGTATTCTGTCTCACAAGGGCTCCAGCAGCAACCATAGCATGTTTCTCCACAACTACACCATCAAGAAGTGTTGCTCCCATGCCAACAAATGCTTCATCCTCAACAGTACATCCATGTAAAACAGCACTATGACCTGCTCATTTTGATTTCAAAGTTCCAGTCATACCCTATTAATAGAAGGAACTTTTTATCAGGTTAATTCACACGAAATTTATGGCCAATGCCACTTTACTCACCGACAGTAACATTGTTTCCAATGTTAGTTGGTAGCACTTTCCCACTTAGATTAGACTTTGCCACATGCACAAGGGAATTGTCTTGTATATTAGTTCCTGATCCAACACTAATGCTGTTGACGTCCCCTGTTCAAGCCAAACTAGGATGATTGTTAGCAAAAACTAGTAAAACTGATGTCAGAGAAATAGCCCTAAAATTGCCTGAACAAATTCAAATGGTATAAGAAAATTATAGCTTCCTCAGCACGTGGTGATTAAAAGATAGTGTGGTTGAGTGTGATCTCAGGAACCTTCCTCCTCTTGAGATTATAGTACTGAAGAGTCGAAATCAATTACCATACATTAAAAATGTATTATTATTCAGAGGAGATGCCCTAAGTCTACATTGTTGAAAGGCATGGCTATGTGGTATGAGGCAGCAAGAATCCATTTTCAACTTTCTTAATTCAAATTAGAATAATGAGGAACTGCAGTCACACACAGTGCACATATGACACATACCAGGAGATTTCATTTGAGGGAAGAAAATAATGGTCCTAAAACACCTTTTTAACCCAAAAAATTATATCTCCGTGATATAAATATACATCATTTTATAGTTAGAAGAAGAGTGATAAATATTGCTATCAATAAGTCTGATCTGCTGGAGAATAAGTTGTCATCTTATGCATTGTGATCAATGTGATGGTACTAAACTTTTAAGAAGCATGTGGAATTCATGACCCAGGTGGAGGACAAGGTATAAGGTACAAGTTGCAAGCATCTTACTAGTGTGCATGCATAATTATTTATGACAGTTATAAAGTTAAGGAAATAATAATGCCGATCAGGAAGACAATATCTTACATCATAAATACAAAAACATAACTAAAAAATACCAATAATTTATAGTTGAAACCAATAGTTAAATCTACAAGCTACATTCCTCTAAATCAATTGTTAAAAGTTGAAACAAGTGTCATCCCTCACTAAGACTAGCCACATTTATCTAGACCAATGTGATAAACATAGACATTTGTTAAATTTAAACTATTCGGAATACGAGCAGAAATTATCAACTTCAAGTCTACCATCTTTATTCATATAGTTTTCATATTAAAACACACTGAACAAATGCCAGTAGTATTACCATTAAAAGCATAAAGTTGGATACCGTCCTTTCTTGAACAATTTCAGTAGACACTTAAACAATGTTGACATCAAACAAAAACACCAAATCGGACGTATAAGCAAAAGGATCTTACCCCTTAAAACACATCCATACCAAATAGATGATCCTCTTCCCACCTGAACATCGCCAATGACAGACGCGCTGGGGGCTACAAATGCATCCTTGTCGACCAGAGGAGATTTGTCAAATACGTTCATCAAGGTCCTATGCCTAGAAACTAAGAAAAGAAAAGAAAAACACCATGAAAACAGTGGATGGTGAAAAGAAGAAACTAAAAACATAAGAAAAATCCTATCTTTGAACAACAAATGCAATGATAACGAAATAAACAAACAATTTCCACACAAATCAGCAAAGAAAATAACCAATAACCAGTACAGTCAACTAAACAAGGTTATTAATGATTCTGCTGGGAGGAAGAAAACAAAACAAAGCAAAACAAAACAAAACCCAGAGTTTATAATTGTAAGTTTGTAACTACACTTGGTGTTTTGATACAGAGGTAGTCCAATAGTTTGACAACAACATCAAATGAAATGTAAGCTATAAAATGAAAAGAGAAAAAAATTGAGAATTGAAATCAGCTGAAGAAACCCCACAGTTTGAATCCATATTTCAATTCGGAATTAGTAGACATTAGCTTAGGGATAGAAGTTGAAGATGGGAAAAGAAAGAAACGAAGTGGTATAAAAACTGACGTTGCTCCTGGAAATAGTAGTTGCCTTGGAGGCGGCAGCCGAGGCGATCGATGGCCTGACCGGTCTCGCGAATCCAGAATCCAACGGTGTAAATGGCTTTGCCGAGGGTTCCCATCTTCGGCTTTGATCGGTGGTTTCAAGGTGAGCGAGTGATTGGGAAACAGAGCTGGAAATGATGCTCTTAGACCTTAGTTTAGGGGTAGACTGGTAGGGTTGAATACTGTGGGCCTAACTCAGCCCAACATTGGGTTTTCCCAACTCGGTCCTACTCTGTTGAGTTGAGTCTTGGACTCATCTTGAGTAATAGCCCAATAATGGTGCAGGAAGTAAAAACTTGGCTTTTTACACACCAGTTGAGCAAAAGAAGAGATTTAGGTTGTGGTTTAGGGTTTAGCGATTTAGATTATAAAGTTTAGAAATTAGGTTTATGGTCAGAATTTAAAGTTTAAAATTTAGAGTTTAGAGTTTAGAATTTTATGGTGTTAGAGATTTAGGTTTTAAATTTTATAGTTTTAATTATAAAAAGTTGTATAAATTATTTTTACGCAGTTTGTGTATCAGAATATAACTTTAAATAAATATAAAAGGTTGAGATGATGCAACCAGCTGCACCCCGTGTCACTACTTTCGTCAGTAAAAACTTCAACTTCTTTAACTTTTTACCGTCAATTGTATGCATGAAAGATCGTCACATTGTATGTTCTAAAATCGTCAATACCGAACAACAAATAAATTTTAGAGTTAAAAAATTACCTTCAACCAAAAAATGGTTGTTCAGCGATTAAGTTGGTCGTATTTGAGTTTTTGCCTCACCTTAGTTCAAAAGATCGACTCTAATATTTGATTAAGTGAATAATATATAATATATATATATATATATATATATTTTTATGCGTGTGCTGTACACGTATATATGCATTTATTTGTACTTCATGCAAATTTGTATAATGTTTTTAAAAAATGAACATATAAAAAATATGATTTTTATATATTTAAAATGTTACTGAAGAAAATTTGTTTGGAGGTAGATAATGTTTCTGTTAAGTGTTAAACAGTTGCTAGAGGGTAGAGAGATTCGCCTACAGTAAAGTATTGTTTTGTTCACAAATCAGGAGATGCTGCAGAGTAGAGATCGTCCGTTTTTTTTACGCCCTTATTTAAGGTGTCTCGTCATTAAAAAAAATTAAGTTTAGAGTTTAGAAATAAGGTTTAAGATTAAGTCTTTTGGTTAGTGTTTAGAGTATTGGGTGTATTTTTAAAGCGTAGATGTCAAGTGTAGTAATCGATCAAATAAAAGCTAATTGCAAAGAAAAAAATTTACAAGGGGATTTATAGTGGTTCAACTTACTCAATGTAATCTACATCCACTACCTTGGTTACCACACTAATGATTTTTCACAAATTCACTAATTTGTCTTTTATTTATGATAAAGAGTAATCTTACACAATTCAATAGACTTATACCTCAAAGTCTATTGAATCATTTCTCAAATTTCAGTACAAAGAAACAAGCTAGAAAATTCTCACAAGAAATATTTTGCAAAGTTTAAACTCTATCACACTTAAAAAATATTAAATAAAGAATTACGATGAAGAACAACATTAGTGTTTACAAGAAAGATGGAAAATTGAGCACACATTAAATTTTAATTGCTTGAATATTTGGATAGGCTTTCTTGTTGCTTCATTACTGTTTGAAGAGTGGAAATCCCTTTTATATGCTCTTGATGATTTCTAACCGTTGGAGGGACTTTGGAACCGTAGGAAGTCATTAAAATCGAGCATTAAATGTTCACCTGCACAGGAGTTTAGAAACCTTTGAAGAATTTTCAAAATCTAAGAAGGGCTTTAAAAAAGAGAATAACAACTACAAGGCATGGTTTCGAAATCAACATAGGGGTTCGAAACCTGTAACCAGGGTTAGGTTTTCAGGCCTTACTGCCTCAATGGTTTCGAAACCTCCTCTTGGAAGCTCACAAATTTGACTTTTTGTGGACTTTTGAAGGAGTATACAATATATGTATGAATTATTATCTTATACACAGGCGGTGTAATATTTTTGTTTCTACAAGCGCATCAATTTTAAGGTTTAGGATTTCAATTTAGGGTTTTAAAGTTTATGGCTTTAAAATTTAAGGTTCACGGTTAGAATTTAGAGTTTAGAGTTAGTATTAAATTTTTAGGGTAATGTGGTTAGGGATCTAGATTTTAACCTATAAACCTTAAATTTTAAGTATAAACTTGAAATTCTATCAACAACCCCTTAATTAAAAATTACTACACTTAAACCCATATAGCCTAAACCATAAACAAAGTCTCTAAACTCTAAAACTAAGACACTTGTAAGCGCTTGTGCATGGAATAATTACCTTATATGTATTAAGTTAAACAATTTAGAAAGCGTTTATTCACGTCGAAATTATATTTTTTGACAAATTTGAATCTAATATATTAAGTTTACATTTTTTTTGTAAATTAATATTTTAGTTATATCAAAATTAAAATAAGTCTACCGGTAAAATTTTATGGTTTATGATTTAAACCTTTTTTTTTTAAAAAAACTTAAAATTTATTTTTTAATGTTGGAGCACAAAAAAATATAAAAAACAAAGTATTATTGTCCGCTACAACAACAACCATACGAAATTAGAATCTTGCATGCATAACGATAGCAAATTATATATTAAAAGATTTGGGTATAAGATTTTTATCGATTATTAGACGAGAGTACTAAAGTAATTGTATACTCTTTTTTTATAAAAAAAAATTATATACTTTTTCGTTTCAAAAGTTTGTGTAAAAAATGTATTGTAAAAAAATTAAAATAATAATTTTATTATTGAAAATTAAAATTCGTTTCGTTAAAAACCTAGAGAAAGATAGGAAAAAGGAAATGATCTTATTAAAAATTGTATAATTTTTTAGGAAAATTCTACAACGTGCGACGAACACCGATGAACACCACTAATGATAAACACCGATGAACACCATTAAATTAATTAATAAAGATTTAAAATTTTAAGGACCCATAATACAATTAAGAATTATTTTTAAAAAGTCAATTAAATTATTTTTATATATATTAAAATTTTATTTTTTAATAAGAGTAAACTATATATTTAGTACATCGCCTATTTTCGTATTTCTATTGAATCCTCATTATTTAAATATTATTTTAATTTGACCCTAGTTTTTATAAAAAAATAATTTAACTCTTAACCATCAACCTAAAACTCTAAACTATTAAACCTTAAACCCTTAAACTCTTAAACCTATACCCTAAATCATATACCATTAAAAATAATTTCACCATCATCGATTCAATTCAATTCAATGAATTGTTGAATTCTCCTAAAAAAAAATTTAATTAAATTATTTTATAAATATCTCATCTCCCACTTCATAATTTTACAGCACTGACCTTCACTCAAAATCCTTACCTTTCCCCTTGCAATCTTCTCATCTGCCTGACCCTTCCGACCATGGGCTGACTTGAGAGCTCCCGGACACAAGAAACAAAACCTGCATACTTCACCGCTTTCCCGATCCCCGAATCACCGTGGAGGTGGTTGAGAATTTTTTGAAGTATTTTTTTAAAGTTAAAGGTGATTACCGTCAAATATATTAAAAAAAATAAAAACAAAAATTTAACACTCGTAGTACATATTAATATCCCAATGCGCTCAACCTAAGTTTTTATGACATTTTTTTGAAGCAATAGGACCCTTAACCCGAAATAATCTTAGACATGTAAAACAAAGAACTCAGTAAGCATACTGTCAATTTACTCCTCTAGAGTTCAGAGTTGTATTATTTAGACATAAGACCAGCCACCACAGCACCGATTATAGCTGTAGGGTCACCAAGAATGGCGGAGACAATAAGGCGAACATCACCAATTGTAGTTTACGGTGGATTCGCTTGTTTGATCGTGAAACGAGACGTGATTTGAATTTTGGAGTTTCTGTGATCTCCGATCTGCTGGTTTTTTTAGAAATCACAGTTCAAAGATATTCAAGTTTAATTAATTTTGATATATAAAAAAAATAATTTAATTGATTTTTTTAAGAGAATTTAACAATTCATTGAATTGAATTGAATTGAATCGATGATGGTGAAATTATTTTTAATGGTATATGATTTAGGGTATAGGTTTAAGAGTTTAAGGGTTTAAGGTTTAATAGTTTAGAGTTTTAGGTTGATGGTTAAGAGTTAAATTATTTTTTTATAAAAAATAGGGTCAAATTAAAATAATATTTAAATAATGAGGATTCAATAGAAATACTAAAATAGGTGAGGTACTAAATATATAGTTTACCCTTATTAAAAAATAAAATTTTAATATATATATAAAATAATTTAATTGAATTTTTAAAAATAATTCTTAATTGTATTATGGGTCCTTAAAATTTTAAATCTTTATTAATTAATTTAATAGTGTTCATCGGTGTTCATCATTAGTGGTGTTCATCAGTGTTCGTCGCACGTGGTAGACTCATCCAATTTTTTAAAGTGATAATTTAAATGGATAAGTCTACAACGTGCGACGAACATCGATGAACACCACTAATGATGAACATCGATGAACACAATTAAATTAATTAATAAAGATTTAAAATTTTAAGGACTCATCATACAATTAATAATTATTTTAAAAAATTCAATTAAATTATTTTTTATATATTAAAATTTTATTTTTTAATAAGGGTAAACTATATATTTAGTACCTCACTTATTTCTGTATTTCTATTGAACCCTCATTATTTAAATATTATTTTAATTTGATCCTATTCTTTATAAAAAAAATAATTTAACCCTCAACCTAAAACCCTAAACTATTAAAACTTAAACCCTTAAACTCTTAAACATACACCCTAAACCATATACCATTAAAAATAATTTCACCATCATCGATTCATTGAATTCGATTCAATTAAATTCAATGAATCGTTTAATTCTCTTAAAAAAATTAATTAAATTATTTATATATATATATCAAAATTAATATTTCCTCCAGATTTTGTCCAATTACAGCCGGTCGGAGATCATCGAGAGGTGATTTTCTTTCTTCTCTTTTCCTTTTATATAATTCAAGAACTGTTTTTTTTTCTTTTAATTTTGAATGATTTTATACATTGATTGTGTTTGACATTCATGAATGTGTTTACTGTTGTAAAGTTTTTGCTCTTTCATTTCTCAATTTTTGTTATTTTATCAGAACATTATTGTTTTGCAATATTAACTGTTGGGTATATACATTGTTTAGGGAATGCTTAGATTCTTTCGACCACCCCGAGAGCGAATCATTTGATGTTTTCGTTAACGAAGTTCTTTGAATTGAACGATTCATTGAATTGAATTGAATCAATGATGGTGAAATTATTTTTAATGATATATGGTTTAGGGTATATGTTTAAGAGTTTAAGGATTTAAGGTTTAATAGTTTAGGGTTTTAGGTTGTGGGTTAAATTATTTTTTTATAAAGAATAGGATCAAATTGAAATAATATTTAAATAATGAAGGTTTAATAGAAATACAGAAATAAGTGAGGTACTAAATATATAGTTTACCCTTATTAAAAAATAAAATTTTAATATATATAAAAATAATTTAATTGAATTTTTTCAAAATAATTATTAATTGTATAATGGGTCCTTGAAATTTTAAATCTTTATTAATTAATTTAATGATGTTCATCATTAGTGGTGTTCATCGATGTTCGTCGCACGTTGTAGAATTTTCCTAATTTAAATAAACTAATAGGAAAATTCTACAACGGGCGACGAACATTGATGAACACCACTAACGATGAATACCATTAATTTTTTTTTAAATTTTAAAAATCTAAAGGACTAAAATTATAATTAAAATTATCTCTTAAAAAAATAAAAAATAAATTAAATAGTTATTTTTTTAATAGGTTAGAATCAAATATACCAAATTCTCTTAAACCTAACAAAATTAATTTAATTGCTCGGCTTTTGCAAGTATTGATTTGCATGTGTCTTGTTTGCCATTCTTGTTCTTTCGGTTATTGTTTGACTTTGTTGCATTTGGATTTTCTTGATTCAAGCTCGGATTTAAATCTATTGATATTTTTCTAAGGATGTTTGTTATGAAGTCTTATGATTCTTGTTATCTGTTGAAATTTGTGTTCTTTCGGATTTAAATTTGATTTTTATATTTTTAAGAGATAATTTTAATTTTAATTTTAGTTCTTTAAATTTTTAAATTTCTTTTAAAAAATTTAATGATGTTCATCGGTGTTCATCGTTAGTGGTGTTCATCAATGTTCGTGGCACGTGGTAGACTCATCCTACACTAATATTATTAAATCACAAAAAAATTAAATTCAATGGGACAGACGAGTATTGAATATTATGTTACGTAATGCAGCGCGTTGTCCTAAGAAAAAAACAACAAAGGAATGGAAATAAATTTCCAAGCAATTTCATGTGGTCGCCTTCACCCAATCGCCAACTTCCAACCCCAAACTCAAAAGACCTTTTCTCTTTGCCTTCGACTTTTCCAAGTCTTTTTCTCTCTCTACTTAATAACGAGTGTCCTCAGTCAGCGCTTCAAGTCTCTTCTTCTCTCCTTCATTTTCATCTTCCTAAGCTTAACCCATTCCGAGGGTCTCACTTCGCCACAACCCAATTCAGCTCTTAACCAGGTTTTGATTTCTATTTCTTTTGCTCTACTCTCATCACTTTCTTTTTCTTCTTTACTTCATTTAAACTGGTTTTTTACATCATATAAGCCATTGGTTCAGCTCTTCTTTGGCTCTAGCAGCTTTGGTCAACTTCTCGGTGACCCAATTCTATAATATAATCTTTTACTCAGAACTATTGTTTAGTAGTAGTTGATATGGCTGGAATTGTCAAGTAATGCTTCAAATTTTGCCTAAAACATCAACATGTGCAAAAATAGATGTTGAAATTGTACAGAATCAACTAAATAACAAGTGCTAATCTTTGTTATCAAGCCTGTATTTTGTTGGTTCATAGGTAGGGTCAAATGCTAAATTGAAAGCTCTAGTGCATATAAAACTGGGCCTTTAGTCCTTTCCATATCCTCACCTGACCTTCACACATTCTTTCTACATCTAAAATAAGAAAAAAATATTCTTTTTTTAGCAATACCAATATTTCTAGATATGTACCTTGCTATTTCCAAGTATGTTGATAATGAAATTGCACATGGCTTGACTGTTATGCTAACCCGAGTGCTTGATGTTTGTATTTAACTCTTACCATTTAATTTATTGTTGGGTGGCTGTCTTTTGCCCTCAAAATTTGTATGTTAATATGGTATTACATGCCCGAAAAGGCGAAAACCATGGTAATCTGAAATTGGTATGTATAAACTTTCGTCTTTTAATATATATATATATATATTGAAAAGTGTCATCATTTAAATCTTGAAGACTAGGAACTAAGTTGTTGTCATTGAGCTTTTGAATTTTAACTTGGAACCCCATCTGCAATTAACTAATCTGTCTGTTTTATATTTCCTTTGTAGATTTATTATATGAGAAATGGCAAGTTATGATAAAGATGAGGTTCCGATGTTGTCAGATACGTATCCTCAATCATCAGCAAATAATCAGGATTCTCAATTTCAGACATCTATCTCCTGGACTCGGAGTGCTTCAATTTCTATCCCAATGAACTCCATGGAATCCTATCAAAATGCTAATCTGGTAGGGCATACTGGCCCCTTGAGAAATGAAAGAAAAACACCGTTTACGCAGATGAGTGGTCCGCTGTATATCAACCGTAGGCCTGAAAATTCTTTTCAACTAAATCAAAGTACAGCAAGCCGAAAAACGGGGGAACCTAAGGCTGAAAAGTTTCCTTCCTTTAATGGTATGGATGAAAAAGATTGGTCAGATAACAACTATGCTGGCAAAAACGAACATTTACTGAGGTCTGGGCAACTAGGAATGTGTAACGATCCTTACTGCACCACATGCCCAACATATTACAATTTCAGATTAGAACAGCAGAAAAAAGTTTCAGGTATCTTTGATACCAAGGTATTTTTCTACACTCAAGCTAGTTGTTTACAACTAAATTTTTTAGATGGTTTTCAATTCATTCCTTGTTAAATGGTCTTTATATGCTATGGAGCACACACCTGCATTCATGAGAAGTACCATGTTCATAAGTCTTCTGTTCTGTTTGATGATGTTTTGCTCACTTGACCATGACTTCAGCTGTTATAAGCTAATTTGCTTATGTCTGCACATCTCCACATTGACTCAAGCTAGTTGTTTACAACTGTGCTTATCTTCACATAGACTTCTCTAGTTAATAACACATGGTCTCTAGTCCTGCAGTTGTTAGATTTGAATGTCCATATAGAAAAATGAAATCTCCAATCAAGAAGAGTGCATATAAAATAGCTTAATATAGGATATCTACATTAATACCATATGTGGTCTAACGCCAAACTAGTATCCTTTTCTTTTTCTCAGAATTTTTGCTATATCTATTAAATTTTTGCTATGTATATTTATTTTTAGGGTAAACTACATAAATAGTCACCAAACTTTTAGTGCGCTTGCATTTTGGTCACCGAGCTTTTAAAACTTGCAACATTGTCACCGAAATTTTAAGTCGCTCTCATTAAGGTCACTCCCATTAACTTCCATTAGATAACACTGATGTGGCATGTTAACTTTCTTTCTTCCTTTCTTTTTTTCTTCCTCTGCTCTTTTTTTGCTCCATGGCTGATTCTTCTTCAACCTTTTAAATTCTCTTTCATTTTTGTTAACTAAATTTTTAACTAAAACAATAATCCTTAACCACATCCACATAAGATTTACTCATCTCTCTCTATCAAGGGACCAATTTTATGTTAAAACAGTATTCTTTAAACCCCATCCAGAACAAGCACGACTAGACTAGACTTTGAAAAATCTCAATATTTTCTTAATAATAATAAAACTGATATCTCCCAAAAATCATAATAATATTTTCTTTCCCTAAAAATAGTTAACTTAACTTAACATGTGTGCCATGCT
The DNA here is from genome assembly GCA_030270665.1 of Hibiscus trionum. Lineage (NCBI taxonomy): Eukaryota > Viridiplantae > Streptophyta > Magnoliopsida > Malvales > Malvaceae > Hibiscus > Hibiscus trionum. Next base: position 9,122,191 of record BSYR01000036.1, on the reverse strand, counting down.
GCAAGAAAATATCAAGTTATCATGCCACATTATCAACAGGAAGGCCAGTAACTCACATGATCGGAACGAATGGTAGAGCATCATCAATTATCCTTAAATTGAATATTAATAAAACTCTGACGATTAAATTCATTAAAATTGGATTAAAGGGACTAAAATTGCTTAATTGAATTAGTAGAGGGATTAAAGTGATACTTCAACCTTTCTTTAAAATATTCCTTTGTATGGTCCTTTTCTTTACTAGGGATCAGCTCTATTTACAAAGAATAAAAGTCATAAGCTGCAATTCATAATTTTGTAGTGGTCTGAGCACAATTTATGATAAAAACATTTTCTGACTTAAAGGGACGTCAAAATTAATATATAGAACATTTTTTCGGGATAAGAACCCCTAGCAGCCTCTTTGTTTCTTTATCCTGTGAGAAATGATATCTTGTTTTTGCTTATAGGATAGGGAAATGTCCTATAGGTTATATTCATGTTTTTACAGGAGTATACATATACCCCTTGTACATTTTTTTTCTCTTGAAGATGCAAGAACAAAGATACTCAAAAACAAGCAATGTTTGTTCCTAAATACTGCCATAATCATACATCTTTATTAATATTTGTTTGCAGTTCCATAATGCTCTCTATGGGGACGCCAAAGGTTGGGCTAGGAAGTTGGTGTCCTGTTTGCGCTCATATGTTCCTGGAATTATGAACCCTCATGCTAAAGTTGTTCAACACTGGAACAAATTTTTCGTCATTTCATGCTTGATGGCAGTTTTTATAGATCCACTGTTTTTCATCTTGTTGTCTGTGCAGAAGGTCAGTTTCTTTTGTTTTCTACTAACTGTTTTCTTGATTACTTCAATTACATAGTTTTTGAAATATCTTTTCTCCTTTGGTTGGTTTAATTATCACAATACTTTAATTAGTTATTGTCTCTTGTGGTTTAACATGTGGTTTCTACATCATATTGATTTTTTTTTTCATCTTTTAGTATAAAACATGCCATATTAAATTGTCCATGATTCTTGCTTCTTTAAAACTTATACTTCCATTTAATCCTTCCCCTGTTTCTTTAGAGGTACAGTGCTTGCTTCAGTTAAAGACAGGTGATATGAGTGTTTTTTAGAAAGCAAATATTATTAGATATATTTGTCCATAAGAATTCCTTTAAGCTTTTTAATAGGTGAATGAGTTCTGCTTTTGGAGCTTAATTACCACGCTAAGTTAAGGAATGCAGTCATGTTAGTGGAATTAAGTACAAATGAATGCTAATAGTGCATGAAGAGTTTTTGTAGATGGTACTACTTAAGGCAATAACCAGTCAGGAATCAGGATAGAAGCATTCTACTTCTGAGATAGAGAAATTAAAGAGAAAGTATGAGGGCTAATGATGCTATTGATGAGAAATTGGATGGCTTAGTTTTAAATGCAGCGGATAGCTTTCCCCAACAGCCGATGTCTTTCACTTATATATTATGCTGGAATGTTTTTTTGATTTTGATGCAGGAGAATAAGTGCATAGTCATTGATTGGCCTGCAACCAAAGTGTTTGTAGCCTTCAGAAGCGTGACTGATTTTATCTACTTGCTTAACATGCTCCTTCAGGTAGAAAGCTTCTTTTCCTCTAAATAATTTTTCTTCATTTTTAGCATCTCTCTCTCTCTCTCTCAATCATGCATTTTGAGTATCATTGTATAGATAAAAGGAACAGTCACCATTTCAACTCATTTATATATTATTAGAACATACAATGGCAAAGGGATAACTGAAGGGATGAAACATGCAAAATGAAAAACGAGAACCTGTCGATGCCATATGATTGATAAAAAGAACTCATTCCGGGTGAAAAAGGATGGGCAGAGACTATGAAAGTGCCTTATGATAAAATGGTTTTGTGAATCCTATCTAGAATGTGTGTTATGCATAATTCAGTTTGAAACAAATTTGCAAATAAGAATAAGGCTTTGTTTCATTGTTGCTTTTTTTTTGCCTTTTGTTTTCTATTCATTTAAATTAAAAGACTTCATTGGATTTTAAAAGATTTGCTTTGGTTTTCTCTCTAATTTGATCTCCCCCCCCCCCCCATGAAACAAGTCGAAAATGGTTTTTTACATTGAGTTTAACTAAAATTTACAGTTTGCAAATTATGAGAACTTAAATTTAAAAATTCGAAATATTTCATTAAAAAATAAATGAACAATTCAAATAAACAAATTAATTTTGTACCCATACACAAATCTAAAACAATTGTTGGTTTTCTAATAATATTATTTCACTTTCAAGTTCATTTTGCCATAAAAATAAAATGAACAAAACTAAACTTCTTTTGTTCAGAAATCAAGTTGAATTTTAAAAGAAATTGAAGCAAAATTCGTTTATTATTTCTAGGTTTAAAATTTCTTTCGACGTAAAGGTACACGCCTAAAAGACGTCTTAATGGTTCCAAAACAGCCCTAAACTGAACTTCTAATGGACATGAATAAATACAAAATTATATGACAATGTCAGGAATCCATCATTTCAAGATGGTTCAACTTTGGAACATTTGAAATTTGCTCGGGTAAAAAATGTTTTTAGTGTAGCCATTAAGTTGACATTCATTTCAAGAGGAAGATTGGTAGTTTTATTATCATTCAAGCAACTGTAAACAAGATACAAAACATACTTAATCTGAGATAAAACTTATCCTAAGAGGAAGAGTCCACTTTTATACCCCTAAATATATTGCAACAGATCAAAATCACTCTATTGAAGTTCTTACCAAGATAATTATTGCTTTAGTAAAAATCAAAAGTATGCCTGTTTCTGTCTTATCACCAACATAGAGAAGGAAAAAAAAACTCATTTATATTTTTAATTTAACAATGTTGAATCATAAGGGATTTGCATGAAAAAATAAATTAGAGTATCACAGTACCCGATTTTTCAAATCATGCATGTGGTGCTTAGATCATATAAGTCTCATTGAAGATTAAAAATTTTATTAGCTTGGAAAGACAACTATTTTCATTATAATAACCTTTTGATAAATCCCTTTTTCTTGTGCATCTCTGACAAATATTCATTTGATTTTTCCCCCTGCAGTTCAGGTTGGCGTATATAGCTCCCGAGTCTAGAGTAGTTGGTGCTGGTGAGTTAGTTGACCATCCAACGAAAATTGCTTTCAATTACCTTGGCGGATATTTTTTTCTCGACTTTTTTGTGGTTCTCCCACTTCCTCAAGTAAGTTATTCTGGTTTTCCTTTTTGTACAACAACTTCAAGATTCATGCACTCCATTTGTGATAATTGTATTATGTTTTATTTTTTTGCTTTGTTTTAGATGCCATTGTTTTGCCAGATGATTCTTTAACCTTGACATCATTTTGCTGTTATTTATGAATGTTTCCTATGTCCATGTTCATCCAAATTCACTTACCTTGAGTTTAAGCATCAGTAACATAAATATTTGTTTTTCTGTTCTTATGATGCTCAGGCTCTATATTAACAAAAAATAAAAAATAAAAAATAAAAAAATTCATGTCATCTAAAACCAAAATCCCTAGTGTACCTGAGTTTATCATAAATTGACTACTTGCAACTGTTACTCCATTTGAGCACTTGCCTTATCATGCATTCTACATGTTGACACTTGTCATACCATTTTATTTTATTTTATGTTGTCTTGACTTGTTTCCTCTTATTTAATTTCAGATCATGATATTGTTGGTCCTACCAAAACATTTGGGATCATCGGGAGCAAATTTTGCAAAAAATCTTTTACGAACAGCCATTCTTATTCAGTATCTTCCCAGATTGTATAGATTTTTACCTTTCCTTGCCGGTCAGTCTCCTTTGGGCTTTATATTTGAGTCGGCATGGGCAAATTTTGTCATAAACCTTCTCACTTTTATATTGTCTGGCCATGTTGTTGGTTCATGCTGGTACCTCTTTGGATTACAGGTGGGCAACTGTTATTTTAACATTTAAACACTTTATGATCCTTATTAACCTTTCTGAACTTGTCTTGAAATATTATAGTTAATCTATGATATAGTTGCATTATGCATGCACTTATTAGTTGCTAAGGAACTTAAAAACTACCTAAAACTATTATAGTCTCCTTGGTTTTTATACTAAGATATGTGATTTATGAAAGATGACAACATTCTGTTTCATAGCATAGCCTTTAACAATGACCCTCAATCTCAATCTTGTATGTATTGATAGGAAAATGTTTGACAAAGTGTAGATTGCAGAAAATTAGGGAAGTCAACTCCCAAATATCGAGCTTCTGTTATTTAGCAATCTTTTTAGTCAATAATAGCTGTAAATAAGGAACTAGACTTTTACTGTAATTTATTTGTAATTTTGTGTAATTACTTTTTCCTAGTTTAGGCCTTTTCTGTAAAACAACTTATTAAATCATGGGATACTAAAAACAACTTATTAAATCATGTCCGATGCACCAAATGAAGCCCATATGTGATATACACAGAATTTTTTACTAGTCATTCTTTTCTCTTGAGTTAGGTAAGTAGTCCAAATAGCTGAAAATGGTGACCAATGCAAGCATTCAACTTTAGGGCTAATAAAGTTTTAAGCATCCTAAAATTTCATAACTGCCACTCCTTAATCTTGCATCAATAGTGATTGGTATAGTGACCGCAAAAATTAGTGTATATGATATATATAAATTCATTCTTAGAAAGTTGTTCACTATTTCCTCGACACCTGCAAGCCTACAGTTCTATTATCAAGTAATAGGTTACAATGAAACAAATCCAAAAGTAAGTATTCCAAGGATTGAACCCACAAGAAAGCACTCTATGGATAACTACAATTGATACACACATTAATTAACTAAACTACTAATACAATGCATAAATAAGACTATTGTGATTGAGAATGATAAATTACTAAAGTAATTAAAATAAATATAAAACGACAATGCATATTTATCACCCTTGTGTTGATGATACATTATGAAGTGTGCAAATAGGTCTGCAGTCTGCTGGCTTTATTTTCTTGACTAATTAACAGAAATTGAAACCCCTTTTGTTAATAAATGAATGAAAGATGATTATGATTCTTTTATTTCTTATTTTCCCCCTTCTTTCTATTTTTCAGAGGGTTAATCAATGTCTTCGAAATGCCTGCCGTAACTCAAATATTACAAATTGTATGGAGCTTATAGATTGTGGCTCTGGGCGTACTTTTAATAATCCCTTCTGGATGAACAATGCAAATGTTAGTGCCTGCTTTACAGAAGATGGATTTGATTATGGAATATATGTACATGCAGTCAATCTAACCACAGAAGACAGTATTGTTACAAGATATGTGTATTCATTGTTTTGGGGATTCCAGGTAATTCATTGAGTCTATCGTCACTTTCCACAGTTAATTTATTTGTACTTCTGTACTTTGTTACCTGTTCAGCATATTTTAGTTACACTAGGTTCAACTAAATATCAATGGTGTTTGGTTGTTGCTTTTTTTTAGGAAGCAAAAGCCGTATAACAAAAGCAACAAATAAGTGAAGCCCTAGAAAACTTTTGTGTAACCTAGTAAATTAGGATACCTGAAATGGAATTCCAAGGCATAATTGATGGCTCATTAGGACACATATCGCCACATGTTTTTGAATATTAAATTATAATTGGTGCATTACTAGAAATTAGCCTAAACTCTAATATTTTCTCATAGTGGTCTGTTAGACTCATTCTGTGCTCGCTTTTGTTTAGGTTTCCATTGTTGTATTAAACCAACAGTTAAATTAGGATCTATTGTTGTATGTCTCCTTGTTTGTGGGCTTGTATAGTATGTATACATGCACACACATATATTTACATAGAGAGAGTTCACCAATTGATCTTTTGGTGTAAAAAAGGTGTAAAGCTTTTCCTGGCTAAATTTCTGTGAGAAAGGGGCCATAGTGGTCGGAGATGCAATGAATAATGGTGATTTGTGTGTGATCGGTGGTTAGAGATTTGTTGTTTGAAGAAGATGAACATGATATTTTTCAGAGAGAACAACATGTTCTTCTGTATTTTCTTATTATTCTTAATTTAAATAAGACTTCTAGTAAATCTAAACTACTGATTAGGAATAAACTCTAATTACACATTAAATAAAAACTCTAACACTCCTCGTTAACTTACACTCCCCCTCAAGCTCTAACACTTCTCGAATAACTTACAATTTCATCCTTTAAATATCATATATCATTATATGTATCATTGGTCTTCATAGAAAACCATTCTCAATTGGTGGAGAGTTTAACCTCAATGGAATACTCTCTGAAATGGTTGTTGGCAAATGTTACACTAACAAATTTCTAACTTTGGAAGATACAATATTCTACAACATTTCTCTGCACTAATAAAAGTAATATGCTATGTTCCTCAAATGCTTAGTCGAAATTCTTACCGCAAAGAGCACATGTTGTCTATTCTTTTCTAACATTGCCTCTTATCTACTAAACAATTTTATTATTTGCATTTTTTCGTACCTTTTTCCCCTACCCTAAAGATTCATGTCACACAGCTACTTCATCCATCTTATTTGCTTAATGCTTTCATGACTATCGACTGAAGGTTTTGAAACCACTAACTCATCAATCTATCACATTAGGGATTTTGTCTATTTGTCGATGTATTTATTCTTTATACATTGTTTTTTTGTTTAAATACCATGAGTGGTTCTATCAACTAATAATACATTGCCTTAACCTGTCTTTCTCTTCTCTTTTTTTCCATTTTAATATTATGAAGCAAATCAGTACACTGGCTGGAAATCAAACTCCGAGCTATTTTGTTTGGGAAGTTCTTTTTACCATGGCCATTGTTGGACTGGGCCTCTTGCTTTTTGCTCTTCTTATTGGAAATATGCAGAACTTTCTCCTAGCACTGGGACGGAGGTATAAAGTTGCAAGAAAGTTATTCAAATTGCATTTTAGTTCCCTAAAGATGGTGTAGTTGTTTCTAAAATTCTCATAAAGTAGTTCTATAGCAAATAATAGGATGTATAGGCTTGTCAATGTTCTAGAAATTCTACTCTTAAAAGGATTCCAAAAAATGGAAACTAATAAACACTTCTAACCCTTGATTACTTTGGAGAAGAGAGAAAATACTCCAAACCTTGATTACTTTGGGTGGATTACTAAGGTATATTGAGTTCTGTCTTGTGCTTGTTCTTCCATTTTTTTCTTTCCATCTCCTATCTGACATCATTGTCCATGTCCAAATACAGTATTTACCAAATTAATAGCATCATGTTGGTAATTCTGCAAAATAAGTGAAACTTGCAAGAGTAGGGTTTAGATTCTAAAATTCTGCTGCTCTTATACTGTTCTTGTAATTCTGTTTTGGGTCATGACATAGTAGTATATTGCCTCTTTGCGTTATCAATTTCAGCAATCGAAGATTATGAATAAAATAATCATTGAAAGGGGTGGGCAACTTATATAGGAGGTGGCCACCTATAATCCTATTCCAACTGGATATGTGCCTTAACTATTTTGATAAAAAAAAACTGGATATGTGCCTTAACTATTTTGTTTTTCCCTTTTAATTAATTTATCTAATGTATAAATTTTCAAACTTCTTTAAATCAAGTCCAATTTAGTCTTTCACAGTACATGTTCTATTTGTGTCTCATTAGGTTTCTTAAAATGTTAGCAAAAGATATATTGCAATTCTTAATAAATTCAAATTGGTCAAACCGTTCAATTTTATTACCAATTCTCTAATTAATCAACTTTAGATTTGTAAGAAAGCTCAATGAGGTTTGACCAATGACTCGTGTTTGGTTTCTCAGTGTAATTACTATCCTTTCATTATTTAATATCTTGGTTTATTCTTGAGTATAAATTATTTTCTACCAAATTAGTTTCTATTTAAGTCTCAAGATACACAATTAATTCTTTTAATAAGTTTAAAAAGTAGAGTTTTAATCTTTGGAGTGTTCCCTCAAGGACAATATAGCATATACTTTTAAAAAAATCATTCTTACCTTTACCGCATGCTTTTACAAGTTCTAGTTAGATTTATTTATATTTTGGATGACAATCTGACCTGGCCTGATAAGTTTTATTTTCTTTATAGGAGGTTAGAGATGTCACTAAGACGTCGCGATGTGGAGCAATGGATGAGTCATCGACGCTTGCCAGTTGAGCTAAGAAGGTATGAGTCCAAGTTCTCCCCTTTTTTGTTTCTTTTTCGCAATTACTCCCATTATGTCATGTAACAATTTTCTTTCATAAGAACTAAAATGCGAGCTTATAATTTATTTCTTTGTTTCTAGTATTTAAGTAGTGTATAAGTTTCGAAGATAATAAATTGAATTGTGTCTATAAGTGCGTCCCACGTGGAAGAGAAATAAGTTGGAGTCTTGGAGATGTGGTACTTAAGTTCTTTAAGTCTTAAAAGAATTAGACCCATTCTGGAGTGGTGTTACAATTTTGTGTTTGTGATTGATAATTCAACTCGTCTTAGGAAGACAAATATTTCAGCTCATCAAAAGGAGACCAATCGCATTCGATTGTTGTTCTTGTGACTTCATAGCTTTGTCCTCAACATTTGGATAAGATTGTTTCCATTAGAGGCTCCAAACATCTCAATCTCATCAGGAGCTATGTTGAACATTTTGGTGGCATCGTATGCTCCTTTTGTTTCTTAAATGACTTCTCAATAGTTTTTACCTCGTTTACCTTTTTTTCATATTTCATCAAACACTTAGGTTGTGTTTATATTGCACACAAATCACCTCTTCATTCGACAGCCATTGATCAAACATGCTGTCAAGTTTGGTCTCAAAGCGCTGAAGTGCTTCTCAAATATCTTACTCCGTCAATGTAGTTGTACCGATAGTCTAAGCAAGGATCATTGGCTCCGAATACCAAAATGTATGCTGTTGGATAATAATAATAATAATAATAATAATAATTATTATTATTATTATTATTATTATTATTAATGAGACGAGACGGATCGCGAGCTACTCGAGTCTGACTCGATCAAAGCTCGGTCAACACTGGAGTCTGGACTCGGCTCGAGTACTTAACGAGCTCGAACTCGTTGAGCGAGCTCGAACTCGGCTCGAATCCTTAACGAGCAGAGTCGAGCTTAACACTACTCGGGCTCGACTCGGCTCATTTACACCCCTAATTGCAATATGGTTTGATTTTTATTCTTGGTCAAAAAGTAAAATTTTTATGGTGCTAGATCTACTATCACGCACCACTGCTTGAAAAGCATATATATTTGTTAGCTAAAATTTTATGGTTCTAGATCTACTATCACGCACCACTGCTTGAAAAGCATATATATTTGTTAGCATGCATGTCATAGTACATTATGGTTATCAATTGACACTTCAATCTTAGTTCCATTGGAGGCTGCTGTCTTTCAGATGAATAGATGGAGGGCACAACTTCAACATAAGACCCGAGGAAACCCTATATTTGATAGATGTGGGATCACACTAATTAATAGGGTTCAACCAAAATCTACATTTTGCATCATATTTAAACATGTGATGCTTATTTGGAATTAACCATCTGAATTGCTGTGTAGGAAAGTACGAGAGGCTGAACGATATAATTGGGCTGCTACAAGAGGGGTAAATGAAGAAATGCTTGTTGAGAACTTACCCGAAGACCTTCAGAGAGAGATAAGACGCCATCTCTTCAAGTTTGTTAAGAAAGTGAGCTTAATGAATTATACTCTTTCTGTGTACTGAATTTACTAAGCACAATTAAACTCTTTACACCCCCATGCTGCAAAATATCTTACTTGGACTCATTTGAAGCATACATCCTACTTGTCCTTTTATGAAAAACAGTTAGCTCACTTACTGAAGCAAGCAACATTAATTAGCTAAAGTCCAAAATCATCTCTTTTCACTAGAGGCATTAATGATAAGCGTGTACATGTGTGAATATTTAAGATATCTGGTTGACTTTGATGATTGCTAATACATTACAGAACTTGTGTGTACATGACATAAGTTAAAATTTGACTCGTTATACAATGACATTTTATATATCATCGCCTTTCATCAAAAGATCTTTCAAAGGATTCTAATTTGGTTATTGGTCGTAGCATGCACTTCAAATTACTTTATGCAATTACTTGTTCATTTTATATGTAATTTGGTCTTCCATAAACATGGAAACAATTTCAACAATTGGTCCTGTTGTGTGAAGAGATAAATGCTTACTTCAGAAAGTGGTATGCTCGAAAAACTTGTTATATTGTTGCCAGTGTCATGTTTTTCACATTTTCCTTTATCTTCTCTTTCCGAAGCTGGAACTTGGCTGATGGTTACTTGGCATATTTCCTTCCTAGTTACGCTCAGCTTTATGCATATGTGTGATAGATTTTTCTTGAAATTTACCTGAAAACATGTATGTGGTTTAAGTTCTTACTAATCTCAAAGGGTATATTCAGTCTACTGGATAATATGCTTCAACCCAGAAATTTTCTATATTTCAAGAAGTATAGATCTTTTAACAACTAGCATCTTTACTGTCCATTGAAAACTTCTAAACTGCGATATCTTGTTGTTCCAGTTGCCCTTCGTCTATAACTTTAGGCTCAGTATAATTGTGGTTTAACTCATATCCTCTTTACCAAATACCAGTAAGAATTTTTTTTTGGGCACAAGAATGTAATTATCTGTTTTAATCTTATTGCTGAACTTGACAGTATTTAATATATGTAATTGCAGTTTTAGTATATATTTTACTTGTATGGTTTTAGCACATTAGTAGCACTAGCGAATAAGAGTTTCGCTTGCAATACCAGGGGAAAAGGTGTAGCTACGTAACATCAACTTCTAGTTTTAGACATTTGTAGTGTCGAGAGAGGTAGAAGCTAATGAGACATGTTCTAGACCCTAGGAAATGGTGGAGGCTGAACAGGATTGCAATTCAGATAGACTAACCAAAGAAGCTGCTTGAGAAGATGAAGTTGACCCTTGTGTGTTGTGAAATAAAATGGTCAATTGTCTTATTCGGGTGGCTAAGGAAGTCCATGAGATTGATGAAGATTTTAGCCATAGGGTCAATGTTGAGCAACTTCAGTGTATAATTACAAAAGGAGTTGTCTTTTTGAAGGGAAAATCTTATATTTTGGTTGTAAGATCTGCTTTGTTATATAGTATGGAGTGTTGGGCTAACAAGAAGCAACATATACAAAAGATGAGTATAAGTGTGTAACCATGATGCGAATGCTAAGATGGATCTGTGGTAAGACTAGGAAGGACAGAGTTAGAAATGGGGATATCTGCCTCCAAGTTGGTTGGGACAGCTCCTATAGAGAACAAAGAGAGAAAATCATCTACGGTAGTTTAGTCAACTAGGACACAGATCAACGGAAGCACCTATTAGAAGAATGGAGCATATTGACCTTGCATGAACGGTTGAAGTGAAGATAAAAATAAGACATGTTTGGAATGATAGGATGAGGAGATTCGTGTATCCAATGGAAATCTTTCTATGTCTTGGTTCTTGTACCCAAAAATGCATGTCCGTGGGCTTAGGGTGAATGATGAAATTTTTTCAAAATGAGCGTGCCAAGTAACATCTTGATGATAATGTTGTCGTTGTCCCCCCCCCCCCCCTCCCCCACTACCCTTTTTCTTGTTCACATCTTTATGAAAATAGCTTCAATTAATGGAAGTATGCTAGTCCGCGGGCCTATGGCAGCGTTTTTTTTTTTTGCCATCCTTGTTAAGAACATTGACAATGGTAATGACTTGTACGAACCTTTTTTGTTAGAAACATGATTTACCAGGTTTCTTCTCATGAGAAATTCTACCTGCAAATGAATGTTTGCAGCATAAAGTCACTAGGATTATGTTGATTAATGATGTTATAAACACTGGGATAGTCTTTCAGAGATTCAAAAGATGTTTCATTCTGCAGGTTCGTATTTTTGCTCTCATGGACGATACTATTTTAGATGCCATCTGCGAGAGATTAAGACAAAAGATCTATATTAAAGGAAGCAATGTTTTGTCTCGTGGTGGTCTGATTGAAAAGATGGTTTTTATTGTGCGTGGGAAAATGGTAAGTATAGGAGAAAATGGAATCGAAGTTGCCTTATCTGAAGGGGATGTCTGTGGGGAGGAGCTTCTCACTTGGTGTCTTGAGCATTCTTCAGTAAACCGAGGTATTACCATGATTCCTAACTTTAAACATTAACTTTATCTGCAAGCCAAAGATATTGATATGGTCACTGTGGCAGATGTGAAGAAAATCAGGATTCCTGGACAGAGGTTGCTTAGTAACCGACAAGTTAGATGCCTTACAAATGTTGAAGCATTTTCCCTTCGGGCTGCAGACCTAGAAGAAGTTACCAGTCTGTTCTCTAGGTTCTTGCGCAATCCTCGTGTTCAAGGAGCCATAAGGTTATTTTCATGTCAATAGTTTGATAAATTAGTCTGTGCATATTCTTCTTTGTTTTTTTGTGCTCTTGCATGTTGACATTAGCGTTTTGTTTAATTTTATCGAGTAATGCACTATATCTTGATCTCTCATTTACCCTAAACCTTAAATATGATTATTTAGCACACTCAAAAGTTTATGTACAGAGCTAAATACATTGAATTGAATTTGGTGTTAGGAAACTTACTATCTTAATGCCACTTCAGTATGCATTGGCTCGAATTTGCAGTGAAGAATATGGGGTTTAACTTTATGGTAAAAACATGCATTCCCCAATTTCTACCAAAAGTTGGTGTGACCAATTCTGCAGACATTTTGTGAGTAAGAGCTACTAATTAATAGCTGCTTGTGTATTTGATGAAAGTGTTGTTTTGACAGATATGAATCACCATACTGGAGAAGCGTTGCAGCAACTCGAATTCAAGTGGCATGGAGATACAGGAAAAAACGTCTCAACCGTGCCGACACCTCTCAATCCGTGTATTATTCGGGATAGAAAGTATTTCAGCTTTTGCATTGTACAAATGTAATACAGGTAGTTATATTAAAATACACAGCCGTCCTTGTAGGAATTTGTTGGTAGTTTATATGTAAGTTGTGTATGTAAACCCATGTAAAGGTCCCAAGTCTTAGCATGTCGTAATCTCATGTATCTTGAATGAAGCAGTGAGTTGAGTAATTTATTTATATGAAAAAACTTAATTGCACGGTTCATTTAAATTAGATTGTTTATTTCCTTTGTTCTTCACTTAGAAATAGATGATAATCACATATCAGCTATTCTAATCAATCATGTATCACTCTAGATATCAAACAATGGACCTTATATGTACAAAATAATATTAAAGACAACTCCGCAACACTTTTTCCATCAATTAAAGAATAAACAAATAGTGTTCCGGGTCTGTTCTGATGTTTATCCAAATGAGTATTATCATGGGTACAATTTCCCCCTATTAAGTTTAGGAGTTTTATAACGAGGCACAAATATGATTATCTGGTTAATGAAATCATACCTACAACGCTTCTCCAAGTAAATAATATCGATGTTGTTTTCAGGCACAAAGATCTTTCCTTTGGGCCAGGCGAAGTAAGATATGTTGATCCAAGTAGGCATTCCAACCTACAAGCAACCTGCATCCGATGTGTATAAATGTTTAAGGGTAATTATTACACGCACAAATGTTTGTGGAAATTTTGTTTACACATTTTTTTTTTGTATTTATGGGTAATTATTTGATACACTAGCGGTAAAAACTAAAAGTTTCCACAAGCGTCTTAGTTTTAGGGTTTAGAGACTTAGTTTAGGGTGTATGATTTAGGGGTTTAGATGTATGAGTTTTGAATTTAGGGATAGTGGTTGAAATTTATAATTTAGGGTTTATAGATTAAAACCTAAATTCTCACCATATTACTCTAAAAACTAAACCCTAACATCTAAATCTTAATTTCTAACCCTAAACCCTAAATTCTAACCACTATCCTTAAATTCTAAATCCCTACACCTAAACCAATAAACCCTACACCCTAAACTAAGCCCCTAAACTCTAAATTTAAGGCACTTATGGAAACTTTTAATTTTCACCGCTAGTGTATGATAATAATTCTTTATTAAATAGAGAAGTATTATATTCTCATACCGAGATTTAAATCCATACAAAATAAAATAATATGAACATCTTTAATCACTAAGCCAATTACTAGATCTCGATAGAACACTATCTCTTTGTCGATTCAAAACGACTTATATTCGTTATTATCTTAATCCACCGCACCCTGGGTTGATCTTGACACTCAACTTTAGAAGGGTAATTAGAGATTTTTTTTTGAAAGAATCTTTATATATATAACTAGGGGTGAGCGTTCGATCGAGTCAAGTCGAGTCGAGTCAAAATTTTTTGAGTTATTCGAGTTGACGAGTTATATTTTACAACTCAAACTTTATTTGAAATTTTTTCGATTCGAGTCGAGTTTAAGAAGTTCGAGTCTAGTCGAGTTTTCGAGTTCCTATAAAAATTTAACTGTAATTATTTATCATGTTATAGTAGGGTTTGATTCCAATTTAAACTCCTTTCTCTAATCATATAAGATATGCACATATATATTTTTTCATATGAGACAATATTTCTTCATATTTTTATATATCAATATGTATATGGGTTTTATTTTGATGCACAAGCTGTGTAAATTTTTTTTACACAATCCTTTTATAAAATTTAAAATCTAAATCACAAACCCTAGCAACGTAAACCCTAAACCCTAAACTCTAAATTCTAACCATAAACCTTAAATTATATACCCTACATACTAAACCCCAAAACCATAAACCCTAAAATTAAAGGGCTTGTGTAAACTAAAGTTTACACAAGCTTGTGCATCAAAATATTTTCCTATGTATATATCATAAAAAATAGAGGGACTCGTCTCGAACTTAAAAATAAATCCACTAATTACTAAAAATTTCGAGTTATTCGAATTTTCATTTTACAACTCAAATTTTATTTGAAATTTTTTCGAGTTATTTGAGTTTATAAAATTTCGAGTCGAGTCAAGATGAGTCGAGTATTTTCGAGTCAGTCGAGTTATTCGATTTTTTCGAGTCGAGTCGAGTTATTCGATTTTTTCGAGTCGAGTTTTGCTCACCCCTATATATAACACAAAATTTTAATAATAAATTTTGTCAGTGTTTTTCACTATATAAATACATAGTAATAATTTTTTTTAAAATTTTAATAAATTGATTACAATTTTTCAATATTTAAAGAGACTTAATGACGATTTAATAAAATTAAAGAGACAAATGATAATTTATCAAAATTTTGTGGGGGCATGGCCTCCACAAGCCCTCACATAATTCCGCCTATTCACAGTTCCATTTTTCTTTTTCTTATTGATTGTTTTGTTTGATAAATAGTAAACTTTATTATCCAAAGAAAACAGAAATGTGCTATTAAATCATATAATAAACAAGAATAAAACACTACATTTTTTTATTGATTGTTGGCCTGATGAGTTCATGGAAAATTGGCAATGTGCTACTTAAGCATAACTAAGAAACTATTTTTAATAGTGTAAATATGATTATAAGGTAATATTTGTTTATATATTTTTAATTTTTTTAATAAAATACACACTTTATAGACAAAAACGATTGAACCCGAATTTTTTAAGATGAACATCATTCGCTTTTCTACTAGGACCACTTATCAGGTTCACTAAGAAACTATTTTTTAATAGTATAAATGTGATTATAAGGTAATATCTGTTTATATATATTTTTAATTTTTTTAACAAAGCACACACACTTATAGACAAAGTGATTGAAACCGAATTTTTTAAGATAAACATCATTTGCTTTTCCACTAGGATCACTTATCAGGTTCACTAAGAAACTATTTAATTCTATTTTTCAATGCATATAACTATTGAAAATGTTTTTTTTTACCTCAAATAAATTGTTAAACATTTTAATACTATATACAAGAAAAAAATATAAAATGTAACGATTAAATAAAGGCAAATATAAATCGTGTAAACACATATAAAACTAAATGATTTGACATTTTTGTAAATGATCTATCAATTTATGCGATAATTTGTGGTTGGAGAAAGAATTCATATTTCTTTTCTGAAAATTTTATATTAATATAAAGATGATCGACCCATAAACTTTAGGGTCAATCCCTTTTTTTATTACTTTGCTCCTGGTTTTAAAGATATTTATAAAAGAAAAAAGGGAAGATTTTGAGTAATAAGTCAATTTCATAACTTGTGTATAGGAGAACTTTAGATCTGATCTAAAAGTTATGACCTAATTCAGAATGTTACCGAGTGAAAATAAAAATTTAAATTTCAAAAAATAACAATTTAACCGTTCAAAACCAAATATTAGTTAAAAGTCACAATTCAAAAAATAAATAATTTACAGGATAAATTACTATAAATCAGTAACAATTTAGAAATTTGAGAATCTTCAAGTGATGCCAAATCTATGTTTTTTTTAATTAAAGGGCACCTTCCATGAGCCTCGTTAAAAAAATTTTCGGGTGGAGAAAAAAGAGTGCTCATGTAAGGCGATCAAACAACTTACAAAACTAAAAAAAAACTCAAATCCCACCTATAGAATCCGACATGACAACATCCCTAACCTCCATCGGAGGCTCAAGAAATCTATAACACTCTAAGGGAAGAGCTTTAGGCAACTTCGCCATCTTGTCCGCAATGAAATTTGCCTCCCGACGAACCCAATTAAAACTAACCTTCCAATCCCTCGATACCATATCCGCAAGGTGCACACGGAGATTGGATGAAAGGCACAACGGATCACCCATGCTTAAGCCTTCAAAAACGCTTTTGTTATCCGTCTCAACGATAACACGACTAAAACCAAAAACCCAAGTCGTCGCTAGCCCCTCATAAACCGCCCACACTTCTGCTTCAAAGGCCGAACAAGCAATGATTTTCTTCGAAAACCCAAATTTCCATTGCCCCGCCTCATCGCGTCCCAAACCACCACAAAACGTCAAACCCGAATCCAACGTCCGAGCCCCGTCTACATTGATCTTTATCCATCCCCTTGGGGGCGCTGCCAACCTACCAAATTCACCCCCCCCCCCCGCTCCAACAACCCGCCCCTGCGCGGCACGGACATTCGTCTGGCCTGCCTCACAACAAAGGTGTCGTGCATGCTGCAGGATATCCTGCACGCACCACTCCGTCTCAAAAACCATTGCGTTACGACGCTGTCACGCTAGCCACACCAAACAGCCAAACAGCATATCCCACTCGGCCCCTACACGCGGGAAGCAGCACCCAGCCGACAGGTTAACTGTCAGCCATTGCTGAATCGGTAATGTAAAAAATGCCGCAGCCGTCTCCAGCCGAATCACTTGCAGCCAAATCACTTTCATCATCCCACAGTCCCTAAGCACATGGGCGATATCTTCCACAGCAACCCCACACAAAGAGAAACTCGGATCGTCGGCAATATGGCGACGCACTCGCTCTGCATTAGTCATAAGACGCCCATGATATATTAACCAAAACAACATGCGCACCCGTGGAAGCCCTCGATACTTGGCAATCATACGCCACATTGGATCCCTCGACACCACCACATGATCCCTTCGAACCTCATATGCTGATCGAACTGTAAACTTGCGATTTACCTCCAAAGACCAACCCGGACGATCGGCTACACCCATCACACTTGGTGGTTTCACTGCGGCAATTCCTTGTATGACATTCAAAGGTAAGGCAGTACCAAGCTCGCCCCACTTCCAATCTCCATTATAATCGACCATGTCCCTGACACTCACGTCATCAAGCGCACTCACATTTCCTATTGGAGCATACTGCCGTAGAGGACCCAGATTATCTACCCAAGCGTCATCCCAAAAACGAACTCTGTGCCCATCACCAATGTTCCACATTATGTTCCGACAAAGGTCATCCCACACCAGCTTAATTCCTTTTCAAATCCTTGACCCCGGTTTATCCGGCAGGGCCATCGACATCTCATCATAAATTCTATACTTGGATCGAAAAGCACGAACCCAAAGCTTGGTTGGTTCAGAAAGCATAGTAAATCCTAATTTCAGCAAGAACGCCTCATTTTGGGTATCTATCCGCTTGAAACCCAAACCTCCATCTTCAATTGGGGAACAAACCACATCCCAACGCACCACATGCAACCTCCTACTATCACTATCATGGCCCCAAATAAAATTCCAAATTAGGCATTCGATCTCATCACAGACACTTTTGGGCAACCTAGTCGATTGCATCGCATACATCGGAATAGAAGCGAGGACAGCTTTAGCTAGAACAATGCGACTAGCAAAAGACAACAACCTTATCTTCCAACCCGCCAACCTGTCAGTCACTTTCTGAATTAAGTATCTATACGTTTCTTTCGTAACCCGACCATGCAGAAGAGGTACACCCAAATATCTCCCAAGATCCGACACACACTGAAACCCAAAAGAACTACTGATATCCTCCTTACTAGAATTATCCACATTTAGAGTGTCAATTAATCTGAAATTGATAAACAGTAAATAAAAATTGAGCTATATATAGTGCCCAGTGTGGTCTTTTAAGTGCAAAAAGTAACGGTTGGTGGGTAGGCCTCAAACACAAATATATTCTTCATCTTTTACTTTTCTCACTCACATCACACACATATATATTCGATCTACAGGCCAAGCGACTTTTTAGAGTTTAAAGATTTAGTTATATATACAAGCAGAGAGTGTAGTGGAAGTGGTAATTGAAGTTGAGATATAGCCAAGTGGGTGTGGAAGATGGAAGAAAAGAGTGGTGAATATAAGAAAGGGCTATGGAGCGAGGAGGAGGACAGGATCCTGATGGATTACGTAAGGAAGCATGGCAAAGGCAAATGGAATCGGATACCAAAAGTTACAGGCCTCAAGAGATGTGGCAAAAGCTGTAGGTTGAGGTGGCTCAATTATCTTAACCCTGGTGTCAAGCGTGGCGGTTTCTCCGACCAGGAGGATGATCTTATCATCCGCCTTCATAATCTCCTCGGCAACAGGTGGTCACTCATAGCTGGTCGGGTTCCCGGAAGAACAGACAACCAAGTCAAGAACCACTGGAACACTCATTTGAGCAAGAAGCTAGGGATCAAAAACCACAAAAACAAGCCCGCCGCTAGTTCTTCGCAATCACACCATTCAATTCCAAAGTGCAGAGATGATGCAACCAGTAGTGGCACTGGCAGCCAAGAGATGGAGTCTTGGTTTTGGCAGTGCTGTAATAACAATGACCTCCATTTCAATCTGCATACACCTACCACCGTCAATGTGTTGGAGCTACTAGACCACGACATGTCTCTTGATTTTGTTTCCCATGCCCTCTAATCTTCCTTCCTTTACTTTGTTTGCTTTTTACTTGTACTTTGGATTGGTTTGGTTAGGTTTGGTTTGGAACATATATCATATTATTAATTTCTCTTCTTTATTGTTACATCATATGGTTTGGAGTATAATAACTTATAACCAGTCCTTCGTTCCCTTTCAGTTCAGATCATGTTTGAGATTCGTAGCTCTTCTTTCCAATAATGTGTCTCGAATGTTCGAACCTTTCATCTGATGATATAAGTGAATACCACCTAAACTTGAATGTATTTTAGTCAACAAAGGCATTAGAGAACTTGAAATGTGCTACATATATGAATTGAAAGAAAAAAAAGGCTTCAAAATATTATTAAACCTTGTAGTGTATATTGAGACACATTGATCCCTAATAATGAAGCATATGGGTACCAAAACAAAAAGTAAAATAAGAACCAATGAAACTAATTATTTATAATGACACCCATTGAGTTTATCTATGCATCTTATGGCCTTTTTCATTGCATTTACCCTTCCTTTTTTTTATCTTCTCCTTTTAATTATCTTTGTTTTGTTCTACCTTAGGGTAGTCTATTGCATGTTGGCTGCTATAGTTGTAAATGAGACGAGACAAATAGTGAGTTATTCGAGTTTGATTCGGTTAAAATTTGACTCGAATTCTTAACGAGCCAAGACGAGCTACTCAATACCCGACTCGAAAAACTCGTGAGTTGCTCGAAAATATAATATATTACATTATATTGGTTAATTAGTTAGGATTTAATTTTAGGGTTTGGGGTTAATTCAAGATTTAGAGTCTGGTTTGAGATTTAGAGTTAGGTTAGGTTAACAATGGTTGATAGGTTTTTGGGGAATAAGGTTTAACAAATCAGGGTTTAGTTCGAGCTTGAGCTCCAATTGTTTTTTCGAGTTCAATTGAGTTTGATAACTTTGAGCTCGCGAGCTTTCGAGTCGAACTTGAGTTTGATATTTTTAAGCTCGTAAACTTTCAAATTGAGTCGAACTTAGCCTTGAGCATTTTAAGTTCGAGTTAAACTTAACGATATTCAAGCTCGACACAACTCGTTTACACTCCTATCGACTGCTCCTACAGCTACTGAAATTTCAAATAAAAACACTTTTCCATTCCTCCACTTGTGATCATTCTCTTTAGTATTTGTAAAAATGATTGACATAAATAAATAAATAAAACACAATACGTATATGTTGATGCTGAAATTTATGAAAACAAGGCAAGGGGGGAATCTTTGCTTTTGTTTTATAAAGATGGTAGAAATCCCAGATTGCATGAAGACAAGAAGAAAAAAGGGGAACATAGGAAAGATAGATCCATCAAAATTCATGCAACAAAGGATTTGATGTACACAATCAATGGCCTATCTGCCCTCAAGTAGAAGTGATGATGGGCTTTCACAAATCACATTACATCACATTCACATTGTCGAATTATCAGATACAGCCAAATAAGACAACTTTGCCTTTGAGTGTCCATCCCCACTACACACTAAAATCAAATGATTGTTCCTTTTGAAAAGAATGTCACACTCATAAAGTCGCCTTTTCCCTTCCTCTTCTCACCTTCATGATCTAGACTTTACAAATTTAATTCGAGAACCGAGATTCGAACTAATTTTTTAATTTGATATTTGATATGGATTTGAATATGATAGTTTAAATTTGAACCGAATTCAAAGTAGATCATATCGAACCATAACTGAACCAAATTTTAGTTCAATCGAAAATCAACCCAAATAAAAAATAACCGAAACCGAAAATCAACCCGAACTAAAAGTAATCCGAATTTAATTTGCTCAAATATATATGTTTTATTCTCGTTTTGTATTATATTACTAATTAATAACTTTAGTAGGATGGAAATCGTCTACCCCTAACTATGCCTCCATTGGTTTTCCCATTTTAAAATAGCGAATTTAGGGTTTGAGGTTTAAGATTGAGGCTTAGGGTTAGGGTGTAGGAAATTAGGGGTAGGGTGTATTTTTAGGGTTTAGGATTTAGGGTTTAGGATATAAAAATTAGGGCTAGAGCTTAGAATTTAATTTTTAGGTATTTTTTAGTAGGAGCATATAAAGAGGCATGGTTAGGGGGCAAAAGATTTTTACTCCCTTTAGTAATAGCTTAATGGTTTAATATCATTTTTTCTACTTTAAAAGATCATATTCATATATTGACTCAAATAAAAAACTGAACGATCTGATATTGACCCATCCCGGAGAAGCAATCGAATATATATTGACCCGGACCGAAAATTAACTGATATGTTATTGACTCGACTCGAAAATCAACCGATCTGATACCCAACTCGAAATAACGTAGACCCGCACTAAATCCGAATCAGACCCGATCTGAATTGAATCTAAACCGAAAGTAACCCAAACCAAAAATCAATTCGAACCGAAATAACCCAATCCGAATCCGAACGAACCGATTTCTGCCTTTCATCCCACTCCATATCTCGTTTTATTTTCAAAGACATACTCATTCATACATGAGAAAGGCATGCATCCATAGCAAGTAAAAAGCAAAAGTGGGTTTTTTTCCACATCAAACATCTCTCCATTTGTAATTAACCTAACATCAGATAACAAAAGGAGAGGTTGTTTTAGCAATAGCAGGTTGATAGTGATTATGAATTTGAAGACAAAAGGTAAGGAGATTTGAGATATTATAATATTAGCTGATAAAACAGATAATTATGAAAGTAATCTGCGTTTTTTTGGTTGGGTGAAGATTAATCTTTGTTATCTCATCTCCTAAGGAAATGGTTGCCATGATTGGGACGCACATTGTGTAATTATAAATTTTAAAGTAGTGGAGGACACTGGGCGGCTCTATATAACCCATTAAACTGTGTCTTAGTTAAGACTTAAGCAGATGTTGCCATCAATGTTGGGAAATGGAAATCAAATTAAAGATTATATACATGTGCTTGCAGCTTGCATTTGCCTGTGCTATCTACTTGATTGCTGCATAATGCCATTTTTGCTGGGGAAAAAAATCTCCCTCTCATCATTACTCATTTATTGGGCTGACGAACATGAGTTCGTGGTGGAGGAACTCGGGAGTCTATCGTATAGCAGAGTTTCTATATTTAACATCAACCAAAAATGTTATCAGAAGTAACAAGTATCGATATTTGAACCAATCTAAAATGTTATCAAATGTAACATTACAAGTTGGTGAATAATATTTTAAAATTTTCTTTTTGTAACATTTTAGTTTGTACCGCATCTGTACCGTAACACTAATGTACCCAAAACTTAGCCTGAGGAACTGGATCAGGAAAAAAAGGGACTCTAGTTGTAGAAATTCATACTTTAGATTCTAAGGAGATGTAAGATTAGGGTTCAACCCAAAATCATTCTTAATATTAAACGGAGGAAAATAATAAAGACAAAATAATTATTGAGAATATATATTTTTTGAATATACTGGTGTGATTAAATGATAGTATCTGTTTAATTTTTTAGTCCTTTAATAAGGCACACACATGACACACTATGCACATATGTTGTTTGAATCCGAGTCACTTGAATGGAACACACCATCATTTACCACTGAAATCACTTCAAGGATTCGATTGTTGAGAATATTAAACTCAAATGAAACATATTATTAATTTTATAATATGCATTAACTTTTAGGTCTTGATTATTTTGTAGCGTTTTCAAATTTATATTTCTATAAGCCTTAAAAATGAAGGTATAAATCTGCAGTGATCTTTTAGATGTTACAGTAGTAAGTAGCTAGTAACTATATTAACTAAACTCATACTTAATCAACACTACACTTTTGTATTATTGTTGATATTATCAAAAGTAAACCAATATGAGTTTAACTTCAATTCAAATAGTTATAAACTAACCCAACAAGTCTTCTAACTCCTTAAAAAAATTAATTAGGCATCTTCAAAAATTTTAAAATTTATATTTTTTAATATTGACAATTAAATTTTTAATTCGACCCCTTCAATTTTTTTGTCTAATAATCTAAATTCTTATAAATTTAAATATTAGATAAATTAAGTATTGTTTTTCAATTTTAAATTTAAATACTTAATAAATTTTTATATTTTTAAAATTAAATAATTTAACTCATCCTGACATTTGATCCTAGCTTCGTTACTGTATGTTGGTCACTTGGTCTGATCCTCGACAAGTATAGTCAGCAAAATGGTTGGCTGTGGCATAAATGTGACTCATTGTGCGACTCCGTCAAAGTAAGGACAAAAGTGGGTTTGATGTTTGTATTATTTAGGCCCAATACACAGTGTATCTCAGTTTACACCTTAATGTCTTTTTTTTTTACCGAACAAACTTTACCCGAGACTCTAGATTCGTATTAATTTATACAATTCGAAAATTGATATTGACTCAAATATGATGACCTAAATTTGATCTGAAATAAAGAAATAAATTAAATCGAATCGCAACCAACCCAATTTTAGTTGAATCGAAATGGACCTGAATCGATTTTTAACCGAACCGAAGACAACCCGAAATAAAAAAAATATATTAAAAGAAATAAAGAAAGATGAATGTGAACTACCGCACAACTCACTAAAAAGTCATATATAAGGGTGTAAAAAACTGACCCAACCTAAAAATCCAACCGAAACCAATTGATCCAAAGATTGACCTAAATCCAAATATTGTTAAATTATACTTCTGAGTTCTGGCCAACATTGATAACTATGCAAAATATCTATGTTTCATACTTTCTTACTATGATATTTGCTTGTTTTTAAGCTCAATTCATGACATCTAGGTTGCATTTAGTTCATATAGTTGTATTTTATTTTATAGCTTTGGTTGGCGTAGGATAAATACAAAATGGGTGCTACTTGAGAAGTGTTTGGTCTGGCTTCGTAATGTGCAGGTGAGCAGGGTAAAGCAGTTAGAATTGCCATAGCATTTTGAACTAAAAAAGTTGGGTGCAAAAAAAGATAAAACACAAAGAAGATATTTTCCAGCTCACTTGTGAGAACTCCTTTTTTGTCTCTAGTGCCAAGCGTGTGTTAGAGAATATTCTTTGAAATCGCAAAGAAATATGTAGGGCACAAAACTCTAAGAGGCTCCACTATATAAAGGACAAGATGCCCTCATTTGAAAAGAGGGGAGAAGGCGTGAAAAAGTGTCTTAAAGGTTCGGGAAAAAAAAGAGAAAGACAATTCTTTTTCATCTTCTTCTTTAATTTGGTGTCCTCCATTGTTTAAACTCCAAAGGGTGATTTTGCTGGCCTTGAGAGAGAAAGCAAACCTAGAGCAGTTCGTGATAGTCCATCGCAGATCGGAAGTTCCTCTTCCTTTCTGTTTGCTTCGACATTTCTATATTTTCTAGATATGGATTGTATGAACGAAATGATGTTAAATTTTTATTGCCCATCCACGAACTGATTTTAGGTGGTTTGGATTTGTTTGGATGCTTTTGTTTTTAAGTTTCTTTATTGATTGTTTATGCTTTTCAGTTTTTATCTATGTTTTGCCTATGATTGTTATTTTCCTAAGGTTGTAAGAGCCTTCGAGAGTTGACCTTCCTTCAGGTGTGAAATTAGGTTAGTGGTCGAGGGAGATGACCTTAGATCCACGTAGGCAGTAGAGCTGGCTACTGAGAGGCACAAATCTAACCCACCTTAGAGATAAGTGATGAATTTTAACGGCTAAAAAGGATAGTACTTCGTGGGTAGGGGAGTGTGGGGGTTTGTAACACCCGGGTTTAGGGGTCGGGTGAAAATAATATTTTAATATTATTTCGGGTTCGGTTTTATAATTTAAATAATAAAATATTTTCATGGGCCTCGGGATTTCAAAATGGTTAAGGCTATGTTGGGCCTATCTCTTGGGTCCAAAATCCATGGATTTTAAGAGAGGTGGGTTTTGGCCATTCATTAATGGCATAGTTGTAAATATTATTTTTGGGTGATTTAAAAATAAAACAAAAGATGAGAATGTGCTCATCTTCTTCCTCACTTCCAATTTTTCAAAACCAACGACAAAAAGGGGAGAGCTTCCCCAAGCTACTATTCCATTTCTTTCCTCCTTCGTTTCAACTCGGTTTTGAAAGGTAAATATGTTTTTGACTTGGCATTGGTTTCCTTTACATTTTGGTACCATTAGATTTCATAAAAACTATGTATTTTGCATTTGGGTTTTTCAAAGTCTTAGGTCAAAGGTTGAAGCTTTATGATTATTTATCAAAGCTTTTGATTTATTATGATTAGATATGTTGTTTGCTACCCATAAGGTCCAACATAGATGATTTTTACATGATTTTATACATATTCCCGAATTTGGGTTTTGGTGGGTTTTTAGGAGGGTTTTTAAATGAATTTTGAGTATGGTTTGTGTTGCAATTTGAGGGTTGATGTTAGAGTAATAGTTGGGGGCTGTTTTGGAAGCATTTAAATGTGCTAAATGTGTTGAAATCACAAGTTGTGGGCTGGGTATAAGGGCTGCTCGGGTTTGATGATTTTGGGGTTGTTCATGGCTTGAATTCATATGTTTATTGTTTGAATGGTGTTTCGGGTTTGCCACATTAATTGGTGAATTGATTTGAGGTTGTTTTGATTGTGTTGAGGTGATTAGAAGCGAGATTATGTGTTGGTGAAGCCTTGGGAACAAATCCGGAAACTTGAAGACTTTGGTTGCTTGGTAATTGAGCTTGGAGGTGAGTGGTTAAATATTTTTAAAATGGTTTTGAGTGTTTGGTTCAAGCATGTGAACCTAGGATGGGCTTGGTAAACCCACCTAGAGTTGGGATTAGAGTGGTAGCCTAATCCCAAGCTTTGATTAGAGACTTTGGTTGCACTCTTTAATGGTTGTTTATGCCTCGTGTTAAATTGTGATGGTGTTGGTTATGTATATGTTGTATACATATATGTTGAGGCATGTTTGATGCATTGTTATATGCATATTGATGATAAACATGAAGGGGATATATATGTATGTATGAAATATGATGTGATATTAGAATTAATGATATACATGTAGTGTTGACATGTGAAATGATATTATGAGGTGGTTGTGTGATCCGAGGATCATGGTGAGTACATGCTAGGCATGGAAATGTGGTTTGTGCATGACGGCGAGTCATGGTGAGTACGTGTTAAGCACGAAAGTTGTTGTGGAATGATATTGTGAAAGATTAATGAAATGTGTAGTATTGGCACTAGTATGCTTGGGTACAAATGATCGATCATTAGGATGTTTAGTGTGCACACGTGAGTCAAAATGCGCGCGTGGTCTTGATGATGGTAGTCATCAAGATGGAGTACGGGTTCGTCCGGAAATCTTCTTATATATGTTAGTCGGTGATGAGTGGAATCCCATCGACGGGCGTGAGGATGAGTGGAATCCCCTCCGCGTGAAACGAGGCGTAAGGATGAGTGGAATCCCCTCCGCGCGAACGGCGATGAGTGTAATCCCACCGTCAGGTAATAGTTGTGCTGTTGGATGTGAGTTCCAACGGTTATCCGCGTATTCGAGTCATAGCTAGGTGCCAATACGTATTGTGGTTTATGTTGCCAATATGTGATTATTTGTGAGCCAATGTGATTTGGGATGTGTTGCTAACATGGTTTAATATGTGTGATTACATATGTTGTGGATTTAAACATGTTGGGCATGGCATGATATTGAATATATGTTCATGCATCATGTGTAGATTGGCTTATGTGGATCAAAGGTAAGATCATGCATTATACCTTGGTTGTAAGCTCATGCTTGAACCCTGCATTGTCGAGGTTTGTTTTATGAGCTTACCCTCACTAAGCTTTTATGCTTACATTCCTTTTTGTTCGACAATGAAGATCAGTAGCTTGTGGGTGGCAAGGGCAAGGAAAGGCCTCCAAGTGTTGCTTACGGTTAGCTCAAGTATGATATTTAAATTGAAAGATTGTAATAGTAAAGCAATGGGATAGATGTCGTTATTTGAGCCTTTGAAGCATGTTATGTTGGTTGTTAGGAGCATGCTAGACTTCATCCATATGTTGTATTGATTTGGCTTTTGGGTTGTATGCTTTGCTTGTGAACCATGTTGGATTTGCTTATCTTAATTTGTCTAAGTGTTGGACTTGTTGAAGTTTGATGCCCTTTTTAAATGCCATGTTGGATGGCTCATCTCGTGCCTTGTATGATTTGAATATGTTTTGCCAAAGGATCCATGCCTCTAGTTCATATTTATAAATGTTGAGTGCTTCGTGGGGTCGTTTAGGCCCTTTAGATTTGTCGAGAAATGCCTAAGTCTGGCTTTTGAGGGTTGCAGACAGCCCGTGTTTCGAAACGAGCTGGGCCGTTTCTGAACGGGTAAGGCTTCAGGGACCCCGTATCCGAACGCGTTTCGATACGGTTTGGCCACTGTGAGCCCTTGTTCTGATACGGGTTTCGGAACACTTTGGCTACTGGAAATCTGAGAAATTGCAGAGATGAAAGCGTTTCGGAACGAGTCTAAGGGTTTCGAAACGGTCAAAATCTCATTGACCACGAGAAGTTGACCGTTGAGGGTGTTTCGGAACGGTTGACCTCCGTTCCGATACGGCCTCATCGTGTGGGCTTGGGGCCGTTGACCAAGTCAAGGCGTTTCGATACACCTTGTGTGTGTTTTAAAACGGCCTGCCTAATAATCTAAAATGGACCGTTTTGCATGTGCTGTTCGAATGATCGTTTTATGAATGCTTGTGTTCCCGCTGACGTGTCTCACATAGGACAATAGAAATGCATATAGACAAGATAAATAAAAGAAATTTTCTAGGGTTGTTAACCGAGGGGGAACCTTAACGGGTTTCGCTTCGGTTTTCCCCGTGTGGCCCACTCGGACCGGTCAAGCGTCCGGACTGGGACGAGGGGGTTACATTTGTTGGTATCAGAGCCTAAGGTTTCCGAGACCTTGGGCAGGTAAGTGAGGTAAGTTAAGTTCTTATGTTGAATTGCACGGTGTTTGCTTGCAATGTAAGCATGTTGCTTGTTATTCGAGTATGCTACGATGTGTGATTGTTTGATTGGGAATGTATGTTGCTTGAAGCATGTTGAGTAGAGTCTCATTGCTTCTATTACATCGGAAAAAGAGATCTTTAGTGAGGGAATCATACTTGAGCCACTTGGACCCTTTCCTTTGCTAACCCAGTTGTATGTTAATGTGTTGTTGTTGTTGTTGATTTATTGTTTTTAGTAAGTTTGAGGCCAAGGCGTGGGCCGTAAATCGGTAAGTAAAGTTGTGGTTTCTGAAATGTGGATGATGATGGGGGAGTCCATCGCCATAGTCAGAGAAGCATGGTCGTACCGGAGTTGAGGTACAATCGGTTTGTTTAAGGCAGTGTGTACGTGGGTTGATTCCTGTTGATGAAGGACAATGTGATCGTTTCTGGTATTAGTTAGTAAAAAGAAGAGAAGACATGTGAGAGAGGTTCAGAGTAGTATCGATGTTGTAATAGATAAGCCTTGGTACAGTTTTGGGTTTGTTTCCTCCGGTTGATTCTGAATCTGTACTTCTGTATGTTGTTAGCATGTATACAAGTTTGAATATGCTTGGTGAAGTGTTAGGGGTGGGTATGAGTACCTTAGTTCTTTAGGCAAGATCAAGATAAGGGTCTCGTGTGAGTAATCTGGAATTCGGAAATGTTAGTTGGTGATCGTTGGGATTCAGCCTATGGTTTTAATACAAGACAGCCAGTCAGTATCCGTGAATGGAAATCGAATTGTGCGATTGGGCCAGTGTGCGTCTGAGTTGCCTCCCAGCAAGAAGGAGAGATGAAGTCACTTCCGATATAGTTGAGCCGAGAAGAAAGTCTTGAGCTTTAACTTCAGATTGTTTGGTAGTGGGATGTTTTGATCCCTCAGGACCGATGTTATAGAACAAGTTCAAGCGTGATTATTTGTGTGTGATCAGAATTAAATTTTGAAGTTTCGAGATGCTCTAAGAACAATTTAGAAGAGTCAGATTTTGTTGAAGAACCGGCTTGAAAAACGAGAGGACCGAAGACTATCTCTGTTGAGATTTTAGACGTAGGGACACATGTGACTAAACCTTCTGGTGAGATAGTAGTGGTCAGAAAGATGTACGGAAGATGTTGGTTGATGGTTTAGGGTTACGCGATTCTAGTAGATGAGAAGAAATTGTCTTTTCACGGTTCCGATGTACCTTTTGGCATGGTTTAACTTGTAGAACACAGAGTTAGGGTATACGTTGAGACAAAGAGAGAGTCGCCTTGAAGTTGCAGATTACTGTGAGACTGTAGTGGTAGGTGAGAATGTGAACTTCTTATCGAATGTTGATCTAGCTTTAGAGGTCAAAGATTGATTGAGTTTAGTTGGCAGGCTTACCTAGCAAATGTGATGGATTTGATTTTCGAATGAAGATTAGACCGCAGAATGTTAGAATAGTTTGTGTTTTCCTAGAAGTGTTTACAAGAATTACCTGGTTTGTCTCCTGATAGAAAAGAAGAGTTTGTTATTGATACCGTCTCCGAGTTTGCTTCTGCTTTGATTTCTCTGTATCTTATGGTTCCCGAAAGAATTGAGAGTGTTGAAGAATCAACTATGAGTTTGTTAGACCTTAGATTCATTAGGCCTAGTACACCATCTTAGAGTACGACAATGTAATTTTTGAAGAAGAGAGAAGACAATACAAGAATGTGTTTAGATTTCAGACAGTTGAAACAATTGACAGTGAATAATTAGTATCCATTTCCGAACATCAGTGATTTGTCGATCAGTAGTGTGTGCTTCAGTCTTTTCGAAGATTAATTTGAGATCCGATTTCTACCAGTTGGAAGTGAGAGAAGTTGAAGTATTGAAGACAGCTTTTGGGGCAAGATGTGATCACTTTGAGTTCCGAGTTATGCCGCTTTGTTTGACTAGTGTGTTAGTTACTTTTATAGAGTTGTCGAGCAGAATGTTTCCCGAGTTCCTTAATCAGTTTTTAGTAGTTCTCATGTATGATACATGGATATATTCACGTACCGAAGAAGACCATGACAAGCTTTAGAGTTAGTGTTGTAGATCCTATTTAGAAAATCATTTGTATGCCAAGTTGAGCAGACGTGAACTACGGGTTAAGGAAGATGTTCTCCTAGGACATGTAGATCAGTCGAGTGTATTAGGGCAAATCCTTAGTAGGCAGAAGAAGATGTGAGTTGGAAGAAACCGAAGACGGTGACAGGTATCTATAGTTCCTAGGTCTAGCATTGTTACTTTCAGAGAATTGTGAATAGTCTTTTGAAGATTGCTGCTCCTTTGACAAGTTGCTACAGAAGACTGTTCAGTTTGTGTGGTCAGATGCGAGACATCGAGCCCTTGAGAAACCTAAAGAAACTTTGAAGAGAGCTTCGACCTTGATCCAGCCATTGTCAGAGAGAGAATTTGTGAACTGTTGTGATACGTCACATGTAGGGTTAGGTTGTGTGCTTATGCAAGACAGAATATTGTGGCTTATTCATCGGGACAGTAGAAAGTACATGAAAAGAATTATCCGACACGAGACATAGAAGTAATTACAGTTGAATTTGCTACGAAGACTTAGAGACAAAGCATGTATAGTAAGAAATGCATAGTATAGGTACACTTATCATCAGAACTTGAAAAAAAAAATTAGACGACTTAGGAAGGGTCGAAACTTGAACAACATGAGTTGTTAGAACTGCTTGAAGACCGTAATCCCATGATTGAGTACCATCCGAAGAGAGTCAACGTATTAACCGATGTTCCGAGTTATATTTGTTGTTAGATTAGTGGTTAAGTTGCGAGCTATATTGCTGGATTCAGTTTATCGAACGATAGTATTTTGTGGCCGAGTTTCATGTTAAACCTACTTTGAGTCAGATACTTGAAGAGAAACAGTTGCAAGACAGGTTCTTGGCACCTCACGTGCAAGACATAGCGGAAAGAAGACCTTCAGAATACAGTTCAGAGATGATAGAGTTTGTATTGTTGGAGACAGAATAGTTGTGCCGATTGACATACTGTTTTGAGACGTATTGTTTTGACCGAAGCACACGGTAGTTCATTTGTATTGCATCTGAGTAGTATGAAGACGTATTGTGGGTTGAAGATAGGTACTTCTTGATTGAGTTGATGGATGACATTGTTCAGTATGAGAGTAAGTGTGTAAATTGCCAGCGTGTCAAGACCGAGCATCAGTTTTCTTCTAATTTGTTACATTCGGGGAAGATTCTTAATGAAAGTGGGTAATAGAGGTTCGAGATTTCGACTAGATCTTTGAAGACGTTTGCATAGTATTTGGTTGTCTGTTGAAGTCAGATGATCAGTCAGAAGAAGTTATGAGTCAAGTTTTAAACAGTGCTGTTTGAGTTTGTGAATCAGGCTAATTCTATTGTTTATTTGTTGCGGTTACCACCAGAATTAGAAAGGGGATTCGTGATATGTACCGTGTATCTGCGATTCGGAAGTGTGAATCAGGTCTGTTCCATGCTATGTTGTGGAAGAGATTGAGTTGAGTTTAAAATTGACATGCCTTGAAGGAACCGTTGAGATCTTAGCATCAGATAGCTAATGTTGTGTAGTAAGACTACCGAGTTCGTAGTATGTTGTGGTGAGAAGGTATGTGTGGAGGAGTAGATTTCGTGGCTTTTCCTATTCAATGAATTTCGGGGACGAAATTTCCTTAAGTGGGGGAGAGTTGTAACACCCGGGTTTAGGGGTCGGGTGAAAATAATATTTTAATATTATTTCGGGTTCGGTTTTATAATTTAAATAATAAAATATTTTCATGGGCCTCGGGATTTCAAAATGGTTAAGGCTATGTTGAGCCTATCTCTTGGGTCCAAAATCCATGGATTTTAAGAGAGGTGGGTTTTGGCCATTCATTAATGGCATAGTTGTAAATATTATTTTTGGGTGATTTAAAAATAAAACAAAAGATGAGCATGTGCTCATCTTCTTCCTCACTTCCAATTTTTCAAAACCAACGACAAAAAGGGGAGAGCTTCTCCATGCTACTATTCTATTTCTTTCCTCCTTCGTTTCAACTCGGTTTTGAAAGGTAAATATGTTTTTGACTTGGCCTTGGTTTCCTTTACATTTTGGTACCATTAGATTTCATAAAAACTATGTATTTTGCATTTGGGTTTTTCAAAGTCTTAGGTCAAAGGTTGAAGCTTTATGATTATTTATCAATGCTTTTGATTTATTATGGTTAGATATGTTGTTTGCTACCCATATTGTCCAACATAGATGATTTTTACATGATTTTATACATATTCCCGAATTTGGGTTTTGGTGGGTTTTTAGGAGGGTTTTTAGATGAATTTTGAGTATGGTTTGTGTTGGAATTTGAGAGTTGATGTTAGGGTAATAGTTGGGGGCTGTTTTTGAAGCATTTAAATGTGCTAAATGTGTTGAAATCACAAGTTGTGGGCTGGGTATAAGGGCTGCTCGGGTTTGATGATTTTGGGGTTGTTCATGGCTTGAATTCATGTGTTTATTGTTTGAATGGTGTTTCGGGTTTGCCACATTAATTGGTGAATTGATTTGAGGTTGTTTTGATTGTGTTGAGGTGATTAGAAGCGAGATTATGTGTTGGTGAAGCCTTGGGAACAAATCCGGAAACTTGAAGACTTTGGTTGCTTGGTAATTGAGCTTGGAGGTGGAGGTGAGTGGTTAAATATTTTTAAAATAGTTTTGAGTGTTTGGTTCAAGCATGTGAACCTAGGATGGGCTTGGTAAACCCATATAGAGTTGGGATTAGAGTGGTAACCTAATCCCAAGCTTTGATTAGAGACTTTGGTTGCACTCTTTAATTGTTGTTTATGCCTCGTGTTAAATTGTGATGGTGTTGGTTATGTATATGTTGTATACATGTATGTTGAGGCATGTTTGATGCATTGTTATATGCATGTTGATGATAAACATGAAGGGGATATATATGTATATATGAAATATGATGTGATATTAGAATTAATGATATACATGTAGTGTTGACATGTGAAATGATATTATGAGGTTCTTGTGTGATCCGATGATCATGGTGAGTACATGCTAGGCATGGAAATGTGGTTTGTGCATGACGGTGAGTTATGGTGAGTACGTGCTAAGAACGGAAGTTGTTGTGGAATGATATTGTGAAAGATTAATGAAATGTGTAGTATTGGTACTAGTATGCTTGGGTACAAATGATTAGGGGTGAGCGTTCGATCGAGTCGAGTCAAAAAATTTCGAGTTATTCGAGTTGACGAGTCATATTTTACAACTCAAACTTTATTTGAAATTTTTTCGATTCGAGTCGAGTTTAAGAAATTCGAGTCGAGTCGAGTCGAGTTTTCGAGTTCCTATAAAAATTTAATTGTAATTATTTATCATGTTATAGTAGGGTTTGATTCCAATTTAAACTATTTTCTCTAATCATATAAGATATGCACATATATATTTTTTCACATGTGACAATATTTCTTCATATTTTTATATATCAGTATGTATATATCATAAAAATAGAGGGACTCGTCTCGAACTTAAAAATAAATCCACTAATTACTAAAAATTTCGAGTTATTCGAACTTCCATTTCACAACTCAAACTTTATTTGAAATTTTTTCGAGTTATTCGAGTTTATGAAATTTCGAGTCGAGTCAAGACGAGTCGAGTATTTTTGCCTCGAGTCGAGTCGAGTTATTCGATTTTTTCGAGTCGAGTCGAGTTTTGCTCACCCCTACAAATGATCGATCATTAGGATGTTTAGTGTGCACACGTGAGTCAAAATGCGCGCGTGGTCTTGATGATGGTAGTCATCAAGATGGAGTACGGGTTCGCCCGGAAATCTTCTTATATATGTTAGTCGATGATGAGTGGAATCCCATCGACGGGCGTGAGGATGAGTGGAATCCCCTCCGCGTGAAACGAGGCGTGAGGATGAGTGGAATCCCCTCCGCGTGAACGGTGATGAGTGTAATCCCACCGTCAGGTAATGGTTGTGCTGTTGGATGTGAGCTCCAACGGTTATCCGCGTATTCGAGTCATAGCTAGGTGCCAATACGGATTGTGGTTTATGTTTCCAATATGTGATTATTTGTGAGCCAATGTGATTTGGGATGTGTTGCTAACATAGTTTAATATGTGTGATTTGGGATGTGTTGCTAACATAGTTTAATATGTGTGATTACATATGTTGTGGATTTAAACATGTTGGGCATGGCATGATATTGAATATATGTTCATGCATCATGTGTAGATTGGCTTATGTGGATCAAAGGTAAGATCATGCATTATACCTTGGTTGTAAGCTCGTGCTTGAACCCTGCATTGTCGAGGTTTGTTTTATGAGCTTACCCTCACTAAGCTTTTATGCTTACGCTCCTTTTTGTTCGACAATGCAGATCAGTAGCTTGTGGGTGGCAAGGGCAAGGAAAGGCCTCCAAGTGTTGCTTACGGTTAGCTCAAGTATGATATTTAAATTGAAAGATTGTAATAGTAAAGCAATGTGATAGATGTCGTTATTTGAGCCTTTGAAGCATGTTATGTTGGTTGTTAGGAGCATGCTAGACTCCATCCATATGTTGTATTGATTTGGCTTTTGGGTTGTATGCTTTGCTTGTGAACCATGTTGGATTTGCTTATCTTAAATTGTCTAAGTGTTGGACTTGTTGAAGTTTGATGCCCTTTTTAAATGCCATGTTGGATGCCTCATCTCGTGCCTTGTATGATTTGAATATGTTTCGCCATAGGATCCATGCCTCTAGTTCATATTTGTAAATGTTGAGTGCTTCGTGGGGTCGTTTAGGCCCTTTAGATTTGTCGAGAAATGCCTAAGTCTGGCTTTTGAGGGTTGCAGACAGCCCGTGTTTCGAAACGAGCTGGGCCGTTTCTGAACGGGTAAGGCTTCAGGGACCCCGTATCGGAACGCGTTTCGATACGGTTTGGCCACTGTGAGTCCCTGTTCCGATACGGGTTTCAGAACACTTTGGCTACTGGAAATCTGAGAAATTGCCAAGATGAAAGCGTTTCGAAACGGGTCTAAGGGTTTCGAAACGGTCAAAATCTCGTTGACCACGAGAAGTTGACCGTTGAGGGTGTTTCGGAACGGTTGACCTCCGTTCCGATACGGCCTCCTCGTGTGGGCTTGGGGCCGTTGACCAAGTCAAGGCGTTTCGATACACCTTGTGTGATTTTCGAAACGGCCTGCCTAATAATCTAAAATGGACCGTTTTGCATGTGCTGTTTGAATGATCGTTTTATGAATGCTTATGCTCCCGCTGTCGTGTCTCACATAGGACAATAGTAATGCATATAGACAAGATAAATAAAAGAAATCTTCTAGGGTTGTTAATCGAGGGGGAACCTTAACGGGTTTCGCTTCGGTTTTCCTCGTGTGGCCCACTCGGACCGGTCAAGCGTCCGGATCGGGACGAGGGGATTACAGGGTTTACGCTGTGAGGTATTGTCATAGCATTTCTGATACACCTTGTGTGTGTTTCGAAACGACCTGCCTAATAATCTAAAATGGACCGTTTTGCATGTGCTGTTTGAATGATCGTTTTATGAATGCTTATGTTCCCGCTGTCGTGTCTCACATAGGACAATAGTAATGCATATAAACAAGATAAATAAAAAAAATCATCTAGGGTTGTTAACCGAGGGGGAACCTTAACGGGTTTCTATAACACCCCTCACCCCGAATTAGGGGCAAGGAGCGTTATGTTAACATGTGACAGAATCGTATTAGGTAGCGGAAGTGGGTTAACAATTTTTTTCGTGTGATATTTTTTTTATTCGAATACATCTATTCAAATTGCACTAATTTACAATCATTCATGTCACATATAAATTATACACATTTCATATCAATGTTTCGATCAAGGCTTGGTGGGCACATGTAATCCAATCACTTATCTTATGACGTATATAACATAATCTATTTTAATTTCTTTTCACATTCGATTATCCCATAGACATACTTCATCATATTCATAAATTAATTTCATTGATTTCAATTCATTTGGACACTACCCATAATCATTTACATTCGATTTACATGTTATCAATTAAGAGCAATTCTATGGTAATTCTAACCGATTCATTCATCATATATATATATATATATATATATATATCATATCCGATAATATCATCCATAGTGTTGTAGTTTCCCTTAATTACATATCGAAATGTAGGGAAACTTCTTATAAGTTTATACAATACTAAAGAAATAGTTCATGAACATAACCATCAGACCAAATTAAACTAACATGCTGAACGCTAGGCCACCCATCATGAGTACGACAAAGACAGGGAAAATCACACTTAAGCTTCGTACGAGTAGAATACAGGTAGAGGTCAACGATGCTAGAACCTGAAATTTAGGGGAAGGAAGGAAGGTTCGAGTGGTAAGTACTTCTCGTACTTAGTGAGGAAACCCTATTCTATTCGGTTTCCAATTTAAACATTATGATCAAACAATTTAATTTCACTTTGCACATTAGCTCATTCGAATGATTCAAGCAATATAATCAATCCACAATTAATAATGCACCATAGAAATCATTCGAATATATACACCAAGGAGTCATGTAATTCTATTCGAATACATGCAAGTGATTACATATCATTCATATCATGAATACACATACATGTCATGAAACCTGAATTAACTTCCAATTATCAAATTATCACAATTAAAGTTTCATAGCATATCAAGAATAGCAAATCATGAAATTCAATATTTCATTCAAATGATCCAACAACCAATTTCATGAATTTACTTTCAATTTTCAGATTTCATTCCTTAAATTGTTCATTTAATTCATTTAGCAATGCCTTGGATAGTAGAGTATGCTAGGTAATCAAGTCACGTATAACAGAGGTTGTGAATCAAAATTCACCATGTAATAGGTACCACGTACCAAATCGTATCACGTATAACATATCATAATGTCCGCAAACATTAAGCAAGAAGGTACACTTACGTACCACAATATCGAGTACACTAACGTACCGATTTTCTTATTGAGCTCAGACTCTAGGCTAGCCGTACTACCTAAACAGACTGTACACACCAAGGGCTTTGCATTTAAATCTTTAATTTAATTAGATACATAATCAATCAAATTTTCAGAAATTCTTAATTAATCATTTCAATTAATTGCTTATAATTCCAATTCCAATAACATGTTATCACACATGATCATATAAACATTTACAAGCTCAATTCACACATTTCAGCTCAGCATTCGAACAATCCAAACTCATATCATATAATTCAGAATTTCATTTCATAGTTCAACACTCAATTGAACTTATCAAACATAATTATAACATGTAAGAGCATTGCATACTTACATACTATATCACAACTTCATTGTTTCCACAAGAAATCAATATCACAATAATTTTCCAATAATCAGCATGATTAATTCATCCAAAACAGTAAGATTAACCAAAAATCAGATTCGGAATCAAATATATCAATCATCAATTTAATTTCAATCACATATGCAACAAAATCGCATAACACAAGCATAAAATCCGAATTCCATTATTCCTTCTTCCCTTACTAAAATCGAATAATTAATTAGTCCAAATTGCATGCTTATCATAACTTAAAAATCAAATTAAGGCAGTTGGGACTCTAATCCCAACTCTAAAAATCGTTTCACTCACAATTCGCCGAGCTAGTTTTAAATCCGTATGCCCTTCGCCCGATCCGAAGCCGATCCCGGAGTAATCTCTTCTTCTACCCTTTCGCTTTTAGGATCTAAGGCATTCAAGCCAAGCAATTAACAATTTTTCAGAATTCAATTTATGCAATTAGAGACTGAATTTTGCATTTTTATTCAAAACAGTCTCTATACTTTTACGGTTCGATAAGACTAATTTCCATTTTCCTAATTTCTTTAATTAATCACTTAAACTTTCAAATTGATCATTAAAATTGGTGGATTTCACATCCTACAGATTGTTAATCAATTTATTAACACTCCATTTAATCCAATTTTACATCTTTAATAATTCACAAATTCTTAATTTTTTTCTTCTTTTCATTTATACACATTTCTGACCACCTAATTTAATTCATTTCTTATTTCCTGTACACAACTCCAAATTGAACACCGTTTGTTCCTAAATTCAACTAACATACCCAATTTTAACATATCAAAAATTCAGGTCGAAAAACCTAGTAGATTATTTTCTACAATTTTACAAAGTTCACTGTCCAGCTAGGAGCATTACTGGACAGTTTTGCATGCTGTTCGAAATGGGTTTCCAGATTTTACCACAGTCATCAAAAATCCTTTTTACAATTTTTCTACCATTTTAGACATTTCAAAGTAGAACATATCAAAATTTCATCACTAAACTCTTACTAGTGAATTTTCTACAATTTTCTAAAGTTCACTGTCCATCTAAGAACAGTGCAGGACAGTTTTACATGCTGTTCGTATTAAGCTTCCAGATTTCACTACAATGATCAAAACTCAGATTTATAATTTTTCTACAACTTTAGACATGTCAAAGTAGAACATATCAAAAATTCATCACGAAATTCCAACTAATTAATTTTCTATAATTTTCTAAAGTTGCATGTCATGTAACTTGCCAGATCTGTCAAAATAACTACATACATGTTCTTAATCTTTTATATCTCTTAATCCTTAAGGATTCATATGGATCTTTACATTTTCTATATTTCCAGCAACCATACTCAAGAACATCAGATTTATGAATTTCTAGACACCTTAGAACACATGATTTAATAAACCTTTTACCATTATCGAATTGAGAAGAGGATGATCTACTTACTTCCGATTTTTCCTTGATTTTTCTAAGTGTTTTTCACCACCATACATGCTCTTCTTCTTCTTCCTCAAGCTCTCAATTTTCTCTCAAGTTCTATGTGGTATTAATGGTGTGAAAAAGCAAAAAGAGAATAGAAAGTTTAGGTTGATAGCCGGCTATGGGATGAGCAAATGGGGAACAAAACCAATTGGGATATGATTTTATGTCATATCACCACTAATTACTCATTTTAATAACCCCACTTAATCTTAATAAATCATATATATATCCTATAATTATACAATGATTTTATCCTATTAATAATGTAAATACATGTATTTCTATTTTAGCATGCAAATCCTCAACTTTTCCACCTTATTCGGTTTGGTCATTAAGCCTATTGACCGAATTCTTATTGCACATTTCAGTTTGGTCCTTAATGAACCAAATTTCAAATTCGAAAGTTTGGAAAAAAAATCAATCTAATTATTCACTTCATCATTTAATTTGACCTCTAATCTTCTAGGCTAATTTTTGAGATGTTACAGTTTCGCTTCGGTTTTCCCCGTGTGGCCCACTCGGACCGGTCAAGCGTCCGGACCGGGACGAGGGGATTACAGGGTTTACGCTGTGAGGTATTGTCATAGCATTTTTGATTTTCAAACTCCTTGCTAGAGATAGTATAGGATCACTTTTAGTAAATCCTGCCGAGTATAGAAAAATCTGAAGAGTTGAGACGTCATTAAAAGCTAGACATAGGTCATTTAAGCAAATCCAGTCAGTCATTCTCAAAGTGAGTTTCGCACACGTGTGAGGACCATTTAAATCTACTGATTTAGTCCAGTGTTTATGACAACCTTTTGCTACATCATTTCTTACCTTGCTTCTGTTTGCCAAAGTATTTTCATTTTCAGTTTGTGTTTTGTGTGCTTAAGCTAAACAGTGAAATACCTTCAATCCCTATGAAAACGATATTCACTCATCACTTTATTACTTGTTCGACGTGTATACTTGCATTAATTGCGTATCATTTATAGTACATCACACATCGCAACAAACATACCGCTAAAAACATGGATTATGGTTAACTTATAGATTAAATATCATTAAATTATTTATACATATATTTTATTCACAAGATTAATTACGTCAATTTCATCTGAATTTAAAAGGAAAGTTTGTATCTCATTATCAAATGTTTTTCTTTGAATAATTTACAAGGTAATATATATAGGGTTAGGATCAACTTACATAGTGTAATACTCAAAGAGTTTTACACGTTTTTTTGATCGTTAGACGAGGGAAATGGACGACTAAGATTAACTCCTTACTTTTTTCCCAAGTGATAATTTTCACATATTCTACTGTTAATGTCATCTATCTGTTTCACTCATCTAACGATCCAAAAAAACGTGTAAAACTTAAAGAGTTTTACACCGTGTAACTGGATCCTATCCCATATATATATATATATATATATATATAGTTTTTTTAACATGTTGACAAGGTATATACACTTTATAGACAAAACTGCTTGAACTCAAATCTTCTAAAATAAACAATGTCCTCTTTTTCACTATGATCACTCATTAGGTTCTCATCTAATTTTTTGAAAGAAGATACGAGTGAAAATATAAACATAATCAGAGATGGACCTAGAGGGGGCGGTCGCCCCCTAAAATTTTGAAATTCCTATATGATTTAGAATTTTTTTATATATTTCCTATTGAAAATCTATTTTCACCCCTAAGATTTTATAAGTTCATTCCTTCTAAAATTTTATAAGTTTGCATTCTAACATAAAATTCTGCGTCTGTACATGAACATAATAAACACATTCTATAATTATAACCATAATTCAGACGAAAAACTAGATCTATATATAACAAAAAATAAAAATATGTAGCACAAACGAATTCAAAAACGGATTGAAATGTACCCCAACTAATACTAGAAACATTTGGATAGAAACTTTGTACAAGGTGGGACGAAAATCCTGATATGCATATATTTACACATGAAAATTAAAATGTCAATTGAATTTTCTAAGTATATTCAATTTAATTGTATATATTCAAAAAAATGTATAACATCTAATTGGGTTTAGCTTGGTTGCAACGTACACGAAGATGTACGTTCATATATGATTAAGCATTTTATATCCTCTAATTTAATGATAAAATAGATTTTGATAGTTCAGGTAGGGGTGAACAAAATTCGACTTGACTCCAAAAAACTGATTAACTCGACTTGACTCGAGGTAAAAATACTCGATTCTTCTTGACTCGATTCGAAATTTCATAAACTCGAACGACTCGAAATTTTTTTTAAATAAAGTTTGAGTTGTAAAATAGAAATTCGAATAACTCCTAATTTTTAGTGATTAGTGAATTTATTTTTAAGTTCGAGACGAGTCTCTCAATTTTTTATGATATAGGCATACCGATATATAAAAATATGAAGAAATATCGTCACATGTGAAAAAAATACGAATATATATATATGTGTGTGTGTGCGCGCGCATATCTTATATGATTAGAGAAATTTGTTTAAATTGGAATTAAACCGTAAAATAAATAATTACAATTAAATTTTTATAGGTACTCAAAAACTTGACTCGAATTTCTTAAACTCGACTCGAATCAAAATAATTTCAAATAAAGTTTGAGTTGTAAAATATGACACGTCAACTAACTCGAAATTTTTTGACTCGACTCGACTCGACTCGATCGAACGCTCACCCCTAAGTCCAGGTATTGTATAAAAAGGGTAAAGTACACAAACAATCATTAAACTATGAAAATTATCGTTTTGGTCACTAAACTTTCAAATATTACTAGATGATCATTAAAATTATTAAATTGTTACAAAATGGATATTAAATTTATCAAAATATTACAAAATGGTCATTAAATTAATCAAATTGTTATACTATTTTATAATGTCCAATGATCATTTTTGTAACAATTCGATAATTTAAAGACAATTTTGTAGCTTTTGAAAGTCTAGTGACCAAAATATAAACTTGAGAATAGATGGGTTACCAAATTGGTAGTTTACCCTGAATATAATAACGTTGAGTTTTAACCAAAACGTGGTCAGGTAGAGGCGCGTTTTGTTGCAAACGCACTGAAGAATCCCGAATAACTGTTAAACTACCTGCAATTTTGTCCTTTTTTCTTTCTTCTTGTTTCTCATTTACTTGAAAATCAGCAGATCCAGAGAAATCATCTTCTTACGAGGATCGCTTTAGTTAAACCCTAATTTCGAAATTCATGATTAATTTCCATTCACTTGTTTAGGGATATTTAATTAGAATATAATATATTTCTAATGGACGGATCAGAAAACGATGCAGCCACGGCGTCGGCGGCGCCAAAAGCAAAGTGGACGAGCGAATTATCTCGGGCATTTCAGTACTACTTGGATCGTTCAACACCGCGTCGCACTGAAAGATGGATTGGAACTCTCTTCATTGCGTCCGTTTACGTTCTTCGCGTTTACTTTCTCCAAGGCTTTTATCTCGTATCCTACGGTCTCGGAATCTACATTTTGAATCTATTAATTGGTTTTTTGTCGCCCAAGGATGATCCTGAACTAGAGGTTTTGGAGGGAGCTTCATTGCCGACGAAAGACTCCGACGAATTCAGGCCTTTCATTCGCCGACTTCCCGAGTTCAAGTTTTGGTAAATTGAAATCAACCCTTGTTTTTAATCAGGGTTTTCTTTATTGTGATGAATTCTGACAGAAATGTGATGGAGGAGTTGGGTAAAATTTTCATTTATTTGTTTTGTGAAGTGAACTCATTATATTGCTGTATTACTTGAATATATATATATATCCTAAGTCTTCACTTTCCCGAAAACAACTGTGTTTGGCATTTGGAAATACTATCAGAACCTAAAATGCTGTATGCAACGTATGTTATATCTTCATTTTTCTCGAAAATAATAATGTCTGGCATTTCTTATCCTACATATATACTTTCATGAATATAGATACGATCCTTTATACTTTCATGAATATAGATAGGATCGTTTATATATTCGAAATACATTGAATATGTACATACTGGACACATAACAGTCACGATCGGATTAGGTAACGTAGATGGGACTGGATTTTGGGTTCGTGAAAGATTTTTCTGTCTTAAGATCATTGCTAGAAATTGTTTCCTACATGTGTGCTCTGTTCTTGGTTTCTCATGGAATTTGTTTTTTGGTGTTTGTGATTTCAG
The DNA here is from genome assembly GCA_030270665.1 of Hibiscus trionum. NCBI lineage: Eukaryota > Viridiplantae > Streptophyta > Magnoliopsida > Malvales > Malvaceae > Hibiscus > Hibiscus trionum. Next base: position 9,078,921 of record BSYR01000036.1, on the reverse strand, counting down.
GTACTCCATTACAAAGGCATTTTCCATAGCCTTGGTAATGACCTTATTTTCTGTATTTGATGTTCCTGTGTTTTGGCCTATATTACTCTTCTATTGGATTGTCTTGTTCCTTTTCACCATGAAGCGTCAGATAAAGCACATGATCAAGTACAAATATGTTCCTTTCACCATTGGAAAGCAGGTCACATTTCACACCTATATAATTCAGCTTTTAAATTTGCGGCCAACCTTTTTTTCATTTGAATATATCAGTAAAGTGTTCTTTTGGCCCTTAACAGGCGTATACCGGGAAGAACACTGCTGCCACCGGCGGCATGGGTTTATCGACGGATTGAACTTTCACGCGTTTAGATTTTAACTGTAAGAGTCATGAATCTCACACACACTTAACTGTTTTTATTTTGATGATCAGTCTATATCTCGGTGTTCAACTATGTTCCACAGTCAAAACTGGTTTGTTCTTTCGCCAAGCCTCTTCCGATGTATTTTCATTCACTTAAATTTTGCATCATTAGTCCACATATTCATTTATTTAAAACAATGCTCCAAGGTTGTTTTGCTTGCATGGTTGTTTGTTGATGTCTGGCATAAAGAAAAGAATGCTTTTATTATTCATACACTGAATGTACACAGACACAGAGAACCCCAAGCCCTCCGCACTAATCCTTCAGTAACTGTCTCTGAACTATTGCTGGTAATCTTTCAATAACAAAGATCCGGTTCGATTGCTATCTTTCTCAAACAAAACGACTGAGGCCTTCTTCCACAGTGGTGTATTTCACTTCAGGGTATAGCTCAGAAGCTTCGAATCCGAATGATGGTTTGATCTCGAAGTTGGTGCAGTCACCATTGACAAAGTTTGCGTGACAGATGGCCAAGACAATATTGAGTGGACTTGGAGCCTCTACAAGAATTGATCAAATGCCAAACGACAACAGTTAACACGGTAAACGGATTTCTATGAATTGCATGAATAAAACCAAGAGCAGGGGATTTTATCAACCTCGGATCTGTTTCAGAAGTTGTTCTTCTGGAACATATGTTTTCTCAAGGGTTTTGCCGATCAATTTCTCCCACAGTGCAACAAGGTCATTGAATGAGCAGGTGTTTTTGGGAGGCCTGATGAACAGGGTCTTGTTCAACGTTCTCGGATCGTCGACAGCTTTGATAGTGTAAGTTCCGATGTCATGTTCATGGTTGATAACAGCTGCAAACAGAACCGGATCCAAATGGCGGTTACAGATGCTTTGTTTAATGATCAACTTTTCTGATTATAAATGCTTTGTTTACCTTTGGGATTTCCATCGCCAAGTATGACCACCTTGTCTCTTGGGGGAGAGGTGACTCCTGGCTGTGACAAAGTGGGAAGAAAGTAGACTGCAAAGCTGTTAGAAGCCACGTAAGTGTAAGGGATCCCTTCAGCCTCAATGGCACGACGGAGTTGAGCCTTGATTTCGAATAGTGATCTCGCCGGCTCAACCACATTATGCAGGTCGACGTCCATTCCAAATTCCGATGGGAAAAATCTCTGATCATTAGAGAGAAAAAAAAAGGTTAGAATGGAATGAAGAAATTGAGAAACTGCTAATTAAGTTCCTGCAAAATTCAATGATCCAGAGCCAGCAAAATCTGTTCTATTTCCGTACTATGTTGAAGCTAGTTTAAGATATGTTGGGGGACCATGAGTTAACTTAAACAGAGAAACACCAACCTTAACATTCCCAGCCTCTTTAATGGCAGCAATGATCTTCACTTGATCTGCTATCTGCGACAGACCCACGGCTGAAATCACCACATCAACATGCTTTATTGCCTTGACCAAACTCTCATGGTCGTAAAGATCCCCCTGCATTTGAATGCCCACAAAGATCAAAATAAAGAACTACTCATATTTTCACAGCCATGAACAGGGATTTAAATCGCGGTTACGGCCGTATTTTCGATCGCAATATTTTATCACGGTTGCGAACATAACAGACGTTATTGCGGTCATTGTGGACATCTATTTTCTGTAACAATTTCGATAACGGACCGCTAATTGAATTTTTGGCCATGAAGGACTCGAAGACTGATTACTTACGATCAAGAAATGGACCCCTAAGTTCTTGAAGTCGTCGATGATTTTTCCCTTAGCAGGATCGGAGAGGGTGGCCTCTCTGACTAAAGCAAAAGTGGGGTGACCCTCTTTTGCACTGGCTTCGACGATGAACTTTCCGATGTATCCGGTTGCTCCGATGGTCAAAATCTTGCTCTTCTCGGCCATTGGTGAGTTCCTTCAGCTACAGAAACGAAGACTATGTTGGTATAGAAAACAAAGATAAATTTTGTTTATTGTAATGGAAGTTGACAGAAAAATGGTGCACTATTTATGGTTGAAAACAGGATCTAAACTTGCAAGAATAGCCTTCTTTGCGCAACCTAGTACCGCCCGACGGCATTTACTTTTTATTTTTGAATAAAATACTCACCTGCCATGTTATTTCTACCAAACATCGGATAAAAAATCTCTGTTTTTTTTCGGTACTCTTATTTATATTCCAACACTAAAAAATATTATAAAATTAAATTTCAAGTTCTAACCCTAAATTCTATACCCTACATCATATATTCTAAAAAAATACACTATACCCTAAATTTCTTAAACCTTAACCATAAACTCTAATCTAAACCCTAAATACATATATAAGAGACCGAAAAAGAGAGAGAGAATTTTCATCCCCAAACATCTGTCGTGTTATTACAATAAAGAAACCTGCCCCGAATTAAAGCTATTCGAGCTTCAAGTAATTACAAAAAAAAAGAGACAAAAATATAAGCCGACAATAATGGATAGCCTAAACAACAATAAACAAAAGGATAGCAGCCCCGAATTAAAGCTATTCGGATAATTCTACAGTAAATAACATGTACCACAATATATCACTATTTATATGTATCGTGATGTATTATTAATTGTTTTAATTAGATTTTAAATTTTAAAGACCGAAAATGTTATTATCTACTTTTTAGAATAAAATCTTTAACAAATAAAATTTTAAATAAATTTTTTAAATTTTCTTTTATTTTTTAATTCAAAAAATAATTAAACTTTTATTATTATAATAATTTTTACATTCAGTTTAATTTAAGGTGTAAAATTCACAAATAGTCATTAAATTTTGATCAATTATTCAATTTGGTAACCAAACTTTCAATTGCTTCAATGTTACCATTAAACTTTTAGTTTTGTTTCAATTTGGTCACTGACCCGTTAACAACTGTTAAAATATTTTGTATAATAACACATTTTGTCCTCTATGTTTTCACATTCAAACAATTTAGTCCTAATTTAAAAAATAATAATAAATTTAACTCTCGTTATTTACACATTATTTTAATTTACCCTATTTTTAATTAAATATAATTTAACCTTAAAATTGAAGCCCTAAACCCTTAAAATCTAAATCCAAAACTTGAAACTTAAAACCATAAACCCTAAATCCTAAATTAAACTCAATTATATTTGTTGTAGTGGAATCGCTTATCTCTGATTATATTGTTTTTATTCAATTCATTAAATGCATTGTGTTTTAAAAGCAATCCTCTATATTTGATTAGTTTCGCATTCTCTTAGTCTAGTGGCAGTGGGAGTGAAAGTGGAACACTATCAAGAAAGTCTATTAAGTCGAAAGGTAATGACGAGCCAGAGAATAATGTTGCCAGTAGTGATGCCGATGAGCATGATGAATTGATGATGATAGTGATGATCTCATGTAGGGGTGTGGAAAATAAATCGTTACCGTTAACTGTAACCGTTAATCGGTATAATCGTTCATTTTATAGGTTAATTAACTTATCCGTTAAGGTTAAACGGTTTCGATTAACCGAATCGCTAAAAAAGATGGTTAATGGTTAACCTATAGATTTTTTTAACTAAGTATGAAATTTGTGTTTAAAATCTCTCTATTTAAGTATTTCTTTTTTAAAAATTTTGATACAATATTTATCGGAGAGATAGATTTATAATTCTAAAAAGAAATAATGAACATTTGAAAATAAAATAAAATTGTAATAGGTTACAAGTTAACCTGTAACCAAACTATTTTTTAAAGGTTAACCATTTAAAAAATTAACGGTTAACCATTTTTTAATGGTTAGGTTACGATTAATAACCGCTATAACTAGGGGTGGGCATTGCCGGGTACCTAGTTTTCGGGTACCTGGTTCATCCGGGTACCTCATTAAGCGGCCCGTGTCCTGACCCATTATATTCGGGTACCCGTAAAATTCGGGTAATCGGGTACCGGGTACCCGGTTCCTATTTTTTTATTTTTTAATTCTAAAATAAAAAAAATCACATGTTAAACACAAAAATATTTTAAAAAAATTAAACTTAAAACTTAAAAGAATATAATACAAACATAGAAAAAATGTAGGGATTTAAACTTAATTTTAAAGTTAAAATATTAAGAAACATAAAATAAAAATATAATTTTAAATATAAAAAATATATATTAAATTTTATCGGGTCGGGTCGGGTACCCGGTAAGGGAAAACTTCCGGCCCGTGTCCCGGGAAATTTGCCGGGTCGGCTAATTTTTTTTCTCGGGAATTACCCGACATTTTAAGTTTGGGTCGTTGGGTTTTCGAGTCAGGTCAACCGGGTCGGGTATTTTTCCCCACCCTTAACTATAACAGTTAACCAACCATTTAAGCACACCCTTAATCTAATGATTCGTGATGCAAGTGAAAATAGAAATGGTACCGAGGTAATTGTTAGTAACTTAACTAATTGAGAATAGAGGAAGAGAGGAATTATTACTGCAATTATCATTTTTTTCTCGTTTTTTAGCATGTAAAATTGAGGATGTTATTGGTAGTTATGATTGAACTTGTTTGTGTTCTTCTTAGAATTTATGGACAAAACGGCAGCCGAAGCTGAGAGCTCTCAGCCTTAGGATGTAGGGTTAAATTATCTTTAACTAAAAATAGGCCAAATCGAAATGATGTGTAAATAATAAGAGTTAAATTTATTATTTCTTTTGAATTATGACTAAATTGTTTGAATGTGAAAACGTAGATGACTAAATGTGTTATTATATAAAATATTTTAACTGATACGTCACCCTTTTAACGGTTATTAACGAGCCAGTAACCAAATTGTTTGAATGTGTAAACTTGGAAGACTAAATGTGTTATTATACATAATATTTTAATAGTTGTTAACGTGTCAGTGGTCAAATTGAAACAAAACTAAAAGTTTAATGGTAACATTGAAGCAATTGGAAGTTCGGTTACCAAATTGAATAATTAATCAAAGTTTAGTGATCATTTGTAAACTTTACCCTTAAATTAAAGTGAATGTAAGAATTATTATAGAATTAAAAGTTTTAATTATTTTTTGAATTAAAATATAAAAGAAAATCTGAAAAATTAATATAAAAATTATTTTTTAAGATTTTATTCTAAAAAGGGATAATAACACTTTCGGTCCTTAAGATTTTAAAACTAATTAAAAACAATTAATAGTACATTACAATACATATAAATAGTTGTACATTGCGGTACATGTCATTTACTGTAGAATTATCCAAGCTATTCGGGCTTCAAGGTATTAAAAAAGACCAAAAAAAGATAAGCTGACATTAATGGATAAACTAAACGACAATAAACAAAAGGAAAGCAACCTCATTCATCCTCAAAAGCACCTGAAATTAGGGTATTCGATCGAGTTGAATTAAATTAATTTTTTTAAGTTAGTTGAATTGACGGGTTCTATTTTATCACTCAAAATTTATTTAAAAGGAATGAATTGAATTTTAGAAATTCAAGTCAAACCGAATTATACGATTTCTATATCAATCGAACACGGTTCTACTATTACAAACGTCATATCTTAGTCAAAAATCACTGACAATATAAAAAATTTGGTCATTAAATAGAGTTTATTTTATTTTGTGATATTAGTAATTTGTATCAATGAATAATATTAATAATAGTCCTAAGTTGAAAATAGTAAAGGGACAAAAATCATAATTTGAACCATAAATCATAACATTCTTAGTTTTATTGAGTAGCCTTTGGAAGTTTTGTTAAGTATTTCAGCTTCATTCAGGGGAAATACGAGGCTTGGAGATGATGATATAATCTTTTTATTGATTATGGAATGAATTAATGTGCAAAAATTGTAGTTAGAGAATTAAATTGAATAAAATGAAAAGTTGAAGTATTAAATTATAAAAAGGAAAAAATGATTTACATAGATGTTCTACCAAGGTCCATGATGTTAAAATTCGGTCAGATTGATTTATAATGAAGGAAGAATTAAAAAAAAGTCATGTAAAGTTGAGGAGCATATAAATATTTTATGGTGGCCGAAGAGTATGTGATTTAAATTTGATAAAAAAATACTCAAAAGAAAAATAAATTGGAGAAATAATGAAATTAAGAAAAAAATCGTAAAATAAAAAAATTAATTTTCAAATTAATAAAATTTAAACTCAATTCAAACTCAAAAACTGATTCATTAATCTTTTTTTTTGAAAAGAAGGAGATTACCATGTATCTCGTTAAAAAACCTCCTTACAAAAGGAAGAAAAAGAGTGCTCATGAGAACCGTTACAATCAAAATACAATACTAAGCATGAGCTCGAGCGTAAGAAGATATTCCTCACACACTCAAGTAGCCCAATCAGCATGGAGGGCATCCGCAATATCCGAAGGGGGATCTAAGAATCTATGATACGTCATCGGTAAGTCTCTAGCTAGCCTAGCAAGATTATTCGCAACCGAATTAGCCTTTCGACGCACTCAAGAGAAACAAACATCCCACTCTCTAGAAAGCATATCCGCTACATGAACCCGAAGAGATGATGGAAAGCGAAGAGGATCGCCCATAACCAAACCTTCATAAACCTCTTTATTATCCGTCTCAACAATAATGCGAGAAAATCCAAAGGACCAAGCCGTCGCAAGACCTTCATATACAGCCCATAATTCTGCCTCCAAAATAGAACAAATACCTATCTTTTTAAAAAAACTAAAACGCCAACCTAAAGTGTTGTCTCGCCCAACACCACCACAAAAAGCGAAACCAGAAGCCGTATTACGAGCGCCATCAACATTAACCTTAATCCAACCAATAGGAGGCTTCGCCCATCTTATAACAGGCAAAAGTGAAGTCGAACCACCCTTATGCTGCTCATCTAAGGCCGCATCACATACCGCTTCATTGCATAACCATAACGCGCTGTGAAGTAAGCCTTCTTGCCCACCATTCGCCGGATCGAATATGGTTTGGTTCCGACGCCGCCATGCTAGCCACACAACCGCTCCAAATATCAGGTCCCAGTTGGTTGCAATCTTAGGAAACAAAGTATGGTCAGACAGATTATGAAGAATCCAGGTTTTAATATCCATGGTAAAGAACTGCTGGATTTTGTCGGCCTTAAGAACACCTAACCATGCAGCCTTCACTTCGATGCAGTCCCTAAGCACATGAGTAACGTCTTCAACAGCAGCGCCGCAAATCGCACAGCTCGGATCATCCACTAAATGCCTACGCACCCGTTCCGCATTCGTCATGATACGCTCGTGACAAACCTGCCAAAGAAACATCCGTACTCTCGGAAGGCCTCTATACTTAGATAAAACAAGCCACAACCGATCCCCTTCCTCAACTGCAGCCTCAGCGCGCATACGATAAGCTGATTGAATCGAAAACCGTTGGGAAGTCTCCAAGGACCATCCTGGTCTTTCGGGTATCCCCACCACCCTCGGAGGTTTCACGGCTTCAATACCCCACACGACATGTTGCGGAAGCAATCCAGCAAAATTCCTCCATCTCCACTGCCCATTTTCGTCCACCATACAACAAATCGGGGTGTCACGAGATGGCAGGCTAGCCCCATCGTTCCTATAGTCGCGCAAAGGCCCAAAATTAGCCACCCACGCATCATCCCAAAAATCAATAACTCGACCATCGCCAATATTCCACACAATATATTCACGAACATCCTCCCAAACTAGACAAATCCCTTTCCAAAGACGTGACCCTTTGCTATTAGGCAAAATATCTGGCACCAAATCACTCATTCTATACTTCGTTCTTAACACCCAAACCCACAGTCTATCCGGATCCGAGATCATGTTAAAACCCAATTTTAGCAAAAAGGCTTCATTCTGACGTTCAAGGCGTTTAAACCCCAACCCACCATTAGCTATCGGCGAACAAACGATATCCCAATTTACTACATGCACACTTTTAGAAGTGTTGGTATGTCCCCAAATGAAGTTCCGAATGAGCCTCTCAATCTCCTTACAAACGCTTTTAGGCAACCTCACAGACTGCATGGTATACATGGGAATTGAAGCGAGAACAGATTTAACAAGGATAATACGTCCAACAAGAGAAAGTGTAACCCCCTCATCCCGGTCTGGCCGGATGACCGGTCCGAGTAGGCCACACGGGGAAAACCAAAGCGAAGCCCGTTAAGGTTCCCCTTCGGTTAGCAACCCTAATTTTTTTTCTTTTAATCTTATCTTCTCTAATGGCACATTTAAGTCCTATGTGATCATAACAGCGGAATAAAATGAGGAAGACAATCATCTGAACCCAAAACAGCAATTAAACAGTCCAATATTAATCTATTAGGCAGGCCGTTTCGAAACACCATTGAGGCATATCGAAACGCCTTGACCTGGTCAACTGCCCCAAGCCCATACGAGGAGGCCGTATCGGAACGGAGGTCAACCGTTCCGAAACACCCTCAACGGTCAACTTCTCGTGGTCAACGAGATATTGACCGTTCCAAAACCTTTAGACTCGTTTCGAAACGTTTTCATCTCGGCAATTTCTCAGATTTCCAGTAGCCAAAATGTTCCGAAACTCGTATCAGAACAGGGGTTCACAGTGGCCAAACCGTATCAAAACGAGTTCCGATACGGGGTCCCTGAAGCCTTACCCGTTCCAAAATGTGTTAGCCTTTTTCAAAACACGGGCTGTCTGCAACCTTTGAAAACCAGGTTTAAACATCTCTCAACAATTCTAAAGGCCCTAAACGACCCCAAGAAGCATTCAACACAAGCATACATGAACTAGAGGCATGGATCCTATGTTAAACATGCTCAAACACACAAGGCATAAGGTGAAACATCCATTCATGGCATTTACACAAAGACAACAATACATATAAGGGCATGCTTGAAGACATCAAAAGCCTAAAGGCACAATCCATCTCAAATAGGTTTACATACCATTCAAAAGCAACTTAAACATTCATAAGGCATACCAACACACAAGCATTTGGCAAGACATGACATGTTTACAATCTAAGTCAATTCATAAACATCAAACACATATATGAGTCATACATCGCTCATACAAAACACACTCTTGCCACATTGCTAAACTACTACATAATTGCTAAACCGTACTTGAGTAACAAAAACTTGGAAGCCCTTTTTGCCTTGCTCCGAGCTAACACCACGCTAATGATCTGCATTGTTGAAAATGAGAGCGTAAGCTAGAAGCTTAGTGAGGATGCTCTAAAATCGAAAACATCAACAATGCAGGGCTCAAGCATGCAAATCCTTCACTATACATGCAACATACATAGATAAACATCAAGTCAACCTAGCTAGTCTTTCAAGAGTCATAATATGACATCTCACATCATACTAAGCTCAAACATCAAATATCAACATCATACATCACAATTATGAGAACAAGTCCAATTGGCCACTATTAGTTTACCCGGATGTGCGGATTTAATCTCAACAATCACTTTACCTCGGTGGGATTACACTAATCACCGGACCTTGCATGGGCGGGATTCCACTCATCACCACATGCCCTACGGATGGGATTCCACTCATCATCCCGTAGAATATATAAATTTCCGGTGGAATATTACATCACCGTACTCCTCCTTGATGACTCAACGCCATCAAGGCCACGTACGTTTTGACTCAATTTGTGTGCACACTAATCCTAATGATCGATCATTTACACCTGGTAAGTTAATTAGTGCCAATTTCATTTACCACATCACATATCCATCATTCACATCTCGAACTCATTACATACACATATCAAGGTACACATATGCAAATCAACCCACATTTCACAAGAGCAAATAGGCAAGGCATGAGTAGCATTTAATGGAAATCAAGGAGTTAAGTTACCAATTTAACTCCACATAGGAATGGCCTACCAAGCACATTCCAACACATACTCTACACACACTTGAACCAACTTTAAAACATATTTAAAGTCACTCACCACCCTTCCTTAGCAACCAAAGCAAGCCTCCTACAAGCTCGGATTCGATCCCGATGCTCCACCAATGTCTCCTCTTGCTTCTAGCCAAACAAAACACATCCATTAATCACAATCAATGCTAAAACTCAGTCATCAACTCATCCCATAAGTACAAGCCAAACTTCAACAAATTCCAACCCAAATAAGCACACAAAAGTCCATTTTCGAGCTCCCCTTAAACCTAGCTGAAAACCATGTTTTCAAACACCCAAATGACACCCAAATGGTCCCAAAACACCTTCCTAACATCCTTAACCCATCAGCCCTTCAACCTAACCCTAAAACTCACCAAAAACCAAGTTTTTGACACTTCAAACATGGCCACAAAGACCCATTTCGGGTTTTCACCCAAACTCAACCATTTCAACATATTATGTGTATTTTAAGGTGAATAAACCAAAACCCAACTTAATAATTCAAAACAAATTGAAAAACTCAATAAAAACTCAAACTTTCTTTAAACCCTAAATTTCCAAAAGTTGATAGTTTCAAATTCTACAACCTTGTAAAGGTAGAGGATGAAGAGGAGAGTGTAGAAACGTAATTACCTTTGAAAATGGTCTTGAGATGAGGAAAAAATTTGATGGAATAGTGATTTTGAGGTTTGGGGAGGGTTTAGGGGTTTTCAACGTTGGGGGAAAGAAATGGGGAGGAAGACCATCTTTTTTTTTGTTCTTTCTAACTTTCAAAAAGGTTGTCTACTTTTAAATTATTTTGGGTTAAATCACCAAAATGGTCCCTCCTTATTATTTAAAACACAATTAGCTTAAGCCAAGATCAAATTGGTTAAGATTAATTTTACCGACTCGGACCAACTAACCCGACTAACTCCTAACCCCAAAACACGGGTGTTACAACTCTCTCCCACTTAAGGAATTTTGTCCCCGAAATTACCTGACTGAAAGAGATACGAAAACTGCCTTTCCATATCCTCCTTCCTCTCCCATGTGGCCTCGTCCACACCTCGACGTTGCCACCGCACTTTTACTAACTCAATCGATCTACCCTGCAACACCTTATTGTCAGAAGCTAGGATCTCAACTGGTTCCTCCTCATAAGTCAAATCCGGATTCAATTCAATCTCCTCTATAGGCATAACATGTGACGGGTTGGACCTATACTTATGGAGCATCGAAACATGGAATACATCGTGTATCTTCTCTAGCTCGGATGGCAAACGCAACTGATAAGAAACCGGACCAACCCTCCTCACAATCTCATACGACCCTATGTACCTCGGACTCAACTTCCCCTTTCGGCCAAATCTCATTACCTTCTTCCACGGGGACACTTTCAAGAATACTTTCTCACCCACTAAGAACTCAACTTCCCTTCTCTTCAAGTCGGCATAGGACTTCTGCCTATCCGGAGCAGCCTTCAATCGATCACAAATCAATTTTACCTTGTCCGTTGTCCCCTTGAGCAAATTCGACATAGGTAACAACTTCTGCCCCACTTCGGCCCAACAAACTGGAGTTCTACACTTCCGGCCATACAAGGCCTCATACGGAGCCATCTGAATACTCGTCTGAAAGCTATTATTGTACGCAAACTCAACTAGAGGCAAGTGCTTCTCCCACGTACCCTGAAAGTCAATGATGCAACAACGCAACATATCCTCTAAAATCTGTATAACTCTCTCTGACTGACCATCTGACTGAGGATGATAAGACGTGCTGAAGTTCAAACGGGTACCCAGAGCTGTATGCAGACACTCCCAAAATAGAGATGTAAACCGCGGATCTCTATCGGACACAATAGACTTCGGCACACCATGCAGTCTAACAATCTCACCAATGTACAAGTCGGCCAATCTATCTAAAGTGTAAGTGGTGTTGACTGCCAAGAAGTGAGCACACTTCGTAAAACGATCTACTATCACCCAAACTGAGTTCTTCTTCGTAGGAGTCAAAGGCAAACCCGAAACAAAATCCATGGTGATATTCTCCCATTTCCATTCCGGAATCCTCAACGGTTGCAACAACCCTGAGGGAACCTGATGTTCCGCTTTCACCCTCTAACACACTAAACACTTACTCACAAAGTCGACCACATCTCTCTTCAAGCCAACCCAAAAGTACTCATTCTTCAAATCACGGTACATCTTCGTACTCCCCGGATGCATAACAAACGGACTACTGTGGGCTTCAGTCAAGATCGTACGTTTAAAGTCACTATCCTCTGGCACAACTATCCTATCTTTGAAACACAAAACCCCATCGGTACTAAAACTGTAGTCTGAAGATCTACCTTCGGCTATATCTTGCACGTGAGGTGCCAAAGATCTATCTAGGAACTGCTTCTCTCTAATCAACTGACCTAGAGTAGGTCTAACCTGAAGCTCGGCTACCAAGCCACCATCTCCGAACAAGCTCAATCTAGCAAACATGGCCCTCAAGTCCACGGCTATCTTCCTACTCAATGCATCGGCCACTACATTGGCCTTACCCGGATGGTACTCAATGGTAAGATCATAATCTTTTAACAACTCTAACCACCTACGCTGTCTGAGATTCAAATCTCGCTGAGTCATAATGTACTTCAAACTCTTGTGATCGGTGTACACTGTGCATCTCTCACCGTAGAAATAGTGCCTCCAAATCTTCAGAGCAAACACAACTGCAGCTAACTCTATGTCATGGGTCGGATAGTTGCGCTCATGGGTCTTCAACTGTCTTGAGGCATAAGCCACCACTCTCTTGTCTTGCATGAGAACACAACCTAGGCCTACATAAGAAGTATCACTGTAAACTACATAGTCTTTCCCGGACTCTGGCTGAATCAAGATCGGTGCTTGGGTCAAAGCTTCTTTCAATTTCTCAAAGGCTCTCTGTCTTGCATCTGTCCACTCAAACTGAACACTCTTCTGAAGTAACTGTGTCAATGGAGTGGCTAACTTAGAGAAACCTTCTACGAATCTTCTATAGTATCCAGCTAAGCCTAGGAAGTTACGTACCTCTGTTACAGACTTCGATTGCTTCCACTCAACAATGGCCTCTATCTTCTTCGGATCAACTCTAATCCCCTCAGCTGACACTACATGTCCTAAGAAGACTACCTTTCGGATCCAGAATTCACACTTGCTCAACTTCGCATACAACTGATTATCTAGCAAAGTCTTCAAAACAAGTCTCAAGTGTCGGTCATGGTCTTCTTCAGTTCGCGAATACACCAAGATGTCATCTATAAAAACAACTACAAACTGATCTAGGTACTGATGAAAAATCCTATTCATCATTTCCATGAAAGCAGCCGGTGCATTAGTCAACCCAAAAGGGCATGACTAAAAACTCATAGTGACCATACCTAGTTCTAAAGGCCATCTTCGATACATCAACCTCTCTTACCTTCAGCTGGTAGTAGCCCGATCTCAAGTCAATCTTCGAAAAGACTGATGCTCCTCTCAACTGGTCAAACAAATCATTAATTCTAGGCAAATGATACTTATTCTTCACTGTTAACTGATTCAACTGTCTGTAATCTATACACATTTTCATGCTTTCATCCTTCTTCTTCACAAACAAAACTGGTGCACCCCAAGGTGAAGAACTAGGTCGAATGAAGCCTCTATCTGTTAACTCTTGCAACTGTGTCTTCAACTCTTTTAGTTCTTTCGGTGCCATGCGATACGGAGCAATCGAAATAGGAGCTGAATCAGAATAAGTCTCGATAGTGAACTCTACCTCTCTATCTGGTGGTAACCCTGACAACTCTTTCGGAAACACACTAGGGAAGTCACATATTGTCCGGATGTCTTGAGGTCTAACCTCACTCATGTTCGGATTCATCACATAGGCCAAGTATGCTTCGCAACCCAACTCAACTAACCTCTTAGCCTCTAGAACTGAAACTACATTGGACAAGAACTTCACGTTCTCACCTACCACTACAATCTCATAATCATCTGTGAGCCTCAGAGATATCCTCTTAGTTTCAAAGTCTATCCTAGCTCTATGCTCCGTGAGCCAGTCCATACCCATAATTACATCAAAACCATAGAAAGGAAGCTCTATTATATCCACTGGGAACATATGTCCCTGAACCATCAACGAACACATTCTGTACATTTTTCTAACAACTACCGTGTCCCCAAAGGAACTAGTAACACTAACTCCTACCTCTAACATTTCACAAGGCAAGTTCAATGATTGTGCATGCTCACTCAATATGTAGGAATGTGTAGACCCAGAGTCAATCAAGGAAAGCAAACCCAAAGACTGTATCGAGAAGTTACCTGCGATCACATCAGTGTCATGTTGATCCCCACGCTGAGCGTAAACTCTGGCCTGACCTCCGCCCTTCGGCTGGACTGCAACTACATGTGCTATGTTCCTCTGACCATCATTCATCGGCTGGAAGTTACCTCTACCGCTCTCGCGGCCTCTCTAGAAGTCATTTGCTCTAGCATGAGCCTGAGCTGGTGCCTGCCCCACCTGATGTGGACAGTCACGTCTAATGTGATCCCTAGCTCCGCAACTCCACCACCCTTCCTTAGCAAACCAAGCAAAGCGAGTCAAGCCTCTTCAATTCCCGGATTCGATCCCGATCCTTCCCTGATGTTTCCTCTAGCTTCTAACCAAATCAAAACACAAGTATTACTCAACCAATTCAATGCTAAACTCAGTCACAAACCAAACTCTCAACCACATGTCAAAGCTTCACAATTTCAAACCCAACTACCCACAAAACTCCCATTTTCGTGCTCCCCAAATACCCAGCTGAAAACCATACTTTCCCACACCCAAATGACATCTAAAAGCTTCCAAAACACTTCCCTAATAACCTTATACCATCAGCCCTTCAACCCAACACAAAAACACCAAAAACTCAACTTTTGACACTTTGAAAAATGCCCCAAAGACCCACTTCGGGAATTTTCCCAAATCCATCCATTTTAAGATATTAAGTGTCTTTAGGTGAGATTAATTCAAAACCCAACTCAACGAATCAAAAACAAATGAAAAACCCATTAAAAATCCAAACTTTCCTTAAACTTGAAATTCTAAAAAGATGATAGTTTTCAAATCTAAGACCATGAAAATGATGGTGATGATGAGAAGAGTTGAGAAATGGAATTACCTTTGAAAATGCTCTTGAACAGATGCAGAAATCAAATGGAATAGTAACTTGGCTTGGGAGGGTTTTAGGTTTCTCCTTTTCACGTTGGAAAGAGATGGGGGAAAAAAGAAGATAGCTTTTCTCTTCTTTTTTTGATTCAAAAAGGGTGTCTTCAATATTTCAACTTATTTACGAAAATGTCAATCTTAAATTGTTAAATCTCATTTAACTCAAAATTAAGGCCTAATTAAATTAAACCAATTTGATGACTCGAACCAACACACGCCTAACTCCTAACCCCAAAACACGGGTGTTACAACTCTCTCCCACTTAAGGAATTTCGTCCCCGAAATTACCTGACTGAAAGAGATAAGGAAACTGCCTTTCTATATCCTCCTTCCTCTCCTAAGTGGCCTCGTCCACCCCTCGACGTTGCCACCGCACTTTTACTAACTAAATCGATCTACCCCGCAACACCTTACTGTCAGAAGCTAGGATCTCCACTGGTTCTTCTTCATAAGTCAAATCCGGATTCAATTCAATCTCTTCTACAGGCATAACATGTGATGGATCTGACCTATACTTACGGAGCATCGAAACATGAAATACATCATGTATCTTCTCTAGCACGGATGGCAAACGCAACTGATAAGCAACTGGGCCAACCCTCTTCACAATCTCATACGGTCCTATGTACCTAGGACTCAACTTCCCATTTCGGCCAAATCTCATTACTTTCTTCCACGGAGACACTTTCAAGAACACCTTCTCACCCACTGAGAACTCAACTTCCTTCCTCTTCAATTCGGCATAG
Source organism: Hibiscus trionum (assembly GCA_030270665.1). Lineage (NCBI taxonomy): Eukaryota > Viridiplantae > Streptophyta > Magnoliopsida > Malvales > Malvaceae > Hibiscus > Hibiscus trionum. Next base: position 9,062,749 of record BSYR01000036.1, on the reverse strand, counting down.
GACTTCTGCCTATCCGAAGCAGCCTTCAAGCGATCGCAAATCAATTTCACTTTATCGGTGGTCCCCTTGAGCAAATCGGGCATAGGTAACAATTTTTGTCCCACTTCAGCCCAACAAACTGGAGTTCTACACTTTCTACCATACAAGGCCTCAGACGGAGCCATCTGAATGCTCGACTGAAAACTATTATTGTAAGCAAACTCAACTAGAGGTAGATGCTTCTCCCACGTACCCTGAAAATCAATGATGCAACAACGTAACATATCCTCTACAATCTGTATAACCCTCTCTGACTGACCATCTGTCTGAGGATGATATGACGGGCTGAAATTCAAACGGGTACCCAAAGCTGTATGTAGACACTCCCAAAATTGAGTTGTAAACCTCGGATCTCTATCAGACACAATAGACTTCGGCACACCATGCAGTCTAACAATCTCACCAATGTACAGATTGGCCAATCTATCTAATGTATAAGTCGTATTGACTGCTAAGAAGTGAGCACACTTCGTGAAACGGTCTACTATGACCCAAACTGAGTTCTTCTTTGTAGGAGTCAAAGGCAAGCCTGAAACAAAGTCCATGGTGATATTCTCCCATTTCCATTCCAGAATTCTCAACGGTTGCAACAAACCTGAGGGAACCTGATGTTCTGCCTTCACTCTCTGACACACCATACACTTACTCACGAAGTCGGCTACATCTCTCTTCAAACCAACCCAAAAGTACTCATTCTTCAAATCGCGGTACATCTTCGTACTTCCAGGATGCATAGCAAAATGACTACTGTGCGCTTCAGTCAAGATCGTATGACTTAAGTCACTGTCTTCTGGCACAACTATCCTATTTTTGAAACATAAGACCCCATCGGTACTGAAACTGTAATCTGAAGATCTACCCTCGGCTATGTCTTGCACGTGAGGTGCCAAAGATCTATCTAAGAGTTGTTTCTCCCTAATCAACTGACCTAGAGTAGGTCTAACCTGAAGCTTGGCTACCAAGCCACCATCTCTGGACAAGCTCAATCTAGCAAACATGGCTCTCAAATCTAAAGCTACTTTTCTACTCAAAGCGTCGACCACTATATTGGCCTTACCCGGATGGTACTCAATCGTAAGATCATAATCTTTTAACAACTCTAACCACCTACGCTATCTGAGATTCAAATCTCGCTGAGTCATGATGTACTTCAAACTCTTGTGATCCGTGTACACTGTGCATTTCTCACCGTACAAGTAATGTCTCCAAATCTTCAGGGCAAACACAACTACAGCTAACTCTATATCGTGGGTCAGATAGTTACGCTTATGAGTCTTCAACTGTCTTGAGGCATAAGCCACTCCTCTCTTGTCTTGCATGAGAACACAACCTAGGCCTACATAGGAAGCATCACTGTAAACTACATAGTCCTTCCCGGACTCTGGCTGAATCAAGATTGGTGCTTGGGTCAAAGCTTCTTTCAACTTCTCAAAGGCTCTTTGTCTTGCATCTGACACTCAAACTGAACACTCTTCTGAAGTAATTGTGTCAATGGAGCGGCTAACTTCGAGAAACCTTCTACGAATCTTCTATAGTATCCGGCTAAGCCTAGAAAGCTACGAATCTCTGTCACTGACTTCGGTTGCTTCCACTCAACAATAGCTTCTATTTTCTTCGGATCCACTCTAATACCCTCGGCTGACACTACGTGCCCTAGGAAGACTACCTCTCGAATCCAGAACTCCCACTTGCTCAACTTGGCATACAACTGATTATCCAACAAGGTCTTCAAAACTAGCCTCAAGCGTCGGTCGTGGTCTTCCTCGGTACGTGAGTACACCAAGATGTCATCTATGAAGACAACTACAAACTGATCTAGGTACTGATAGAAAATCCTATTCATCATATCCATGAAAGCAGTCGGTGCGTTAGTCAACCCAAAAGGCATGACTAAAAACTCATAGTGACCATACCTAGTCCTAAAGGCCGTCTTCGGTACATCAACCTCTCTTACCTTTAGCTGGTAGTAACCGGATCTCAAGTCAATCTTCGAAAAGACTGATGCCCCTCTCAATTGATCAAACAAATCATCAATTCTCGGCAACAGATACTTATTCTTCACGGTTAACTGATTCAATTGTCTGTAATCTATACACATTCTCATGCTTCCATCTTTCTTCTTTACAAACAAAACTGGAGCACCCCAAGGCGAAGAACTAGGTCGGGTGAAGCCTCTATCTGTCAACTCTTGCAACTGAGTCTTCAACTCTTTTAGTTCTTTTGGTGCCATACGATACGGAGCAATCGAAACAAGAGCTGAATCTGAATAAGTCTCTATCGCAAACTCTACCTCTCTATCAGGTGGTAAACCCGGCAATTCTTCCGAAAACACACTAGGAAAGTCACACACTGTCCGAATGTCTTGAGGTCTAACCTCACTCATGTTTGGATTCATTACATAGGCCAAATATGCTTCGCAACCCATCTCAACTAATCTCTTAGCCTCTAGAACTGAAACTACATTGGATAAGAACTTCACGTTCTCACCTACCACCACTATCTCATAATCATCCGCGAGTCTCAAAGAGATCCTCTTAGTCTCAAAGTCTATCCTAGCTCTATGCTCAGTGAGCCAGTCCATACCCAGAATCACATCAAATCCATAAAATGGTAGCTTCATCATATCCACTGGAAACACATGTCCCTGAACCATTAACGGACATCTTATGTACATCTTTCTAACTACTACCGTATCCCCGAAGGAACTAGTAACACTAACTCCTACCTCTAATATTTCACAAGGCAATTTCAACAACTTTGCATGCTCACTCAGTATATAAGAATGCGTAAACCCGGAGTCAATCAAAGAAAGCAAACCCAAAGACTGTATCGAGAAGTTACCTGCGATCACATCGGTGTCATGCTGATCCCTACGCTGAACATAAACTCTGGCCTGACCTCCGCCCTTCGGCTGGACTGCAACTACATGTGCTATGTTCCTCTGACCATCATTCCTCGGCTGGAAGTTACCTCTACCGCGCCCGCGGCCTCTCTGGAAGTCATTTGCTCTAGCAGGAGCCTGAGCTGGTGCCTGCCCCACCTGATGTGGACAGTCACGTCTAATGTGATCCCTAGCTCCGCAACTCCAACACAAGTGGAAATTTCCCTAACACTCACCAGTGTGGTTTCTCCCGCAAGTAGCACATGTGGGCAACTTCCCACCAGCCCTCTGGCCCTGTTGGCCCCTACCGTGGTTACCGCCACCACGCCTATGATCATAATGATGCCAGTTGTCCCGATGCCTCTTGGCATCACTTCTATCATAATCACTGGACCTCTTACCCGAACTAGAACCACCAGATCGTTTGGTCAAGCCCAAACTGTACTCTAAGTCCTTGGCCCTCGCGACCAAGACATCAAAAACAGTGTAGTCTGAAGCTAGAGTATACCTCTTTATTTCTTCATTCAGCCCATAACGGAATCGGTTACATCGTTCCACCTAAGTAGGAACAAGCTCAGATGCATACTGACTCAGCCTGACAAATCGAATCTCATAGTCTGTCACGGTCATACTTCCCTGAAGCAAAGCCATAAACTCCCTCTTCCTCTCATCGAGGTAACGCGGACCCAGATACTTCTTACGGAATGCTGACTCAAAGAACTCCCAAGTAATCTCGGCCTCATCCATACCCGAAGTGATGGTGACCCACCAAGTGTAGGTATCACCCTGAAGCAAAGACTCAACGCACCCTAACTTGCGCTTTCCGGTACATCCCATCTGTGCGAGGATACGGACAGCCTTCTCAAACCATAACTCGGATCTCTCTGGAGTAGACCCTCTGAACTCTTCGGCCCCTAGACCACGGAGTCTCTCTAATGGCAAACCAGTGCCCTCTCCCTGATAATGTGCTGCTGCCTGACCCCCAGCCACTGCAGCCTGAAATGCCCCGGCTGTCGCCTGAACCAAAGGAGCTAAGTCTATTCTGGCCGGTCCTTGGCCTCCATGAGGCCCCTCTCCTTCGGCCCCGGCCTCGCCTCCTGCTCCCGGTGGAGGAGGTGGTGGTGGTGGAGGTGGTGGAGGAGCTCTAACTCCAACCACAGGCTCTCCCACTTGAGCCTCAACTCTAACTACTGGCTTAACTTCTAGAGCCTCTGCCCGTGGTTCCGGTCGAACCATCCTAGGCCTCCCACGTGGTCTCATGGTACATCTAGCAAGATATTAACTACAACAACAAACAGATAAGGATTACGTTAGCAAAAACAAGGGTCCAACAATGCTCAAGTACTCCCTTTACAATAAAATCTTTTTAAATTAAGTAATAGTAGCAATGGGCACACGACTCAACACCAAACGCAACAACTCATGCTTCAAATCATCATGCGAATCATCAAATAATAAGAATTTTATCGGGTCGGGTACCCGGTAAGGGGAAACTTCCGGCCCGTGTCCCGGGAAATTTGCCGGGTCGGGTAATTTTTTTTCTCGGGAATTACCCGACATTTTAATTTTGGGTCGTTGGGTTTTCGGGTCGGGTATTTTTGCCCACCCTTAGCTATAACAGTTAACCAACCATTTAAGCACACCCTTAATCTAATGATTCGCGATGCAAGTGAAAATAGAAGTGGTACCGAGGTAATTGTTAGTAACTTAACTAATTGAGAATAGAGGAAGAGAGGAATTATTACTGCAATTATCATTTTTTTCTCGTTTTTTAGCATGTAAAATTGAGGATGTTATTGGTAGTTATGGTTGAACTTGTTTGTGTTCTTCTTAGAATTTATGGACAAAAAGGCAGCCGGAGCTGAGAGCTCTCAGCCTTAGGATGTAGGGTTAAATTATCTTTAACTAAAAATAGGCCAAATCGAAATGATGTGTAAATAATAAGAGTTAAATTTATTATTTCTTTTGAATTATGACTAAATTGTTTGAATGTGCAAACGTAGATGGCTAAATGTGTTATTATATAAAATATTTTAACTGATACGTCACCCTTTTAACGGTTATTAACGAGTCAGTAACCAAATTGTTTGAATGTGTAAACTTGGAAGACTAAATGTGTTATTATACATAATATTTTAATAGTTGTTAACGTGTCAGTGGTCGAATTGAAACAAAACTAAAAGTTTAATGGTAACATTGAAGCAATTGGAAGTTCGGTTACCAAATTGAATAATTAATCAAAGTTTAGTGATCATTTGTAAACTTTACCCTTAAATTAAAGTGAATGTAAGAATTATTATAGAATTAAAAGTTTTAATTATTTTTTGAATTAAAATATAAAAGAAAATCTGAAAAATTAATATAAAAATATTTTTTAAGATTTTATTCTAAAAGGGGATAATAACACTTTCGGTCCTTAAGATTTTAAAACTAATTAAAAACAATTAATAGTACATTACAATACATATAAATAGTTGTACATTGCGGTACATGTCATTTACTGTAGAATTATCCAAGCTATTTGGGCTTCAAGGTATTAAAAAAGACCAAAAAAAGATAAGCTGACATTAATGGATAAACTAAACAACAATAAACAAAAGGAAAGCAACCTCATTCATCCTCAAAAGCACCTGAAATTAGGGTATTCGATCGAGTTGAATTAAATTATTTTTTTAAGTTAGTTGAATTGACGGGTTCTATTTTATCACTCAAAATTTATTTAAAAGGAATGAATTGAATTTTAGAAATTCAAGTCAAGCCGAATTATACGATTTCTATATCAATTGAACATGGTTCTATTATTACAGACGTCATATCTTAGTCAAAAATCACTGACAATATAAAAAATTTGGTCATTAAATAGAGTTTATTTTATTTTGTGATATTAGTAATTTGTATCAATGAACAATATTAATAATAGTCCTAAGTTGAAAATAGTAAAGGGACAAAAATCATAATTTGAACCATAAATCATAACATTCATAGTTTGATTGAGTAGCCTTTAGAAGTTTTGTTAAGTATTTCAGCTTCATTCAGGGGAAATACGAGGCTTGGAGATGATGATATAATCTTTTTATTGATTATGGAATGAATTAATGTGCAAAAATTGTAGTTAGAGAATTAAATTGAATAAAATGAAAAGTTGAAGTATTAAATTATAAAAAGGAAAAAATGACTTACATAGATGTTCTACCGAGGTCCATGATGTTAAAATTCGGTCAGATTGATTTATAATGAAGGAAGAATTAAAAAAAAGTCATGTAAAGTTGAGGAGCATATAAATATTTTATGGTGGCCGAAGAGTATGTGATTTAAATTTGATAAAAAAAAATACTCAAAAGAAAAATAAATTGGAGAAATAATGAAATTAAGAAAAAAATCGTAAAATAAAAAAAAATTAATTTTCAAATTAATAAAATTTAAACTCAATTCAAACTCAAAAACTGATTCATTAATCTTTTTTTTTGAAAAGAAGGAGATTACCATGTATCTCGTTAAAAAACCTCCTTACAAAAGGAAGAAAAAGAGTGCTCATGAGAATCGTTACAATCAAAATACAATACTAAGCATGAGCTCGAGCGTAAAAAGATATTCCCCACACACTCAAGTAGCCTAATCAGCATGGAGGGCATCCGCAATATCTGAAGGGGGATCGAAGAACCTATGATACGTCATCGGTAAGTCTCTAGCTAGCCTAGCAAGATTATTCGCAACCGAATTAGCCTCCCGACGCACCCAAGAGAAACAAACATCCCACTCTCTAGAAAGCATATCCGCTACATGAACCCGAAGAGATGATGGAAAGCGAAGAGGATTGCCCATAACCAAACCTTCATAAACCTCTTTATTATCTGTCTCAACAATAATGCGAGAAAATCCAAAGGACCATGCCGTCGCAAGACCTTCATATATCGCCCATAATTTTGCCTCCAAAATAGAACAAATACCTATCTTTTTAGAAAAACCAAAACGCCAACCTAAAGTGTTGTCTCGCCCAACACCACCGCAAAAAGCGAAACCAGAAGCCGTATTACGAGCACCGTCAACATTAACTGTAGAACTAATGTTTTGATATAATAATTGAAAAAATGTTTTGGACTGATTTAAAAAGTATTTAAAATATTTCCAAAGTTCAAACAACTTGAAATTATGTTTAGGGAAATTTTTAAAAGGGTTTTACATGTTTTTCAAAGTCAAACTTCACAAAACTGTCCAGGCGTTTCGAAACACCTTAGGGCGTTTCGATACGGGAATTCCAGTAGCAAAAACGTTTCGATACTCGTATCAAAACGGGCATTCCTTGGATAAAATTTTTGCCCAGCGTTTCGAAACGGGCTATGCCGTTTCGATACGCCCACGTGGCATTGACCACAACGGTCATAAACCCCAACGGCTATTTCCCAACTAACATTTAAATGCAGGTCGTTTCGATACGGGACTAGGTGTTTCGATACGTGTTCCGAAACGGCAAAGGGGTGTTCCGAAACGGGTGCCTTGTCAGACTGCAACGACTCTTTCTACTTAAAGAGTGTTTCGAAACGGGCACGGCTGTTTCGAAACGGGGAGCTGCAGAACTGCATTTATGGTGGGAATTAAAGTCCTCAACGGCTCCAAATCAATCCCAACGGCTAGCAATGGCTATAAACTCATCAAGGAGTATAAAAGGGACCTCTAAGCATCAAGTAAAGGCTAATGCTCATATTGTCAAACATCAAATGATCAAGAATTGTCTTAGAGCTTAAATTGTCATTTATTGTATAGACAAACACTAGTGAGCCAAAATTGTCAAATTTGCTCAAGTGTTTTAGGTTTTGGGTGAGTGCTTAATTGTGCAAACAAACACCTATTAGAGGGTTTTAAGTTTGCTTCTTGTTTCTCTTTGTAAGAGAGGGTTTCAATCAAGGCTTTGGGTAGAAAGCTTGATTGTGTATAAGGGTTACCTCCTAAGCCTAGAAAAGGGGACGAATCAATGGTGGATTGATTGGAAATCCTTAGTGGGGAGCTAAGGTAGTGGATGTAGACCTTGGTTAGAAGGTTGAACCCCTATAAATCCTTATGCCACATTTCATTTTAGCTTCCACAACCTTTCCACCCAAAAATCCACCTCTCCACCACTTGGTGAGCAACATCGGTTGAACGAATCGAGCCCCACACAACTCAACAATTGGTATCAGAGCTTGGCTCAATCGAAGGGGATTCACATCCTATTGAGAAGATCCGGCAAGCTCGATCACTTTTTCATCAACCGGCTCAAATGACACAATCAATCGACAAACCGCCTTTCTTTGACGGAACCCACTATGCCCATTGGAAGACAAAGATGAAGTTCTTCATCAAATCTAGAGATTACAAGCTATGGGATATAGTTGAAGATGGTCCGTTCGTGCCTCAAAGAAGCAAAGCGGAGTTGAGTGCCGACGATCGCAAGAAGATGGAGCTTAATTGCAAAGCCTTGCACATCTTGTTTTGTGCTTTTGGTCCATCCATCTATGAGAAGATGTCTTCTTGTGAAAGTGCCAAGGAGGTAATGGGACAAGATTGAAGTCACATACGAGGGGACCGATGAAGTCAAGGAGACCAAGATTGGGCTCATAACCTTAGAGTATGAGAACTTCAAAATGGATCCGGAAGAGAACATCGAGAAGATGTTTGATAGGTTCTCCACTATCACAAATGGTTTCAAAGGCTATGGAGAAGCCATCCCGGAGGAAAATCTTGTTCGAAAGCTCATCTACTCACTTCCCTAGTCTTGGGACTCAAAGAGGACCGCCATCATCGAAGCCAAAAATTTGAAGACTTTGAAGCTTGATGAACTCATGGGGTCACTCCTTACTCATCAAATCATGAAGAATAACAAAGAGGATAAGAAGAAGAGGGAAGAAATTAGAGCTATGGGAGAGAAGAAAATCAAAGGGCCAGACATCAATGCTAGTGTCATGGCTCTCAAGTCCTCCACTTGCCATCATGTCTACTCAAGTGAAGAGGAGGATGAAGATGAAGAGATAGTTCATCTCTTCAAGAAGTGTGCCCCGTTCATGAAGAAAGCCTTGAGAGAGCTTGAACGAGAATCCAAGAAAAATGAGAGGGCAAACACTTCAAGCCATAAGAAGAAGGCACATGTGGCTACTTGGAGTGATGAGGACTCCACCGACGATGAACAAGCCAATCTTTGCCTTATGGCCATCGAAGAAGATTCAAGGGTAACTTCTAATTCATCTACTTCATGTTCTTACTCTTTTGATGAATTACAAGATGCCTATGATGATTTGGTTTTAGAGTTTAAAAATCACATTTTGAAAAACAATAAATTGATTTCAAAGTTAAAAATTCAAAATGATTTGATTTCTAAAACCAAACTTGAACTTGAAGCAAAACTCGAAGAGTTTGAATTAAAATGTTTTGATTTACAAAATTTGCTTCAAAAAGTTCAAGAAGAAAAAGATTTGATTTCCAAAGAGCTAGAAAAGAAAAACAATTTTGGAAAATCAAATTTTTATGTAAGACAATCTAGTGCCCCTAGATTTGTAAAAGGAAAATGTTTTAGAAGTGTTTGGGTCCCAAAAGGACTAACCACTTCAATTGAAAAGGATGACATTGAAAAATGGATTCCTAAGGGGACTAAAATTTGTGCTACTAACGTTCATGGATCCAAAGCAATTTGGATACCAAAAGTCACTTGATTGTCTTTTGCTAGGTGTGATGGAGATGTTCAACAAGTTAAACATTGAGGGGGAGCTCCATGCACACAAGGAAGAACACTTGAAGAAGGAAGGCTTCACATCCTCCCTTGAATTCAAGTGTGGTAAAATCTAGTTTCTTTTGTGTTTATTTGTTTATTTTTCATTTTTGTCAACTAGATGATCATATATGTTGGACTAACATCTTTGGTGATGCTTTGAGTAAGGGGGAGCCATTTTAAAACCAAAATTCTTAATTTTGTCAATTTTTACATTTTGACCTTAATGTTTTAAATTCTTTTTGATATAACAAAAAGGGGGAGAGATGGTTTGAAAATTGCATTTTCAAATGAATAATGGGTAGCTTTATTTGATTTCATATCTTCAATCTCTTATTCACATTTTTAAAGTTAAAGGGGGAGAATCAAATAATTTTTCAAGTGAGTTTTATTATATCAAAAATGGGGAGATTGTAGAACTAATGTTTTGATATAATAATTGAAAAATGTTTTGGACTGATTTAAAAAGTATTTAAAACATTTCCAAAGTCCAAACAACTTGGAAATTATGTTTAGGGAAGTTTTTAAAAGGGTTTTACATGTTTTTCAAAGCCAAACTTCACAAAACTGTCCAGGCGTTTTGAAACACCTTAGGGCATTTCGATACGGGAATTCCAGTAGCAAAAACGTTTCGATACTCGTATCAAAACGGGCATTCCTTGGATAAAATTTTTGCCCAGCGTTTCGAAACGGGCTATGCCGTTTCGATACGCCCACGTGGCATTGACCACACGGTCATAAACCCCAACGGCTATTTCCCAACTAACATTTAAATGCAGGTCATTTCGATACGGGACTAGGCGTTTCGATACGTGTTCCGAAACGGCAAAGGGGTGTTCCGAAACGGGTGCCTTGTCAGACTACAACGGCTCTTTCTACTTAAAGAGTGTTTCGAAACGGGCACGACTGTTTCGAAACGAGGAGCTGCAGAACTGCATTTATGGTGGGAATTAAAGTCCTCAACGGCTCCAAATCAATCCCAACGGCTAGCAACGACTATAAACTCATCAAGGAGTATAAAAGGGACCTCCAAGCATCAAGTAAAGGCTAATGCTCATATTGTCAAACATCAAATGATCAAGAATTGTCTTAGAGCTTAAATTGTCATTTATTGTATAAACAAACACTAGTGAGCCAAAATTGTCAAATTTCCTCAAGTGTTTTAGGTTTTGGGTGAGTGCTTAATTGTGCAAACAAAAACCTATTAGAGGGTTTTAAGTTTGCTTCTTGTTTCTTTTTGTAAGAGAGGGTTTCAATCAAGGCTTTGGGTAGAAAGCTTGATTGTGTATAAGGGTTACCTCCTAAGCCTAGAAAAGGGGACGAATTAATAGTGGATTGATTGGAAATCCTTAGTGGGGAGCTAAGGTAGTGGATGTAGACCTTGGTTAGAAGGTTGAACCACTATAAATCTTTGTGTCACATTTCATTTTAGCTTCCACAACCCTTCCACCCAAAAATCCACCTCTCCACCACTTGGTGAGCAACATCGGTTGAACGAATCGAGCCCCACACAACTCAACATTAACCTTAATCCAACCAATAGAAGGCTTCTCCCATCTCATAACATGCAAAAGTGAAGTCGAACCACCCTTATGCTGCTCATCTAAGGCCGCAGCACATACCGTTTTATTGCATAACCATAACGCGCTGTGAAGTAAGCCTTCTTGCCCACCATTCATCGGATCGAATATGGTTTGGTTCCGACGCCGCCATGCTAGCCACACAACCTCTCCAAATATCAGGTCCCAGTTGGTTGCAATCTTAGGAAACAAAGTATGGTCAGACAGATTATGAAGAATCCAGGTTTTAATATCCATGGTAAAGAACTGCTGGATTTTCTCGGCCTTAAGAACACCTAACCAGGCAGCCTTCACTTCGATGCAGTCCCTAAGCACATGAGTAACGTCTTCAACAGCAGGGCTGCAAATCGCACAGCTCGGATCATCCGCTAAATGCCTACGCACCCGTTCCACATTCTTCATGATACGCTCGTGACAAACCTGCCAAAGAAACATCCGTACTCTCGGAAGGCCTCTATACTTAGATAAAACAAGCCACAACCGGTCCCCTTCCTCAACTGCAGCCTCAGCGCGCATACAATAAGCTGATTGAATCGAAAACTGCCAGAAAGTCTCCAAGGACCATCCTGGTCTTTCGGGTATCCCTACCACCCTCGGAGGTTTCACGGCTTCAATACCCCACACGACATGTTACGGAAGCAATCCAGCAAAATTCCTCCATCTCCACTGCCCATTTCTGTCCACCATACAACAAAGCGGGGTGTCACGAGATGGCTGGCTAGCCCCATCGTTCCTATAGTCGCGCAAAGGCCCAAAATTAGCCACCCACGCATCATCCCAAAAATCAATAACTCGACCATCGCCAATATTCCACACAATATATTTACGAACATCCTCCCAAACTAGACAAATCCCTGTCCAAAGACGTGACCCTTTGCTATTAGGCAAAATATCTGGCACCAAATCACTCATTATATACTTCGTTCTTAACACCTAAACCCACAGTCTATCCGGATCCGAGATCATGGTAAAACCCCAACCCACCATTAGCTATCGGCGAACAAACGATATCCCAATTTACTACATGCACACTTTTAGAAGTGTTTGTATGTCCCCAAATAAAGTTCCGAATGAGCCTCTCAATCTCCTCACAAACGCTTTTAGGCAACCTCGCAGACTGCATGGTATACATGGGAATTGAAGCGAGAACAGATTTAGCAAGGATAATACGTCCAGCAAGAGAAAGGAAGCAGACCTTCCATCCCGTCAATTTAGCAGCCACCTTTTGTATTAGATAATTATATATAGCTTTAGTAACCCTACCATGTATGAGCGGAACCCCTAGATATCGGCCTAAGTTTGACACACACTGAAAGCCGAAAGAACAACTGATATCTTCTTTCAAAGCTGAAAGAACATTATGTGAGAAGAATATATTCGTCTTGGAAATACTGACTTTATGCCCCGAACAGTCACAGAAATCTCTGGGGACCCGGTTAATCACATCCAATTGATCCAAAGAGGCTTCCGCAAATAAAACCAAGTCATCCGCAAAAAAAAGATGGGAAATCATAGGACCATTCCGCCAAAATTGAAAAGCCTTCCAATTACCCCGATTTACCTCACGTTGAATGGCATGCACAAGCCTTTCCATGCAAAGCACAAAAATGTAAGGCGACAACGGGTCACCTTGTTGAATCCCCTAGGTGGTTTAAATTCCGCAGACTTGCTACCGTTCCATAGAATTTGAGTTGACACAGAGGAAACACAACTCATGATGAGAGCACGCAAATTCGAATGGATGCCTAGCTCGGAAAGAGTGTCATCGATGAACGACCACTCAAGTCTGTCATACGCTTTCTCAAGGTCCACCTTTATCGCAAACCAACCTTTCTTCCCCTTCTTTGTTCGCATCGAATGAATAATTTCTTGAGCTATGACGACATTATCAGTAATAGATCTGCCGGGAACAAAACTGGTTTGGTTCTCTGACATCCACTTAGGCAAATACAACTTTAATCTGTTAACTACAACCTTACTTAAAATTTTGTAAATCACAGTACACAAGCTGATTGGTCTGAACTGAGCAATCAACTCCGGATTTTCCACCTTCGGGATGAGAACAATGAGGGTTTTATTCAACTCAGGAATGACTGACCCAGTGGTGAACATATCTTGGATAGTCTTGCAAATGGTATCACCTAAAATATCCCAATGCCACTGGAAAAACAACGCATGAAAGCCATCGACGCCCGGTGCTTTAAAAGGTTGCATTTGAAAAAGCGTGTGACGAATCTCATCTCGGGTAACTGATAGCTCCAATGCATCCTTATCTCTCTGATGAAGACATTGAAACACACCACAGCAATTATACGTATAACCATTAGCTCCCTCCGAAGTGAATAAATTACCAAAGAAATCCGTAGCCATATGTTTAAGAGTCTCCGAGTCCGACACCCACTCACCAAGCTCATTTTTAAGAGACAAGATAGAGTTTCACTTCCTTCTTCCATTTGCAATCGCGTGGTAATACTTGGTATTACGATCACCACTAATAATCCAATTACATCTTACCTTTTGTCGCCAAATACTTTCTTCCAAAGCAATAATCTCATCTAGTTCAAATTTGAGGGATTTCTCAAGATCACAAAGAAAAGTCGAGTGCCAGCGTTCCAATTTTTTATCGATGCCTCGAAGACGTGCAAGAATCTGTCGCTTCCTCTTACCCAAAGAGCCGAAACTTTGAGCATTCCACTGGATCAAATCATGTTTCAGATTTCCGATATTGTCTTAATAGGACAACAAAGGATCCCACGAGTTTGCAAGAACAATAGCGAACTCAGTGGAATGTTGCAACGCAAAGATAAAACAGAAAGGTTTATCTCCAGCTTCCGAAACAAAGGGAGCCGTGCAAAGCAAAATGGGGCGATGGTCGGATCTAATACGATCAAGGTGATGTACCAAGGTATCTAGAAATAAGTCAGTCCACTTCGAATTCATGAGATATCGATCAAGCCGTTCGAACAAATTCCCACGAGACCAAGTGAACCGAGGCCCCTTAAACTCAATATCCAACAAACCCCCATCAAAAACAAAGTTCTGAAAGTCCCTACTCACATGATTTTGCCCTCCCACACCTCCACGACGATCATCCGCATGTAAGATAGCGTTAAAATCTCCACCAAGAAGCCAAGGGTGGTCGACGCCTGGATTAAGAGCATCTAGCTGCTGCCAAAGATATTTCCTATATTGAACATGAGGACTAGCATAGATAATGGTCCAGAAGACGGAACATGGTAGCGAGCTCCCCTGTATAACCACATGTATATACTGATTCGACACGGCAAGAACCTGCACCTTCAAATTTCCATTCTATAGTAACCAAATTCCCCCGCTAAAACCTTGAGCCTCAACCCGAAAGGAGTACTGAAAACCCAAGTTACGAATGATGTGATCCGCCCTATCGCCACTAACACGAGTCTCTAACAAAGCAATTAACAATGGTCGAGAGGACGCAACAATCCTGCGTAAATGGTCTCTAAAGGAGGAGCTTGCTGCCCCTTGAATATTCCATATAATAGCATTAAACATTACGAAACAAAAGGAGAAAGAACCGAACCTAATCCTCCACCATAATGGTCGTCGATTCTAAGCTTCCACCAACCTCATCTAGAGACGTGACTACAGTTATTGGATTCCCTCCTTCTCGAGTCCCACACCTCTCTTGTGAATCGGAGCACTCCACCTCACGCACAGCCAAGTCAGGCATATGTACGCGTGGTGGTATCGGCTGCAATTCATCCAACCTATTAGACGTCATTTGCACCCATTCCGAGAGTAGAGGCTTCGATGATAACTGATCTAATTTCTTCTTGCCACGAAACTGTGGTTTAGCCAAACCCTTGCTGCTCTTTTGTACACCTTGGATCCGAGATTTAGAACCACCTTTGCTAATTGAATGCACCTTTTGCCCATCATTAAGAATTGATATCGCCACATGACTAGAGCCTGCATCATTTGATTTGTGTTCAATTACCGATGGTACGTTACCTGGGACGATCGGGGAAATACTCATTGGTGAAAACTCCACCGGTTTATCCATACACGACTTTCCTAAAGAACCCTCCTCATCCTTGTGTAACCGACTCGTAGTTGTGGTCCTAGGCTCCTCAGAAACAACTACCTGCTTCCCTTTCTTTTTCCCTAAAATGTCCGCAGGATTAACATCTAACACCCCATGGTCTTGCCCTTGAGCAACCTCATGAACCTCATCCGTTTCCAGTTCCCGCAAAAGATGAAATCTCGAAGGCATTGCATCCTTACCCCAACTCTTTACGGAGGTACCACTTTCACCATTTTTCCGCGGTCTTCTCTTCTTATTCTCCACAATCCGAACGATAATTATTTTGCACCGTGTCCATTGGTTCCTTCGATGGCGTCACAGACATCTCCGCAATTTTTGATGCACAAAAATCCATGGTGTGACCATAGACACCGCAATGGAAACAAATCTGATCCAGTCCTTCGTATTCAAGCTTTTGGACAAAGTTGTCTATACCGATGCAAGGAAGAAGAGGCTTAGTGAGGTCTACCATAACAGCGAGACGAGCGAACCTACCCCTTTCCCCAGCAATAGTATTGTAATCAACCTTAATAACCTTTCCAATAACATCTGCAATGCGGCGAAATAAGCTCTTCGTATAGTATCGTATTGGCAATCCCGGCAACCTCACCCAAACCACAACATAAGATGGATGTGCCTTATCAGTAGAGAACTCTCTGCTCCATGGTTGAACCGTGAGGTAACTGCCAAAGATAGTCCACGGACCAGCTGATAAGATCCGAGAATAATCTTACTACTTTTCCAACTTCACCAGAAAATAATCGTTCTCAAGATCCACAAGTTGGAAACGACCAACCAATTTCCATAACGATTGCAGACGGTTCCAAAGCACTCTATAGTTGATGGTTCTTCCCAGAAGACGAACAATCAACGCTCTCCCCATGCTACGGTCTATTAAATTATGGACACGGTCAGAGAAACGAATCACCAAATATGGGCCACCCTCCTTGATCGTTATGTCATCGTCATGCACAACTATCTCACTTTCCGACAATCCAGGCATCTGAGACCCCGTCATCCCCCCGGCACCGGCAAGGATATTAGGATATGATCGTTTAGATCCGTCCGCCCCAGCCTCGATCACACCAGCCGCTGCACCCTCCACTGTACCAGACTCACCCCCTAAACCTACTTCTTCATAAGAAGGATTTTCCAAAACCATCATGTTCCCCTGGCCACCACGGACATGAACCCCATCGCCACATCCATCTTGTAACACCCCAATTTTGGGCTTAGAAGTTTAGGGTCTGAACCAGACCGGTCTAATTTTGGGTTCGAATATAAAAGGAGGTTTTAGGGAAAGCCTAGTTCGGGATGCTTTAAAAATATGGGAAAATATCTAAAAATCCTCTTTTAAAATATATAAGAGAGTGGTGAAATCAATTTTACAAAATAAGGTTTGGAAATACTACATTTCGGTGTAGTGACTAAAATGCGATTTTTGAAAAGTTTAGTGGTGACTGTTTTGTAAGGATTGAAACTTTGAATCTTTAAGGAGATAATTTACCCAAAAATGATTTCTCCAGATTTTTTTCCTTAATTTGAGTGAATTAATTAATGTTTTAATTAATTAAATGAAAAAGGGAAACTACTTTTTGGAATTTCATAACTACTTTTTCCTAAATTTTTCTCATTCATTTTTCTCTCAAAATTCCATCATCCAAACACTATTTCTCCAGCAACTTTTGCATTTATCTTCACTTCAATTGATGAGATTTCAATCATCAATTAATTCCTAATCAATCTTGCATCAAATCCTTTGGATTTCCTTATTGAATTTTCAAGGAAATTGGCTCAAATCAAGGAGAAATCACCATTTAGAGGTAAGATTGTTCTTCTCCTCTAAATTCTCAGTTCTTTACTGAAATTCCCAAGTTGTCAATCCTTAATTTAAGTTTTGTAAATGGTTTTAATGATAGAAACTTGATTTTGACTTAAAACTCAAGATTTGGAAGAAATCTTGAAGAATTTCGTTGAGATTGATTGGGCTCTGTTTTGAGATGATTCTTTAATGTATTTTGGATGTCTAATGATGTTGAAATCAATGCAATCCCGAATAGGTTTAATTTCCTAAGTTTTTGCTTATGAAAATGGTGGTTTTTGAGGTGTTTTTGGTGTTCTGTTATAGCTGGAGGTATAAGGACGAGTTAAGGTGTATTTTGGATGTTGAATGATGTTTAGAAATGGTTAGAAGTGATGGATCTTGGCTGGGTTAAGTTGTGAAAGAGTTTGGAGGTGTTTTCGGTTGTGTTTGGTAGCCAAAATGTTGGTTTTGGGTAGATCAGCGAGTTTATGTGTGTTGGCTGAAGATTTCAATGCATGATGATGCATTAATCCTTTGCTTTGATGTGTTTAAAATAGGGGAAGCATCTTCGGACACTATTGGAGTTGATCCGGAGGCTTGATTGGCGTTTCGGCAAGCGTGCGAAACGTAATCGGTGAGTGGAGTTGGGTTTCAGCTTTGAAACGATTATTTGGAGGTTTTGGGAGCTTAGTTTAAGTCTAAACAACTTAGCTAAGCTCAAGAGTAAGTTTTCGGAAAAACTCCCTCGGATGTGCTATGAAGTAGCTTGATGCATTGGTTTTAAATTGCATGTTTAAATTCTGTTTGGAAAGCATGTTTTAGCATGGTTAATGCTGGTTTTGAAAGCCATGTGTTGAAGGATGCTCAAGGTAAGAGATCCTTGTTTTGGCATGTTGTTAAATTGGTAATGATGCATGGTGATGCATGGTGTTTAATGGCTTTGTTTAATGCTTTAAAACAGTGAATTGACGATGGTATTTGATGTATATTGGCAAGTGATGAATTGGTTTTAAAGTACTTGAATCAGATATAGTTAGCCAGCTATAGGATTGGGTGC
This sequence comes from Hibiscus trionum, assembly GCA_030270665.1. Classification (NCBI taxonomy): domain Eukaryota; kingdom Viridiplantae; phylum Streptophyta; class Magnoliopsida; order Malvales; family Malvaceae; genus Hibiscus; species Hibiscus trionum. The sequence goes on along the minus strand of BSYR01000036.1, from coordinate 9,044,589 downwards.
ACCGTGAATAAAGTCGCCTTGGATGTTGAGGGGTTGTGATTGTACCGTAAACTCCATCCAAGTACCCTAACGAGTGAGGTAAGATCACAACGGTGGTTAAAAGTCCGTGTGTGGATCTTGTGTTATGTGTCCCTTGCACTCGTTAGTGGAATTATACAACTACCGATGAGTGATGTGGAGGGGTTGTGATTGTACCGTTAAACTCCATCACGGGTGTTGAGGGGTTGTGATTGTACCGATAAACTCCACCTTATGTTGTTCGGTAGTGTGTATGAAGCGTATGGGACAACGCTTGTAATCCACGTATCCGATTGTGTTTTGTGTTGTAAATGTTTATGAATTATCACTTGAAAGCCAATATGATGAGTTGAATGTAATGAAGCATGAGATGCTTGTAAAGTATGCAAGGTTGCATGAAAAGAGATGAGCTTGTGTTTAAAAGCTTTGTTGAAAGTGTTTTCTAAAATGCATTATTGTGTTGTTTTCTTTAGAGCATGTCTCACTAAGCAATTGTGCTTACGCTCTCTCCCTTATACCAATAATGCAGATAATTGAAGTGTTTAAGGGCAACAAAGAGGCTAGAGTGTCCAAGGGAAACCAAGCTCATGTATGGTGATGTTTTCATACACTATTAGTTTTGGTAATTTGGCAATGGGAACCTATGTTTGTGTTTTGGGAGATGTGTCGAACTCCCTAGGTTGTGGCATGTTGTTTTTGATGGTTTGATTTTGTAAGTGGCCTTTTAATGCTTGTTTTGGAGATTGGTTGATTGCTTGGTTTTGGATAATAGGAAGCATGCCTATAGATATGTGAAATTCCATGATTGATGCTATGAATGTGTTTAGGAGGTACAATCATGCTCTATATATGTATGATGACTTGTTGGCATGATTAGGAAGTCATTAGGATGTGTTTGAGTGGATTTATGTATGAAAAACCAGCAAAATCTGCAGCTTCTGGGCAAACCGTATCGGAACATGCACTGGCGTTTCGAAACGGGGGCCTGTAATGGCCTTCATGTTTCGAAACGGCTGGAGGCTATTCCGAAACGATTTGGCTACTGGAAGGCCCTGTTTCGGAACCAGTCTCGGAATGAACCCGTGTATCGGAACGGTCAAAGCCGTTTCGAAACAGGTGACCGTTGGACACTGATTTGAATGGTGTTGAAGTATGTAAGCTTTACATTTTAGTCCCGAAAGTTGTATTTGCAATTGTATGAGTTCAAGATGCCCAATTAAGGTGAAATTTGATAGGGAAGCATGTAATAAGACTAATTTAATATTGGTAACTTTAAAATCAGTTATGACCTTCTAATTTACAGAATTTACATTTTGGTCCCTAATATTTGTATATTGTGCAATCAAGTCCCTCTCCGAAATCCGATCGATGTGCTTTATACATATACGTTTCACGAGTGCTCAATTAGGGTTAACGTGCATCTAGACAAGATTAAAAAGAAAAAAAGGTCGTTAATCAAGGTTGACTTTTGAGTTGACTTTGGTTTTCCCCGTGTAATCTTCGTAGTTCGGGTCAACCGTCTAGGCCAGGCTAAGGGGGTTACACATCCACCTGACCTACTCCGTCCGTCACACCCTCCTTAAGCCTCTTGCCATCACGCAGCGCCGACTGCAACAAAGGTGAACCAGGCCTCTCTAGCGCCCCTGCCGTAGAGATCACCGGAACCTGTAGGCCGCTACCTACCATGGGAGACGTTCCCAGTTTCTCAGAAAGCACCTGCCGTTCATCCCCTGGCTGCCGACTGCCCGAGTCTGAGAAAACAACAGCCCCCGACGTAACCCTGCTGGTTACGTTAGGGTTTTGATTTTCAATATTCTTCTGAAATTTCGGAGGAAAAGAAAAAGGCATAACTATTGATTCATTAATCTTAATCGTCTTGAATAACTCTTAACTAATCCAAAACTTAAGAAAATTGATTTTCCGGATAGAATTGAATTTTGCTCATCATATTTGAAATGTCTCTGCAGAAAAAAAAATCAATCTTTTCAAGTCAGTGTAGAACCTAAAAGCTTTGCGAGTTTGGGGTGCAACATATTTAGGGTGCGGCTAAAAATGATAAGTTTTGAAACTTATCTAAGAACTTAAAATGTTAGACTTTTAGATAAGATTTTAGGTTGATTTTTTCGTAATTTTTTATAAGTATCTATAATTACAAAACCAGTATCGATACTTTGTCCAAGAACTTAAAATGTTATAAAAAAACAAGTATCAAAACTTGTCAAAAATCATGAAAAAAAAGCCAATCTAAAATATTATAAAAAAAGTCTAACATTTTAAGTTTTTGGACAAGTTTCGAAACCGTCGTTTTTTAGCCGCACCCTAGATCTGTTGTACGTTGGACACTTGAACTCCCCCTAACAGCTATCATGTGCTTAGGGATGCACATGGATCTAAAGCCGATATATAGGTTTCAACCCGATCTAATTTTACATGGTCGAGTTTTTTAATAAAAAAAATGAGTCCAAGTTCAAGTTCCGATTGAGTGAAAAAATAATAAATGTTTGATGGGGTCGGATTCATGTTTAGGGTGAAAAAATACTCGATTCGACCTAAAATGTTTATATAATTTTCCTACATATTTAGAGGTAGTTGCTATAATGACCTTCTCTTTATATTTCAATTACGTACTTAATTTTATCTAATAAAAAATAAAGAGAATAAGGATAATTATTATAAATATCTCTCTTTATATTTTCTCTATTATTCCCATTCATTTTTTAATAAAAATAGGAAAATAATATATTTTATTTATTTATTTTAACACAGGTTGGCAGTGGCGGATGCAAAGCTTACCTTGGGTGGGCCCGTGCCCACCCTGAAATTTTTAACGTTCACACATTTGCCTTTAATTTTTTAAAATTTTATAAATTACTCCTTAATTTTTATTAATTTTTATGACTTGTGCCCACCCTGAAATTTTTATTATTGTGTCCACCCTAAAAAAAAATTAGTTTGTGCTCACCCTAAAAAATATTTCTGGATCCGCCACTGCAGATTGGAGACGAGCTTTAATCTTATAATTTAGATCGAATTCGAATCGGATGAAAAATCACAAAATATCGGATCGGGTGTGGGTTGATCAAAACCCGACCCGTGCCCGTATGTGTAAATTGTATTGTGCTCATGACTATTCTTCTGGGATGATCTCCGTGATCATTTTCCTGAAACCTCAACTTAATTTCTCTTTCAAAAAAAAAAAGAAAGAAAAAGAAATCTCAACTTAATTTCATGTGTTTTGTTGTGTATTTCTATAATTAATTTTTTTAAAAACAGTATTATCAAAATATGATCATGTCACAATGCCTGAATTTGACCTCTTTTCTTATATATATATATATATATATATATATATATATAAACGCTTGTAGATGTTGAGTTTGAATATTCCTTTCATTCATTTTTTGAATATTCTTCGATCAAGTTTTATTAATAATTGCTCCAAACAATAAACTAAATTTGAATATTCTTCAATAAATTTATAAAATGAAAAATTATCATAGTAGTCACTTTCGTTTCATCAAAAATTACTTTTGTTCATCGATTTTTTTTAAAAAAATAATATTTTGATCACTTACGCTATCGTTTTATAATATTTTGACCACTTCAACGTTAAAGACATTAATTTGATGATGTAACATATTAATAAAATGAGTTAATTTTTAATTTAACCCTTAAAATTTAAATAAAACATCAAATTGACCTTTAAACTTTAGATAAAATATTAATCTAACCATTGAATCCGACCAAAATCCCCCACCGTCGATCACTACTCACCCCGCCTTTGGTCACCGCTGGCTGACGATCATTGGACAAAATATTTTAGTTCACTCCTTTTAGTTTCCTAAACGTGAATTCAAAATCTATTTCATTAAAAAAACACCTCAAATTCCACAAATTTGATGCTTTGTTTGACAATCAAATTTACATTAAAAAATAAACAATTTTATAAAGCTACCTCATGTATATTTTTATTGACTTTTATGATATTTTTGGCGACTTTTACGATTTTTAATATATATAAACTTTTTTGTTATTATTTTATATTTAACTTTTGTTGATGTAGAAAATAGGAATATAGGATGGTACCGAACATGGTCGTGGATGCAAGAGGTTGTGGTGGTTTTTGGCCGCTACCCTTTCTGATTTGGGCAATAGCCATTATAGATGTTAAAAAAATGTGATAAATTAGTAACTTTGAGCCATATTTTCTAGGAGTAAAGGTGGAGATTCGGATGATAAATTTATTGGTTTATATTTTACTCCATAATACTTTTATAATGATATCTCATATGCTCAAAATGATAAAGTGATGAATGAGAAATTGTTGCTCAAAATAATGTACTTGTGAATTGTGTAAGGAAAATAGAAAATTCTTATCCCACATTGGTAGAATAACAAGCATGAGAAGTGTTTATATAAACTAACCCACTTATTAACTATTGAATATATTGAGTTGTTTGAATGTTTTTTTCCCTAAAAAAAAGAATATATTGAGTTGAAATTGTGCCTTTTGTGTAAATTAAAGTTTGACGAACTTATTAAATTAAAGGTGCACTTGCATGATTTGAACGATGTCAAATAGAAAATTCGTGAGCAGGTGATACTTTTTATGGACAAGTGACAGGACCAGATCTGACTAATTGACGAACACTTTGAGTTATTGAAGTTGCTTAGAAGGCAAGATAAAGAGATTGGATCAAAAAGTAACCTTTTTACATGAATTAAACCGGGTTAAACCCTAAGTTCCAGATCAAATTAGGTAGGAGACGATGATATATTATTTCATGTTTTAGGCTTGGTCACCATCACATACAATCGTGTGAGTTTTGTCGAAAACGAGAGAAAATGGTTGTCCGACTTGTTGTAATAATTGCACTATTGTCCATGTATGCAGTCTAATTAGCTTAGAAAGAGACTTAAAATTCGGTTGCCATGGTTTGGTCCACAGACCACGATTGAAACATGTCTTGGATGCCATGATTTTATCACGGCTTGCAATGGCCCTACACTTGCATGCGTTGAGATCAGCCCAACCAAATCAGATACTTTCTGACTAAAAAAAGTTAGCCAAGTGGTTTACAGATTCAACATGGGTCCGTCCTTCCACTCAATATTGGTGATACAAATATCTTCAGAAATGATATAAGTTTTCCGATTCGGATTCGAGTATAAAAACTTCAAACAAATCCGAGCAAAATAACTTTCATTATACATATAGATGAACAAACTATTGCATATTGCAGTGTGAAACACACATAAACCATGAGACACTCAAAACACACGTAAACCAGCACCATTATCATAGTAATATCATGTTCTGTATAAACAGATTAAGCAGATAAATACACCCACAGGCCACATAACACACAGGACACCATTAGGAGCTAAAGACTAATTAGCACTGATGCCAGAATCTTTGTTGAGCTTCGAAGCAGCAAGGTTGGCAACGTGGAACTGTGGTCGGTAACTGCTCGTAGGGCGGTCGAGAACCGGAGGTTCATTCAAGAATGCCCAAGTGCTCCTAGTCCACCTACAATCATCCGTGGGAGAATCTTATGTTTGATAAAGAAATTCCCAAGTTTTTTAGCTTGTTTTTTGTGCTTATTGAATTAAGATTTTAGCTACTCACCAGCCATTTTTCTTTATTATATTATCCATGTTTATCTCTGAGTCCATGTCTAGGAAACCCTGGTTTGTATTGGGCAAGGGCATAGAGCTTGATCTCATATATTTCTTTCCATACTCTTTTAATGGAGTTTCCTGCCATAGATGAAAAACGAAAAGGCTAACATATTCGTATCGAACATATACTCATATCCGACACTCATATTCGAAATTAAGTAAATAGTACCTGCTGGTTGATACTATCTGGTGAGCCATGTATAGCCTTAAGATGTTCTTCCTCAGTTTTCTTCTTGGACTTCCAATAAGCTTCAATCTCTTCCTTAGTAAGTGACTTGTTTCTTTTGAGTATGACTAAAAGATCAGTTTTTCAAATGATCAGAAATTAAACAACAAGGGTTTAAGCTTAAAAAATAAAAAAAATAAAACCAGATAAGATTTTTCTGCAAAGAACCTGATGTAGGATCTGATACAGGAGAATCCCATCCTGCCATTAAAGAACCCATTTTTTTGGTGATGATCTTTCACTTGCTTGAACCAAAACTGAAGTATGTTGAGTAACAAATATCTTTAGAAAAGTAAAGGGTTTTTATATAGGTGAGTCATGAGTGCCACCTTATCTGAGTCCACCTTTTAACTCGTTCTTATCCCTATGAAAATGGAAGACAAAGGGGGGCCAATTCATTGAGATGGCGACAAAAATGAAGTCTTTTTCAATGTGAGAACTGATAAGCCTTCACCAAATCTTGTAAAATAATCTAGTGTTTAGTTAAGCTGCCCACAGATTTCACACAGTGGCAAGGCCACGCGTTTTGATCTGATTCATCTGCTGATATTGCAACTCTAGTTTCTTAGCTGAGATCCATGCGCAGTCATTGGATAATGTGTATTTCCCCATGCTTAAGGTTCTTTTTTTAGTTGTCCACTGCTATATACATCCATGTGACATCTACAAAGTTCAAACTACAATGTTTATCAGTATCTAGGCTTCCCAGGATTCACAAAAAAACAGAGAAATTTATGTTTTTAATGTGGTCTGGTGTTGTCTAGAAATAATCTAACAAAAAGTCTGATGTCATGAGGAGTTTCCACATAATATTTATTTGAAGTATGAGTTCAATATAATCTTGTTGCTCTATTTTATAGCTTAGAGACATTAGTTAAAAAAATAGAGTATTCAAGGTATTAAAAGGCTGTCACTGAAATGGATTCAGAAATGGATTCATACATTTCGAAGAGTGTAGAGTTTTTTTTTTATTAAAAATATTGTTGTATAGTACTTTTGTTTCGTTCAATTTAATTACTCCATTGTCCTTTTTGCATATTGTCACGTGGTAATTACCTTCAACACGAGGTCACAAGGCAATCACACTCTACTCACTCGTAAGTGCTCGACGTGAAATCAATCAGTTAAAGGATTGCTCTGATACCGTTAGTCATGAGGCCAATATACTTTTTTCAAAAGATATGTCTAATAAAATCTGCAGCACGACCGTAAATATGTCAAGACTTTTTATTTTATTTTTGATGTATGATTAATGTCTTCGTCCCTTCTTATCTAATGCTAAATTAAGATTCGCAATAGTATTTTCGTCTATATCTTTCTGTTTGTTGTCATGTGTAAAAATCTAAAAGCCTTTCACTAAGAGTTACTAGAGAAGTCTTTAATCAGGATATCAGGAAACCAAAAGCAAAGTTGCAGTCTATTTATAAAACAAACCCCAAAAATATTAACAGGACTATGAAAACAAGATCAAAATTGATCTAAACAAAATTCATGGCTAATCCAATCCACCTAAAATGTTACTATAATGTAATTAATATAAATAAAATATAGATTAATGAGTTGGACCATAAACCCTATCCCTGAAGCAAAAAGAAAGTCAATGTAGGACATTGAATAAGAAACTTGATAACTTGTTTCTCAGATATCTCAATGCCTTGTCAGATGATCTTTTGAGTCTGGACTCGTTGCTGGAGCTGGAGGACACACTGCTGACATTGACTGAACATTGAGAAGCCTCGCTTTTTATTACGAAATCCAATAGGTCAAGCAGTATCGATGCGTCCTCGGATCCTTTAGAACTGCCATTGACACGTATGTTGGCCAGAGGTTGAATTATGCTTTCTGTCATTAGCATTTGACAGTACCCTGTGTTCTCGTAGCATAGAAACAGGAGCAATTCAACAGCAAGCTCTTGTTCTTCCTTACTACCGGATTCCAAGATCATGGTGATCCAAGTACATAAACCGGCTTCAACGACTTCAACTCTAGCCTCCTCGATGTTGCGTATGTTGTTTATAATCTCAATGCAGTACCCTGCAACATTTGGATCTTGAAGAAAAGAAACCAACTTAGGAACATAACCCAAATATGTAATATGGTAACCAACTTCGCTGCCATTCGACAAATTCCCTAGGATCTTCAGAGCAAGCAAGTGAAATTCCTTGACTGTAGTGTCAAGAAGTTTTAGGATGGAAGGCAAGACGCCGCATGCCACGATTATGGACTTATAGTAGCTTTGCCGGGATAAGACTTCCAGTATTGCAAGGGACTCTCCAGTTGTTTCAGAATCCATCAATGATGCCAACAAATAGATAACATCTTCATGACATGGAGGTAATTCGATTCTGCAGGTAAGAACAGATACTTTTATGATACTTCAAGAAAAATGAAGAATCGGAACGATTTAGGCTACTAATATAGACAAGGAATTCCAGATAGAAATTTTACCGGCTTCCACTCAAAATCGCCAAAAGCACCTCGGCTCCATCTTTTTGCATTTTTATATCACATATTTCATTTGCATCCTTCAAAAATTTAATGACAGGAATAACATGACTATTTGAAAAGGTCAAATGCCGAGCCTTATCATTGTCTTCTAGTAGTCCTTTGACATTTTGAACAGCCTTGCATTGAGAATTCCAAGAACGTTGATCAAGTTCAGAAAGACATGCTGCATGAATACCATCACTACTTGAAGTCTTGGAAGAGTGATGCTGATGTATTCCACTATGGGAATCCGCAGCAACCTGAGGTAGCCTCGACGTAATCTCATCATTGCATTTCCCATCCGATGAATCTAAGCTCGAATTAGTACTCACCGAGTCATGTGAGACACTCCCCATTTCGAGTCGCAGACCAAGCACAGAACTACCAAGGCTAGCAATGGAGCTGGAAGAAGGTTGATGTAAGGAAATCAGTGAAGGAACTGGTTTTGCATGTTCAGGAACATTGATTCCATGCCTCAAAAGCCACTTTGAAATAAGGGTTTTAATTGCTGAATTTGGTGTTAGGGATAACTGCTTCAGCCTTGTATTAGTCACAGGGCATGTCCGATTACCTTCATTAAACCACTTCTCAATCCAAACTCGTTCGAAAGTTTTCCCAGAATCAATAATTACAGGATCATACAGCAATCTCATAGACATTCGGCATACGAATTGCTTGGGAGGTATGGGAATGAAGAAGTCATTACCTGAAGTTGCATCTCCTTCTTCTTCCTTCAATGAAAAAAGGCTCTCTTCCTCCATGTTTTTAGATTGGAGCTGCCAAATTAACTTCCCATGTTTCTTCAGAAGATGCAGGAGATAATTCAAGATTTTCCTTTTGTTTGGATTTGTATCCTGGACTCTTCCAAGCAGTTTCTTGATAGACCTTCTCTCGATCAACAGAGCAAAAGGAGAGGTAATGCCGAGTCTCAAAGCTGCAAGTCGAAGAGCCTCGATTTCAGATTGCATTTTGGAGGCAGATGAAGACATGTCATGTTCAAGAAGTGCAAGTATAACTGTTCCAGCTTCATATTCAGAAGGCTCTAATGGAAACCTTGCACTTCTAAGTTCATTTATAATTCCAGCTATCTGTAAACAGTAATTTAGTCTTTAATTATGATCAAGGAAAGGGCAAAAAAACTGCAGAAAACTGACAAAAGTATATACATTTGAGTTTGAATAACATGGCAATGGGAATATGAATCTCCAAGCACCCTTCAAAATTGAAAATGTAACACATGCCCATCTCCAGCACACATTCGAGTTCGAATAACAAAACATCTTTCCGTTAGAGTAACAATAGCACCAAATAATGCATGGAATGACACAAGCAAACGAAGCACTTTATGATTCTTCTGCCAGGAAATTCAGAAAAAAAAAGGAGAAAAAAATCAAGTTATATTACAAACCTTTTCAGCCAACAACGGTGGAACCATTTCTTGAACTTGAATCATGCAAATCTCCAAAATTTTCCGAATTTTTGCACACCTCAAGAGTATAGCTTTTGCTGTAATTGCCTAAATAGTAGATAAATACAACTGTTATACAAATAATGCCAACATCAACCTGATAATTTATGTGAATATCTTACTGGCTAAACAGGGCAGTCAGAAACAGGAGAAGGCAATGTTAATTCAAAGTGCCAGGCTATTTGAAATGAAATGCTTGCTTACTCCAACTTTATTTTACTTCAAGTAATATTGTTTCACGCATACTCAGACATGAGTAGGGGAATATGGCTATCCAAGGACTCCCCAAATATATATAAAAAAACGTTGAACATACGCGTGTCAGAAACATACATGTATCTGATTTTCACACCTGAGCTCAAGATGCATACAAAAAAAATGATATGCTAACATGAGAGTTTATTTCATAATAAAACAACCTGTGACCATGATACCAATGTATAAATTTAGCAGATAATCCTTTCATGCACATATTTTACTTCTTATATGAACAGAAAAGTAAAATTTAAGTACCAAGTAGAGTTTGCTGGATTCAGAACAGTGCTGGATTACTAAATTGGCTTTATCCAGTGCTGATTGCAATGAGCATAATGCATGCACTCCTCGTGTGCATCGTGGCCGAGCTGACTCAAGAGCTGAAAACATGTGTGAAATGCTATCAACCAGATTCTTCAGCTCCAAGCACATTAACTGGTGTACCTGCACCGGTTGGCGACTGTGAAGTAAACAAACATGAAATTTTCCTGATGGCAAAATGAAACCTTATTGTACAATACCACTTTATCGAAGCAGAAGAAATGGAAATAACTCCAGAGCATGACAAGATTCTTAGTTAATTTCAGGTGGTCACAGTAGTTAGATACACAGTTAGACCATTTAACTTCTATATAAACTCATGATGTATCAGTTATGTTTTTTAATGGAAAATATTCAGTATTTCCCCTAATTCTTCATTGTAATACAAAGAAACATGGTCCAAAATCTAGATAAAGCAGTAAACATTTACCTTAATGGTGCTGTAACATGGAAGATCAACACTCTCAGCAGCACCAAGTTCCATATCATAACAGTATCTTCACCCTACACATTGACCGAAACAATTAGAGCGTTCAAGTGGCTACATTTGCAGAATGCATGAATACTTCCACCAATTATTTACTAATATTACAGAATCTGTAAGTAAAATATGATTGAAAATAACCGAAACCAGAGGATTGTTGATGGGGCAAGTGAAATAAACAGATAAACTGAATCAATCAGCTCAACAGTGTATATATATGCAAGCAAGCAAAAACAAGCTCTTTGAGAACTTGCAAATCAAGGGAATAGCATCAATGATTTGCATGTTTCATGACAGTCGGTGCCTACAAGTTAAAACCTTGGCGTGGAAAACTTACCCGGTTTACTCTACTGGCAAAAAACTCAACAACTGCTTCATTAAAGAACCGAGATAGAAACATACAGATGAACAGTGTCGGAGTAACAAAGGGAAGAGTAATAATAATCACAAAGAAACTAAAACTCAAGGTATGACATTGGCGTGGAAGTGACCTGTTTATACTTCATAATTCATACTACAAAAGATGAGAAAAACAGAAGCTATGTTGGGAAACAGTCATTGTCATAAAAGTCTCCAAATTTCCACAACAAAATTTCCAGGAGACCTCCAAATATGAAGGAGAGAGAGAAAGAGAAAGAGGAGGGGATCGTATACTTATCTTTTGGCTGTTTGGAATCCCACGGATTGTCTCCGGAGTTGACTGACTTCTTCAAAATGGTAAAAAAAAACAAATTAAAACAAAACTCGACCACTAACACATATGAGTAGCTTTTCTTTTCCATGAAGTATTATTATTATTATTTATTTAACAACGGGTTTCCAACCCACTGACCGACTAATCCCTATCGGATTTAGCAGAAGTCTATTATGGGATGACCCTCCCAACCCATTTTTTTCAATTCACAACTTCATGTGTCGAATCTCTAACATTGCTTAAAGAATCTAGTACCTCATCCACTAGATCAACTCATTGTCATTTCCATAAAATATTATTTGATGCACAGTATTTACGGTTAACGGATAATAACAGGACACCTCATAACTAAATAATTAACATTAAGTTATATTTACTTACAAGTCTTGAGCTATTTTTCATTTCGTGTGTATCAAATAATATTTTTTTAATACAGAATGATTTCTTATGTCATCTAAACCTTATAATATGGGAACTAAATGAAATGTAAAGCTAATTTCTTGAAAAATCAAAGTCCAAACGCGTTCAACACCAGTTACCAATGGCGATTAGTATAGTTTATTAAACTTACGCCAGCAACCTCTAACCAACAATAAATTGACTCAAGCTAGAGGTTAAAACGACCTCCACGTCAGCTAGACTTATAGGTCGTAGACCAATGTAATCAAAGACAACGACAATGGTGTTTTCTTTTGGACCAAAGCAAAACAATGACATGAGAGTGTGAAACGAAAGCACCGGTAAACACAAGACCATAAAATATCTAGACCATTCTGTCGTAGACTTTGAATACAAACAAGATTTATTCACGATTCTCTGTTAAAGTAAACATTATTTTTTCTCATTTTGTATCCCAAACTACCTTTTTTTCTCAGTTTGTCCACTAAATTATGATTTTCATTTGAGTTTACCCCTAAAATCTCTGAGATGGAAATGAGGAGTTTATACGGAAATAGTGAATTAAGCCTAAAACAAACTGAAAGTCTTAAATCAGTTGGTACCTGATTGAATGGACATTCTGAGATTGATGTTTTGGCCACCAGATATTTTCATTGACATGATCCTTTTGAGCGTTATAATTGAACCCATCTATGGTGCAAGTTTACTCAGTCACCAAATGGAACGAGTCTAGGTAAGCAAACTTACTTGAATCAGTTCAGTTACATGGTTGATTCACACATTAGTTGTATATGTTAGAGCTAATCTTGCGCTGTAAGCATCGGAATCGCCTTTAAATTAATAACTGAAAGCGATTGCCGGATAATACTCGACCATAACACTCAGCCCTTCCCTTGCTGGTCACTGCTCTTGACATTTTAGGCAACAAGGATGCCAAGCCTAAGCAGTTATAATCAAATAATACCATACCCAGATTTTCTTCATTTCATTCATGACAAGTATTCGTCAGTGACGAACAATGCAATTACGCTTTTAAGCTACTTGCAAATCTCAACCTGTGCCCATATCTTCTCTATCAAAATAAAAACCAGAGAAAATTCATTCCAAGGCGGGCCTAATTTTATTGGTAGATAAATTATTGAATCAATATCCATCATGACAAAACAGCTTCAATCATTTCAAGCTCCAAGGTTGTATGATTCCACTACGAGACATATGCAAGATTTCATGTTATGAATATAAATTTTCAGGGTTGTCCTCTCGGTCCATCCTTGCTCGGAGTAGATCCAATGATATGAAAATCATGTTTCCAAATCCGAAGATTCCCTCTAAGAGTGATCATCATGCAATGAATATTCAAATGAGTGGATGTTGACTAGTCCAAGTGCTCAAAAGGCATTGGACTTTTTGTATGGCATTCAATATCCAAAAAGGAAATCTGGAATGGACTTTGGGGCATACATATTTAAACCCACATAAATAAATTTGAGCAGTTCCAATCACAAGGGCCACAGGGGAAAGTTTTCCACAAGGAGAATGGACAGAACCGGCAGCATGACTTGGCCTGAGAGGAACTGCGAATTGAGATGATAAGGGTTCTAGATATCAGAAGATCCAATGAGTATTTTTGGAGTGGATTCCCCACGCTTTTTAGTCTGCCATAATATAATATGGCCCTCCTCTTACTTCATATGTATGTGTTGCGACTAAAAAATTTCAAAAATACAAAGTACCTCGGGTGTCGCTCGGACGGACCGGGTTTTAATTTAGGTTTTTGAAAAATTTAATCGGGTTTGTAAAAAGTAGAGGAGTTGCCGCCGGCCATTTAAAAATGGTAGACCGAACACCGAAATAAAACCAGAGATTCTTTTTGAAAATGGGTTCGGGAGTCGGTTACACGCGGGGAAGGATGAGCACCCCCGTCGTGCCCGAAAATCGGTACCAAAAAAAACATTACCGCTTAATTGATATTAAATTTTGCGAATTAAAGTGACGAATCATATCAAAATTTGGTTATACGAACGAGTGAATTTTAAAGGTCTTAATATTCGAGAAGAAACGTCCGAACCACCACCACTACGACTGGTACTGGCCTCGTTCGTTCCCGAATAAAAAGACTCTCGCATTGCATTTTAAGATTCAGATGCAACTTAACATTTAAAAGCGAAACAAATAAATTGCATGATTAAATAAAAAGGCACGTTACAACTTACAATATGAACATTACAAGTGACATATATATATAAGAAACGTAATAAAATTATGTAATGTAAAAAAACGTATCACACGTAAAACAAGGTATGACAAAGATATATAATAATATATTATACCATATACTATATATATTATTAGCACACAAATATCATACTAATTGAAATTAAGGAAACACAATTATGAAGTAAAATAAAGATGCATGAAATGGCCGGGGACTTAAACGGTAAATAAACCGCTAACAAAAACAATTAAAACAACGATTACTTTAGTGACCAATTTGAAATGAGGCAGAAATTTGAAGGTGCCAAAACGGCTATTAACCCATTCGAAATCTATTAAAACTGAATTAGGGATGAGATTGAAAGTGCTTAAAAGATTTGAGGGACCTGGGGCTTGATTTCAGAATTCGGAAGCCCCTAAAAAAAACTCAAAAACACGGGGGGACTCATTAGGGAAATAAACCAGTTTTAAAACATAAAAAGAGTATAAAAATCATGTGTTTAGCAAACATTTTGCCCTTTTGCCTCTTTTAACCTTAAAATCGGAAACCCCCATCCCTTTCTTTCTCTCCGTCCGACTCGAAGAGTAAAAAAAAGACACAAATCTATGCTGGCCGGTTGCCGCTAATCGGCAACGGCGGTATACCTTTCAAACCAAAAAGCTTAAAGCCGTCAACGACGGAAAACCCTCGCCCCTTTCGAAACCCTAAAACAAAGGAAAACTCAACCGCTTCTGGAAACAAGGGTTCGAAACCCTAAAAAGAAGAGGGAGCTCCCCTTTGTGATTCCGATGGCTCACCCGGCTGACTCCCTAGACGGAAGCCGATGGGCTTATCGCCGGCTCGAATCAAGAGACGTCGAAAAGGGAAAACGGTTCCCGAAAGGTAAAATAAAAAAAAACTTTTCTTTTTATTTTTTGGGAATTGATTTGGTTTGCATGCAATTGAAAAGGAAAAAGAAAATGGTACCTCAGAAGGATATTTTGTATTATTTCTCTGAAAATTTTCCAATCGATACAATGGTTTTTTGGTTCGGATTTATATCCGAAGTGTTTACATGCAAAACAAAACGGAAATAATTCTCTCTCTGATTGTTGTCTGGTTGACTTTGATTAATTGCCTCTGCTTTGTTGTCTTTTTTGTTGTTTTAATTTCGTTTTTGGGGTATTCTGACCCTGTCTTTTCTCTCTGTGGCATGTCGTCCTTACTGGAAATGGGACGAGGCACGACTGGAGACGGCAGTCGGCGTGGAGGTGGAAGACGCATGGAGAAGACAGGGACAACGCGAGGGACGCTGAAGAGTCGCGCGTGCAGAGCGTGAGGGATCTGGAACCTTCTCTTGGTCATCCGGGACCGTTAGATCGACTCGATCTAACGGCTCAGGTTGTGCGGCGCTTGATCATAAGATGAGCATCTAGGGTTTTTTTATCCGGGATTAGATCTGGACCGTCAGATCTCAGCAGATCTGACGACTGTAGATAGGGGCGGCTGCATCAAAAAGAAAGGGGAATTAGGGTTTAGTATAGCTGGGCTTATTGTACATTTGGGTTGTGTCTTATTTATTTCAAACATAATTTGGGCTTTTATTTACCTATGTTTATTTTCATTTTCATTATGATAATGACAACAACAATAATAAATAACAATAACGCATAATAATAATAAAAACAAATAATAATACTAGGAAACAAGAATAATGCTATATAATAAGTAATAATAGTAAAGAACACAACTAACTAAAAAAAAAGGGTAACGACCCTAATAAGGATTAATCAAATATGACAACTATATACATAGCAAAGAAAAGTAATAGTAGAATAAAGTATTGATAAACATAATGATGATAATATTTAAAATAGGAATAATATTACAATAATACTAAAAGAGTAATAACATAAGGTAATAATAGTAGTAACACTTATATATATATATTTTTTCTTTTCCCTTTTTTATATTTTATATTTTTTTTATTTTTTAAACTTAAATTTCATAACAGCCCAATGTAAGCCCTATATCAACACAAACTTAAGGGGTTCAAGGTCCGGACAAAATTAGTGATTACAGATGCCCCTCTTTGCTTATTACTTGTGGAACAAGAATAAAGCAAAGACCATAAGCACTAATTTTGTCCTACTTCCCTGTTGGACGGTTTACTCCCAACGCAGCCACACGATTCCAAGTAATTCCTCTTCCCAAAGCCTTTCGATCGTGGATTCTCCCTTAGATGCCCCGAACAGAAAGACAGAGAGTTTTTTAGATTTTTTTTTTCTTTCAGATTTCCATTCTCCAAGTGCCCGAACGGATAGGCAGGTTTCAAATATATTTCTCTTCCCTTTTTGTAAGAACAAGTTAGTCATCCAAACAACTTTGCCTTCCCTTCGCGGTCTAAAAGCAAACTAGTCATAACTAAATCTGTCCAACTTCTCTGTTGGACGATTTACTCTCCCAGAGCTGCAACACGCTAGACCGAGTATTTTCTCTCTGAAGCTTTGAGAATATGAGTTCTCTCTCCATAGAACTCATTTCCTTGGCATATTCCTCGAGTGGCAGTTCTTCCTATATAGAACTCTCGTCCTCGTATTTCTGAAATCAAAGATCTCCAAGTCCCCTCTCTGTAGGACCCTCCGCTTTCGAGATCTTGAAGCCTTAGGATTCTGAGTTCTTTCTCCACAGAACTCCTCTTCCTTAGCGTACTCTTCGAGTAGCAGTTCTTTCTCTATTGAACTCCTTTCTGAAATCAAGGATCTACAAGTCCCCTCTCCGTAGGACCTTCCGCTTTTGAGATCTTGAAGCCTTAGGATTCTGAGTTCTTTCTCCACAGAACTCCTCTTCCTTAGCGTACTCTTCGAGTAGTAGTTCCTTCTCTATTGAACTCCTCTCTGAAATCAAGGATCTACAAGTCCCCTCTCCGTAGGACCTTCCGCTTTCGAGATCCTGAAGTCGCAAGTTCCTTCTATATAGAGCTTGTTTGGACCCTTTCTCTGTAGGATCCTTTATCTTGAAATCTATCAGCAAGCTTGAAAGCTTTCATTTGAAATCCTTGAGTGGCGAATATGAAGACTTCGCCTGACATTCTGGAGCGGCGGCTTGAAAGGCTTCGCCTGAAATCCTTTTAGTTCTCACTTTATCGTTTTCTCTTCGTCCCGAGAGGTATTCAAGTTGTCTTTCAAAAATCTGTGTAAAGGGATAAAATTAAGAAATTTTGATCTTTTTAAGAAAATTATCTTTTAGGAAGGATATAGTTTTGAGGAAAAACATCTTTTTGGAAAGATAAAAATTGAGAAGTTTTAACTTTTAAGAAAAATATCCTTTGAGAAGGATGAAATTGAGAAATTGAGTTTTGAGGAAAACATCCTTTTGGAAGGATAAAATTGAGAAATTAATTTTTGAGAAAAACGACCTTTTGGAAGGATAAAAATTGAGACGACCTTTTGGAAGGATAAAAATTGAGAAATTTGAGTTTTTAGAAAAACGACCTTTTGGAAGGATAAAAATTGAGAAATTTGAATTTTTAGAAAAACGACCTTTTGGAAGGATAAAAATTGAGAAATCGAGTTTTGAGAAAAACGACCTTTTGGAAGGATAAAATTGAGAAATTGAGTTTTGAGGAAAACATCCTTTTGGAAGGATAAAATTGAGAAATTGTGTTTTGAGGAAAACATCCTTTTGGAAGGATAAAATTAAGAAATTGAGTTTTGAGGAAAATGTCCTTTTGGAAGGATACAAATTGAGAAATTTGAGTTTTAAGAAAAACAACCTTTTGGAAGGATAAAAAAATTGAGAATTTTGAGTTTTAAGGAAAACATCCTTTCGGGAGGATAAAATTAAGAAATTGAGTTTTGAGGAAAACGTCCTTTCGGAAGGATAAAATTGAGAAATTGAGTTTTGAGGAAACGTCCTTTTGGAAGGATAAAATTGAGGGTTGGAAGGATTTTAGAAATCCGAATTACGCAAGTCGGAGGACTCTTGATTCTTGTGAGATCCGCTTCTCTTCTCGTGAAGCTGTAGATCTATTCTTTTACCAATCTTCAAATGCCTGTTTAAAGAAAACAAGATGCTATGATGATATAATTTAGCATGCTCCTAGCATGGGTGATATCTAGCTATTGATGATGCATGAGCATATTTCAGGATGCAAAGATGCATGTGTTTATGAGAATGCAAAGATGCATGGATTTAGTTTCTCTTCATTTTCTAGGGTCGGTGGTCATTATCTTGGGACTACAACCACCCATCAATCTCGTGTCTCGGCAAAACTGGCCCCCAAACTTCTGCCGCTCGTTCTTCGTTCAAATATTCGAGTCGAGTGACTTTGGTCGCATTTAGAAACTTCATCTACACTTTTTCTAGCCTTGTGTTATCTTTCATATACTTCGGTTTGAACCTTTTTACATGAAACCTTAGTTCCTCCATGGACAATGGTGCCCCATCACAACAAATTAGCCTCACTGACTCTTCATCGTTCCACCTTGCGTCGTGCCCCTCAACCTTTGGGCCTTGCTGATGCATTTCTCTTCGAATTAATACAGAGAGATCTCTTGGTTTAAAAAGTACCAGTTTATGGATTGTCATTCTAATGAAAAATGCCCTTTTTGATTACCATACAGAACCTTGAAGTCAAAATTCTAATTAAAAGAAAAAATAGAATAGGATGCCCCGGATATCAAATGCAAGAGCGTCTTAGATCCTACTTTCTGATGATCAGCTTGAGTCAATGGAGACTCTGAATGTTGTGGCGATATGCGAAGTTGTGAAACCTTTTCCAAATCGCTCGGTTCATCCTCATGATTATGGTATTTGCTTAATTGGCTCGATTACTATTCCTTCTAGTTCTCATAATGTTTCTCCATATGCTTTCAAAAAAATTTAGCCCATTGAACAGAAAATGTCACTTCAAGAATTTTAAATGCAAGCATGTGCTTCTGATTACAATTAGTATTGTGTCAGTGTCCTCAAGGATTCACATCCGAGACTTATTCGGTTTGCTCATTCGTTTCTTTTTTTTCTAGGGGAATTCAAATCGTCACAGTCCTTTGTCTTGAGGATACTGATGGAGCATACAACAATACCCCGAGTTACTAGGCATAGTCACGACTTGAAAATATTACCATCACTCATGAAGCGAAGGGTTTCGGGCTTCAGCGGAGTGCCCCAAGAATTCCACACTCGTATCCGAAAATGCCTATTACCAGGTTTCGAACATTGGAGTGCTTTTTGGTTAATACCTATTACCAGGCTCTGAAATTTTATTTTGTTTTGAAACAGTATATTTTTTCTTTCATTTCTCTTTCCTTTTTATTTATTTATTTATTTATTGCACATTCGAGTAACTCTACTTGGGCTTTCTTAGGAGATTCCCTTATCATCGAACATCATCAAAGGAATAGTGATCTTGCTTCTCTCGCTTTACCGACCGGAGCGGACGGAGCGGGACATCATGCTTCATCGTTTTCACAACATTCGATCGATCCCTTTAAGTAGAATCAGTGCCACATCATGCATATGATATCCGAGGACCTACGGAGGTATGGAGAGATATATGCATATACATGATTTCAAGGTCATTGTATATAAAAAAGAAGTGCATTTCATTAGAACGTCAAATTGTAAACATAACAAGTGCCCTTGCAAAAAAAAATCATTGCTATCTTCGGGCAAAGGATAGCAACGTTTGTTCCATGCATTACTTCGAGAGAAAAATGCAACATACAAGACTCCTAAAGATGGTCGAGCATTAGCACACCCCAAAAGTCACAATCCCGATATTTCCTTTCAGAATGTCAAGTGACCGTCCTCGATTAGAGACTGCACCTTGTTTTTCAGTGCCCCACAATTCTCCGTGGTGTGGCCCGTGCTTCCCACATGGTAGTCACAAACGGCATTGACATCATAGCCTTCGGGATATGGAGGATCCTTTGGTTTGGACTGAACCGGAGTTAGAAGCTTCTTCTCAATAAGCATTGGGAGCAAATCGGTGTACGACATAGGCACTGGATGAAGGTCCTTTTGAGGCTTTGCAGACCGGATGCTTGATTATGGTAGCGGCCAGAAGACTGGTTGTTCGAGTGAGAACCCACCATGTGGACTTGGGACCCATGCCCCTTGTGGGCGGTTGCGCCATAGGGATCTACTATATTCCCTTTCCTAATAGCGTCCTCAATGCGTTCTCTTGTTATGACCATGTCCGCAAAGCTGCTGGAGGGGTTGCTTATCAAGCGATCGTACAAGACTCCTTTTAGAGTGTCCAAAAAACAAAGGAATGATTTCACCTTCCGAAAGTGGGGGCTGCACTTGAGCTGCTACGTCTCGCCAACGTCGGGCATACTCACGGACACTCTCACCGTGCTTTTGTTCCATCCCTTGTAGCATGAGCCAATTCGGAGTCATATCAGTTACATGCTTGTATTGACCCAAGAACGCCTTCGAAAGATCGCTCCATGACTTGATGTCGACTCGTCTAAGTTGAGTATACCAACGGGTTGCGGAACCAGTTAAACTATCTTGAAAGCAGTGGATAAGTAGCTTCTCGTCTTTTATAAAAGCCGCTATTTTTCGGCAATACATGGTGATGTGAGCTGAAGGACAAGTAGTCCCGTCGTACTTATCAAAGTCGGGGGCCTTGAATTTCGGAGGTAAAACTAAATCCGCTACAAGGCTCAAATCACTAGCATCATTCCCTTGCTTATCCATTCCTTGCAAGGCCATGAACTTTTCTTCAAAGAGACGAAACTTCTCCTCGTACTTCTTTTCCACCTCGACCCTAATCCTTTCTTCTGCCTCAATTAACATGTTTGGATCCGGTACTTCAACCTCGAGATCTTCTCCTAACTCAACAGGTTGGTCCAAGTGACGGCTAGCCGGTGCCCCTGTAGGACGATTAGCGGGCGTTCCCTCGAGGTTGATATGCACTCTCTTCCCGGTGGTTGGCACTTCTTTTTGGATATGCGATGTAGTCTCTCCTACTCCCCTCTCATTCTAATTGCCCCCTGATCCTCCTTCTTTATTGAACTTCTTTTCAAGCAATTCGGTCATCTGAGCGATGATGGTGGTTTGTAATTGTGCAATCTGATCCTTAATGTTTTGCTCGATCCCATCCAATCGGCCCTCGAGGTCCTTCTGACCTTGTTCAACTCTGGCCATCCTTTCTTCCATTGCTCGTGACTGAGAACGAGTGTCGTACGAACGCGGAATGGTTGTAGATTGGAAACTTCACCACTGTAATAATATTTTTCAATATTAATTCGTTATTTAGTTGGTCAATGCATGCCATGTCGCGAGATGATGTATGAACATATGATGCAATGAAATATGTACACATGTGTATGCTGATGAAATGTGTTAGCCCTATAGGTGATTCCCCTTAGGTCGACTATCATTCGAACGTGAAGGAGGTTCCTTGTTACGAGACAATCATAGCAAAGTCTTGACAAATATGCTTCCGCTTGTGATCCAAAGATGTTGATCCGATAGACGGTTCGAAATTTTGCGGCTCGGGATGTTTGGAGTAGGTCCGATCTCGCTTGACTTCCTCGGGATGGAGAAATGTTGTGCTTTCTTCAATGGTAGGCATTAAATGACCCGGCACTGTGCGTTCGCTCGGTAAACTGCCCCTTTATCCATTCTGATTTAACTCTGACCGATGTCGGACTTGCTAATTGACATTATCCTTTCTAGCAACCTCCCGTCCACAATGATAGCCCCAAAAATGGGTAGAACCACCTTGACTCATGAAATGCATGCACGAAAAGTAGATGCAAAAAGTCATAAAAGAAATGTGTTAGTGCCGAATAAACACGGTCA
Source organism: Hibiscus trionum (assembly GCA_030270665.1). NCBI lineage: Eukaryota > Viridiplantae > Streptophyta > Magnoliopsida > Malvales > Malvaceae > Hibiscus > Hibiscus trionum. Next base: position 9,022,543 of record BSYR01000036.1, on the reverse strand, counting down.
ACATATGATAAAAGAAATAAGGCAAGCATAAAGGCATGCAACCCTATTTATCCCGTCTAATAAACCTAGGTTGTCCGCATGGCTCTAACAGGGGTGGGCATTCTAGTTCTCTAAATGCAATTTTGGTTCTAGGAGGTACTCGAACTGTCCTCGATGTCCCCTACTAAGGGTAGCAAGGCCCCCGGTCATCACCCATTATAGGCTCCTCTCAACCGAGTTCAATTCGAGGGGACCCTTTAGCTTTATCCGGACGGAGAAACGATATTCCCACGAAGATATAGGGTATTCGAGCCCCGAAGGTACTTGCTAGGCCCAGACGGAGGAACAATATCCCCACGAAAGCACTAGCATTTTCCCCCACTTAAACAAAGGGTTTATATGCCACTTTTAAATGCGCTTAAAATAAACTCGCACTTATAAACAAATATCGATCAATTCAGTCACTTTAATTCGCAACTTCTAATATTAATTGAGCGGTAAAGTTTTTTTTTTGGCTCGACCCTCTTTTTGTTTTTGAAAACAAAATTTTGTCCCCAGCGGAGTCGCCATCTGTTGCGACTAAAAAATTTCAAAAATACAAAGTACCTCGGGTGTCGCTCGGACAGACCGGGTTTTAATTTAGGTTTTTGAAAAATTTAATCGGGTTTGTAAAAAGTAGAGGAGTCGCCGCCGGCCATTTAAAAATGGTAGATCGGACACCGAAATAAAACCAGAGATTCTTTTTGAAAATGGGTTCGGGAGTCGGTTACACGCGGGGAAGGATGAGCACCCCCGTCGTGCCCGAAAATCGGTACCAAAAAAAATATTACCGCTTAATTGATATTAAATTTTGCGAATTAAAGTGACGAATCATATCAAAATTTGGTTATACGAACGAGTGAATTTTAAAGGTCTTAATATTCGAGAAACGTCCGAACCACCACCACTACGACTGGTACTGGCCTCGTTCGTTCCCGAATAAAAAGACTCTCGTATTGCATTTTAAGATTCAGATGCAACTTAACATTTAAAAGCGAAACAAATAAATTGCATGATTAAATAAAAAGGCACGTTACAACTTACAATATGAACATTACAAGTGACATATATATATAAGAAACGTAATAAAATTATGTAATGTAAAAAAACGTATCACACGTAAAACAAGGTATGACAAAGATATATAATAATATATTATACCATATACTATATATATTATTAGCACACAAATATCATACTAATTGAAATTAAGGAAACACAATTATGAAGTAAAATAAAGATGCATGAAATGGCCGGGGACTTAAACGGTAAATAAACCGCTAACAAAAACAATTAAAACAACGATTACTTTAGTGACCAATTTGAAATGAGGCAGAAATCTGAAGGTGCCAAAACGGCTATTAACCCATTTGAAATCTATTAAAACTGAATTAGGGATGAGATTGAAAGTGCTTAAAAGATTTGAGGAACCTGGGGCTTGATTTCAGAATTCGGAAGCCCCTAAAAAAACTCAAAAACACGGGGGACTCATTAGGGAAATAAACCAGTTTTAAAACATAAAAAGAGTATAAAAATCATGTGTTTAGCAAACATTTTGCCCTTTTGCCTCTTTTAACCTTAAAATCGGAAACCCCCATCCCTTTCTTTCTCTCCGTCCGACTCGAAGAGTCAAAAAAAGACAAAAATCTATGCCGGTCGGTTGCCGCTAATCGGTAACGGCGGTATACCTTTCAAACCAAAAAGCTTAAAGCCATCAACGACGGAAAACCCTCGCCCCTTTCGAAACCCTAAAACAAAGGAAAACCCAACCGTTTCTGGAAACAAGGGTTCGAAACCCTAAAAAGAAGAGGGAGCTCCCCTCTGTGATTCCGATGGCTCACCCGGCTGACTCCCTAGACGGAAGCCGATGGGCTTATCGCCGGCTCGAATCAAGAGACGTCGAAAAGGGAAGACGGTTCCCGAAAGGTAAAATCAAAAAAAAACTTTTCTTTTTATTTTTTTGGGAATTGATTTGGTTTGCATGCAATTGAAAAGGAAAAAGAAAATGGTACCTCAGAAGGATATTTTGTATTATTTCTCTGAAAATTTTCCAATCGATACAATGGTTTTTTGGTTCGGATTTATATCCGAAGTGTTTACATGCAAAACAAAACGGAAATAATTCTCTCTCTGCCTCTCTGGTTGTTGTCTGGTTGACTTTGATTAATTGCCTCTGCTTTGTTGTCTTTTTTGCTGTTTTAATTTCGTTTTTGGGGTATTCTGACCCTGTCTTTTCTCTCTGTGGCATGTCGTCCTTACTGGAAATGGGACGAGGCACGACTGGAGACGACAGTTGTAACGCTTGGGTTTAGGGGCTAGGTGAAAATAATATTTTAGTATTGTCTCGGGTTTCGATTCTAATATTTTATTTAATAAAGTAATGGTTTGGGCCTCGGGTTTTAAGATTTGGACCAATTTTAAATTGAGCCAAAAGCCATGGATGGCACCTATTGTGGTTTCCCTTTTTCTTTAAGGGCATTTTGGTCTTTGAACATTAAAATTTAAACTATTATAAAATAAGGATGAATCATCATCTTCTTCCCCTCTCTTCTATTTGTTTCCAACGTGAAGAACATCTCTCCCTCTTCAAATACTATTTCATTCCATAACTCATCCGTTTTTAAATATTTTTCAAAGGTAAGGACGTTTTTGACTTGTCCTTGTTATTTTCTACATGTTGATACCATTTGTTTTCATTTTTATACATGTTTTGAGATTTGAGGTTTTGAGGGTTTGGATTCAAAAATGTTGTTTTTGGAGGTCTTTAATCAAGCTTTCTATTTGTTTAAGTTATATGAGTTGCCTACACTAAAAAAGGATCAACAAAATCGATTTTTACAACGTTTTATGGAATTTTCGGATTTGGGGAAGAATGAGGTTTTTGAGAGGTTTTAAGTTGAGTTTTGGGGATGTTTTAGGTGAAATTTTGATGGCTGATGATTAGGCTATGTGTAAGTGTTGTTTTGGAGGCTTTAGGGAGTAATTTAAAGTTTGGAATCATTGGTTTGAGGGTTGTTTAGGGGCTGCTCGAGTTTATGGATTTTTGATGTTGTGTGCTTGGTATGTAATCGTATTGGTTATTTTGGAAAATGGACTGATTTGGGATTACTTAAATTGTGTTGGAATGTGTAGAAACGAGAAAGTTGGTTGGTGAAGCTTCGGGGACAAATTGAGGATTTCAGAGTTGTGAGCTTGGTCTTCGATCTTCTTTTGAGTAGCAACAGTGAGTAGAATTGTTGAATTATGCATTGTGCTCGATATGGATTCTCTTGGGGTTGGGTGGGACCTTGAAGGGTCACCTAAACTCGTGTGTAAGCCTTTCTACTCTCATGTTGTTGTGGTATGATGAATGTTTATAATTCATGAGCTTTAAGTACATTTTGAGTGGTTAATTGTGTAGTTGAGTTGAGTTCGTGCCTCACGTGATGGTTGTCGTTGCTCCGGTGATGTGTAGTCCCGCCGGTAGCAAAAGTATAAGACTCTGGTGATGTGTAGTCCCACCGGTAGTCACTAGTTGGGTAGTACTTTGATGTGTAGTCACATCGGAAACCCACTAGTTGAAAAGGTGATGTGTAGTCCCACCGTACTTGTATGTTGGTTGTGCTTGTGCAAACCATGTGTGTTGTTGTTATTGAGATTGATCCTTGTGCATCTATTGTCTTCTTGTATATAAAACGTGTTTTGGAAAAACTGTACGTTGTGAATTATAGAGCCTCTCTCACTAAGCTAGTAGGCTTACGCTCTCTTTGTTTCCAACGTGCAGATCGTTAGAGTTCGGAAGGCAAGCGGGTGAGGAAAGAGCTTTTGGAGTTCTCAAGCTAGTTACAAGTATGGTTTGTATTTTGATAAATTGCCTAGACAATGGGGTATAGAGTTTAGAAAATTGTAGTTAAGCTTGAGATGTTGCTTGTGTAAATATATCTTAATATGTATGTTATGGGTCTAAGCATGCCTTTTAAATGATTAAGGTTGTTTTGATGGCATGTTCTTTATGATATGTTATTAATGTATAATATACCATGTAAGTATGATCGTTCATATTCATGCCTTGAGTATGGTTGAGCATGTTGAGGTATTTTAATATCGGAAGTATGCCTCTAGTCTTGGATTGTTGGTGTGGTGTGCCTTTAGCCCTTTTGTAAGTTATTATGCATGTATATTTATGATCTAAGTGTCATGTTACCTTAGGAGGTCCCTAAGGTTGGGCAGTAAGTGATCCCCTGCATCAAGGTTTCGAAACCTTTGCAGAGATTTGGGATCCCAGACCTTACTGCCAACAAAAGTTTCGAAACCTTTTGGGAAGGTTTCGAAACCATGGACAGGGGGTTTCGAAACCATGGGCAAGGTTTCGAAACCATAGCCAAGGGGTTTCGAAACCTTTGCAGAAGTCTGGACTTCCAGACCTTACTGCCAACCAAAGTTTCGAAACCTTTGAGGAAGGTTTCGAAACCATGGTCAAGAGGTTTCGAAACCTTGGCTAAGGTTTCGAAACCTTTGCTGGAATTTAAATTCCAGACCTTACTGCCAGTATAAGTTTCGAAACCATTTGGAGAGGTTTCGAAACCTTTGTTTAAAAATGTACTGTTTGAGTTTTGTTGGCCTGTTTAAAGAGAAAAACACTTAGGTACTAAGATGCCTTTAGTCGAGATTAAAATTTGGCTGTTTGATTATGGTTTGGGGTTCGATTGTGACAAGATTTAAAAAAAAATAGGGTTGCTAACCGAGGGGGAACCTTAATTGGTTTTCGCTCGGTTTTTCCCGTGTGGCCCACTTGGATCGGTCATCCGGCTAGACCGGGATGAGGGGGTTACAGCAGTCGGCGTGGAGGTGGCAGACGCGTGGAGAAGACAGGGACAACGCGAGGGACGCTGAAGAGTCGCGCGTGGAGAGCGTGAGGGATCTGGAACCTTCTCTTGGTCATCCGGGACCGTTAGATCGACTCGATCTAACGGCTCAGGTTGTGCGGGGCTTGATCATAAGATGAGCATCTAGGGTTTTTTTATCCGTGATTAGATCTAGACCGTCAGATCTCAGCAGATCTGACGGCTGTAGATAGGGGCGGCTGCATCAAAAAGAAAGGGGAATTAGAGTTTAGTATAGCTGGGCTCATATTGGGCTTATTGTACATTTGGACTGTGTCTTATTTATTTCAAACATAATTTGGGCTTTTATTTACCTATGTTTATTTTCATTTTCATTATGATAATGACAACAACAATAATAAATAACAATAACGCATAATAATAATAAAAACAAATAATAATACTAGGAAACAAGAATAATGCTATATAATAAGTAATAATAGTAAATAACACAACTAACTTAAAAAAAAGGGTAACGACCCTAATAAGGATTAATCAAATATGACAACTATACATAGCAAAGAAAAGTAATAGTAGAATAAAGTATTGATAAACATAATGATGATAATATTTAAAATAGGAATAATACTACAATAATACTAAAAGAGTAATAACATAAGGTAATAATAGTAGTAACACTTATATATATATATTTTTTTTCTTTTCCCTTTTTTTATATTTTATATTTTTTTATTTTTTAAACTTAAATTTCATAACAGCCCAATGTAAGCCCTATATCAACACAAACTTAAGGGGTTCAAGGTCCGGATAAAATTAGTGATTACAGTACGAACAATATCAAGCCAATAACCCAGCAATTTGTCTAAATACCACCCTCCCCAATTATTTTGAACGTTCAACAATGTCAGATGAAGATATTTATGCCCCCAACAAACGATATTTCAAGACAAAAGATGTAAAGCAGTTATATTAGCTTCTTTTGTCTTGTTTGTACTTTCTAGACCCTTGAGGAAAACACAGTTGGAATTGAAATTGTAAATGCAAAGGCGTGTGATTTTAGTAAGATATTCGGCAAGCAGAGGTTTGGTGATTTAATATTTGGAAAACTTCAAAAAAAAACTTACCACAGATGCAGGGGAGGGGGATCCCGGAAATTATCCAGCGTACTACAAAACCCACTTTGTTAATCTGGTGATTTAATATGCCTATAAAAAAGCTTACAATGTTAGCCTTAAAGAAGGAATTGATTTGAACTATAAATAATTATCAATGAATGAGGAACGTCAACCAAGTGAAAAACTGACTAAGCTGTATATTAAATAGGTTGAAGTTGAAATGTACCAATAAGAGTTGGGTGCAATGACAAGGTATATTGCTATTTCAATTAGAAAAGTTGAGTTCGATCTTTGAAGACGACATTATTGAGAGAGAAGGCTACGAATCTCAAACAAGAAATATAAAATAAACATGTACTATCAAAAAAAAAAGAAGAAATGTCTGCGAATACTAATAGGAAATACATTGAATAAAATTCTATGGGACCAAGTAAACTATTTTTTTTTGACAAATACTACCTACTTCTACTTAGAGGGGGAGAGGGAGACAAGTAAACTTCAATATAACTAGTTTAATATTAATAAAGTTATCTATTTTAATATGTAATTTATTATTTTATTTTAATTTAAAGGGAAAACTACACCGGTGGTCCCCAAATTATTATCATTTTCCTATTTTGATCCTCAAACTATGTTTTTTTGACAAAATCATACCTTCTGTTACATAGTTCTCCTGTTTTGGTCTCCCGACGTTAAATAGCTAACGGTTTTGCTGACATGGCATTTTTTAAAAGGGGAGAGAAATGATTAAAAAATATTTTAAAAAATGTCACGTCAGCAAAATCGTTAGCTATTTAACGTCAGGGGACCAAAACAAGAGAACTATGTAACAGAAGGGACGGTTTTGCCGAAAAACATAGTTTAGGGACCAAAATAAGAAAACGATAATAGTTTGGAGACCACCGGTGTAGTTTTCCCTAATTTAAATTATTAAATATTTTTTTAAAAAAAAAGTAATTCACATTATATTATTTTAACGATAGGAAAATAATTGTTTTTTAAAATTAAAAAATATATATGTATAAGATTCATTTTTTAAATTAAAATATACATATATATATATAACTGCTTCTGAACTTTTAGATTGATTCTTTTAATAAAATTTATCACAATAAAATTTTATACATTTTTAACAGGTTTAAAATATTACACAAGTCATTTATATAAATGATAAAATAATATTTTAAAAATAAAATCATCTTTAATATATTTTTATTATTATTACTATTTAAGTTTAAACCTTGGAGACACATTGTTGGGAGCAGCAGTCCGCACCCTGAACATGAATCGTAAAACGGACATGTATATTATTAAAAAATATTATAACTATACAATATTATAACATCGAGATAATAAGATATTGATAGGTACCTTAGCTAGACAATGTAGGCATAGTGTAACTTTGTTTATAAATATAAAATCACTCCTACAAGAATTAAGGATACCTTCTTAAATGTATCATATGGTTAGTGTGAATAAAATACAAATATATTTTCTGGATAAATTAATAACCATGGACAAATATAAACACAATCAATCTACCAAATATGGATATTGCAGTATATTTTACGGGGTTTCAAAAGGAGGGTGGAGGATCGTATTATTGGAGCATCAATGCTAATGGGTGGACTCTGTTTAAGGATCTAATCCCCAGCATCTGAGAAATTCTCAAATAAATCAACTTGGTGCTGATGATATTATAAAAGACAAAGAAAATGACTTTTGCACTGGATTCTTGTCCGTCAAACCTCTTATTTAAGCTCACGAATAATGTTTGGCAAACATATTCGACAACTTGCAAATCCTCAACTATGATTGACAAAAGAAAAATCAAGAAACCAAAAATTATTCAAAGAAAATAATGTTTGGTTTAATTTCAGTTCATGTTTTACTGAATTCGATTTTGATGATGATTAAGTCATTCTCGTTATAACCACGGACGGAGAGATGTATGGGTTATGAGGGGTTCTTGCTACTACCAAAAATTTTCGGTATAAAAACATTTTAAGTATTTTTTACTTTAAATACTAATTAAATATGGGTAATTATTTCATACACTGATTGTGGAAATTAAAAATTTTCACAAACGTCTTAATTTTAAAATTTAGAGATTTATTTTAGAGTATAGAGTTTAGAGATTTAGGTTTAGAATTCATAGTTTAAGGTTAGAATTCATGGTTTACACTAAAAACTAAACTTAAATTCTCACCATATTACACTAAAAACTAAACTATAATCTCTAAACCTTAAATATTAATCAATATCCCTAAATTCTAAACTCGTGTACCTAAACTCTACACCTTAAATAAAACCTTAAAACTAGGACACTTGTGAAAAATTTTAATTTCCACCTCTATTATATTGAATATAAACCCATTAATTAATCTTTCAAAAAATACTAATTAAATAAGGTTTAATCCTAACTCTGTTCTAATTATAATAAAGAAAACACGAAAAACCGACTCAAATAATTTAATCAAGGGTAAACTACTGCAGGGGTCACTTACGTTTAGCGTCTGTACAGAGTTAGTCACCACTTTTGAAAAGTGCATATTAGTAGTCCTCTACGTTTTCGATGTGTAAATACTTGGTCACTCCGACGTTAACTCCGTTAGTCCCTAACGGAAAGTTGATGTGGCGAAAGTAAAATAAAGATAAATTACTGCAATAGCCATTAAAATTTATCTCATGTATATTTTTTCTCCTCAATTTAAAAAAGTAAACATTATAGTCACTAATAAAAATGTTTCTTTATAATTTCACCCTTAAATTATAGCAAAATCGTGTTTATTTTTCATGTAACTCTTCTGCAATGGTAATTGTTCAATAGATTTGCAATTGATATAAACAAATATCTTAGAATTACTTGAGGAACTATGGGGTGTTCATGAAGGCCTTCAACTCGCATGGTCCAATAGATTCGAAAAGATTCAATGCCAAATTGGTAATGCTGAAGTTTTCAACTTGGTCATTGCCACCAACGCTCTTTCAAGCCAAATCTAGCTAGTTCGTGCTATTGCAAGAATGCATTCATTCCAAACCTTGGATGGTTGAATACAAATTGATCCGACGTGAAGCAAATATGGCTGCCGATTGCATTGTTAAACTCCTCATGGCACGATGGTATCACCCGGTGCAACTGCTCCTGGCGCAACATCAAGCACCAATATAATGTCTTATATCGAGACAGACATGGCCCTTCTTATTTAAGAGGGAAAATACTTTGATGCAGGGTTTTAGGTTAGGTTTAGCCGTTTAGGGGTTTAATATGTAGGGTATATAATTTAAGGTTTATGGTTAGAATTTAGAATTTAAGGGTTTAGGTTTTAGGTTGCTAGAGTTTGTGATTTAGATTTTAAATTTTATTAAAGAATTGTGTAATTTTTTTTACACAATTTGTGCATCAAATAAAACTCATTTAAGAAATCCTAACATCATGATGTAATGGTCTTGGCCTTCTTATTAAAAAAATATAAACAATCAATAAAACAGTAAAAAAATCATTAATACACATAGCATAAAATAATTAATGATCATTACAAAGAGGTACAAACGAATTCTATTAGTTTGGAAAGGCGTCATGTAATTAGAGTTGATGTAATTATTGGTGGTAAAATTTGATGAAAGAGTTTGAGAAGTCAATTCAAAGCTTGAAAAAATAGAGGTTTAAACTAAAATTTCCACTTTGAAGGGTTTGATTTACTCTTTTTTTTTCAAAAAATTTGGGGTCTAAAAACACTTTTAGAGGCTTAATGGGATTTTTTTAAAAAAATATTGGGATGAATTCAATTGAAAATATTTAAAAATTTGAAATTTAATGTGAATTTTTATAAATTTTGTAGGGATCAAACTTAACTATTTGAAAATTTTAAGAGACTAAATCATAATTTTTCAAAATTTGGGACAAACACGGATTAAAATTAAAAATTATATGTAGGGAAGTGCAACACTCGACTTGATTCGAAAAAATTAAATTTTTAGGTTTGATGTGAAAATACTCGACTCATAATTTCATAAACTCGACTCAAAAATTCAAAATAAAGTTTGAATTATAAAATAGAAATTCCAATAACTCGACTTGACTCGAAAAAATTAAAATTTTTGGTTTGATGTGAAAATACTCGACTCATAATTTCATAAACTCGACTCAAAAATTCAAAATAAAGTTTGAATTATAAAATAGAAATTCCAATAACTCGAATTTTTTAGTAGTTAGTGGACTAAATTTTTAAGTTTGAGTTATTAAATAGGAGCAATTTGGGCACCTAAGTTTCAAAGGGTATACTTTGGGCACCTATTTTCATTTAAGCATTTATAATATTATTGTGTTAATTGTTTGTAAAGTTTTAGGATTGAAAAATGAATTTTTAAAAATTTAAGGGTGAAATTATAAAGAAATATTTTTATTAGTGTTTACTTTTTTAAATTGAGGAGAAAAAATGTACATGAGATAAATTTTAATGGCTATTGCAGTAATTTATCCTTATTTTACTTTCGCCACATCAGCAATCTGTTAGGGGACTAACGGAGTTAACGTCGGAGTGACCAAGTATTTACACATCGAAAACGTAGAGGACTACTAATATGCACTTTTCAAAAGTGGTGACTAACTCTGTACAGACGCTAAACGTAAGTGACCCCTGCAGTAGTTTACCCTTTAATCAATGACAGTTTAAGTGGGTATTTCAGTTTTTTCATTTGTACTCTTAGTTAAGGTAGGGTTTTCTATCAACTCGGTTATGAAAAATCATAATCAAATAACTTTTATATATATATATATATATATATATATATATATATATATATATATATATATATATATTTGATGCATTGAGTATAACTCTATACATCAACAATAAATAAAATTATGATACATTGTTAATAATAAATTTAAAAATAGAACTTCATAAACATCCTCTGTTTCATTGTCATTATATTAGATATTAATATATATAATAAAAATATTATATTATACATACAAAAATTATATATTTAAATAAATCGGTTATCCGACTTAACTTAATGATTGACTTAAAGTTTGTTCAATTAGATCTGTTTATGATATTTTAATTGATCAATTGTAAACCGACTGAAAAAAAAAATTCCACCCTTATATCATAATTTGTGACTTCTTTTTGAAATTAAAAACATTATCAAAATCACCTATTTTTGTTTGAACTTCATTTAGATGACAAACTACTGTTCACTTCTAAAATGATCGGTATTATCATTTCCATTTATTTTATAATTTATCTGAATAAAAAATTATCTAATCTCAGAGACTTGTAACCTAAAATTATCATAAAATCACAAATTCTCCTGAAGATTTTCTTTTTATTTATTTAACTGATCATAATATTCGATTACAATTTCAAAATCTAAGTGTACAATAAACAATAGCTCCTTTTATGAATTACAAATTATCTATAATTTTCTGTTCATAAAGTTAAACAAACACAATTATTCAAACTAAACCAAATTAGTTTTATTTTTAATTAACCTTTAATGTTTTATAAGAAAAATAAATATTTCATCTCTAAATTAGTAAAAATATACTTAAAAATATTAACTAAAAGGATATTCTATAGAAGAATTTAAAAATTGACTGAACAAGTTAGAATCGATAAAATTTAGTTCGAGTATCTATAAGATTATATTATTTGACTCGATTCGATTTAAAAAAAAAATCAATTTACTAGAGGAATCATATATATATATATATATATACCGAACCGCTAGTGCTCCTAAGGCTAACCCTACACCAATTTAATCTCTTTTCTCCTTCCTAACTTATTTCTCTTTTGTTCCCGCTAAACATCCAAATCATCCAATAGCTTTATCAATGGCATCTAGCTTTTACAGGTCTTCCCGTGATTCTAACTCCTACTGGACACCAAAGCAAAACAAGCAATTCGAAACGGCAATAGCGGTGTATGATAAGGACACCCCGGACCGGTGGCAAAAAGTGGCGGCTGCCGTGGGTGAGAAATCGGCCGAGGAAGTAAGAAGGCACTACGAGATCCTCGTGGAGGATCTCATGTATATTGAATCTGGTAGAATCCCTATACCAGACTACGAAAGTCCTACAGGGAGTTAAGAGTTACACAAGATGAATTGCTGGTGAGGTAAGGTAGTGTATTACCAGTAACTATCTCTATTTGCAAACTCTTTTCTGCTTGATAACTGTTGCTAATGCAACCTTATTCCTACTCAAAATTATGTTCTCTTTCAATAAACTAGCAAAATCCTTAGTTTTTAGAGGTCAGCCCTAACATGAAACATGGACATTCCCCTAGCTCCAAAACAGAAGCATATGATGGTAAACTAATAGAATGATGTTCAGAGTTCTTTATAGAGCTACTAGGATGCATGGCATGATGTTCAGAAAACACATTCAAATATTCCACTCTTCTAAAGCTGTGATCATCATCTATGTTTCATTTAACATGTCATGTCATGCATGATCAGGAATGAACGCAGAGTTTTATGTTCGGGGCGCAAATTTTATAGAATTTGAAAATCTAAAAATGCGAGTTTAGATTATCAATATAAACTACAAAGACAATGTCATTTCTAAAATATATGGGAATTTGAAATTACCAGAAGGTGCGACTTTCCACTAGCATCCTCGGTCCATCCCTATGCATGATACACCTTTCGTTTTCTGGCAGCTAGAGTTCAAATCAAACACCGAATCCCATCTGGCCACAAGTTTTCCCTGTTTTGGTTACTTTATGTTGTTTTCTATAATACCATATTCCAACTTACTATAAAAATCCCACATGAAATCTAATCCTCTTTTGTTTAGATCACATGCACATGGTCCTATATATATAATTCAAAACCCAATATCATAAAATAAACAAGTTAAGCCGGTGCTTGTCTTTTTCATGTCTGATCGAACCCATTTTTTTGAATTTTCCAATGCCTCGGCTAAAAACAAATAAAATCTGCATAAACTAACATAGATAGACATTTGCATATGCTCATCCTCTAATATTAAATCAATTTTCTAAAAGGTCAGAGGTTATATATATTTTATTTAATCTTAATATTGCTTTTGAATTTTCTGTTTAATTAAATCTTCCACAGGTTTATGAAGAATCTAAAGCTCCAATGAAGCACAAGTTTAAGCTACGCTGTCAGAAGATCTGTAAAAACTTCAAAAAATAATAATAATTGTAAAGAAATCGAGAATTGGAATCTTGATTCTCCGTTACATAATTTGGATCTTTTAAGAGTGTATGTTGCATTGAATTAGTTTGTTAATACAACAAAAGAGATTAACTCCGTCGTTGTCAAGCTTGTAACTACAGACTACAGTACTGGGTTTTCCAGTTTTAAATAAAAATTAGTATTACTACTAAATGTCATGAATCAATGATCTATCTACTTTGTTTGTTTCCTTAGAAAATCAATAAATGAATCACCTAATCAGGAGAAAGTTTAAAATCACCTAATCAGGAGAAAGTTTAATTTATCAACAAAAGTAAGTGACAAATAATCATGCCGATTAAAGAATCACCTAATCAGGAGAAAGTTTAAAATCACCTAATTATGGAGCTAAGAATGAAGCGATCAGCACAAAAGTAAAAACGATTAACCACAAAAGTAAAAACGATTAACCACAAAAGTAATAGAGATTATCAACAGAGAAAAATGAAACGTAGGAGATGTAGATAAAAACAAATAAACAAATAATCAAGCTGATTAATCAAAAACATCAAACTAACAATTTCAGTTCGATTTCACCATTAAGAACAGAGGAAAGTAAGATTGTTGATTGAAGCAGAAATTTGATTTCAATTACTGTATCACAATCGCATTGGATTTAAAGAATAGACCACAATATTTTTGTTGTTTATCAAATCAAATGACAGTAATGAAAAAGAAGCTGACCTATTTGAAATCGAGGCCCCAAAATTGCACTCTGGCTCTGAAGAGAGAACTCAATCAAATCGAGCAATTAAACCCATCTGAGTTTGAATTTAACAAAAAATAATAAGGATTTGGGAAAGGGGGAAAACAAGGATTACAGGTTTTACGACGGAATGAGAGAGACTAAAAATATCAAAAGAAAACGCGGGAGAAAATTGTGTTCCTTTACAAAAAAAAAAAAACAATTGGCGAATGGAAAAAAACTGGAGATGCGGGGTATCGATCCCCGTACCTCTCGCATGCTAAGCGAGCGCTCTACCATCTGAGCTACATCCCCGTTGTATTGCCAGTTTACAAAGACAATAAGTAACCCAAAAATAAAAGGTCAAATTGTGCACTTAATTGCAGTTTGAGATTTGTATACTCAAACGGACGAAAAATGAATGGAGATGCGGGGTATCGATCCCCATACCTCTCGCATGCTAAGCGAGCGCTCTACCATCTGAGCTACATCCCCATTGCTTTGCCATTTGACAAAGCTATTAATTATTAAAGCATAAATGTAAACTTACGCACTTGCTTATCAAACAATGTCTAAATGATTAATAGCTATCTACTTCCTTATATTACACATTTTTCTTGAAGTTTTCTACTAAGAAATTAATTTGGCTATAAACATGTTTAAAAAATTAAATGTTGGAATTTTTCATTTTATTAGATATGTCAAGTTCTTATTAGTTAGCATTATCAGCCATCTTTTATGTGATGAACTTTTTAGAATAACATAGGATCGAATGATAATTTTACGTGCTAAGTGATTAAAAAAATTAAACACCAAAATGAAATTTAAAAAAAACATGTATAGTTCAAAAGATAAATTAAGCCATTTTAATTGGACTGATTAGCATATCCATACAGTAACATGACTCCATTGTTAATGATATAAAGGACACTACAAAGAGTCGAAATTAACTAATAAAGTTAGGGTTTAGGGTTTCAGTTTAATTGGACTATTTAATTAGAAATTTTTTATTTCCACAAGCACCTCAATTTTATGATTTAAGGTTTTAGTTTAGGGATTTTTAATATATGCGTTTAGAATTTATGGTTTATGGTTAGAATTTAGAGTTTATAGTAGTATGGTTAAGGATTCAAGTTTTAACCTATAAACTTCAAATTTTAACTCTAAACCCAAAATTCTATTAACAGTCCCAAAATTCAAAACTACTACATTTAAACCTCATAAACCCTAAACAGTGTTCATAGACCCTAAAACTAAGGCGCTTACACTTATGTATGGAATAATTACTATATATATATATATAAGAGAGAGAGAGAGGAGGAAAAGATTATCAGTAATCAAACTTAAAATTTAACTTTAATTGAATTTAAAGTGATGATTTTTACTAATGAAAAATTTTAGAACGTGCGACGCACATCGTTGAACACCACTAACGTAATGTACCGCTGAATACTATTAATTTTTAATGACTTTTAAATAATTATTAAAATTTCAAAGGCTCGACATGTAATTAATCATATTTCAAAATAAAATTAGAATAAATTATTCCATGAACCATTCTGACAATATATGAAGCATGAGGAAGAAGAAGATGAATTGTAAATTTTAATTTATAAAAAAATATTACGTAGAAAATAAAGATGATGTGGTTTTATTTAATTGGGTAGGACCATGGATGATGTGGTGAGAATGGTACATGGAATAATTTCTTCTAGTTTTATTTTAAAATATGATTAATTGTATGTCGGGCCTTTAAATTTTTTATAATTTTTTTTTTTGAAAGAGAATTTTATTGAGACTCAAAGTTTTAGCAGCTACATTGGCCTCGTTAAAAATTTTCCATAAACCTATTTAGAGAAAAAAGAGTGGTACAAGGAATTACATGACACCTTCCTAATTTGTTTAATGACGACTACTGGAACAAGTCTTACAAAGCAAGGGTTGACTTGGAATCCACTTTAATCACAATTAAAACGCCTCCAGTGAACAATCAATTCAACATTTCTTCCAATACCTCTCTGCAAATTCATTGCATTCTCTGGGCGCGAAGTTAAATCTGCAATTCTGCATCCTACTTGTCTTTACACAGTAATCAACTATTTTCTTAAACTGAGCCGGGGTGTTATGTGGAGATGTCAACCAGTCTATGGCCAGTTGATTATCACTTAATTTCGAAGGTAACTTCATATCCATTTCTCCATTTTGACTTTCCGAACAGACTTATTGCTTCTGATATCGCCAATAACTCAGCTGTCGTTGCATCACACTGTCCAGCAGCTTTGGAGAAATACATAAAAAACTTTGAGTTCTCATTTCTTAGAACACCCCCAATACCTGCCAATCCGAAGCTTCCATTAACTGCACCGTCGGTGTTGAATTTGAGCTTCCCTATTGCTGGAGCAGTCCATTTAGTTGGTTTTGGTAGTTTGGTTCGAACCTGGATGTGTTTGAGCTTTGTAGGATCTGCAACAATATCAGTAATAGCCCATTTTCCATCCGGCCAACGAGCTTTGCACCACCAAGATAGTCTTAAAATGCATAAATCAAAGAGATGATCGAATACGGGTTTGTTACCTTTGAAAACTATTTCATTTCTGCATTTCCAGATAGTCCAGACGAAACTATAAAAGCTCAAGATCCATACCTGACTGTTGAAAGGTTTTGGAACCGAAGCATACCATTGAATCAACATCTCTCGAACGTTTGCAGGCATTACAAAATGAACTTGCCATAGATTACACCATTTGGACCACAAGGTCCACACAAGGTGGCAGTGGCAAAACAGGTGTGATACAGATTCTGCACTAACTTGGCACAACGGGCAGCGGTCGTTATTTTGTGAGATAACTTCACGTTTTAGCAGTTCCAATTTTGTAGGTATTTTGCCATGAATGAGTTTCCATATGAAGGCTTCTACGTTAGGGGTAGATAAGCCATTCCAGACCAGGCCCAAAACTTCATCCTTAACTTCATTATCGTTAGCACACGTTTTGCAAAACGATCTAACACTGAACATCCCATTCGAGTCAGCCACCCAAACAAGAGAGTCGTCTATGGAGGGATTGATGTTGCTGCCATTAATGAGGCTAAGAAAATTCTCCCACATTGTTTGTTTCCAGTCCAGAACTTGCCTGCGGAGCTCAATATTCCAGTGCCAGATCTTGTCCTGAAAATATCCAAAGTCTGCTATTACTCCTTTTTTACTGGAAGCGAGTGCAAAGATTCTGGGATAGGCATCTTTCAGAGCTCTATTACCGACCCAAGTAACAGTCTAAAATTGGACGTGTTTTCCATCGCCCACTTTGATCCGGACATTAGCCATAAATACAGAATTTTTATTGGAGAGTTGAGTAGTGATGCTTCTCCATAACCAAAACTTATTGGAAGGTGATCGTGAGGTCAGCAGAAGGGATTTCGAATTAGGTTCGTAAATAGTCGAAACAGTTTGGCGCCACAAACTATTAAGTTCTGTATCGTAACGCCAGAGCCACTTACTTCGTAAGGCCTTGTTGCGGACTCTAAAATCAACCAGTCCTAGTCCTCCTTTGGCTTTTGGGTAGCATAATATATCTTGTTTGACCCAGTGGATGGCATGATTATCCAGGGAGCCCCACAAAATTTTAGATATCAGTTTAGATAGGAAGTTACAGATTGAGGCTGGCATCGAAAATAATGACATGAAATAGGTTTTGTTAGAATTCAAACTTGATTTGAATTCTTAGTTTGACAATAAAGAGTATGAACGTGGCAAGCTTGACAAAATTACTTAGCAATTAAGCAAGTCTAATGGAGGCAAGCAAATTGAACTCTTCTTAGGAAAATACTTAGCAATTAAGCAAGTCTAATGGCGGAAAGCAAATTGAACTCTCCATAGGTGGTTTAGGAACACTATAAATAGGAGTTAGACAAAGCTTGTAATATAGAAGAAGAAAAAACACACAAAGTGTTTTTCTTGGTGTAAAAAGAAAGTGCAGCAGCACATTTATATTTATTTTTCTTTGATTTCTCATGTAATAATATTATTTGAGTTATAAAGTTATATCGAGTGTCCACCGACGCTTCCAACAAGTGGTATCCGAGCCAAGTTCGAGTTCGAATTTCACGCCACGAGAAGATGGAGCACATGATCCAGCCACAAATCCCGAGATTAACAAAGACAAATTATGGCAACTGGAGTATTCAAATGAAGGCGCTACTCGGTTCGCAAGATTGTTGGGACATGGTCGTAAAAGGATATGTAGAGCCAGAAAATGCAGCAGCAGAAGCGGCTCTAACCAACGAAGAGAAGAAAGCACTAAGGGATGCTCTTAAAAGAGACCAAAGGGCGTTATATTACATTTTCCAAGCAGTAGATGAGTCTAACTTTGAAAAAATTGCAGAAGCAACAACCGCGAAGCAAGCATGGGAAACTCTGCAAAAATCACTCCAAGGAGTTGAGAAAGCAAAAAAGGTACGTCTTCAATCACTTAGAACCGAGTTTGAGATGCTAAAAATGAAAATCACGGAAAGCATAGATGACTATGTTAGCCGTGTGAAAGCCGTAGCAAATGAAATGAAAAGAAATGGCGAAGCACTCGGTGAGGTCAGAGTGATGGAGAAAATCCTACGATCATTGATACGAAAATTTGATTATGTGGTCGTGGCAATTGAGGAATCAAAAGATTTAACTCAAATGACGATCGATGAGCTTGTGGGATCACTCCAAGCCCATGAGCAGAAAATGAAGCTAAATGAAGAAAGTGAAAATCTGGAGCAAGTCCTTCAAAGCAAGTTGCACGTCAACGAAGGCAGAGCTAGCAGCAGCTACACACGAGGCAGAGGAAACTATTGTGGATATCGTGGACGTGGCGATCGTTCATATGTTAGCAACCAAGCAAATGAAAATTACCGATCACCAAGTCGTGGACGAGGATATAGAGGTCGAGGAAGAGGCCGATATCAACAAGGAGATAAACCTCAGGTACAATGTTATAATTGTAATAAGTATGGTCATTATAGTTACGAGTGTAGATCAACTCCAAAGTACGAAGAAAGAATTAATGTAGCAACAGCTAAAGAAGAAAACGCCGAAGAATCTCATGTATTCCTCACTTATAAAGAAAATGAAGAATCAAAGGAAAATATTTGGTATCTCGATAATTGTGCCAGTAATCATATGTGTGGTCGAAAAGAGTTTTTTGTGGCGTTGGACGAAACGATCCGTGGAGGAGTAATTTTTGGTGACGACTCGCACGCAGAGGTTAAAGGCAAGGGCAAAGTCATGATTACTCAGAAAAATGGAGAAAAGAAATACATATCAGACGTTTACTATGTACCAGCTATGAAAAGCAACATCATCAGTCTTGGTCAGCTTCTAGAAAAAGGATATGAAGTGCAGATGAAGAACCGCTCACTTTCAATCAAGAATAGAAATGGAGAATTGGTTGCCCAAGTCAATATGACGCGGAATCGTCTCTTTACTATTGACATCGAGTCAGGAGAAGTAAAGTGTATGAAGACTTCAATCAAGGACGATTCGTGGCTGTGGCACTTAAGGTACGGACATCTTGAATTTTCTGGCTTGAAGTTATTATCAAAAGCAAAAATGGTGAATGGATTGCCAGAAATCAAACCTCCAAATCAATTGTGCGAGGCCTGCATCAAAGGAAAACAACACAGACAAAGCTTTGAAGTTGGCAAATCATGGAGAGCCAGAAGACCATTGGAGAACGTCCACACTGACATAGTCGGCCCATTTGATATACCATCACTTGGAGGAAATAGGTATTACCTAACCTTTATTGATGATTATAGCAGAAAGTGTTGGGTTTATGTTCTTAAACAAAAGTCGGAAGCACTGGATAAGTTCAAAGAATTTAAAGCAATGGCGGAAAAACAAAGCGGTCAATACTTAAAGATACTCAGATCTGATAGAGAAGGCGAGTATACAGTAAAGTTATTTGAAGACTTCTGCAAGGAGCATGGCATAATTCACCAGTTGACAGTTAGATACACGCCTCAACAAAATGGAGTTGCAGAAAGAAAGAATCGCACCATTCTCGACATGGCGAGGAGCATGATAAAAGGTAAGCATCTACCAAGAAATTTTTGGGCCGAAGCAGTTCGATGTGCAGTTTATCTGTTAAATCGTTGCCCAACAAAGAGTGTAAGGAACATGACGCCGGACGAAGCATGGAGCGGTAAAAAACCAGGAATTGGGAACCTTATGATTTTTGGATGCATCGCATATACCCATGTACCTGAGCAGATCAGAAAGAAGCTTGATGACAGAGGAGAGAAGTGTATCTTTATTGGCTATGATGAACGAAGTAAGACTTACAGACTCTATAATCCTTTAACCAAAAAGTTGATAATCTCAAGAGATGTTGAGTTCGATGAAGCAGAACACTAGAGATGGAACTTAGAAGAAAAGAAAGTTGAAGGACTATTTTTTAACGAAGAACAAGATGATGACGACTTCATCAACCAAGATGAACAAGGTGATGATCAAAGTCCTCAACAAAATCCAACTGAGTCATCCTCATCAAACAATAGCAGAACAGAGAATTCTGAAATACAACCGACTGAAGTTCGAAGATCTACAAGAGAGAGAAGAGTTCCAGAAAGGTACAAGGATTACGAAACTCAAAATATTTCACTTTTCTGTTTACTTGCAAGCAGTGATCCAATAACATATGAAGAAGCAATTGAAGATGACAAGTGGAAGAATGCCATGAATGAAGAAATTGCATCGATAGAAAGAAATGATACATGGGAGCTCACAAGTCTACCAGAAGGACATAATCCTATTGGAGTCAAGTGGGTGTACAAGACGAAGACCAATAAAGAAGGACAAGTAGAGAAATACAAGGCGAGACTAGTTGCCAAAGGCTACAAACAAAGACAAGGAATAGACTATGATGAAGTATTTGCTCCAGTAGCAAGGATCGACACTATCAGACTTCTCACAGCAGTTGCAGCACAAAACAAATGGAAGATTTATCAAATGGATGTGAAGTCGGCATTTCTAAATGGCTACCTAGAAGAAGAAGTTTATATCGAGCAACCACCTGGGTACATTAAACAATGACATAAAAATAAGGTCTACCGCTTGAAGAAAGCCTTATATGGATTGAAGCAAGCACCGAGAGCATGGAACACAAGAATAGATGAATATTTTTAGGCGAATGGGTTCATAAAAAGTCCGTATGAACATACCTTATATACAAAGAAAAATGAAGATGGTGATATCATGATTGTGTGCTTATATGTGGACGACATGATCTTCACTGGAAATAACCCAGGTATGTTTCAAGATTTCAAGAAAGCTATGACTAAAGAATTTGAAATGACAGATATTGGCGAGATGTCATACTTTCTTGGAGTCGAGGTAAAGCAAATGGTGGAAGGAATTTTCTTATCCCAAAAGAAGTACACGGAGGAAACCTTAAGTAAATTCAGAATGAAGGATTGCAAACCGGTAGCCACTCCAGCTGAAACGGGCACGAGACTAAGTGTTGATTCAACAAGAGAGCCGGTGAATCCAACGTTGTTTAAAAGCCTCGTTGGAAGTTTAAGATATCTAACTATCACACGACCGGACATAACATACGCTGTGGGATTGGTAAGCAGATTCATGGAGAAGCCAAAACAAGATCATTGGATTGCAGCAAAGAGAATTTTGAGATATGTCAAAGGTACGTCGGATCATGGATTATTCTACAAACATTCACCAAATTCGAAATTAGTTGGATATTCCGACAGTGATTACGGGGGAGACATAGATGATCGAAAGAGTACTTCTGGATATCTATTTCATATCAGCTCCGCAGCATTTTCATGGTCATCAAAGAAGCAACAAACAGTAGCTCTTTCGACATGTGAAGCAGAATACATAGCTGCTGCAGCATGCACCTGTCAAGCAATCTGGTTGAAAAATATTTTAGACGAGCTAAATTTTATACAAGAAGAACCAACTACAATTTATGTCGACAACAAATCCACTATATCTCTTTCAAAGAATCCTGTCTCCCATGGTCGAAGCAAGCATATCGATACGAAGTATCACTTCATACGAGAGCTGGTGAAGAACAAAAATGTAAAGCTAGTCTATTGCAAGACAGAAGATCAAATAGCAGATATTTTTACAAAGCCGTTGAAAGCAGATGTATTTCATCAACTCAAAGAAAAGCTCGGCATGAAAAATCAAGTTTGAGGGGGAGTGTTAGAATTCAAACTTGATTTGAATTCTTAGTTTGACAATAAAGAGTATGAACGTGGCAAGCTTGACAAAATTACTTAGCAATTAAGCAAGTCTAATGGAGGCAAGCAAATTGAACTCTTCTTAGGAAAATACTTAGCAATTAAGCAAGTCTAATGGAGGCAATCAAATTGAACTCTTCTTAGGAAAATACTTAGCAATTAAGCAAGTCTAATGGCGGAAAGCAAATTGAACTCTTCATAGGTGGTTTAGGAACACTATAAATAGGAGTTAGACAAAGCTTGTAATATAGAAGAAAAAAAAACACACAAAGTGTTTTTCTTGGTGTAAAAAGAAAGTGCAGCAGCACATTTATATTTATTTTTCTTTGATTTCTCATGTAATAATATTATTTGAGTTATAAAGTTATATCGAGTGTCCACCGACGCTTCCAACAGGTTTGGAGGCTAAAAAGTACCAATTTGACTAATGTTATTCTACCTCCGAACGATAAGGTTTTTGATTTCCAGCTTGCAAATTTCTTATTAAATTTGTCCACCAGAGGTGACCACAAGGCTTTAATATTCTTCTGAAATCTCATAGGAAGGCCAAGGTACGTAGTTGGGAATTTCTCACTTTTGCAGTGTAGTATAGAGGCCCAATGTTCTATTTTTGCCGACTCCACATTAATCCCTAGGAGCTTGGATTTATTCAAGTTGATCTGGAGACCGGAAGCTAATTCAAACCCTTTCAAGATACGGACCACATTTCTGATTTGAGCTTCGCTATTCCCACAAAAGATGATGATGTCGTCTGCGAATTGTAGGTGAGACAGTTTCAAGGATTTGGATCCCATTCGAAAGCCATTGAATAACCCCTTCGAAACCGCCTTGCTTAGTAGGGAGCTTAGAGCTTCGGCTACCACATTAAATAAGAACAGTGACATCGGGCAGCCTTGCCTTAGGCCCTTAGAGATAGAGAAGGTCTTTGTGTGAGAGCCATTGACGAGGACTGAAATTCTTGCTGATTCAAGGCATTCTTTAATCCACCTGCACCATCTGCTCCAAAAGCCCATCTTCTTAAGAACAAATAATAGGAATAGCCAGTCAACAGAGTCGTAGGCTTTCCGAAAATCAACTTTAAACACTACTCCTGGTAGTCCTTTCCTCCTTTTGTGATCAATTATTTCATTAGCAATCAATGAACAATCAATTATCTATTTCCCGGGGCAAAATGCGAATTGCGTGTCGCCAATGACCATATGTGCAACCCTTCTTATACGTAAGGCCAGGACTTTGGCAAGTAATTTGTAGATGCATCCTACAAGACTGATGGGGCAAAAGCCTTCCATGGTGGTCGGATTGTTGATTTTTGGTATGAGCACAATGAAAGAGTGGTTGTAACTTCGATCTCTGACATTCCCCTGATAAAAATCTTCAAAGAAATTACATATATCCTCTTTTAATTTAAACCAGAACATCTTAAAGAAATTCATGTTAAATTCATCCGGCCTCGGGGCTCTTGATCCATCTGTGCAAGAAAGAGCATAGGAAATTTCTTCGACTGTGAATTTTTCTTCTAGTTTGAGTGCTGAGGTAGGATCTATCTGATTATGGAGGCTATCTAACCGATCCACCTGAATAGTGTGTGACTCATTGTAAGACTGCCTGAAATGTTCTTGAATAGTCATTTTGATCTGTCTTGGTTTCGTTAGGATTAAATTCCCTATTTCAAGCTTAGAGATCTGGTTTTTACTTCTTCTTGAGGTAGCAAAAATGTGGAAGAACTTTGAATTTCTGTCCCCCGCCTTAAACCATCTGAGCCTCGATTTTTGAAGTCATTCCCTTTCGTTTTGTCTGACTGTTTTCCATAGCTGGGCACGGGTGAAATTAATTTCCTTCTTCAGGATGGGATCTGGTTCTTCTTTGGCTAGTTCCGCCTATAAGGTTGCAACTTTATTTTCCAAGTTTGTGATTGAAGTTTTGTTACATTGACTTTTGCGTTTGACCCACTCTTTTGCCTTTTCTTTACAAAGTTTAAGTATACCACTAATCTCTGAACCATTCATGGAGAGACAAGTTTTGTTGATCAATTCCACCAATGTTTCTTCTTCAGCCTAATGGTCGAACCACCGAAATAGTTTGGGTCCCCAGTTCTGTTTTGCTAGTGTAATAGCTACTGGGTTATGATCAGAGATGTTCTTTGCCATCAACTTTTGTACCATATCCGGCCAAACTTGCAGCACTTTCGGGGATAGGAAAAATCTATCCAGTCTGCTCATATAGGGTTTGTCTTTGTAATTAGACCATGTAAATGTCCCTCCTTCTAAAGGATTGTCCTTCAAATGTAATGAATTGATGAACTCCATGAAAGCCTTCATTTCGCCTTTTCTTACACTGATTCCCAGTTCCTCTTCTATTCAACAAACGATGTTGAAGTCCCCTCCCATTAAGATGGGCAGCTGTAAGTTAATTAGAGTCTCACGCAGTGTGTTGAAAACCATCTTCCTTTCGATCGCCCCATTAGGGCCATACACATTGACCAGGGTGCATTGTAGTTTGGTGCAATGGACATTTAGGTAGCCAATTAGTATGATGTAGTTCCTCTGGGCAATCTGGGTTTGGCACTCGAAAACTTCCGGATCCCAAATTGTTAGGAGACCTCCCGAAAGTTCGATCGAGGGGACAAAAGACCATCTGTATGTTCCGGTCGAACCCACAATTTGCCTTATAACCCAGTCGTCACATTTCTGTAATTTGGTTTCTTGAATAAACAGAACACTTGTTTTGCTGTTATGAATTAATCTTTTGGTTGCTGCTTTCTTCTCTAAACTCCCCAAACCTCTAATGTTTCACGTGATGCACACTGTCTAAATCATAATTGAAATAAATACACAGTAGATATTGGACAAGGAGGACGCGATTACCTCGATTGAGGGATTCCTACCTTTGCCACCTCCATCTCCATGAATCGGTTGCAGACTTCAATGTCAGAAGCTTTGAAGATCAGGCCAACGTCTTTGCAAACCTGAAGGCAATTAAGGGCTTCCAGCTCTGAGTCATTTTTGGGTCTGCGGCTTTCTGCAGAGAATTCCTTGCCGCCAAGGGATTTGTTGTCAGCGCCTTCTGCAGAGAATTCCGAGTCATTTAAAAATTATTAAAGAAAATTAATAGTGTTCAGCGGTGCATTGCATTAGTGGTGTTCAGCGGTGTGCGTCGCCCGTTTTAAACTCATCCTTTACTAGTACACTATAAACTTAATCCACAATTGATAAAATTATAATTATTGTTCATTGATATCATAATTTAGGACTCAAATACAGCGTCATCTATCCCGTTTTCAATATTTATATCGATTAAAAAAATTCAAATGAGTAGAAATTAATTGATTTCCATATAACATTTAATTTATTTTCTGTAACTTGATACATAAACGAAATTAGGAGAGAGAAACTTATCTGATTCGAGGCTTTAAATTAACTTATGTGATTCAAGGTTTCAATTTAACCTATGTAATTCAAGGCTTTAAATAAAAATATATGTATGTTTTGAGGTTTTAAATTTTCTTTCAAAAAAATATTCAATTGCATGCTTTATAATTATGGATAAAAAAATAAAGTAAATAGTATTACAAAATCAAACCAGATTTAAAATAATCGAAATAAACGAATAAAATACATAATAGATTTGAATTTTTTCAGGACTTTTTAAAATCGAAATTGTCTTAGAGTTTAACTTGTGTTCGATTATTAAGAACTTGACCAGACACTTATCTATGAAGTTACTCTAAATTTCTCCTCTAAAAAGTTATAAATTACTGAATAAATTTGTATTCGATAAAATAAATAAACAAGTTCTTTACTTTCTTTTTACTCCTTACCAAAACCAAAGAAAAATAAAACAATGACAAAGATTACTTTTGTTATTTTTCTGGTCTCGATGATTATGATTTTCTCGGTCGATTCTATTGCTGGCAATGTTGCTATAGTCGTTCCATCTACACCGACAACAGATGACGCGGCCGCAATTTCATTTTCACCGGCAACGGGTGACGCGGCCGCAGATTCGTCTTCACCGACAACAGGTGCAACAGACACTAAAGTAGTCGCATGACCAGCTGCTGGCGTGCAATCAAACAATATCTAAATGAGTTATAACTATCTATTTATATTAAATACTTAATGTTGTTTAGTTTTTCAGTAATAGCTATTTACTTATATTACATTTTTTTCTTAAAGTTTTCTAACTAACTTGCTTATGAATATGTTTAAAAAATTAAATGTTGAAAATTTTCATTTTGTTAAAAATAAGAAATTTCAATGATTTATCAAACAAGTCCTTAGTCTAAATTCAATAATACTATCTATTGAGCGTTAAACTCTTTATATTATAAATTTAATTAGTCAAAAAAATTAAAACATGTTATTATTCATTTATTTATTGAAAGGTTGTTAGTTATGATTTAGATGCACGAGTCAATTAACCAAAAAATAAAAAAAAATATCATATATATATCAATTAATAACAATGTGCCACATGTTTGTCTATACATATCAAAATGACTACATTTATCATTTTATAAGTTCTTATTAGTTAGCATTATCAATCATTTTCTTAAGAGATTAACTTTTTAGAATAAATCTGTTTTTTCACCGAAAACAATTTTTGAAAAATGATTTCTGAAAAAAAAAATCACATTTTCTTGAATATAGTTTTCAAAAAGCATATTTTAAAGTTTGGGTGATAATGTGTAAATCGCTTTCCATTGTTAAGTAAATTTTTCTTAAAACATTTTCCAAAATATGTTACCTCTATAAATAACACGCAAAATATGTTACAAGTACATAATTGCAAGTCATAAAATAATGAAAAACTGCTTAGTATTCCACCTATATTTTATTATTGTTTTAGTACTCAAACTAATTATTTGAAAAAAGAATATCTAATGTTACATTTTTAAATTGATACCTCTGCCGTTAAAAAAATAATGGCATGCTGATTAAGAGAGAGAAAATTACATGTGACGGGTTGTCACATCATTTTCTCTCTCCTAGTCAGCATGCCACATTGGATAAAATCATTAAAAATCACATATGGCATGCTTATAGGAGAGAGAAAATGATGTGGCGGTCAATCACATGTGATTTTCTCTCTCCTAATTAGCATGTCATTAATTTTTTAACAGCGGAGTACCAAAATAGAAACAAAACATAACATTAGGTACCATTTTTCCAAAAAAAAAAGTGGGGTACTAAAACAAAAATACGAAGAAAGACGATGTACCAAATATGTAGTTTACCCTGAAATAAAATTGAAATGGTGAAATAAAATGTCTTTTTAATTAATCAAAGCATATTTTTTTAATATACTAAAGATGATTACAAGTTAGTATATGTTCATATATATTCTTAACACTCTGACAATGCACATACACTTTGTAGATAAAACGATTTGAACTCATATATCCTAGGATAAACATCACTCACTTTTTCACTGGAACACGGTTCATAAAAGCATACATTTATATTTGCATTCAAAATGATAGATAAGAATACGTCTCTCAAAATAAATTCATAAAACTAAGAGGGCGAAGATACAAATGATTGACTATTTAACAAGTCTGAAGTACAAAACAATGGCAATGGCATGGACTGTGAAAAAGATGTCAATAATCCACTTGTTCATGCTCATCTTCCTTGACATAGTTGTCAAAATTCTCTTACTCTTACAATTTGTGTCTTCTACTCCATGAAACTACAATAGAAAAAGAAGCACCAACATTTTTTTGGTTTAGCCTCTGATTTTTGACCCACTGATCGATTAATTCAGATCGAATCTTATAGAAGTTCATTATAGGAGTGACGCTCCCAATCTAATTTTTTTTTATTTACAGTGCCAAAATTTGAAACACTATCTTTAAATAGAGGGTAAAAAATTCCAGATTTTAAAGTTTAACTACACCATATAAGCCTTCAACATAGCATGCTCATGCAAATTATTGAATGCGATTCTTTTAACTTCATTTTTCACATTATTAAGATCCGATTATATTTTTTAAAACTTAAATTAAATTCAACCTTAACAATTGGATGCAAACTTCTAATCTCGAGGCCCATCTTCCAACTCTGAAAAGAAAATAGCATTATCAAGGTCAATGCCCAAAAGAATGGGAAAAGTAAAGAACTATTTGAAAGAGGCAATGAACCAAGTACCAGAACTTCTGTGTTTTTTTTTATTGCCTCTCACTTATTCAGGGATTTGTTCTGATTAATTTAGACCAACCCGCGTCGCACACTTAATTTTAGTGGGTGAATCATCAAACGAATTTTTTTGCATATATAAGGCCTCGAACTCGTTACATGCTTAAGCGATACTAAATTGTTTACAACAACGTTGGTGAGAACTTCTATGGCTTTCAATCCAGCTTTTATATCAGAAATTTCTTGTTTCTTCTGCTCTGCACATAAAAAAAACAATTATAAAATTTGAAGAACAATTAATTCATATAGAGGATGATGCCTAAATAAATAGAAAAGTTTTTTTTAATAGAACACCTCTAATTAATAAACAAATTAACTTACTGCATTATTCCACAAAAATAACTGTATGTTTATTTGGATTAATATATCCTCATTTTCTATCAACCAAACTCTTTAGTATCGCCTTACCGATTCACGTTTCAAAATCAGATGAAAAAGTGACATCACATGGAACTTGCTAAATTAACAAAAAGTTAACAATCATTCTCGAGTTACACTATCCAAATGATAAACTACACAGTTTCAACAACTTCAAACTATAATTAATTTTTTTTTGCTCTGAATCATAATGTATATATGTTTATTACGTGGAGGCCATGGTGCCCGGCATGTTGAAGAGTGGTGCGGAGACTAGAAGTTTCGAAGGTTCGGCAGCGGAAGCCCTACGGATTCCGAAGGCTTGTAAATCTCGGAAGCTTCGTAGATTTCGAAAGTCAGGTGCTGCTCTGAGAGACTTTCGGAGGCCTTGGATGCAGATACTGTTTGAAAATTTTGATAATTTTGGAGCTTTGAATAAGAAATTGATTCAAATGTTGTTGAGGAAAATGTGGAACCATTTGTTGGTTCGTAAATGTGCAGACGTGCACGACGTGGGTAACGCAAATGTCTGAACCGGTCTAGTCCCTCATGGGCTTGCAGATATTTTGACCCAAATTTGAAATGAATTTTCCTCAAATAAAAGCATAAATTTGCCAAATTTTATCTTGGAATTAAAAGGGTAAATATTAGAAGTTACCTTTAATTTAGATAATAATTTTGGAAATTGCTTTATAAGAAGAATTAATTGATTATCAATATCAAATGCTCCATTAGGTCAAATTTCCACTTATACCCTCATGACACTCCTATAAATAGGGAGTAAACCTTCTAGGTTTTACACAACTCAAAACCACAGAAAATTTTTATTGTTTTACTCTGTGGATTTTACAAGTGGTTTTCGGTGATAGGCGAAGGCAAGGGTCAGTTCGTGATCTCCACAGTAGTGCAACTGTGGTTGATCTTATGTTGTTGTATCCTGTGAGACAGACGACCAATGAACTCGAGCACGAACTCGAGCACCATAGGAGTGGCCGAAAATCTGTCTTAAGGAAACTGCGTTCGTGCAGGCCTCAACATGTTTTTTTGTTTCAAATCGGTTTGATTTATATATTGTTGTATTGTTCTTAATTTTGTAATGTTCGTTTAAATAATATTATTTATCTTATTATAAATTGTTGGATTAACGCCTATTTTCTAACAGATACAAATCTATATTTCAGTTTTTATCAATTGGGTGTTTCAATAAAACAGTGGTATATATAGATACAAATCATTGTAACTCGGTAATTAATTCAACAGGGGATACATTGAATTGGATCGTTTCGAATTGGAAATCAAAAAGGACTACTAAAATCATTTAGAAACCAATTTAAGAGAAAAAAGTTTGCGTTTTAGAGTTGCATACTTGCATTCAGGTGCATTTTGTTCAAACAATCAAGATAAAACTGACGAGCATGGGCGGATCTATTAAGGTGCATGGTGGGTCACGTGACCCGCCATTATTTTTCTTGGATAAATTAAAATAGGTGTCATTCAATTATGTGTAAGGTTATATTTGAGTCATCTAATTTTTAAAAATTATATTTGAGTCACTTAAATATAAGCTCGTAAACGAACCAAACGTTCATCAAACCGTTTGTGAACCGTTCACCGGGAAGTTTGTTTATTTATTAAACGAACGAACATGAACAAGATTTTCTGTTCGTTTAATTAAATGAACAAACACGAACAAAGAGCTTGCTCGTTCATTTACGTTCGTGAACATTCAGTAATCTGTTCATTTATGTTTGTTTAAATTTATTTACATATGTTCTTTTATTTTTTAAAAAAAATTATTATATTTAAAAAAAAATTATTCACATATATTCGTTTGATTATGCTTAAATTTATTCATGTATTTCTTTTATGTCGTTCGTTTGTGCTCATTTATCATTTTAACGAACTAACATTAACTAACACGAACAAGCTACATTCCTTAACAAACGAACACGTACAAGAAATTATGTTCGTTTAGTTGTTCGTGTCCGTTCATTTGTTTGGTTAAAATTAAACGAACGAACGAACATGAACATACCCTCGTTTGTGTTCGTTCGGTTCGTTTACATGCCTACTCAAATATAGGTAATGTTACAATTGGGTTACTCAATTATGGGTACGGTTACATTTGGGTCACCCTTCATATTAAAAAAAAAAAGTACTGCTACAAAAATTACATTTGGGTCAATCTTCAAATGTACGAACTTTTGATAACCTTTGTATTTGAAACTCGGAAAAACTTTCACGATATAACACTTATCTCGTTAAACGTTCTATGTGACAAAAAAATGGTTGATCTCAAATTTCTCTACTCATCTTATTATCAATTCAATTTTCTTGTCACTTTTATTGTTTGGAGATTGTTATTACTTTTTAAATTTTTTTCATGTAGGGAGATTTTTTTTACAAAATGCATTTGTAGTCAAATTAATTGTTTGGAGGGATTCGAAGCCTTAAACCTCTAAATAAGGTAAATAAGTGAACCACTAAACTTAAATTCTTGGATCTGCAGCTGCTGATGAGAAAACAAAGAGCAAATCTTGAAGAAGCTTATATGTGTGGAGATGTGAGAGCGCCGGTGACAGATCCGGAGAGCGCCGATGAGAGGGGGGGGGGGGCGTCGGTGAGATGACAGTGAGGTGAGAGGAGGTAAGAGTTGAGCGAGTTAGAAAAAATTGTGAATTGGCTGGGAAAATTACTTACCGAGTTCTTTTTCAGTAAGTTTACGGGAAAAAGGGATGGTTTAGTTTGACTTGTAACTTGTAAGTTGTAATTGGTTTTACTTTTACGTCGACTATTTTAAGCAGATTTTAAGT
This sequence comes from Hibiscus trionum, assembly GCA_030270665.1. Classification (NCBI taxonomy): domain Eukaryota; kingdom Viridiplantae; phylum Streptophyta; class Magnoliopsida; order Malvales; family Malvaceae; genus Hibiscus; species Hibiscus trionum. Next base: position 8,991,079 of record BSYR01000036.1, on the reverse strand, counting down.
TTGAGATTTTATTTATATAATTTTTTTTGTAGAAATATTCACCTACTAAAATTAGATATGCTACGCAAATCGATCCAAATTAATTAAGATAAAACTTAGGAAACTGAAAAAACAATTAAAAATTACATATCAAAATGAAATTTTAAAAAAAACATGTATCGCTCAAAAGATAAATTAAGCCTTTTTAAAGGGACTGTCTAGCATTTGCACCAAAAGAAAAAAAAATGGACTGTTTTAGCAGATCCGTACAATAACAGGATTCGATTGTTAATGATATAAAGGATACTACAAAGACTTGAAATTAGCTATAATAAAGTTATATATTTATATATGATAAAAGAAAAGGAAATGGTATTTTTATCTAAAAAAACTCATTTTAAATAGTTATATAGATAAATGATCTTTAGTCAAAGTTATTTAGAAAAATAACTCTCAAATCGTCTGCGTAAGACAAACTAGCTAGTAGACGATTTGAATGTTGTTTTTCTAAATAACTTTTATTGGGAGTCATTTTTTAAATAATTATTTAAAATAAATTTTTTAGATAAAAATGTCAAAAGAAAAATTATTCAGAATCGAACTCAAAATTTAATATCAAATAAATTAAAGTGATGTCTTTTGTTAATACACTGCAAAACTTAATTGAAAACTGATAAAATTATAATTGAATGAGAAAGTTATTGTTCATTGACATCATACTTTAGGACTTAAATATAGTGCCATCTATCATATTTTCAATATTTATATCTGTTTAAAAAATTCAAATGAGGTAGAAATTAATTGTCTATTTTGATTTCCGATTTACGTATATAATAATTAAGTTATCTGTAATTTGATACATAAACGAAATTAGGAGGGAGAAGAACTTATCTGATCCAAGGCTTCAAATTAACTTATATGATTCAAGGTTTCAATTTAACCTATATGATTCAAGGCTTTTAAATTAAAAATTATGTATGATTTAAGATTTTAAATATTCAATTTTATAATCTATAATTATGGAGAAAAATAAAATAAATGATATATGTTGACTGAGACAGTAAATGATGTGATAAAACGGGTTCATAAATTAATTTTTCATCCATGCAAAACTAAAACAGGTTTTGAAAAATAAAATAAAAAATAAACAAATCAAATACAGGATGGAATTGATTTTATTTTCAGGACTTCTTAAAACCGAAATTATCTTAAAGTTTAACTCGTGTTCGATTATTAAAAACTTAACTAGACACCTAGCTATGAACTTGCCGTAAATGTCTCTTCCAAAAAGTTATAAACTGCTCATAATTTCAATCTCCAATCATCAATAACATCTCACTAAATAAATTTGCATTCACAAAAAATAAATTCATTACTTTCTATTTATTTCTTTTTACAAAAAACCAAAGAAAAATAAAAAAATGACAAAAATTACTTTAGTTATTGTTTTGATCTCGATGATCATGATTCTTTCAATCAATTCTGCTGTCGGCGACGCGGTAACATCAGTTTCATCTACATCAACAACAGGTGCCGCGACAGCAGTTTCATCTTCACCGACAACAGCTGCAGCAGACACTAAGGTAGCCGCCGGTCCAGCTGCCGACGCGCCATCTACAAAAAATAAGGGTGACTCTTCATCATGGACCGCCTGGGCAAAAGCCAAGCTCAGGTAAGAAAAACAATGAAAACCGAACATTTTCTTAATTCTAATAATTTATGAACGCATTTATCACTATTTCTGTGTGTGTTTTATATGTACATTATGTATCATAACTTTGTGACGTGCCACTACGTTCAGCGGTATTGGAAAAATATTCTCTTCATCATCATCATCCGGATCGGCACCGGCACCGGCACCGGCGGCGTAATTTTAAGCCGGAAATGTTGTTGCAGATGAGATGTATTATACATGCAATAAAATATCAAAACATATTGATGAAATAAATTAGGAGTAACCATTGGGGTTCGGTTCTCGTCCAATGATGTCGGAGTTTTTGATTGGTTTGTTGTTTCTTGGAACTTTTATACGGTTCGAATTAGTGATTAAAAATAAATTTAATATTATTTTTTCTAATTATTTGAATAGTACTATTATCTTTTGTGATTTTTGTTTTCTTCATTTTATTTTTTTATGTACCATGGGCATGGATTAATTAAATAAGTCATAGTTTTTAATATTTTTTTTTGTGAAATTTTTTGGTTTTAATTGAAAGTACAAAGTAGACAAATATTTTGTTTTTTTAAAAACTAGTCAAACTCACATATATAGGGTGTTTACAATTGCAAAAAAAAAAAAAAAAAACAGTAACATACCCTCTTATAATTACTAAGTAATTATACCTTTTTTATAATTAAAAGGAATTTAATTTTATTTTATTATAAAAATATATATAAGTGTTCATTGTTAATTTTAAGTATTTAAATTATTTTTCATATTTCAGTGTTTAACATTTTTCGTTTATCACTCCTATTCACTCGATTTGTCCATTCATCAAGATGATGTAACAACATCATAAACTGTCACATGACGATCAATAAATAAAGCAAGATAAAAATTAAAACAAAACAAAATATTTTTGAATTATCTGAATTTTTAAAAACATATTTGAGAATTTTAAGAATTTTGTATACTTTTCAAAATTCTAAAATTGAAAAATCTAAAAATAATTAAAAATTATAAAAAAATTGTATCATATATATATTTTTTAAAAATAATATGATGTTGAAAAAATATTTTTATTTTTTATGTAATTTTAAAATTTTTATCGCATTGCAGGTGGCGGAGCCACATATAGTTTAGGGGTCAATTGACCCATTTGATTTGTTGTGGTATGAGATTTTCAAAGAGTTAAATAGGGTTTTCAAAGAGTTACTATAAAAATTTTCATGGAAATATTAGAATTGACCCTAGGGCTGTAAATGAGACGAGACAAATTATGAGCTACTCGAGCTCGACTCGATCAAAGCTCGGACAAAGCTCGACTCGATTGGACTCGACTCGAGCTCGAACTCGAACTCGGCTCAAGTTCTTAACGAGCCGAACTGAGCTACTTGATACCTGACTCGAAAAGCTCGCGAGCTACTCAAAAATATAATATATTAATTTTTTATTTTTTATAATTTAAAATCTAAATTCCTAAACTTAAAACACGAAAATATAAAACTCTAAAAATAAGTCTCAAAGCCTAAAATCTTAATCCTAAATTCTAAACTCAACAACCTAAACCTTTAAACCCTAAACTAACACCCTAAACCTTAAAATTAACAATCTTGAGTTTACACAACTTATGTATCAAAGTTTTTTCTTGATAGAGCTTTAAGTGAGACGTGATAGATGACGAGTTACCCGAGTCCGACACGGTCAAAGATTGGTCAATACTTGACTCGGTTAAGCTCGAATCAAGCTCAATCTCAACTCGAGTTCCTCACGAGCCGAGTTGAGCTTAGATTTCTCAGGCTCGTTTAAAATTACTCAAGCTCGAACTCGACTCGAAATCTTAACGAGCCAAGTCGAACTCAGCCCTACTCGAGTTCGACTCGGCTCGTTTACACCCCTAATTGACCCCACTTGATTTGTTTGGGTATGAGGTCAACAATATTTATATTGTAGTGGTACGAAACTCCACGTACCTCTAAGTCTACTTTGACCCCACTATATGAAAATCCTGACTCCACGTATCTCATATTGCCTCATTTTGTATGAGTTCGAATTCCATCACAGGAATACAATACCTCTCTATTTCATCTAAATATATAAACATATTAAAATATTAATAAAAGAAATTATTAACATAAAATATTCATATAAAATTAAAGCTTTGAATAGATAAAAAAAAAATTAACAAACAAAATCTTCTTTATTAACAAACAAAACAACCCCTAAATTATATCTTTTTTCTATTTAAGTATTTAGATTATTTTTAATTAAAATAGGCCCTTAAATTATTGTTTGTGACCACTTTATGTACTTAAACTATATTTCTTTTTTATCAAAACAAGTATTTAAACTATGCATTTTTTTTACTTTCAATGCATAAATTATTTTTTGTTAAAATAATTACCTAAATTTTATGACATGTCAACGTCTTATTGACCGAAAAAAAATTTAACTAAAAATTGACGAGACTTAAAGTGGTTACATACAGTAATTTAGAGACATATTTCAACAAAAAATAATTTTAAGTACTAAAAAGGAAAAAAATATATTTTAGATATTTTTTACTATAAGCCTTTTCTTAATCATGCATGTTTGTTTTAGTGCTTCTTTTTTTTTTTTTGTATGTTCAGGTATCATTAAAAAACAAATAGTTTAGGAACGTGTTATTTTTCTTAGGCCACATGTTTAAATCTCAACTTCATTTAGATTATATTCTGGTCTCTCTTAGACTCTTGCATGTTTGAATTTAGAATTTAGTTCTTATATGTTACTTTGAAATAATTTTTAACATTGATTTGATTTTTAAAAAATATTATTTATATTTTGTCTTGCGTTAACTCTTTAACTATGTAATTAGATAAATAGATATATCTCTATGAAATTGGAAGGTGGAAAAAAAATGACAACAGAATTTACGGACCTGCAAAATATGCTAAGGGTCGTAAGGAGTAAGGACACTCGCTTAATCGCTTTAATGCCCAGTTTTTTTGTTGTTGTTGAAACTAAAATATTCAATATTAGCAAAGTAACGATTGCGATTGTTTTGATTAAGAGGTAAAAATGTACTTATTTTAAAGTATTTCGATTTTTATATATTTTACACCAAGTTAAAAGTTTCTTATTATATTTTTGACAAACTTTAATTATAATCATAATCTTACCTAGAAAAGAGGGAGAATGAGGAGACTCTAGGGGAAGAAAGATGTGCTCTAGATGAATTTAGAATTTATGACCTAAAAAAATAAGAGAACAAAGATGAACAGCTTAATCAACCGATTAATTTTACTTGCATATAAATTTATCTAAAACTCATGACCTAATGGAAATAAAAATAAATAAATGTTTCTTACATTTTGAGTTTGGACAAACTATGAACTCGTCTGAATTTTTTTCCATACAAAATAACAAAAATTTCGGAGTCATGTATATTAACGTTACAAAATTAAAAAAAAAAAAACTATTTTTGAAGTTTTTTCTCTCATCCTTGGGCCGCCGCTTTTGTTTTTTTTTTCTATTAATTTTTTATTTGACCTATGGGTGCATTAGTTTTAGTGTTGGTCGTAGATCGTCGATATTTTTTTTTCTTATATTCTATTTTTATTTTTTGCATTTTCGGTTTTTTTTCTAGATTTATATTAGAATCTTGTTTTTTTATTCCTATTTCTTGCACATATTGTTGCCTTGTTTTCTCTGCCTTTGTGGCACGTTTTTCCTCTGCCTTAAGGCACATTATTCGCCTACCTTTGTGGTAGATTTGCGTTTGTGTAGAGTTTCTCATGACGCTCGGTTCTGATGTGCGTTTGTTAGTAGTCGTTCAATAATTTGGTCCCCTCTTGTGGTTGTTTGTCGATGCATTCAGATCTATCCACCGAAGTAGCTTGCAAGACTATTGGTTTCGCTCGCCAATCCTTCAACACTTATCAATCATCTAGGAGATTCACTTTATCTTTTCTGTGTTGACAACTCCTCTAACTTTTTGTCGTTCAATTGAGTCTATACTTATCCATCCGAGCAACAGTGAGAGCATCCTTTATTGACGTGACTGAGTTTTCCCTCTTTCGGGAAGGAGGAAAGTCATTTTATCTTTTTTTTCTATTTTCGGTTTTAAATTTATTTTCGTTCTTTATGAATATTTTAACGTTTGAATCTCTTTATTTGACTCTCTTTCTAAGTAATAAAAGTTACCTTGTATTATATTCAAAACATAACAAAATTAAACATATTTATTGGCTAAGGCCTAAGAGAGTATTGTCTTCATTTGTTGTGTAAAGATGCCTTTAAATTTCGAAGAAAAATTCTTTATTTTTTTCGGATGTTTTTTTTATGCCGCAACACTTAAAAATAAACTTTTAGGCTTTAACCTTAAATCTTAAAATTTAAACCTTAAAAATATAACATATTAAACCATAATAATAAACTTTAACTCTAACTTTTAATTTTAAACCATAAATTTAATTTTTTAGAATCAATATATAAATAGGACACCAAATAAGCAGATGGTTTCTATTCCTAAATTTCAAGCAAGAAAAAATGTGTTGGGTCACAACTCACAATCGCATGAGAACGTATTGTCCATTTAGTTTTATGTCACTGTTTTGTTTCAGAGGTTGTACACAAATTTAGTTCAAAGTTAAAGAGGAGATGGCTCCAAAATCCAAATACATTTTGTGAACAAAAACGTGAGCTCGAGACAATACCTTAGAGGCTAATGTGTACGGTATAATAGAACCCACTTGATACCATGGGACAAGAGCCTGCATGAAATGGACTCACCAAGTTATACTAATCAATAGAGTGAGCATATTCGCTCGAGTTAAATTTTTTTGATTTAGTCTAGTTTACGAATTCTATTTTATAAGTTAAATTTTATTTGAAATTTTTTTGAGTTGAGTCAAGTGTTTCTGTTTAAATTTAATTGCAAATATTTTATGATGTTATAGTACTAATAGATTTAATTTAATGGCTTTCTATAACCATATATGATATACATATACATTTCTTCATATATTTCCATATGCAATATACATGTAACAGACAGAGTTGAGGAATTTGACTCGAACATAAAAATCGATAACTAATTGCTAAAAATTGAGTTATTCAAATTATATCTTATAACTCAAACTTCATTTAAAAAAATTCGAACTAAGTCAGTTTTTCTACGTCGAGTTTTACTCACCATTTGAGAAAGATGAAGTGGTGAGAAAGAGACCAGCATTATAATTTAAAGAACAACTACTAATACAAGTGCAGAATTAGCCAAGAGGGCTTTTACAATGAAGAATTATACAAATATTTCAACCTTAAGGCCAGCTCCTTTGGCAATGTCTGGTTTTAATCTTCTAGGCTGCCCCCATTGTATACATAATTGGCATTATGAAGAAGACAAGTTACTGATCCTGGGGCGGCTTCTTCCCGTTCTTGTTGTTGTGCATCCAGACCTTGAAAACCTGCCTTTTGACGCCGTACTCGGCGCAAAACTTCTCCACTTCGTCTTCATCTTGTTTGTTTATTCTCCACCCCAGTTTCTCGGCTAATTCCGACATCTTATCCTTCTGTTCCTGCGTGAATTTAGTTCGGAATCGCTTCTTAGACAAGACATAAGGGGGAGCCGGCGGCATTCCCTCGGGATTGGACTGGTACATGTTGAGATCCTCGCTCGAAGACTCGGCACCCCCTCCGCCGCCGCAGCCGAACGCTACGTTCATCGGTGCAATCATTGCACTGGGTGGACTTGTGTGAACCGAGTACTTTTGATGGTGGTGGTGGTGCAGCATGGTTGGAGATGGCAAGGGTGGAGGCAACTGAAGAGGGTTAAGCATCAAGCTTCTTCGACCGGGATGATGAGTAACCCCAAATTGTTGGGTCTCGCCATCGACCTCTTTGCGGTGGAAGTTACGGTGGCAGTCGCAGGCTGCGCATTTCAACGCTTCGAGCGTTCCTTCTTCTCCGCTAGGCATGAACTCGCCGCACCCGTCGTAAACGTTCCCACCGATGCTGGCAGCGTGGTTCTTGAGACACTCTCGATACCTGACGACGCCGGGAGATGCCTTCGTGTTCGAACTGGCGACTCGATCCGGGTACGGAGATCTCCCGGTATGGCCGAACGATTGCTGTTGCTTTTCCGGACGATTAACATAGTCTAGGGTTTGCGTGCAAGTGAGAACAGCAGCACCGTTATGATCCCCATCTCGAACCGGCGTCTTAATATCATCTTCTTCCCCTCTCACTTCCATAATTCAAGAAAAAAGAAATCTATTCTCCAAACAATACAAAACAAAACAAAAAGCTAAAAACGAAAGCTCACTATTCAACTAATTCATCTAAAACTCTGAAACGTTTCTGCAAAAAGATGATGATGATGATGCAAGAAGCTTATCAAGATAACTTGTTGTTTCCCTCCGCTCCTCATATTTCTCCCGATTTTCAGCCAAAATTCATCGACCCATGCCGCCAATTTCATCCGTTACAACATCCGTAAGCTGAGAGAGAGAAAATAAAATCAACATCTTCCAAGAAAAAAACAAAAACAAAAGACATTAAAGTTGAAATGGGACCAAAGTCAGAGAGAGAGATGACCAGAAAAACAGCAGGAAGCTGCAAGAAACTGCAACTGGGCACAAGCTTTTTGAGCCTTTAAGACATCATGCAATCGACGAGCAAGAAAGGGAGGGTTTGGGGTTTGGGGTTTGAGTTTTAGGGTTAAGGAATTGGGGTTTGCTTCAGTGCTCCCAACAAGCGACAGCTTGGTTGCTTGTGGAGAAGCCGAGGGTAAAGAGTGAATCTTTAGAGACAAGAGAGAGAGATTGTGTGTTTTTGTGATATTAAAAGAAAGAAAAAGAAGAGAAAGAGAGAGAGATTGTGATGAGATTAAAGGAGTTTTTCTCGGTACAAAACAACCGACAACGTCATGTTCATCCCTCTCCCACGCCCTGCCACATTCGGGTCCCACCCTTCCTCTTCATTATTGCCCTTTTAACCCGTTACAGACTCGAATAATTCGTGTATTCAAATAACCAAAGTATTTGATCGTTTCTGTATTTTAGGTTAAGGTTCATTGCCCAAATCAGTACATATGGTATAAAAATGAGAATAATAATGGCGTATCCTAAATCTTAATTAGGGATGAATATTTTATTCGATCCGGTAAGTTTTCGACTCGGTTGAGTTCTGATTTTTTAATAAAAAAAGTCGAGTTCAAGTCAAATTGTATTTTTGTTGAGTGTAGAGTCGGGTTGGGTTCGGACTTAATGTGAAAAATATCTGGCCTAACTTGAGATTAATTGTATAATTTTTTTAAAATTTTTAAGGATATTTATAATAATACCCTTGATATATCTTTTTATAATTAAGTCCTTAAAATTGAATTTTTTTATTTACAATTTAGTCTTTAAAATTATTATTATTATTAAGATTAAGTCTCCTAAAATTATTTTGTTTACAATTAGGTCCCTAAAATTATTATTTTTCTATAGGTCAGATCGGGTATAGTGTATTTATTTTCGGGCCGGTCGGGTTTTTTTTAAAGAATACATTCGGGTCAGATTCTGGTTTAGGATATTTATTTTCGGGTCGAGTTCGGGTGGGCCAAAAACCTGACCAGATCCGTGCCCATCCCTAATCCTAATACTAAATTGTGAGGGTTAATTTAATTTTTTGTTTTAAAGAAATTTAATAAAAGTTAAAATATTTTAAGAGTTTGTTTTTTTAAATAGGAGGTTTAATAAGAATTTTTTTTAAAAAAAGTATGGACGATATTAAAATATTTAAAGATGGGTAAATAATACCATTAGTCACTAAACTATTCTTGCTTTTATGTTTTGGTCATTAAACTATTATTTTTGGTAAAATCAACACTAATGTTACAATTTTTTTCTATTTTGGTACTTGCCGTTAAAAAACTCACGGAAAAACAATAGTTTGGTAACCAAAATAGGAAATAAGCAATAGGTTGGTGACCAAAATAGAAAAAAAGAGTAAAATTAGTGACCAAAATAGGAAAATGTAACTTTAATGACGATTTTGCTAAAAATAATAATTTGGTGACCAAAACATGAAAGTGGGAATAGTTTAGTGACCACTGATGTTGTTTACCCTTAAAAATTTTAAGACTTAATGAACTACTTGAAAATGGGTAAACATCACCATTGGGTCACTAAACTATTCATGTTTTCTTGTTTTGTCACCAAAATGTTATTTTTTGTAAAATAGTCACTAATATTACGTTTTTCTTTCTTCTATTTTAGTCACTCGCCGTTAAAAAGTTCAGAGAAAAACAAGAAAGCGGGAATAGTTTAGTGACAAGAGTAGGAAAGAAACAATAGATTGGTGACCAAAACAAGAAAATTAAGTAATATTAGTGACCAAAATAGGAAGGAAAAACGTAATGTCAGTAACGATTTTGCACAAAATAATAGTTTGGTGACCAAAATAAGAAATTAAAAAACAGTTTACCGACCAATGGTGATGTTTACCCTTTTAAAATTGTTGAGAGATGCAGATTAAAGTTTTTAAAACTTTTTGAGGGTTTAAAAGATTTTTTTAATGTTTTAAGGGTCAACATCCTTTAGTTGCCATTATCATCCTCCATGGAGAATATAATAATTTTAGTTTAATTGTATGGAAAAAATTTGAAACTTTTTTCATCGCATGATATTTCGATCTAGGTTGACTTAAGATTTGTAATATTTTTTTTGATGAATATTAATTATAAGTTTTTTATTATTATAATTCGAAATTTCAGTGAATAATTTAATTATTAATCACTACATTCTCGCTCGAAGTATATAAACCAACACAAAAAGACACCCGAAAAGTTCATTGGTTAAAATATGTATCTATACTTATGAATTCGTTTTACATTTTGATTTTTTTAAAGCTTAACTACAAAATAAATGTTTAAATTATGTTTATTTTTATAATAAATGTCTAAAGTATTTTTTGGTTGAAATGAATGTCTAAAATTTCATTTTTGACTGAAATAAGTGCTTAAAGTTTCATTTTTGGTTGAAATATGTGTCAAAGTAGGTGCATCTGTTGACTTTAAAACAAGCCAAAAATGAAATTTTAAGCACATATTTTAGTCAAAAAATACTTTAAGCACTTATTGCAAAAAAAAAATAGTTTGGACACTTATTTTGTAGTTAAATTTTTTTTTAATTTTAAAAGTTTAAGTTAATATTTTTCCTGCTAAAATAGTTGATGTGATATTATAAATTTAAAAAATATAATAATTTAGAAGTCATGTAACTAAAAAATAATATTATAACAAACTCGAATTTAATAATAATAATAATAATTGAAATTTTTAATATTAAAAATCTTTTAACTTCTTAAATTCCAGAATAAAATTTAATCTTCTGAAATAAAAATAAAGAAGTTAAATTTCAAAAAATATGAGCAACTTAAAACATATCTTAATCATACTTGTAGGGCGAGTCTACGGTACAACAACCTAATTTAAAGTTAAAAAACAACAAATTTTAAAATTTGTCCAAGCAACCTAAAACGTTATGCTTTTTGATAACATTTTAGGCTAATTTTCGTGGTTTTTCAACAAGTTTCGAAACTTGTTGAAAAACTACCAACCTAAAAAAATAATTGTTTACAAGTTTCGACCGAAAAAGCCAACTTAAAATGGGATAAAATTCGTCTGCCCCTTTTCGGTGCCCCTACATATGCCCCAACACTAAAAAAACACTACAAAATTAAATTTCAAGCCCTAACTCTAAATTATAAATCCTAATCATACACCCTATACCCTAAAAATACACCCTACCCTAAATTCCCTAAACCCTCACTGCAACTCTAACCTAAAACCCTAAACTCTAAACTTAATTTTGAGCGCAGGGGCATATGTAAGGGCACCGAAAAGGGGCAGAAAATTCTCATCCCTTAAAATGTTATGAAAAAAACATAACATTTTATGTTGGTTGGACAAGTTTCGAAACTTGCTGTTTTAAGCCTTAAGTTAGACTATTATACTATAAACTCACCTATAATTGTACCTTCACAAAATATTGTGAAAATGTAGGCACTTGAGGACCTGAGGTCCCTCCCTCAAATGACCAAGCAGAGAGAGTCCCCTTGATGCGACATTCCTTTGCTTCATAATCCTTCTCCAAAAACCTCAAAACTTTTGTTAATAAAACCATGTTTCCAGGAACTAATAACCAGTACTCCATTGCAAGATTAAAAAAAAAAAACAATGAGATGGGTGAAAAAACCAAACAAAGTGTTGGTGTGGGTCCAACGTAAGATTTGTTGTCTTGTTGCTGAGCCTGAGAGTATAGTCTATATATATTATGGATTTGGAATCAAAGGAGCTTAACGTGCGCCATTTTCTGCAAAACTCTGTGGCAAAGTCTTGGCCTTTCCGTGATGCAATCGATGGCTAACATTTGTCTCTCTGTTGGTATTGCTTTCTTTGCTTTGGTACTGCCTTCAACACTGTTCATATATGTGTGTGTGCACTGCTGCTGCTGCTGCTTCTGTTTCGACCAACTGGAACGAAAGAATCCCTCACCATCACCAGGACTCTTATCATGTTCTTTGTTTTATCACCTCACCAAACTTTTTTTCCCATTTGCTTCATATTTCATGTCATCCATTTCCCAATCCCATCACTTCTTTTTTCTCTATTACGTCTTCTCTTGTCACTGTCGACAACCCTAATCATAGGCAATTTTAGAAGAAAAATCATTTTTTAATAATTATTTAGGAAAATGGCTCCAAAAAATATTATTTGGCAAAATGACCCTCAAACTTGCCACGTCGGTGGACCTCGCGTTGTGTAGGATGCGAGTTTGGATATCGCGTTCTGCACAACGCAATTTCCGTCTACGTGGCCTTGTTGTTTGTGTTAACGGTTTTACAGTACCTCGCGTTCTGTAATTTGAAACGGCGGCTGAATATATCGCACAGACCTCGCGTTCTGCAGGACGCGAGTTCTGTGCAATTCTGGGCTGAAGAACAAGGGAAAACAAGTGTGGGTAGGCCTGTTCGAGCCCAATTTTGAGCGTGTAAATCGTATATTTTTAGCGATCATCGAGTTTGGGGTCGTAGTACTAGAAATTGTCTATCGTATGATACAAACATGATTAATTTCCGTCCATTCTACAATGGTTTAAAATGGCTTCGAAAACCCTATGCTATCATCCTTTTTTGAATGAAGTTGCATTTGAACAAATGTCGATAGGCATGTTTGAGCAGAATTTCATACGTAGAAATTTTAAATTATTAGGTAACATCGAGTTTGGGGTTGTAGTACTGGAAATTCTCTATCGTATGACACTGACACGGTCAATTTTCGTCCATTGTACATTGACTTAAAGTTGCTTCGAAAACACTATCATAACATATTTTTTTGAATGATTGAAAATATAAGATGACATACTGTATAAATCGAAGTAGACTGACTTTATTGATTCGATTGTCATGGGCGAACTCGTATATACAAATTAAAAATAATTAATTAAGACGAGGGGCTGAGCGATTAGGACACTTAAGAGCTGTGTGTCCAGGATTTATACATATAGTACAATGCTTCTTTTGTCCGGTTTTTTCTCGATGTTCGACCATATCCTCGGCACAGTATATTCTTGTAGAACGTGGACGTCCTTTGGCTCGTATTAGTGCTGGATCTGGGCGTATGATCGGTTCAGTGTCCACAGCATTCGGATCAACCTCATTTCCGATTGGAGGAAACTCTTTTTCGTAAACCTTAAACACTGTTTCGAGTAAGTATACCGGATCAACCAGATGCATGTATTGTATCCGTTGGTTAGTGCAAGCAGCAATGGCATGTGCGCACGGGTATTTGAATGTTTGGAAAATTCCGCACTCGCAGGTTCTATCCCTCAGGTTTACCACGTAAGCGTTGTGCTGAATGCCTTCCAACTGCCTGAAAAATTCTGCAACACGAAACATGTGTCCTTCTCGCGAGAAGAGAGTTGCTTGCATCTGTCTTGATTGGCTCAATTGAGTATGCAGTTTTGTGCGGAAATCCGGATGGACTTTGTGTCCACCTGCCATGTATTCAGTTGCTCGCCTTCCCAAGGTTGCAAAAAGGGTAGCCAAACGATAATAGGTCGCTTTGACAATGGAAGTGATAGGCAACTGCCACACTCCCTTCAGTGACGAGTTCACTGCCTCAGCCAAGTTCGTTGTCATGTGACCATAACGTTTACCCTCGTCATACGATCGAAGCCATTTTTCCTTTGGGATTTTTCAAGGTATTCTGCGCCTTTTTTGTTTCTCGCTCTCAGTTCCTCGAGCAGGTCAGCCACCTCTTGTTTGTAGTGCGAGTTGCCTACGGGATGACAGTTGAATAGTTATGGGCGAAAAACACATGTAAAAAGGTCGTAAATCAAAGGGAGTAAGAAATAATATAGTAAATGAAAATGACATAAAGGACGTACCCATATCGAGCACCATTTGACGTTCATCACGGTTCTTGTATTGCAGCAGGTAGTTTGCGGCTATGTGTCGCAAGCAAAAACGGTGGTGAATGTATGGAGGCTTCCAATAGTTACCCAAATTTTCTATCGCCCACAACAGCGCTGTGCCTCTGTCAGAAATAACACATACCCCTTCATCTCTTCTTCGTATTACAGGATCAATGACATATTTTCGTAGGTTCTGAAGGAAGAACTTCCAAGACTCCAAATCCTCATTCGGGACGATTGCGAATGCAACATGAACGCATTTGCGATTGCCGTCCTGTGCTATAGCTAGAAGTAGGGTCTGTGTATAACTTCCGTACAACCATGTGCCGTCGATTTGGACCATCGGTTTGCAGTGCTTGAATGCGTTGATGCACTGGGGGAAAGTCCAAAATAACCGGTGGAATTGAGAAACACCTCGGACGACACGATCATTTTCGTATGCTAGAACCGTATCAAGTTTGACAACCATTCTGGGGATGTGTTTCTGCAGGAGATTAAGCCACGGGCGCAACTCTTTGTAAGATTCCTCCCATCGGCCATACATTTCCTCTTTGGCCCGCTTCCTTGCATACCATGCTTTGGAATATTGAGGACGGTAGCCGGTGACAGCTAGAGCTGCAGCCTGACATGTGGGGACCGACACAATGGGATTTGTTTTCACCAGTGTCGAAAAGATGTCCGCGAGGTACTTTGCATCCAGGTTCTTGTGATCCTGGTTGAGGCTAGGAACGGTGCATGTATGGGGCCCCTCAAGTTTTTTTATTGTCCAACGGTCGTCTGCCCTTTTCAACTGTGATATACGGATTTTCCATTTACAGCCTTGATTTTTTTGGACGCAATAAGCCTTGTAGCATCTGGATTGGGTTTTATCCACTGCCGTCTCAACATTATGACGAAGGTTGTACTTCTTAACTGCCGCCACCGCAATTTCCTTTTTCAAGAACGCCATACCAATTCTCAGCTCACCATCAGAACGGTTGACTCGGCCATCTATTGTGTCGTCATGCGGAAAATCAGGGACGTCTATTGCATCCATATCAACCGTTGTGAAGTGGGATGGTGGCTAGAACATAGAAATTGGTGTTGCGTCTACAGGAAAGTTGGTGGCAGTCGGTTCTTCGTCCAAATCTGGTGGTGGAACGGTAGTGTCTTCCGGTAGAACTGTCAAGTCTTCTGGTTCATCATAGAATGGCCCCAGCTCGTCTACGTCGGGCCCGGGTTCTCTAATCGGTTCTTCATCAGAAGCATCCTCCAGGAGCTGGAATAGTAGAGCTTCATCGATCACTACCCTTGGAGGCGAGGATGGGGGTCGATGAGCGGGAGACCTCTCACGAGATCGCTCACGAACCGCATTTCCAAGACCAAAATCAAGATCACCATAAGAAGAATGTATTCCCATAGATGGTTGAACGTACTCCGTGCTAGGGACATACGTTGAGTGTCGTCCATATGAGGAATCATTGTCGTGCATAGCGTAAGAAGACGACGCTCCCTCACCTCCAAAAGAAGAATGTCTCCCCATATATGGTTGACCGTAGTCGGTGCCAGGGACATACATTGAGTGTCGGCCATATGATGCATCATGGTCGTGCGCAACGTAAGGAGCCGACGTTCCCTCCCCCCCAAAACTATAAGGATTGTATGGATTGTACGATGCATTTGTTGGTGCATCGAATTCATCGTTTGAGGGTTGGTTCAGGTCGAACCCGATACTAGCTACGCACGACTGCCTTCGAGGAGCAAATGACGATGCACCAAACTCATTGTCTTGGCACATTAGGTTAAAATCACGTCGTAGACTTGCGGTCGGGCTATCAACGTTGGCATTCGGATCGAAGTCGAAATTCGCCCGGCCCCAGCTTGGTATTTGGATAACTGGATTAGGCTCGGAGAACGATGCATACAGCTCGAGGGGCGCCCCAATTGAATAATCGAAGTGGGTTTCCATCATCATGTCCACATCAGCATTTTCCGCAATTTGGCATACAGAGTACCTAAAAGGGTCTATAGATGTTGGCACCCGATACTTCACGTCGGACAAACGGTGGTTATCGAAATGAGGGACTTTTGCCTCCAGTTCCTTTACCAACTTCTTGAACGATAATCTCCTCGGAAGCTTTAGCGTTACCGGATCTTCGCAGTGAAAAACGATGCCGAGTTCGGTACCCTCGAATATCTGCCCATCGTAGTAAACTAGCGTAGTAACGCCTCGTCTGGCCATTTGAATATTTTCTGAAAGACTTCTGAATTTTTGATACTTGGAAAATTCTAGGAATTGTTTTGGCAATTGAAACATATATTTTCGTTTTATGGTTCTGCTTCATATATAGGCAAAATTATTGCCACTTGAAATCCCGGAGAATCTGGTTGTGTAAGGCAAATAATGGTTCTGAGAGGTAACTTTGCTTGTCCATTTCCTAAAACCGATAAGCAGGCAAATAATGAACAAGTCAAGAATAATGGTGCCCGGGAGGCAGTCCCCTAACTTTGGACAAGTAAGGGATAAAGTTGACGGGGAGGCAGGTTTAACGAACATCGCGTTCTACACAACGCGATAACCAGTACCTCGCGTTGTATAGAACGTGAGGTCTTATAAATATCACGTTATGTAGAAAGCGAGGTCACTTTAATTGCTTTGTTGCAGATATTCCGTCAGAAGTTATAATAACCATACTGTGTACTCATTGTCTGTTTGTGTAATTGAGAACATGTTCGAATCATTGAGACAATTGTAGTATGGTAATGTAATTGAATACTACAAGTGCTGCATAACGTGAGGTCTCTTTATATATATTGAAACAAAGATTACGTCAGAATTAATAAAACTCGTACTATGAACTCAATTAGAACGATTGAATAACTTAGACAATTGTAGTTTAGCAATGTAATTGAATACTAGTAGTTTTACATAACGCGAGGTCCGTTGAACATTAATAAAGGATGAAATAAGACGTCATATAACATAATTGGAAGATAATTTCATAAGTTTATGGTTAATCCGAATCATCGTAGTCAGTGGACACGTCTGAACTTAGGTTAAGTTCTTCGACCAGCTGTTGTTTTCTTTGTCTACGCCTGTACATAAAAAGCTGCATCTCTTCCGCAGCCGCATCAACATCCGATGAAGACGGTGCGTGTTCAGTGTTCGGAGCAGGTTGTACGGGTGCAGACGTACTACCTTCGTCGGCGTTGACCTCATCAAACTTAACATTTAAATCGACGTCTCTAGCTCCGACGGAATTGAGCCGGTCATACATGTTACGAACGTCTGTTTCGTTCGTAAGCTTCATAACGTAGTGCGTTTCATTTGCTGACGGTGTTGGGATTCGACATTCCAAGGAAGAAATTTGTTTGTCGGTGTGTTTACTAACCTCGATTGTTGTCAACTGTATTAAATCTTTCAGTGACATTTTGCCGGTGATTGTTGACTCAAAATAAGTATCGAGAAAATAAAATGTTGCCTGAAATTTTGCCATAAGGTGAGCAAAGATTGGGTTTTTAGAGAGAATTTGGAATGAGTAAATGATGGTGGAATTCCTGGGTATTTATAGTAAAGGAAAAATGCCACATAAGTAAATTTAAGTCGAATCAAAACTTTATTTCGCATTTCATGTAACCCCCTCGTCCCGGTCTGGCCGGATGACCGGTCCAAGTAGGCCACACGGGGAAAACCGAAGCGAAACCCGTTAAGGTTCCCCATCGGTTAGCGACCCTATTTTTTTCTCTTTCATTTTAATCTTGTCTAGAGGAGTATTGAATCCTAAGTGATCACGACAGCGGAAAACATCTATAAGAAATCACATTCGAATCACAACCTCACATTAACAGTTCATTTTTAACTTTCAGGGCAGACCGTATCGGTACACCAACCGGGGGTATCGATACGCCCTGACTCGGTCAACCCAAAAGGTCAACTCCGGGAAGACCGTATCGATACAACCCTTGAGCGTATCGATACGCCTTTCTCGGTCAACTTTCTTTGGTCAATAAAGTAGGATCGTATCGATACGCGTAAACCCCATATCGGTACGCCCTACTCATCCCCATTTCCCAAAATTCCAGTGAGTTGGGAGGGTATCGGTACCCCCAAGGTATCGATACGCCTGGCTAAAATTGTGGCCTTTGGGCAAGGCCGTATCGATACGGCCCTTAGGCGTACCGATACGCCCTGCACTGAAATTCCACAAATTTTAACTTGGTGACCTCAAGCACAACTCTAAATGCATATTTGGACTCTCCTATGCACATACAAACATTTAAGCAACATACTACAACCAAAGGAAGCAATCAAACATATAGCAAGACATCTATTCATGGCATACATACAAAGGGCAATATTTCATAAAAGGCATGCTTGAAGACTTAAAGCCAAAAGACACAAATAATCACAATAAGGTTTACATGCCATCAAGCAATCTTAAGCATTCATAAGGCGTTACTAACATACAAGCATTTGGAAAGTCGTAGCATGTTTACAAACCAAAGTCAACCCGAAACATCAACACATAAATGAGTCATACATAGTTCATACAAAACACCCTTGCCACATTGCTAAACTACTACATAATTGTTAACCGTACTTGAGCAACAAACTTGGAAAGCCCTTCTTGCCTTGCTCCGAGCTAACACCACGCTAAAGATCTGCATTGTTGAAAATGAGAGCGTAAGCTATAAGCTTAGTGAGGATGCTCTAAAACCGAAAACATCAACAATGCAGGGTTCAAGCATGTATTCCCTAATTCTCATTTCTATCGTGCATAGGTAAAATGTCAAGTAGACCTAGCTAGTCTTTCAAGAGGAAAAATATGGCGTCTTACATCATACTAAGCTCAAACATCACATATCAATGTCATGCATCACCAGTATAAGAACAAGTTCAATTGGCCACTATTAGATTACCCGGATGTGCGGATTTAATCTCAACAATCACATTACCTCGGTGGGATTACACTCATCACCGGACCTTGCATGGGCGGGATTCCACTCATCACCACATGCCCTACGGATGGGATTCCACTCATCATCCCGTAGAATATATATAAGCTTCCGGTGGAAAATTACATCACCGTACTCCTCCTTGATGACTCAATGCCATCAAGGTCACGTACGTTTTGACTCAATTTGTGTGCACACTAATCCTAATGATCGATCATTTACACTCGGTAAGTTAATTAGTGCCAATTTACATTTACCACATCACATATCCATCAACCATATCTCATGCTCATCACATACACATATCATGGTATACATGTGCAAATCAACCACATATCACAATAGCATAATTAGGCAAACACAAATAGCATTTAATGGAAATCAAGAGCTAAGTTAACAATTTAAATCTACATGGAAATGGCCTACCAAGCACATTTCAACTCATACACTCCACACACACTCGAACCAAACTTTAAAACACATTTAAAGTCACTCACCACCCTTCCTTAGCAACCAAAGCAAGCCTCCTATGAGCCCGGATTCGATCCCAATGCTTCTCCAACGTCTCCTCTTGCTTCTATCCAATCAAAAACACATCCATTATTCCCAATAAATGCTAAAATTCAGTCAACACCCAACTCTTGAGCTCAAACTAACTTCAACAAACTTCCCAATCAAATTAATCCCCCAAATATGCCAATTTTCGTGCTCCTTCAAACCCTAGCTGAAAACTCCATTTTCAAACATCCAAATGACCCACAAATGGTCCCAAAACATCCTCCTAACATACATAAACCATCAGCCCTCCAATTTAAACCTAAAACCCACCAAAAACCAAGTTTTTAACACACTAAAAATTGCCTCAAGAACCCATTTCGAGTTTTCACCCAAACCCAACCATTTTAACATATCATGTTCATTATAAGGTGAATAAACTAAAACCCAACTTTATATTTCAAAACAATTGAAAATCTTCATAAAAACTCAAACTTTCATCAAGCCCTAATTTTCAAAAGTTCATGGTTTTAAATTCTATGACCATGAATAGATAGGGAATGAAGAGGAGAGTTAGAAAATGCTATTGCCTTTGAAAAAAGACCTTGGGTTGATGTAGAAATCAATGGAATAGTAACTTTGGTTTTTGGAAGAGTTTGAAAGGGGTTTTGGGGCTTCTTACGTTGGAAAGGGGAGTGGGGAGAGAAGATGATGGCTTTTTTTTTAAGTTGTCTTTCTTTCTAAATTCTTTTGGGTAAAATCACAAAAGTGGTCCTTCCCCTTTATTTTATATTTCAATTAACTCATGTCATGGCCAAAAAGATTTAATTTAATTCTACCGACTCGGACCACTAACCCGAGTAACTCCTAACCCCAAAACACGGGTGTTACATTTCATCTAACAAAACTTTCAACAAGTATTCGTTAATAAGTAAATTGAGACAACTGGATACAATATTTACAAAACAGTATATGAAAAAAATCCAGGTGGAGAAATATAATCGGCACCGGCTTCTTTCACTCTGGTCGATCTGAATCCGCCCTTGCTTCTTTGACCCTGGACTTTAGAAAAGAATCACCAAGAGTCTCATAGATGGTTAGGGGAAGCGGCGAATTTCACAAAATATTCCTCAAGAGGCTCTAGAAAAGTTTTACTGGAAACTCTCTAGGTACTTCTTGACGAACAACAACAGATGACCACACGCTCCCAAATATTGTGATATGTCGGTAAGTATTCTTCAATCAACGGATCATGCGGGGGTCTCAACCCAACTGAACACAAAATCATGATTGAACTGTATTAAATCATGAACGAAGAGCAAATACAAAAAAAAAATTATAGCTTCAAAATTCCAGCATATGCTGGAAATCATGAAAAACTTATACTGATTACGAAAATCCATCCGGACGCAAATATATAGATCAAACTCGCGTGCTGATCCCAACAGTATCAAAGTGAACTCGAGTTCTGTACAACGCGAGGTTTGTCAGACCTCGCGTTCTATGAAACGTGAGGTACCTTTTCTCAGAGTTAATAATAGTCCTACTGTATACACGTGTTATGTTTGAATAATTAAAAACATGTTTGAATATTTCAGACATTTGGAGATGTCCGTAAGTCATTTAACGCTAGCTCCCAACATAAGTGACATTGTTTATGTTATCGTTCATTCGAAATGATGGTGGAATTGTTCGATATTTATATTAAATGATGGGTATTTATAGTAACGAAAAAATGCAACATAAGTAAATTTAACTCGAATGAAAACTTTAATTCGCATTTCATTCAACAAAACTTTCAATATGTATTCTTTAATAAGTAAATTGAGACAACTAGATAAAATATCTACAAAAGTCGAAACACTATATGCAAAATAGTCCGGTGGGCAATTGTGATTGGAGGTCTGCTTAGAAAAGAAAGCAAAGGTCTGGTCTTTCTAATCACTTCTTGAACTCCGGACTTTTTGCAGATTGTGCGGGCAAGCTGCGAATTTCAGAGAAGAGTCCCCAAGAAGTGACTCGAAAGTTTTACTGGAAACTCTCAAGGCACTACTTGGCGGTAAATGGCAGCCGTCCAGAAGCTCCCAAATATTGCGATATGTCGGTGGGCAAATGTGATCGGAGGTCCCGAGTGAAAGAAGCAGAGCGCGATAATCAGATTTTTTCTGAAATGGTAGCAGCTTTGATCCACATTAGCAAATGTAATCGGCACCGGCCGCGTTTGCAAAATAGGGCTACTTATGCAACATGGTCGATCTGAATCCGCCCTCGCTTCTAAAAGTCGTTTCGTTTCAAAACTGTACCCGAAGATCCTCTCGACGGCGGCTACAGAAGCTTCCATTGAAGGGGATGTAGCCGCCCAAAACCTCCCAAATATTGCGATATGTGGGTAAATATTATTCAATGAACCCCGCGGAACACAAATCTTTAAGTGAACTCCAACTATTATTAAGAAACAAAATTTCGGACAAAAAAATTTCAACTGCAAAAAACACAGCAGGACACAAACTCATATTCAACTGAGAAAAACTTAACTGCTTACGAAAATCCATCGCCGTGCATATATATATACCAGCATCTAAATGACCTCGCGTTCTGTACAACGCGAGGTTTAAAGAACCTCGCGTCCTACAGAACGCGAGATTGCCACATCATCAGATTCACCTCCATCTATGAATAGCAAACTCTTGGGGAGGCAAGGAGCACACACAGAAATTTTTTTTTCTGTATTCACGTTAGCAGTTTTCGCTTGCAGCTACTAATGGCAACATAACGCTTATTTGGGAAGTTTTTTTCAAACTAATATCCCAAATATTGCGTTATGTTGTTATTTGTAGTTACTAATGAAAACATAGCGCGTACTTAGGAAGTTTTTTTCGATTATTATTGTTATTATTATTATTATAATTATTATTACTATGATTATTATTATTATTATTATTATTATTATTATTATTATTATTATTATTATTATTATTAGTATTAGTAGTAGTATTAGTATGATTATTATTGTTATTGTTATTATTATTATTATTATTATTATTATTATTATGATTATTATTAATATTATTATTATTATTAGTATGATTATTATTAGTATGATTATTATTATTATTATTATTATTATTAGTATTATTATTATTATTATTATTATTTCTATTATTATTATTATTATTATTAAAATTATTATATTAAATGACTTTCCCGCCTGGGAAGTCTTCCTTTAAAAAACCCCACGACCTCGCATCCTGTAGAACGCGAGTTCTTTAGAAACTCGCGTTCTATAGTACGCGAGGTCACTTCTGACCGTTCAGTTCACGCGTCTGTTCCGTGACGCGCCTTTTCAATGAACCTCGCGTTCTATAGGACGCGAGGTATATGGATATCGCGTTCTACAGAACGCGAGGTTCATTAACATCGCATCCCAATATCAACCACAGAACGCGAGTTCTTTAGCTTTTTTACAACAAATTATCGGCAACTTTTATATTTCGTTCGATATAATGGAGCCCTTACTACGCAACGAAGCGACTCACTGCAGTCAATATTGGCAAAACAGTCCAGAGGTATTACTTTTCCCTATTAATTTCTAAATTTTTTTATTTAATTAAATTTTTTATTTTACTAACTATTTTTTTTGAAGGGATACGAACATAATTTACAATGTTACCTTAACCGTATCAACACCCCACCCATTGATGCTGTTATGGAGTGGATTCAGCGCTCCGATTTTGGCTACATAGCACGTTATATAGGGGGTGAAGGTAAAACCATCGTTGATCAGCGCGCTGATAGAACGGTGGAGGCCCGAGACGCACACGTTTCATCTTCCATTTGGCGAGGCAACAATCACGCTGGAGGATGTTGCCTATATTCTGGGGTTGCCTACAAACGGCAGCGTAATTACGGGTGTAGCGTTGGCAGATTGGCCAACTCTATTTGCTCAACAAATGGGCGTGATGCCCCCTG
This sequence comes from Hibiscus trionum, assembly GCA_030270665.1. Taxonomy (NCBI): domain Eukaryota; kingdom Viridiplantae; phylum Streptophyta; class Magnoliopsida; order Malvales; family Malvaceae; genus Hibiscus; species Hibiscus trionum. The sequence goes on along the minus strand of BSYR01000036.1, from coordinate 8,967,598 downwards.
ATGAAGTGTGGGACGGTGGAAAAATCGATCTATCATATTTGGAGGCTCACTTTGGAACCCCTCCCCCCAATGCGGATGAAGTTGCACTTCAGGTATTTTTTATATTTAAAAATTAGGATGTCATTATTAAATATTTAGTATGCTTTTATTAGATTTATGATGAAATTAAAAATATTTATTTGAACATTACGATGGTTTATGAAATTTTTAGGATGGCTTCATTAAATATTTAGGATCCTTTTAATAAATTTAGGATGCAATTACAAATAATTACTTGAAAATTTGGATGCTTTTATTAAATATTTATGATGACTTTATTAAATATTTAGGATGCCTACATTAAATATTTAGGATGAAGTTACAAATATTTATTTGCAAATTAGGATTAAGTTACTAATTTCTTTGGATGCCTTTATTAAATTTAGGATGAACTTACAATTTTTTTAATTAGGATGTCTTTATTAAATCTTTATTTTCACAGCGGTGTGCGCGTGCCCACATCTTGCGCATTATTGGTGGGATATTAATGTCAGACAAATCTCGCACAAAGGTGCACGTGATGTGGCTTCGTCATCTTACAGATTTAAATGAGTCTGGAAGAAAATCTTGGGGATCAGTTGTCTTGGCGTTTCTTATCAGAGACCTCTGCAGAAACGTTGACGCCTCAAGATCATCGATGGGAGGATGTTGTTTACTCCTACAGGCTTGGGTTTGGTTTCGGATGCCTACTTTGAGACCACAGCTTAGACAGCCCACCGCTATGTTATTTCCGCTTCTACGGAGGTACTACGTAATCTACTATATTTTTTATTTTTAAATTATTTTATTTAACAATTTTTTTCATTATTTATAGGTGGAGCAGCACACTGACCCACACCGGCCTGCCGAACTCCCAAAAAGAATTCAGGCATGCTTTCGATGGCTTGAGGGAGAACGAGGTAATTCGAAAATTAATTTGAATTTTTTCATACTTTTTTCCAATAATATTTCAGATAACCGTTACAAACGTTTTCATTCTTTTTAGTTCATGTGGAGGCCCTACGATTCAGAGGAGATTCGGCAGATTACTCCACCAGATATTCTGCGAGACCGAGACCTCTGGATTTCCGTCGTGCCGCTGCTCAACTACGAAATTTGCGTGTGGCATTCTACGGATAGGATTCTCTGACAGTTCGGGTACTTCCAAAATGTTCCAGCCCCTCCGCAAAATATGGACTGCTTCCACAATCTTACGCGCCAGGGGAAGACGGAGGTTGACTGGTCCGAGTACCACGCTCCCTGGATAGCGATTTAGGGTAACCGATTTGCCCAGCGCCCACTGCTTCTCCAACAAATTATGAAAGGGGCTGATTCGGTCGCTTTCAATTATGACCAGTGGTATAGGCTCAATGGGATGCCGCATATCCTTACTCAGGCCGAGCGCGTTGTAGGGCTTCCCCAGCAACCCCAAAACCGCCCACGTGGCACCCGTCGAGCGACCCAGAGCCAGAGCCAGAGGCAATCGACGTAGCGCGGTCCGAGACCACGATATGACACTGCAGGGGCATCATCTTATGCCGCACCATTTCATGCTTATAGCGGTCCATCGAGTTTCTAGCAGACGATGCCTCCACCCCAGTTCGGCTCCTCCGATGCCTATCGTCCCCATACGCCCACGACTGACCTTCAGCTTATCGATTATCCATAGCTGCAATCTCAGTATGAGTTTCCCATTGTGGAGAGTACGCCGATGGGTAGCTTGTTTTACTCCTCGTCTGGGCCCAGCACAGATCCGCATATCGCGCACGATGGTCAGGATGATGGGGACCTGGGACCACCTGACGATGGACGGAGGTATCCGGCTCGTGAGCGTCATCCACCCGACTGCGGAACGGGTGGACATAGGCATTTTTAGTCTTTTCTTTTACTGATTTGTACTTATGTTTTTAATATTTATATAAAACACATTTGATTTTTATAATGTCGTATTATAATTTTGTTTACATATTATAATTAAACTTTATAATGTTTATTTAATTTCAGTTTTTAATAAATTTTATGGGATTACTAAACCGAAAATCGACATTTGTTGAAATGCAACTTCATTCAAAAAAAGATAATAGCATAGGGTTTTCGAAGCCATTTTAAACCATTGTAGAATGGACGGAAATTAACCATGTTGGTATCATACGATAGACAATTTCCAGTACTACGATCCCAAACTCGATAATCGCTAAAAATATACGATTTACACGCCCGAAATTGGGCTCGAACATGCCTAGCCACACTTTTTTTCCCTTGTTCTTCAGCCCAGAATTGCACAGAACTCGCGTCCTGCAGAACGTGAGGTCTGTGCGATATATTCAGCCGTCGTTTCATATTCTTGTGGACCTCGCGTTCTACAGAACTCGAGGTCCTGTAAAACCGTTAACACAAACAACAAGGCCACGTAGACGAAAATCGCGTTGTACATAACGCGATATCCGACCTCGCATCCTACACAACGCGAAGTCCACCGACGTGGCAAGTTTGGAGGTCATTTTGCCAAATAATATTTTTTGGGAGCCATTTTCCCAAATAATAATTAAAAAGGGTTTTTGTTCTAAAATTGCCCTAATCATAGTTACTCGTTTAACTCTTGTTACACCCAAGTTTTTTGTCTCCGTATTACTTCGAAACTACCCCTCATCACCTTCATATTTGATACATTTTTGAGGTAATTCACAGCAGCAACCCTTTCGAAAATAAGCCTTGTCGGAAATAAATGTTACGAGAGCCCTCAGGTTATCTAGGGAATACATATTGACAGGCGTCCACATCTACGAGATCAACATGCAAAGCCTAACACTAAGAGGTCGAGACGTTAAGCTTATCTATGTCTACCAATCTATAAGCTGTCACAGGGGGTCTGGCATTATTTAATAGAAAAAAAATTTGTCCCTTTTCGGTATCCCTTTCTATGATCCAACACTAAAAAACATTAAATATTAAATTTCTAGCTCTAACCCTAAATCCTAAACCCTAATCCTTATACCCTAAAAATACACTATACCCCAAATTTCTTAAACTCTAACCTTAAACATATTTTTTAGTATGAGTGCATAAATATGGACACCGAAAAGGGATAGAAGATTTTTATTCCTATCCAATCACCTATAGTATTGAGGGATTATAAATACTTACGCCCCCAATAAGAGAGGACAAGTCTGAGAACAGACATGATACATTTAGGCAAGGTCGATTTAAGAATATTGTATCTCTCTCTTCCCCTCTCATCTTCTCTACTTTGACCACCGTATTTTCTGTGATTTTACTCCCTAAATCTATTGCGGGTGAACTATTTTCTTTTTGATCGATTGTGATGTAAAAACGAAAAGATTCACTGTTATTATTATTATTATTAAGGTAAACTACACCAGATGCCACCAAACTATAGTTGTTGACTCGTTTTTGTTATTGAACTTTTAAAATATTTAAATCTAACATAAAATTTTACTTTTCAACTCGTTTATGTCAATCCGCCGTTAATTCTTTAACTGCACAGTGACGTTGTTAATGACAGCTCACGTAGGGAATGTATCAAAACGATGTCATTTTAGTGCAGATATTTTATGTCTAATATGGTCCAAAACGACATTGTTTTACTGAAGTAAAAATAATAAAAACATGCAATTAATAAGGTTTGAACTTTGAATCCAAGTCATATGTTATTTTTATATATTAAAATTATGTATGATATAAATATATTATTTAAAAAAACTTTAATTTTCTTAAAATTTACAAAGAAAACCAAATCTTAAAAAACCCTAACCCCTAAATGTACCTATTGTCACTGTTGATAGTTACCTCTTCATCCACATCTTTTTTTGTTGGACCCTCATGACAATCTCCTACTCTTTTGTCATCAAAAATTAACGAACGATGTGCTAATCGACTGTCAAACGTTAAATGCGAAAATTTCAATCTAACAACAAAATTGTGCAACGAATGGAAAACGACAACAAAAGAACTCATACTCTTATGGGTCTAGAATTTATCAATTTGGGGATTTTTTGGGTTTTAAGCTACAAAATAGCTACATTATGAAAACTTATTAGTTTTTTTTTTAGAAATTTCATGGGGATTTTTTGGGTTTTGAGCAACAAAATAGCTACATTATAAAAACTTATTAGATTTTTTTTGAACCATTTCTAACTAGGAAAAGGGGAAAAAATTGATCCTAATGTGTTTAAAACCCACAACTTAAGGGAAAGGGGATGACATCAACTGAAAGCTATGAGAGCTATAACCACTACTCTAGATATTGTTGACGATTATTAGATTTTCTAAAATTAGTCTGAAAATAATGCGAGTGACAAAATTATACTAATAAGAGTCGGATGCAATAGCAAGACACATTTCCCTCCCAATGATAGAATTCGAGTTTAAATCTTAAAGATGACATTGTTGGGAATAAGAGCTACGAATCCTAAACATGGTCCATAAAATGGATCCGATATCAAGCTTATAACAGGCAAGCTTGGTATTGGTAAAGCAGAAGATGCATCTACAAAGGAGAGGCTTGAACAAACCTTGGCTTGCATCTGTACGTATGAAAAGGAATGGATGACTAAGATCATGGATCCATCCTTGATAGTAGATGAAGATCTATTAGGGGAGGTATGGGCCATGGCAATCGTGGCAAGGTCATGTCTTAACCCGAAGCCTTCTTAACGGCCCTCGATGAAACATATTCTCAAAGCATTGGAAAACCCTTTGAAAGTAGTAAGCGAGGAGAGTTTCAGCTCTGGTAGGCTACGGTCAACATCGTCTAGACGTTCTTGGACTTCTGCCTTCTTTGGTAGTTGGCGACAAAGCTCATCGGAAAGTGCCACCATTTCAGGCCACCAAAACAGAGAGGGTTTTAGTGGTCCTTGGCAGTCGGGTAGAGTATGTTCTCATGGCAGTGAGGGAATTGAACACTCGTCTTCCCATAAAAGGTTGTCGAATGAAGTTTTCTCCGAACCAGAAACATAAGACACCGAATCTTTAGAAGAGAACTAGCTGAAAATAATGTTTGCTGTTAATCCCAGCTGTTTGAACTTTGAACTGCCTGCTCAACCATTGTATCCCTACATTTGTTCTTTCTAGTTCTGCACCCTTTGAGCTATAAAGCTATTCCAAAGGGAAGCTACCAGCCAGCAGGCGATCCAATCCGATGCATCTCTAGGCTTCATGAAAATGGATGAGATCAGCCATGAAGAAGAAGCGGTCGAGAGTCCTGATTGTATCCAGCAAGATTCTTTCATATATTCAAAACTCAAAAGCTTGTTTGCAGTTCACAGCAAGCTGAAGATTTCCATTGTAATGGGCAATTTCTCACATATCTGAACATGTAGGGTGTAAAATTGTAAAAAGGTTAGGTCCCCCTTACAGCATTGTTTACATTTTGTTCATAGCAATCAAGAAACACGTTAACTGTATTTCTCCATTGAGAACTCCAAATCTAGTTATTCGAACATTTGACAACCGAGTAAATTCCCAACATAAACCACTTGCATCACAATAACTGCAGTCCATTAAAAACCATAGAAGGGTTGATTATTAAAAAGAGATGAATATAACAATGAAGAAACTGAAACAAGAAATATGTGGTAAACAAAACATTGAGGAGGAAAACTCATGGTCCTTTATACTATTGATAGTCGAATATCCAAGATCATCATGGAAATTGCAAACTATGAAATACAAACTCGATTACCTAAACAAACAACTATGGAGCAAACCTTATGTGGCCGTCTTCAGCTCTCCTGAATCAGCAGTTGCATAAAGAGGGTGAAGGACATGTCCTTCCTTAGGTTCAATATGTACCCATTTGCGCCCACTAAGCTTATGTGTCTCGAATTTCACACAACCTTCCTTGAGGGCATAGAGAGTATGGTCCTTCCCAATCCCAACATAGTTCCCGGGATGGAATCGGGTTCCTCGTTGGCGAACTATAATGTTTCCAGGAATCACCCTCTGCCACAATAATGTCAACAATCATATCACATTCATATCTACTATTACAAAATGGAAGCATTTGAATCTGGATCATCCACTGACCTCGCCGCCAAACTTCTTCACCCCAAGATTCTTAGGTTTCGAGTCTCGTCCGTTCTTTGTTGATCCAGCAGTCTTCTTACTAGCCCACCTCTTAAGCATCAAACTTAAGCCAGAAGAAGACTCATCTAAGCCAAAAAAAAAGGAAATTTATTCCATGAAATTAACTCAAAAAATTTGAATAAATACTAAAAAAACAAACCATTTCAATGAAGAATACCCGTGATTGTGGCGTACACAGGAGCGCTGGTAACAAGCTCCTTCACGCTTAACCTTTTGCAGAACGTTGTTGCAATGCTAAACATAACTGGTATTTTCAATCGAATACACCTGGTAGAAATATCAAATAAATTAGTTTTCATCAAATGTTAACAAGTAGAAAGCAGGGTTTCAAAAAACGGCCCGCGGCCGCTATATAGCGGTAACGCTGCCGGCCGAAACCGCTAACGGCGAAAACAACGGTGGGACGCGGAATCACACTAGTAGCGGTGGATTGCGGTCGCAATTTAACGGGTAGCCGTAAATAACGGTAGTAACGGGCTGCTATCCCAGTTTTCTCCCGTTACTGTAAAATCTAAAAAATCCATGGGCGGGCGATAAGGGTGAGCGTGAGAGTGTAAAGGGGGGCGAGCTGATGAGACTTACAGGGAGGATTGATCGACGCTGACGAGAGGGGATTGACGGCGTGCCGACGACAAGAGGTGAAATCGCGCGGCTCTAGATACTGGTCTGATGACGACGGCGTGAAAACAACCCTTTTAGGGTTTGAAAGCCAAAGAGAAAACAAAGAATAAAGAAGGCTTAATACAATTTTTCCCCCCTAAAGTATACCCGATTTCCCAACTTGCCCCTTAAACTTTATTTTACCCACTTTTTTCCCTTAAACAATTCGCCGTTATCCATTTTGCCCTATTCCGTTACCTTTCTTCGTTAAAAAAAATTCGGCCAATAACATCTTGCCACGTCATCAACGGGTTGACTAAGTCAATCCGCTTGGTTTTATTTAAAGGGTAAATGACATGTTAAGTCTGTCAGGTTTGTTTTTTTGTTCAATTTAGTCACTTAAAAGTCTATTTTTACCTTAAATTGACCCCTATTTGTTTCCAGTTTTTTATAATTTAATCCATTATTTGTTATTATTAATAATATTATTTTATTAAAATGTTAATATTTAATAAAAATAAATAAAAATAAATATTTAAATACTAAATTAGTAATTTTTTAGGTTCGAATTCCAATTAAATTCTAATTATTAATTCTAATTTCACTATATTTGAATTATAGTTTTTGAGTAAAATTCAAATTATATTCGAATCATGTTCGTATTATATTCGAATCATATTCAAATTATATTTGAATCATCTTTTAATTATATTCAAATTATTAATTAGAATTTTGCTATATTCGAAAGATATTTTTGATCAAAATTCAAATTATATTAGAATTATATTTGAACCATGTCTATATTATATTCGAATCATATTAAAATTATTTTCGAAATATAATTTGAATATGATATTTCTAATGTAATTTGAATATGATTCGAATATAATATGAAAATGATTCGAATATAATTCTAATATAATTACATGTTTTTCAACTATTATATTCGAATCATATTCAAATTATATTTGAATCATGTTTAACAGGTAATTATATTCGTATCATGTTCGTATTATATTTAAATCATGCTCGTATTATATTCGAATCATATTTAGAATATAATTTAAATATGATTCGAATATAATATGAACATGATTTAAATATAATACGAACATGATACGAATATAATTACCTGTTAAACATAATTCGAATATAATTATCTGTCAAACATGATTTGAATATAATTACATGTTAAACATGATTCGAATATAATAGTTCAAAAAACATGTGATTATATTAGAATTATATTCGAATCATGTTCATATTATATTCGAATCATATTTAAATTACATTCGAAATATCATATTCAAATTATATTTCGAAAATAATTTTAATATGATTCGAATATAATATGAACATAATACGAATATAATTACCTGTTAAACATGATTCGAATATAATTACATGTTAAACATGATTCGAATATACTATGAACATGATTCGAATATAATAGTTAAAAAAACATGTAATTATATTAGAATTATATTCGAATCATGTTCATATTATATTCGAATCATATTCGAATTACATTCGAAATATCATATTCAAATTATATTTCGAAAATAATTTGAATATGATTCGAATATAATATAGACATGGTTCAAATATAATTCTAATATAATTTGAATTTTGCTCAAAAAATATCTTTCGAATTTAGCAAAATTCGAATTAATAATTCGAATATAATTAGAAGATGATTCAAATATAATTTGAATATGATTCGAATATAATACGAACATGATTCGAATATAATTTGAATTTTACTCAAAAACTATAATTCAAATATAGTGAAATTAGAATTAATAATTAGAATTTAATTGGAATTCGAATCTAAAAAATTACTAATTTAGTATTTAAATATTTGTTTTTATTTATTTTTATTAAATATTAACATTTTAATAAAATAATATTATTAATAATAACAAATAATGGACTAAATTATAAAAATTAAAAACAAATATGGGTCAATTTAAGGTAAAAAAATAATTTTCAGTGACTAAATTGAACAAAAAAACAAACCTGACAGACTTGACATGTAATTTACCCTTTAAATAAAACCAGACGGATTGACTTAGTCAATCCGTTGATGACGTGGCAGGATGTTATTGGCCGAAATTATTTTTTAATGGAAAAGGGTAACAGAATGGGGGAAAATGGGTAACGACGAATTGTTTAAGGGGAAAAAGTTGGCAAAATGAAGTTTAGAGGGCAAGTTGGGAAAACGAGTATACTTTAGGGGGAAAAAGTTCTATTAAGCCAATAAAGAATTATGAGATTGGTGTCGATTTGACCACTATATTTTTAATATTGTTAAAATAATTGGTATAATTACACATTTAGTCCCCTTTATTTATACAATCATTCAATTTAGTATTAATTTTTATTAGATTTATTAAATTTATTTTCCTTCCCCAATCAGGTGGTATATGGAAAGAAACGCTCTTCCACTAGGCTATAATATATGTGGTATATGTGTTATCCAATTGGAGAAAGAAAATTATAAGGCACACAGTTGGCAATGGTAAGATTTGAACCTAAGAATGCTTGGTGGAAGTGACAAAGGTTTACCACTAGGCTAGACATGAATTTGTAATATAAAATACTACCTATAATATATGATTTATTCGATTGTAATAGTTATAAAAAAAATAAATGTAATTTTAAGAGACTCGAACATAACACACTTATGTTGCATAAATAGAAAATTTTCATTTCATGTCAAAAACATACATTATACTGAATTATATAAGGAATATACTACGGGATGTTAAAAAATGATTCGTGGCTGAATTGCATGTTTAAAAGGCCAATGAATTACTTACATGAAGGTCACTTAAGTAACGGCCATTGTGATTTCCACCATGTATATACATCTTGTCCTCGATAACTGTTGTTGCATGCTAACAAGTAAGAGCAAACATTCTCTAGATGTGAAAAAAAAAAAGATGAAGAAGAAAAGAATGGGTTAAATGACAGACCCCAATACCTCATATCGGCCTTTAGGACGTTGACCAGTTATTGGTGGTAAATTCCATTGATCATATACAACAACCGAACCAAGACCTTATGATACAACATCTTTCTGAGTTTCCATCAGCCCTTCATTTTCAGCAGCAATCGTCATTGTTTCAGCGAAAAAATTCTCATTCTCGATGATTGGCTCAACATTTAAATTATGCTGTGAACATGAAAACAAGTTTGGAAGGTAAAATAAAGTAAAGAGAATTACAAGCCTCAACAAAAGTGCTTCCAATGAGCAACCTGGCTTCTCTCATTTAAATTTTAACCACAGACTGAAAAGAGCAATTGTGCAGATACAAACTCCTCTAAAATTTGAGTATTGTAACAGAGTTATATGCCCTTAAAATGACAAAGTTGCCCACCCAAAACTGCTAAACCAACAGACCATGGGAAATATAAAAATCAGGCAACAAAAAATGAGAAAGCAACAGATTACTCACATTCATTTGTACATCTGTAACAGGCTCCAAGCCATAGTTAGAAGCTTGTGAAAATGATCCTGGTTCTTTTTCTTGAACAAAAAGTCAATGAACAAGGAATATAATAGAAGATAATTCTCAAACTACATTGATTCATACACACACAAAAAAACATCAGAAAAAGTTATCGGTCTAAACCTCCAATAATTACTAATTAAGTTAAAAAAAATTAAAAGAATAACAAAAATAATATATTATATTTGGTATTTCATATACTAGAAACATGCTTAGTCCAGTGGCAAGAGCGTTGATTTCTTTCCCTATTGACTTAGGTTTGATTCCCCCTTAGGGTTAGCTGCCACTATTTTATTTTTCTTACACCAATTGGTGGTGACACGTGTCACCACCTGATTGGGGAAAGAAAATAAATTTAATAAATTTAATAAAAATAGATAAATCCCTCAAATAAGTGTCACCACCTAATTGAATAATTAATTTATTTTATTAGATTAAAATTAATACTAAATTGAATGATTGTATAAATAAAGGGGACTAAATGTGTAATTATACTAATTATTTTAACAGTCACGTTAACTTTTTCGTTTTTTTAACGGCAGGTGATTATATTGGAACCAATTAAATAGTTATGTGGTATATTTAACACAATTGAAAATATAGTGGTCAAATCGACACAACCCCATAATTCGGTGGTCATTAGTATAGTTTACCCTTTTTTCTTTTAAATTTATCATTTTTTGTTTATGTCTGATTTTATTTTGTTTATCAATAAAGTTGTCGGGTTAATGTAAAAAAAAAATATTTTTGTAGTGGTCTATAATTTTTTTCTAATATAATATTCTATTATTTTTAATTTTTTTATAATTTAGTTACTTAAGAATTATATAAGCCTTCGAATTTTTCAAAAAAAAGATTCTTGATTTTTAAATATTTATCGAGTCCTTTAATCACATTATCATTCACATGTTGATAACCACATCATAAAAATTAATTGTGTAAAATTATTGGCTAAGGAGTTTAATTGATAAATACAATTGTTTAGTTTTTTATGAATGTTAAATTAATTATAAAATAATATCTATTTATATATATTTTTAACTTTTTAACAACGTATATACATTTTGTAAATAAAGCGATTTGAACATGTGTTAGAAACAAGGGTAAACTACATAAATGACCACCATACTATTGCAAAAGTCGCGATTTGACCACCTTACTTTTTTTTGAAGCAATTAAACCATCATACTATTAAATTGGTTGCAATTTGACCACCAGCCGTTAAAGGTTAACGGCAGGGTGACGTGTCAGTTAAAAAAATAAGGGTATAATTACACATTTGGTCCTTACTACTTATACATTCTTTTAATTTAGTCATAATTTTAATTTAATAAAATAAATTAATTATTTAATTAGGTAATGACAAATCAGGTGGTGACACGTGTCACCACCTGATTAAAGGAAGAAAATAGAAAAGAACCTCAAATGCAAATGGGGAGAGTCGAACCTGCAACTCTTAGCAAGGAAGGGTGATAGCTTACCAACAAGCCAAACGCTACACTGTGACAAATTTCCTGCAATATATTATATCTAAATAAACATCAAAAGAGACGCAGGCAACTATCATAGTGCAGAGATAGCTTGCCAACTGCTGATGGGATAAGTTATTTAGAAGCCAAACATTTGTTGCTTCTAAACTATTGTCAATCACTTGTGTATTATTTACTTCGCAAGGCAAAAGGGTATTCAATTGAGGGACATCCCGTTGTTAGGAGTCTTGTTGAGATTAGATTGTTTCTTGAAAAGGTTTGGACGATCTTTGCTTTTCTGTGTATTTGGTATTTTGTTTGATTTTTAGGTTGTGGCCTGAATAATTGTTGTTGTTTTTGTTTTGTTGTAAAACAGATTAGGCCGATTGACAAAAAACTTCAGTATCAAATTCAAAAGCTTACAAGGGTTTGTGGGAGTACAACACAGCAGCAATCAGCTTTGAATAAAGCATCAAATGGACCTGAGAAGACAGAGGATCCTTTGAATTACCGCCCGAACCCGGATATGCTTATTAGCAAAGCAGATATGATATCAGATGTTGGTTTTGCTAGAAATATTAGCTATTGAGTTGAAATTTTTGCTGTTTTACTACGTTTCGTGTTTAATAAGCCTTTGTCTGTGTAATTGTAGGATGGTACTGGTGTTTATAGACCGCCCAAATTTGCCCCTGCAGTTGTGGAAGAGGATCATAAGATGTCGAGAGAGGAGAGGAATGCTTTAAGAAGGAAAAAGGAAGCTTTGCGAAAAGCTTCTCGGAGTGCTTATATTAGGGAAATGATGGATGATTTAGAAGGAAAGCCTGAAGAGGTCTGTTGTCACTGTTTTTCGTATCATTACTTGATTTCACTTTTATTAATTCAGCTAACACTTTTCTATATCTAATTGCTCCAGGTTAGAGAAATTATTGGAACTGAAAGTAGAAAACTCACTAAATATATGGAAAAGATGGAAAGGCGTGCACAGCAAGAGGAAGAACTTTTCACTCGAGCTCCTGTTACAAAGAAGGACAAAAAGATAGAGAAACACTTGAAGAAGTCAAGAAATGGGTATGCATCTTTCTTTCAGTGCCTCAGTGACAATTTTGGTGAATGTTTTTCACGCAGAGTTTTTTTGGTTGTTTCATGTAATTTCCTTGGTGTGACCGTCTATCCTTTGTTTGTATCAGGTTGCTTGGTCTGACCGATAATTTCTATGACGAAATTAAAAGTTTACAATTGGGGGGTGATGCTACTGGGCAACCAACAAGCTTTGGTAATGGTAGCAATGGAATGGGGAAGATCAAAAAGCGCAAGGTGTGTTGTTTGAACGTTTCTGTTATCTTTCGTCATTTACCCTTAATTTCCATACTCTACCGCATCTAACTCTAATATGATTGACCTGAATAGCACCAATTTATAGCATTTGCTGTGGTTAGTTTTTCAGTCTTATGTTGGGAGATTGCAGTTATGCATGTAATGTATGATTCTAATGACCTAATGGCTGCTGCATTGTGGATTGGCACAAAGCAGTTCGTATATTTTAAGAAGCGAGATGGAGAATCCTCACCGATCTTATTTACATATAATATATTGCAGGAAATATGTCACAATATAGCATTTGGCGTGGTAGTAAGCTATCACCCTTCCTTGCTAAGAGTTGCAGGTTCGACTCCCTCCACTTGCATTTGAGGTTCTTTTCTATTTTCTTCCTTTAGGTGGTGACACGTGTCACCACCTAATTGGAGGATGAAAATAAATTTATTTAATTAAATATAAAGAATTAAATCCCTCCAATAAGGTTGTGACATGTGTCGTTATCTAATTAAATAATTAATTTATTTTATTAAATTAAAATTATGACTAAATTAAAAGAATGTATAAGTAGTAAGGACTAAATGTGTAATTATACCCTTATTTTTTTAACTGACACGTCACCCTGCCGTTAACCTTTAACGGCTGGTGGTCAAATTGCAACCAATTTAATAGTATGATGGTTTAATTGCTTAAAAAAAAGTAAGGTGGTCAAATCGCGACTTTTACAATAGTATGGTGGTCATTTATGTAGTTTTCCCTAAAAACAATTATTCCGTTGAAACATCCAATAAGATAAAAAAAAGGACAATTGATTTATTTTTAATTAGTTGGAGGGCCTTTTTAATCCTTAATCCAAAATCTTTCAAATTTAATCCACTCGTGGGTCGTGAAGGCCGTTAAAACTGTTCGTTCACTTTCAAGTACTTACTGCATCAGCCATGCCGTCACCTGTGCTCCGCCCTAGCACCACCGCGTCCACCGTCGCGGGTCTGCTGCCAATACTTCCTAAACCTCCCATTTCAAATCCTAACCTCCCCGTCAACCCCAATCAAGAGACTCGACAGAAACTGCAACGCAATCTTCAAAATCAACTCCAATTCTCTCGCAGAGACGTTGCTTTTATCTCCTTAATCTCTCTCTTCCCTTCCCTCCTCCAACCATCTGAAGCTTCTGCTTTCTCCATTGGAATTTGTGAGCAATTCTCACTTTCTTCTGTTTATTAATTTTTTCCTTTATCAACTGCTATTTGAGTGGTTGTTGCTTGCTACTCGCAGCAGGACCAAAGGATTGGCTTAAAGAGCAAAAGAGGAAGTCTTCGATGTTTCTATTGGCTCCAATCGATGCTTCTCGAGAAAGCCTTCGCTCTGCTTATATTTTGCTCAGTACATTACATTTCTATTTATCTTCCCTTTTCTCCTGTAATTATGTGAATCTGTTTGGTGTGTTTCTTTGATTAATTTTGGTTGTTTTTGATGTTTTTGTGAATAGTAGACAAGGAATCAACTGATTCGAGTAAGGATTTAGTGGAAGTTCAAAAGCTCTTGAAATCTGCTGCTAGGGATTGTGTTGTACAAGAGAGGAATTCCTTCGTTGCATTTCAAGCCAACACCGGAGTCGAGGTTTGTTCTTGTCATCTAAATTTCTTACGCAGCCATTGATTCTAAATGAGTACATTTTAGGCTTTTTTATTACATCAAAGTTAATATATAGATAAAATCAAAGAGGTGGAAATGAATTCCCAAGTTTTGGTTATAACTCACAGGTTTGCACATTCCGTTTGATTGTGAAGAATGCTTCTTCTTTGCTTGAGAAGAAGAATCCTGTTAAGCTGGAAGCTGAAGCTATGCTAGATGATCTTATAAGGTATCTGCGTATGCTTGCAATCTGAAAATGTGAAATATCTGATTGATTTTTAGTTTCAATTCTGGCTGTTGATTTGCTATAAATGTTGAAGGAAAGGGCGTCAAAGTTTCTTTCTCAGCATACATTGCAGCATGTTTTGCTTTTAGGGTGTTTGTCGGAAGAACTCGATACCGAGATTATTTTAAAGCATTTTGGGTCATTTTCCTTGCGTCTCCCTAAGATCCCAATGCCTGCTAGATTCAGAATTATCCCTTCATGTATTTTCCTGTCAAGGGCTAATTCGTTTTATGGCCGTCATAATCTGTTGACCTGCATGGTTTTTTAATGCTTATTGTTATTTCTCCGGCAGCTTGCTGACCTTAATATTTTGGCAAAGGAATTTCTTTCTCTGCATGCATTGTAGCCTGTTTTGCTTTTGTGGGTGTTTCTTAGAAAGAACATTGATATCCAGATAATTTTAAAGCATTTTCGGTCATTTTACTTGAGTCTTCCTAAGACCCAATGCAAGTTGGATGCTTATTGTTCTTCTTCTTTTGGGTGTTTGTTAGAAGAACATCGATATCCAGATAATTTTAAAGCATTTCTGGTCATTTTACTCGAGTCTTCCTAAGATCCAATGCAAGTTGGATGCTTATCGTTATTCTTCTTTTGGGTGTTTGTTAGAAGAACATTGATATCCAGATAATTTCAAAGCATTTTTGGTCATTTTCCTTGGGTCACCCTAAGATCCAACGCCTGTCGGATTCAGAATTATCCCTTCACGTGTTTTCCTCTCAAGTACTATTTGATTATACTGCCGTCGTAGTTTGTTTGCTTGCTTACTTTGTTAATGTTTATTGTTATTTTCTTTCTTGGCAGCTCGTTTACCTCACTTACTAGTTTGGCAAACGAAAGTGATATCCAAGTTGCTTCTAACAGGTATGCTTTTACAGTTTAAACCCAGTGTAAACCATGCAGATTGTGTTCATTTCTAAATACTAATAATATGAAACAACATCAGCTCCTTTCAGTGACAAATTTTACATAAGCATTACAATTTGTGGATTCACTTTGTATTAGTGTTATCTTCTCATGTTATTTATAAATTTTGAATCAATTATTTACTCTTTCATGCACAGAGAGTTTTTGTTTAATGTCATGTTTTAATCATTTATCCAGTCTCACAATCAAAATTACCAAGCCTGCTTTTACCGTGACCATATAATGCGGTTGTTGACTACTTGCATTTGCAAGTAATAAGTTCTTTCTTTCTTTCCACAGACAAAGGGTTGCAGATGCGCTCAAGAATACCTTAACTTCTCTTGACAAATTTGAGCAGGGGGTGAAGGACTGCCTCGAAGTATGACAATGGGGGCTTCGGCTGATCGGCTCCCCTTAGGAACTGTAAATTTATGGCGTTATGGTATGCCCGGAGATTTTGCAGAAGCTTTCGTACTTCAGAACTAGTGGAGAATGGAAAACTGTAAAAAAAATGCATGCTATTTGAGTTGATCTATGTTGTTCAAATTTCTCATGTCTTTGTTTCATTGTTCCAGCATTTATCGACCGTTTCTTTGCTAGAAATCTACTGATATGAGCAAATTCTCCGAATTCATGTCGTTTGCATTGGCCTTTGAACTAGAAAATGTTCACTCCTTTTTTTTTTGAAGAGAATTGCATGAAGATGGCAAATAGGATGGCAGAAGATAAACAAATGTTATTTTGGGTAACCCTTACCATTTGCTGAAGAGCATAAAAGTGACCGTAATGTGATAAATTAATAAGTTGATCTCATCATAGTTTTTCAAAACATTAGTGATCAAAATGTAAAATTGTCAAAATATGAGTGGCCATTGTAAATTTTACCCAAAGTATTATTTGTTTTTCAAAGTAGACTCTGATTTAAAAGCTCACAATCTCTCCATGTTCGTGCCAAAGCTTACCATATCGCCGCCTTCTTCCTCCTCCTCCATTTCACCACCACGACGAACGCCTCCGGACGCCTACTTCCGCAAAAACCCGCCAAAAACCCTGACGGAAAATAAGGAAATAATAAAACCCCAAAGATGGCCCCATCCTCACTCTCGACACGCCTAACCCTTCTGGCTCTCCTCTCCGCCTCCACCTTTTACTTCCTCTACAAATCCCGCCGCCGCCTGAAACCCCTCAAACAACTCCCTTTAAACCCTAACCCTAGAAAAGGTAAGCTTTTCTTCATTACCCAAACAGGAACATCCAAAGCCATAGCCCAACGCCTGCATAAAGTCTTGTCCTCCAACAACATTCCTTTCGAGCTCGTCGATCCCCAAAATTACGAACCCGAGGATCTCCCTAAGGAATCCCTAATCATTATCATTGCTTCCACCTGGGAAGATGGAAATCCTCCTCAGAATTCGAAGTTCTTCGTCAATTGGCTCGCCGAAATCAGCACTGATTTTCGCGCCGGGAATTTGTTACTCTCCGATTGTAAATTTGCTGTCTTTGGAGTCGGTAGCCGGGTTTATGGAGACACGTTCAATGCGGTAGCTAGGGATTTGGGAAAGAGGTTGAGAGGGTTGGGAGCGACTGAGATGGTGCCAGTTGGGGAAGGTGACGTAGATGGAGGTGCATTGGAGAGTGTCTTTGAAGAGTGGAGCCAAAAGGTGGTTACTGTTTTGAAAGGGGGATTGGTGGTGGAGAATGATAATGGCATTGTTTATGAGAGTGATGTTGAAAGCCTTGAAAGTGACGATGATGATGATGGAGGAGGGGAAGACATTGTTGATCTTGAAGATATAGCAGGTAAAGGGCCATCGCGAAAGAAATCGGTTAATGCGGCTGAAACTAATGGGAAATCGGATGGGAAAAGAGAGATGGTGACGCCAGTTATCAGGGCCAACTTAGTGAAACAGGTAATATGTTTTAGTGGATTTGTTGATGAAGGCATTCCATTGTGGTAATTGCTTAATCTTAGTAGTATGCCATTGCAGTTTATGATCTAATCGACATTGAATAACTGGTTGGAATCTGCAGGGATATAAGATTATTGGTTCACACAGTGGTGTGAAAATCTGTAGATGGACCAAGTCTCAACTTAGAGGACGGGGAGGATGCTACAAGCACTCATTTTATGGAATAGAGAGCCATAGGTGATTGGAACTTTCTTATGCGCCAATTTTGCCTTTGACGAATATGTAGTTGATACTTTTTAGTATTTTCAGTGGTGTGACTGATATGGTTTTACCACCCTTTATTTTGCATATTTATTCCAGCTTTTAGAGTTAGTTACTTTTTTTGTCACATAAATCTCTTGCCATTTCTTTGTGATCCTTGACTATGCTATATGAGGAGAAACCAATGTCATGTTTATACTTACTGAAATACCATCTTTCCTTTCGGACCCTCAACTAACTTAAGAGGTTGGAAACAAGGAAATATACAATCATCTTAGTCTATAATTGGCTGTTAGTTGAACTCATGCACTTCTGTCTACGCTGAGTTTGATCATTTTATGTAGTTTGTAGCAGTGAAGCCTCATTATATAATTTACTTAGTACATTGTACTTTGTTTTTTGTCCCTTCTTTACTTTTTGGTTGTATCCATTGATCTGGGATTGAAATTTGTTCAACTTCTGAATTTGGCAGATGCATGGAGGCTACACCTAGTTTGGCATGTGCCAATAAATGTGTTTTCTGCTGGAGGCATCACACGAATCCTGTAGGAAAGAGTTGGCAGTGGAAGATGGACGATCCCTTAGAGATTGTCAATACTGCCATAGACCTTCATACAAAGATGATTAAGCAAATGAAAGGAGTTCCTGGTGATTGTCATATATTTGTTCTAATTATATTTTTCCCATCTCCATGTTTCCTGTGGCTAAATGTTTGTTCTGCCACAACCAATTTAGTCAATGCACGTCATTTATGTCATAATTATTCCAGAAACAAGTAATATTCGGTACAAATAGAATGCTCTGAATATTATTTGTGTTACAAATTACATTCTTCGACACACTGTTGCTACAAAGATCTTTCATTGCATTAACATGAGCGTTTTACTCACTCTACTGTTTCAGGTGTTACACAAGAGAAATTGATAGAAGGTTTATCCCCTCGGCACTGTGCCTTATCACTTGTTGGTGAACCAATTATGTATCCAGAAATTAATGTGCTTGTGGATGAGCTGCATCGAAGGCGAATCTCTACATTTCTAGTTACTAATGCACAGTTCCCTGAAAAAATTAAAATGCTGAAGCCCATAACCCAGGTCTGTTGGCTGTGTATGTATCTGAAGTATGGATGTCAAAAAAAAATCTTCTGTTCTTGATTAACCTAGCCATTGTCTTTTATTAATACAGTTATATGTGAGTGTGGATGCTGCAACAAAGGATAGCTTGAAAGCAATTGATAGACCACTCTTTGGGGACTTCTGGGAAAGATTCATTGTGAGTGTTTTATTCTTGAAAACTAAATATTGAACTAAAACATTAAGAAAGAAATAAAATTTAAATTTCTTAGACAAATAGAAATGATTGCCGGAGAAGAGAGATAATAGAAGCAGAAAAATGGCAGGCATCAAAATTATTGAATCTATAGACTAGCAGGGTACATGGGGAGTATGGAACTAATCTTGATCTGAAAGCTATATAGCTGCCTTTACCATGCTATGTATAACATATTGGTAGATTTGCTGTGGTTTATGAGAAAATCAGCAGTAAAACAGCAGAGTTATGACTAAAAAATGAATAAGATGGAACCCAAGAAAATGTAGGGTTGTATAATAACTCTAGTTTCTCTTTAATAAGTTGTGGCTGTAAATATTTTACAGCTTGCTTATACTAGGGTTACTAATAAAGTTATAATCTGACCCCTAGATTTAAACCCTAAGGATGAGTAATAATCCTAGCTCTAGAATGAAACCCTACAGATATCTTATATCTTGACCGTCCATAATGTCTTATTATTAATAAATATTACTGAAGTAAAATAAAAAATAAAATAACTAAAGCTCCTGCTTCAAGATTTCTTAAATCCCAATTTAAAGAGCTTTCTTTTTGCATTATTCTGAAATGCTATCTACTTAACAGCAATGTTAAAAACCCCAAACATGTTAGTGGTTTTTTTTTTCTTACTTTTGTAAGAATGAACTGATTCATCTTTGTGGCAGCTTGTACTATGTAGCACTTTACATAATTCCAGGCATTTTTTAGGGCTTTTCTTTCAGTGGCATGCAGTTCCCATTTTCTTATTAGTTATTGGTGACATCCGTTATTCAGGATTCCTTGAAAGCTCTCAATGAGAAACACCAACGAACTGTATACCGCTTGACACTTGTGAAAGGATGGAATGCAGAAGATATAGATGCTTATTATAAACTCTTTAGCATTGGGAAGCCTGATTTTGTTGAAATCAAAGGCGTAACATATTGTGGATCGTAAGTCTATTGGTTGTACTGTTATTTGTAGTATTACTTTTATCTGCAACACCACCTGGCCTTGCTTAGCTGTGTTGATATTTCTCACAGTTCTGCCACATCGAAGTTGACTATGGAGAATGTGCCATGGCATTCTGATGTGAGGGATTTCTCGGAGGCATTGGCTCTGAAAAGTGAAGGGGAGTATGAGGTTGCATGTGAACATGCACATTCATGCTGTGTCCTCTTGGCAAAAACAGAAAAGTTCAAAGTCAATGGCCAATGGCATACATGGATAGACTATGAAAAGTTTCATGACCTGGTTAGTGACGAGCATCAATTTCATTATTGGAAGTGTCTCTAGAGTATATACATTTTTTGTTTGAAACCTTTTGTTTATTGCCAATGGTGCAGGTGGCTTCCGGGAGACCTTTCAACGGTGAGGACTATATGGCTCCCACTCCATCATGGGCTGTCTATGGATCCGAGGAAGGTGGATTTGATCCTGATCAGTCTCGGTACAGAAAGTTGCGACATCACAAGTCAAAGAGCTGAGCAAGTTGGAGATTTGCATTGGTATGAGCAAATATATTCTTTCTTATTTAGCAAACATGGATAACCTTTTTTTTTGCATCTGAACAGTTTTGTTTAGGCTATATTATGGAATGAATATCCAATTTAAATGTTAGTTTTCTGGCTTTAGCTTTGTTGTATTCATATTCTCTTTAAACAATTTTGATTTCAATTAAGTGGCTCTATTGCTTTTTCTTTCCAGCCTTTTCTAGTTTACAATTCCAGGTTCAATCTTCCACAAATTTATGCACAATGATCACAACCATTTAAAAGGAGAATAGATGATAAAAACAACTTTTATCAAGCTAATTCTTCAACTCTGTCAAATATCATCAGCTAACATCAATTGTTCCGCAGTTTTCAAGACCATTCATCATGATATACAAGTTTTTGCAAAATATAAAATGCAGGTTTAAATGTTCCGTAAGCTAACAAAAACTGCATCTGATAGACTCAGTTCATTATAACAAAAACAAGTGTAGTATTGTTGTTCATGTCGAATCAACTGGCTTTTCAATCACTTGGTTGAGGCCGAGACTCCAAGAATAGTCTTATGGTTGAGTGGATTTGAGAAGTTTCTGCCATTGCTCCATTCCCATAGTCCCCACAAGCTAGTCTCTTTGAAACAGGTGGGATGAGAGAAATGCCAAGCTCATCAATTGACATGAGATGTTTTTCTGTGAAAGGATTGCTCCACATGAAAGTGTTCATCGCTGGTGCAACAAACAGCGGCTTGCTATAGTCCCACGCTCGTACGATGCAAGTTAACAAATTGTCACATAATCCCCCAGCAATCTGCAAGATCCAAAGTCATGCCACAGCAGAAAAACAGTAGCCTCCTTAGTCCTTACTGTAAAGTATACACTAGTTTTCAACAATCATATAACTAACATAAAACATCAAATAAGCAATAGCATCTATCCTAGGTTACATAAACACCATTGTAACAATTCATGGACCTCTTTATCCGAGAAACCAAAAATAAAAGGATATATCCATTTCTTCCGGCTTTTTTTCAAATTCAATAATGTTCCTTAATATTCATAGTATCATATCTTATTTGATCACTATGAATTCCATATTCGAATTTGTGATAGGATTGATTCATTAAAAAGAATCAACAACATGCATGAGTAGTTTGAAGCATCTCTTTTTACGGTCATACAAGGTACAAAATATAGGAACAAATCAGCACCAAAAAATGATCAAAATCACATTACCTTGCCAAGTGTGTTTGCTGACAATGGGGCAATGACCATAATATCAGCCCATCGACGAAGCTCAATGTGAAGCACATTGTCACCTATCTTTCCCCAGCTAGACCATTCATCGTCATCAGTGTAAAAAATTATACCCTTGGGAAGTGAGGCTCTGTCGATGAAATGCAATGAGGCTTTTGTGGCAACAGCTTTTACTTCTGCCCATTCAGAGAAACAATGGCAGAGATTCGCGAACTTTATGGCAGCTACACTTCCACTGGCAGCAAGTAAAATCCGAGGTTTTCTTGGGGTAGGTTTGACCGGAGCTATCTCCATCTTGGCATTTTGAGGCTCAAGGTATGCCATAAACCTATGCAAAAAGTACCATAATTCTTTTCAGAACTCTTTGATGTCACAATATTTTACCTATAAATGAATCACATATATTCAAAACATATACCGTGCAGTGATGTAAAATGAAATAAGAAGAGTGAGAGAACTAGAGAATAGAAATCTCTTAAAGAACACCTTGAGAACATTGACTATGCTGACTACAAAAACTATCCCCAATCACTTTTGGCCCTAGAATCTTACTAGCAGATGCATAGTGACAAATATTTTGAGTATGAGTATCAGAGTATGCGAAAAAGACTCTGGCAACAGAATATTTTAACACCAGATGTGGACTAAGCGTTTGCTGATTCTATAATGCTTCTGGAGTGTGAAAACTCCACTGATAGTGACTGAAAAATGCACCAAAGCTCTAGAATTTTTAGTCAAATCCAAAAGCATTTCTCTCCTATTAAATGCCAGAGGATCAATGAACGCTCACGAATCATCAAAAGAAAAATATAATACAGAAATAACAGGACCGTGATGGAATTGCCAAAGGACAACCCCGCATGACAATGAATGGAGAACATGCCAAAGGAAAAAATCTGGAGAATGAGCTGAAGGTAACAGCTGACAAGTTGCAGGATCGGTTCAAGGAAGAAGGATTAGCTGATAAGTTGGAAATCGAGTTGAATGCAACAGCTGACAAAGCTACCGGATCAGCTTAAGGAAGAATGATGCTGACAGAGAGAACCAAGACAAGGCTGGCCACCGGCGCAACCGATGCCAGATGATATAACAGTATAGGATTAGTTGCCAAATTCTGCTGTTTTGAGTTCCTAGTTAGTATAGTAGCAGACTCCATTGAAGGAATGAAGTGCATATATAGTTAAATAAAAATTAAGCAACCCTAAACACCTGTTCTCTACTCTATATTCTACAATTGTCAGTGTTCTTTCCAACTTAACTAGTAGTTAAATAAATAAAATTGCAACCACCTAATTACATCTGAGTAAAACCCCAAAATCAATCCCCACAAGAAAATAACTTTGACCCAACAACAATTAATACTTGCAATGCCTTGACCTAAAACTTAAAACCCATTTCAAAATTTCAGGAACAATTAGAATCGAAAAAAAATCTGGAAACATAAAATAAGCAACATGGCTAGAGCTCTAGGTCTTTGTTTTCTCTACGTAGAAAAACAAATGCTCACCAGGAAATCCAAAAGAAGAATACAGGATCTGGGTCTGGTGTCAGATTTTCTAGAGACCCAAAGGGGAAAAAATAGCAGAAGCAGAGATTTTGGGTAGCAAAGAAGCTTGAGAGTGGAGTCTTCAAAAGATCCCTTTT
This sequence comes from Hibiscus trionum, assembly GCA_030270665.1. NCBI lineage: Eukaryota > Viridiplantae > Streptophyta > Magnoliopsida > Malvales > Malvaceae > Hibiscus > Hibiscus trionum. Next base: position 8,943,885 of record BSYR01000036.1, on the reverse strand, counting down.
TTACTTAAAAAAAATTGTTGCTCGTTAGTGATCTGTTGCTCTTGAAATGAGAACTCTTTTACGAAACGAATCCTTCTTGATTTTCTTGATTGATTGCCAGCCCCATTTATTTTTCACCTGCAATACAGGTGGGTGAGTGGCTGGCTACAATGGAGAGCTGATTTTTGGGTTCAGAAATTTGGTTTTTCTTAAATTGGCGCTGACAAAATTGGTTACGCTTAACGCAATTGTTGAAGGATTTTGTTTTATAAAAGGCTTATATATCATAAAGTATATCAACCTTTTCATTTTGGTACCTAAAATATTTTTTTGGCTAAAATAAGTACTTAGAGTATACTTTTTGGTTAAATTAGGTACCTAAAGATATTTTTGGTCAAAATAGGTACCTAAAGTATTTTTTCGTCATATTAAGTACCTAAAGTATATTTTTTTGTTAAAAGAGGTACATAATGTATTTTTTAATGGATTGTTATCCTATACACTGGCTGTGGAAACTTTTAGTTTCCACAAGTGCCTTAGTTTTAGGGTTTAAGGGCTTAGTTTAGTGTGTAGGGTTTAAGGTTTAGGGATTTAGAAATTAGGGATAATGGTTAGAATTTAGGGTTTATATGTTAGGGTTTAGTTTTTAGGATAATATGATGAGGATTTAGATTTTAATCTATAAATCCTAAATTATAACCTTAAGCTATAAATTTCAACCACAATCCCTAAATTCAAAACTCATACACCTAAAGCCCTAAACCATACACCATAAACTAAGTCTCTAAACTCTAGAACTAAGGCACTTGTGGAAATTTTTAGTTTCCACCGCCAGTATATCAAATAATTATCTTTTTTAATTAGGGTAATTATTCTATACACAAGTGTTTGTGGAAATTTTTTTACACAAGCACCTTAGTTTTAGGGTTAGGGATTTTGTCTAGGGGTTTAAGTGTAGTAGTTTTGAATTTAGGGTTGTTGATAGAATTTTGGGTTTAGGGTTAAATTTTAGGGTTTATAGGTTAAAACATAAATCCCTACCCATATTATCCTAAAACCCAAACCCTAACCCTAAACCTTAAATCCTAACCATGAACCATAAATTCTGAACCTCGTGCACTAAAACCCCTAAAATTTAAACCCTAAATCCTATAATTAAGCCGCTTGTGGAAACAAAAAGTTTCCACCGCCAATGTATACGATAATAATCATTTTAATTAATGTCACATGACAATTTTTAGGAACCTATATAAAAAATATGTATACTTTAAGTACCTATTTTGACCTAAAAACATTTTAGATACCTATTTTGACAAAAAAAAATATACTTTAGATACTTACTTTGATGAAAAAATATTTTAGGTACCTATTTAGACCAAAAATTATACTTTAGGTACCTAATTTAACCAAAAAGTATACTTTAGATACTTATTTTGACCAAAAAATTCTTTAGGTATTGAAATGAAAAAGTTAGTATACTTTAGGTACTAATATAATATATAAGCCTTTATAAAATGATGTGAGACCCCAAACATGATAATATGAATTTAATTTGAAATTCAAAATAAATCGAATCGAACCAAATTTTGTTTGAATTTTAGTTAAATCGAAATGAACCTAAACTTGAACCAATTTTCAATCAAATCTTATAACCTGAACCAACTTCAATTGAACCGAAAGCGACCTGAGATAAAGAAAATACATTAAAAGAAATAAAATAAAATGCGAACTATCCACAACTCACCAAAAAGCAAAATGTACTGACTTTATGAAGTCATATAGGGGTGCAAAGAATTGACCCAACTTAAAAATCAACTGATCTATTATTGACCCGACCCGATATCAAACGACCCGACATGACCCAACCCAAATCAACATAGATCCGAACAAAAATAAACTAAAACTAAACCTAATAAAGTCAGACCCAAAATAACTCGAACTAGTTTAAAAAAATAAAAAAATTTAAATCGTTTTTTTACGTGAGGTCAAAATCTGTCTTTAAATTTGCTTGAATTATCATGTTAACTTTTTATTTTTCATATTTGTTTTAGCCAAAATGACAAAAGATGCACCTAACGTTTGCATGTTTTTTTTATTTAGCCTCTATTTTTTTGATCCAAATTTACTCTAACGTTTTAATTTGGTCCAAATATGCTCTCCCAATGTTTTAATTTAGTCCAAATATGCCCCCGTTAGATGCAAACTGTCAGTCATCTGACAGTCAACGGCTAATGTTGACTGGACTTGCCACGTGTTAAAATTTGTTGATACCACGTCAGATTTTTTTTAAAAAAAATTGTTATAGCCTTCTTTATGGTGACACATGCTCGAGAATCATGCTGACACGTGGCCGAATCTGATGACGATACATGGCAAATATAATGCTGACACATCAACAGATCTTAACATGTGGCAAGTCCAGTCAATATCAACCATTGACCGTCAGTTGACTGACAATTTACATCTAACAGGGGCATATTTGGACCAAATTGAAATGTTTGGGGCATATTTAGACTTAAAAATTAGAAGATCAAATGACAAAACATGCAAACGTTGAGGGCATCTTTTATCATTTTGCCTATATTTTAACCATCAACGTTTTAATTTCGATCGATTAGTTAAATTTATATTAAAAATGTTAAATGAACTTTAATTGTCGATGTGTCAATCAATCCACATAATAGTCTACGTGTATTTTTTGTATTAGTTTATTTTATATGCCATGTCAGCATGTAATATATAATTATAAAACTAAAAATATTAATATTTAATTATCAGTTTTTTTAAAAAAAAATAGAATTATGAAACAATTCTAAAAACTATTAATTTTTTAATCATTCATGTTTCCTTTAATATACCATGAACAACAAGAATCCATTCATGTTTCATCCAAAGGCTCAAATTTGGAAGAATCTTGTTGATGTTAACAAATATGTTTGTTACATGATCGCTTTTAAATTGTAGGAAAAAGATTACAACAAAACAATAGATTAGTGATGATAATAAAAGAAACTGCAGTTAGCAAAGAAAATTATTATTTTATGATATAAGTTGTTTTCTTGGAAATGATATCATCTTGATTAATGTAATCAAACGTGAAAGTCCTCTCAAGATTAATATAGAATTTCCGAATTCGTTATTTTTTAATAGTTTTAAGGTAATTATAATGTAGTATATGTTCATGTTTTTTTAACCATTTGATAAAATACACGTATCTGTAGATAAAGCTACTGAAACCCAGGTCTTCTAAGATGAACATCATTTTTTTCTTTTTACGATTTGTACACTTAAAATAAAAAAAAGTAAAACTCGCTTGTGTTGCTCAAAATAGAGAGAATGAAAAATTAAGTAAGAAAGTAAAAGAGGACAGGAGTAGAATGTGCTCACTACTCAGTGCATTGAATGAGATTTTGTACCTCTCAATTTATAGAAGCTGATGGACTAATCTACAAAAAGAGACCAAGGTTTCGCTCGGCGGAGCTGGCAAAATATAAGTTTAGGTGAAGAAACAGTATTTGGGAGAAGCTGAAAATTCTAATTTTTTCAATAATTGTGTTTGAGATCAAAACTAGGCGCAAAAACTGGGTGAAGAGGCACAAACGCGGGTGTTCGGTGAAACTTTTTTATTCGCCAGCTAATTTTTTTTTCAAAAGCTGCGCTGAACAAAACCTAAGATCAGTTATGCACAAGCCTCAACGTTCTAAAGTGGATGTAACAGCTGAGAGAGGTTATGAAAATCAACAACTTTAAAATTAAAAAAAATTTAAGATATTATTTTAAGATTGATAAAAATAAAAATCGATCATGGTCTCGTTCATTTCATTAAGCATATTTTACAAAGGGATGGCTCTCTTTGAATTGTTTGGATATATGAGTACTTATTAAAAGTGGCTGGCTGATTTTAAGTTCGAGCTGCTATTCTAAGGGGGCATTGCTTGCTAAATTGTGTAAATGATGTTGTTAGAAGTAAGTTGATAGGGAAAGAGGTCAATATAACAAGTAGTGTTAATATACATATTTGTATATGATGGGGGTTGGTATAGTTATTGTACATGTAATGATGTTTTGTATGTGATGTATTTTTTTTTTTGGTAGATTTTTTTTGCTTTTGGATAAATTAAATTAAATTTATTCAAGAAATCGATTGTGGTCATAAATTAAGCCAAACAATTGCGACAACAGCTCATATACACGGAAGACTTTAAGGAAAATTCAAATAAATTTACAAACAATATTATTTGAACCTAAATTATTTAAGAGAAATGTACCAACTTTCGTCACCGGGGTCGTTATTTAAGTTCAATAATATGTGAGTTTTTAGTTAAATATTTAGTGCAAATAAGCCAAAAAAATCAAATCTTATAAAGTAACTACCAGAAAAGTCAGATGAAATATAAAAGAAAACTGACTTTTTTTTTCTTCACCTTCTTGAAAGTCCATGACAGAATTGTTCAACACATGGCATCAACCAATTCCAAGAACAATATTTTTTTTCAACAAATCTCAAAGTAGTTTCCAAACTTTTTCCCCAAGTAAGGAGGAAGGAGAGACACAACGAGGATATAACATTAGGGGTCAAATTGTTTTAGTTTTAAAATCGACACGAATTTAAAATAGAATAAACTACATAAATAACGACCATACTATTGGTAAAGTCGCGATTTGACCACCTTACTTTTTTCGAAGCAATTAAACTACCAGCCGTTAAAAACTAACAGAAGGAGTGATGGCAATTAATAAAATTAGTATAATTACATATTTGGTCCCCGCTATTTATACATTTTATTAATTAATTAGGTTACGACGCGTGTCACCTGATTGGAGGAGCAAAATTAAATAAGAAGCACGTTGCCTCCAGCAGGAATCAAACCCAGGCTGAATGGGTTGAAAGTGAGTGTGCCAACCACCAGGCCAAAGCTATCCTTGTGATGCTTTGTACAAATTTTAATATATATTTTAACTTGTTACTCAAGTCAGGAAAAAAACAAGAAACATTTTACCACTGCCAGGTTTCGAACTCAAGTATCTTGGGTTAAAAGTGAACATGCCTACCACTAAACCAATGTTATTCATATGATTTAATGTACAAAATTTATTATATAACTTAGTTTCTTACTCATGCCAGGAAAAAGGAAATAAATATAAATTAAAGAAACTCGAATATGACACTTTTAGGATGCATAAAAATATTTAAACCTGAAATATATCTAATAATTAAATTATTCACCATTTTATTTTTTATTAAATTTTAATTAAATTATTATATTAAAAATAAAAAATTATATTAAAATTTTAATTTATTAATTTTATATTCGTTAAATAAAATTTTAATAAAATTTTTTATTTTTTAATATAATAATTTAATTAAAATTTAATAAAAAAATAAAATTATTAAACTATTAAATTAAAAATATATAAATAAAGTCCTCCAATAATACGGTGACACGTGTCGTAACCTAATTAAATAATAAAATTATTTTATTTATTAAAATTAGGACCAAATTAATAAAATGTATAAATAGCGAGGACAAGATGTGTAACTATACCAATTTTATTAACTACCACGTCACTCCTTATGTTAGTTTTTAACGGTTGGTGGTCACATTGCAATCAATTAAATAATTTGGTGGTTTAATTGCTTCGAAAAAAAGTAAGGTGGTCAAATCGCGACTTTACCAATAGTATGGTGATCATTTATGTAGTTTACCCTTTAAAATATGTTTAAATCAAATAGATAGAGATTAAGGATTAATTTGTTTGATTTCTAAGATTAATAGGGACCAAACGAAATATTTAAACAAAAAACTGAGAACCAAATCTTGATTGACTAGCTTTGAAACTTATAGGACCTGAATTGTACTTAAATCCAAAAAATAGGGGACAAAAAATAATTTGATTAGTTTCTAAACTTATAACACCTAAAATGTATTATCCTATTAATTTTGTTCTTTATTTACTTTTTAAAAGTTTAAATTTTTAATTTTGATCATGATTATTTTAAATATTTTAAACAATTAAATTCTATAAATATATAGTTTAAAACTACTTGATTAAAAGTTTATAAAAAATATATTTTTTATATTTTTATCAATAATGAATTTAAATGAGTCAAAGTTAAAAAATTTAATCTAAAAAAATTAAATAAGGAACAAATATAATGGGACAAAGATAATATATAAATTAAAAAATAGAGTCATGACGCCTCTCGATCATCATTTAGATTCGTACATGGATGAGAGCGACTATTTTTAATGTTTCAACAAAATATCTTATCCCAACTTTATGAGAAATTATTAGATAGATCAGTTTCACTATGTCATTTGTGGTCTTAGTCAATAAAATCTAACTATCTCAAAGTAACTTGCAAATAATTTTTCACTCCTTATTTACATATAGGAAAGTGGTGAAGATTTACCTTTAAAAAAATGAGATTGATAGAACTTATTGACTGAAATCACGGATGACGTGGTGAGCCGGATCCATCTAATAATTTTTCTTATTCTACTTTCAAATCATGACAGATTTTCACTCAATATAGATTTGGGTAAAATAGTTTGGGTCTATTATTATTTTTTAAATAAGGTTTAATTAAAAAATTTAAAATATTTGGAGGCTTTAATTTTTTTTTCAAAAAAAGAAATTTCAACTTAACAATAATTTTTAAAATTTTAAGAGGAGATTTAAAAATATTTAATATAAAATTTAATAAAACATTGTTAAAAATTATGAGAGACAAATTAATTGTTTTTTACTAATTTTCTTCACTCAATTGAAAATTCAAATCGACCACCTTTTGAATGTTGTTAAAAATATAATAATAACAACAACATTCAAAATTTAATAAAACGTTATTAAAAATTTTGAGGGGACTAAAAATTTTCTTTGGTACCTACGTAGAATTTTAAATGTTGTTTATTATTATTATTATATTTCATGTTGGGTCTGGTACCTGGTTTGGAATTTTCAGTAGTATAATATTTTTGTCACGTCTTACCTTTTAAAACCTTGATATTTTCGAAGTACAAATATTGTCCATTTGACCTAAAAATATTCGTAACAATCTCACTATTTTTACTGTTTTTTTTAAAACATATTCTCCCTTATCAAATAGTAATTTAGTCTGTACCTTGTTTGAAACTTCAAGGTTATGAATTGGAGTGATTTTAAAGGTAATTATAATTTTGAGTTTCATATTTAAAAGAGAAATTATTAATATGTATTAAAAAATTATGGTTAAAATATGCTTTAAGTTAATATACTTATCGTATATTTGAAATTTATTCCCCTATTTTTATTTTCCGGATTATAGTCATTTACTTTTTAAATTTAAAAATTCAAGTCTAATTATTAATACCGTTATAATTCTTTTATTAAATTCAAGTACATTGCAATGTCTTTTTTGTTTATTACATGGTTGTCGGGATATTTTTTATTTTAAAATATCACATCAAAGAATTAAAAAAATAATGAAGTTAACAATAAATTAAAACTTGAATTTTTATTCATAAAAGTAAAATAAGGGGACTAAATTCAAAACATTTACAATCTTTCGTGATTCTTTATATTTTTATATAGAAAAGATTAATGAATTATTCGAAATTCCACTCAAAATTTAATACCAATCAAAATTAAAATAATTTCTTTATCAGTAACTTATCAACCCCGTTATCCTTTATTAAATCTGAAGAATCATATCAAACATCAAGGTTGGGTCAAATTTGTGGATGGAAATTACCGGCCTTAAATTATATTTCTTTTAATCTCCCACTAAAAAAATAAGTTTAGAGTTTAAAAATTAGGAATATGATATATTTTTTAAGGTTAGATATTAAAATTTAATTTTTAATGTTTTTTATCGTAGGCTTGTGAGGCATAAAATGGACATAATTAAGGGCAGATAATTTTCGTTCCAAGTTTGTACGGAATAAGACATTTTATATTAAAGTCAAACGAGCCTCTAATTATTTGTTGATCCACTTGGTCTTAAGTTTTGCATACGTAAATCCCGTTTGCATTACGATAATTATTGATTAGTTATACAAAATCCAACAGAAGCTTCCCCGTTGAATTAGATTTTTTCCCGTTTCTAAACAAAAGTAAAACAATGAATATGGGGTTTGACCAACACCACCATTAACAGTGCTCCCTGCAAGCTTCTCAAGTCTCAACATATGTCCAGGGATGGACCGAAGTCTTACTTTTAAAGATTTTAAATTCTCGTATAATTTATATAGATTTTTTGTATTTTTTTATAGATGATCTGAGTTCGCATCCCCTATAATTTTGTAATTGTGTAACATAACATAAAATTTTGTTTTTGTCTCAACTCAATCTCAATTTAGAGGCAAAGAAACCAATTTTAAATCCTTGTTTCCTATGAAGATTTTGTTGACAATCCCACTTTAAGCTTCGTTTTAATTCTCTCTTGGAATCTTTAACCCAGAAAAATGAGGAACAATGAACACAGAGGAGCTTATTTGGAGAACAATTCGGATACTGAAAGTATAACAAGCGAAAGGGCAGCGTTTAGTGGACCATTGAGTGTAAATGGTGGTTATGTTTCAAACAAAAAAGGTTCTAAAAAGAGTGCAAGATTCAATCTCCCGCCGGAAAACACCATTGCCGAGCTTAACTCCACAGGCACCGCCGTTGCTTTTGCTCCTTCTTCTTCTTCTGTAGCCGCCGACGATGAGTTTGTGGAAATCACCCTGGATATCCGAGACGATTCCGTGGCGGTTCATAGCGTTTACAGTGCCGCCGGCGGTGTAAATGAAGACCCCGAGTTAGCGTTGCTAGCGAAGAGAACCACGGAGAACAAATCAGTGTTTTCGAGCGCATCGGCTCGAATCAAACAGGTTTCTCAGGAACTGAAACGCGTGATCTCGAGACGATCTTCGAACATGAGATTCAACCGGACGAAATCCGCGGCAGCTCATGCATTGAAAGGACTCAAGTTCATCACTGCCAAAACAGGAGCGTCGGCAAACGGATGGTCCGCCGTCGAGAAACGGTTCGACGATTTAACTTCCTCGACTAACGGCCTTCTCCACCGCTCCCAATTCGCTGAATGCATCGGTAACGTCTTTCGTGATCCAGAAATCAAACAACAGCCGTGAAGTTTTCTTTTGTCGATTTCCGTTACGAATTTTCTTCCTCTCTGTAGGGATGAACCAGTCTAAAGAGTTCGCCGGTGAGCTTTTTCAAGCACTGGCTCGACGGCATAATGTAAACGGAGACTCGATCCACAAAATACAGCTCAAACGGTTCTGGGATCAGATTTCTGACGAAAGCTTTGACTCCAGACTCCAAACTTTCTTTGACATGTAAACTTCTTTTTTCATACAAAATTCGATCAATCGAAAGAAAATTTTATCTTTGCAATTTTAGTGTTTGTTTATTGACTGTAATTTGTAATTATGAAAGGGTGGATAAAGATGCTGATGGAAGAATCACTGAAGAAGAAGTCAAGGAGGTAAGAACTAAGGATGAATTTACATGCTTTGCCTTTTACATGGGTGTGCATTATACGGTTTTAATTAAATTAACTAATTGAGCCGAATTTTTTTGATTAATCGGTCTATTATTTTATGTAGGATCAGTTAACGGCTAATTTTTTTTTAAAACTTTAATTTTTAGTTAATTCAATTCGAAATCAGTTAATTAGCTGAATTAAACAAAATTATTATATATTAAATATTATTTGTATATTAAACTTTTAAAAGTTATAAAATGATCATTAATTTTTTTGATTTATTATAAAATGGTCTATTAAATTAGCACAAGATGATTATTAAATTTATTAAATTATTATAAAATAGTCATTAAACTTTTCAAAAATTATTAATAATATATAATGTGCAATGAGTCAATGACCATTTTGTAATAATTCAATAGGTTTAATGATTGTTTTTTAACTTTTGAAAGTTCAGTAGCTAAAATGATCATTTTAGCATAGTTTAGTGTTTATTTGTATAATTTACCTAAAATTTTATAACAAATTTAGAATAATTCGAAAACCAACCTAATTAACCAATTTTTTTTAGTTGGGTTAAAAATTTTCAGGAAAAAAAAAATCAGTTTAGTTAACTGTAAAAAGAAAAAAAAATCCGGTTAATGAATTTTGGTTACTCCCACCGAATGCACACCCCAAGCTACAAATGAATAAAAGCTCCTAATAATATGATTATTTTTTAAAATTATTGTAGATTATCAGTATCAGTGCTTCTGCAAACAAACTTGTTAATATTCAGAAACAGGCTGAAGAATATGCAGCTTTGATCATGGAAGAATTGGATCCTGATAATGTTGGATACATCATGGTAAACTGGATCTTTGTCTTTTGTTTTGTACCATGTTGTTTCTTTGTTTCCTAATGTTAACTGGTTTTCTTTTTTGGCATTGAACAGATTTATAATCTGGAAACTCTGTTATTACAAGCCCCAGATCAATCTGTCAGGGTTAGTGACAGTCGTGTTTTGAGTCGAATGTTGAGCCAGAAACTTAAACCTACTCAAGAGAACAATCCGTTAAAGCAGTTGTATCAGAAGGTTAAGTATTTTATAATGGATAACTGGCAAAGGGTCTGGGTTATGATGTTGTGGCTAGGCATCGTTGGCGGTTTGTTCGCTTATAAGTTCATGCAGTACCGGAATAAGGCCGTGTTCGATGTGATGGGCTACTGTGTCTGCATCGCGAAAGGCGGAGCAGAGACTCTTAAGTTCAACATGGCTTTGATATTGCTACCGGTGTGCCGGAACACCATCACTTGGCTTCGGAACAAGACTAAGTTGGGCGTTGTGGTTCCTTTCGATGACAACTTGAACTTCCACAAGGTTATTGCAGTCGGGATCACCGTCGGGGTGTTCCTACACGGTGGTGCGCATTTAACCTGCGATTTCCCCCGGCTTCTTCATGCAACCGAAGAAGAATATGAGCCTATGGAACCTTTCTTCGGGGAGGAGCAACCCGACATCTACTGGTGGTTTGTGAGGGGAGTGGAAGGTGTAACAGGCATTATAATGGTGGTGTTAATGGCCATAGCCTTCACATTAGCCACTCCATGGTTCAGACGCAACAAGCTCAACCTTCCCAAATTCCTTAAGAAGCTCACCGGGTTCAATGCCTTTTGGTATTCGCATCACCTTTTCGTTATCGTTTACGTTCTCCTCATAGTTCATGGCATCTACCTCTACCTCACCGATAAATGGTATCAGAAAACAGTAAGTTTTGTCTTCCCATTTCGATTCCGCTCTCTGTTCGTTGTATATGTACCATTAGTTCAATGTCGTTAACAGTAAGTCATCTCCGTACCTTAATTGCAGACATGGATGTATCTAGCAGTGCCAATTACTCTGTATGCATGCGAAAGGTTGATCCGAGCTTTAAGATCGAGTATCAAGGATGTTAAAATTCTCAAGGTCTGATATACTTCAAGTATCTTACATTCCATTCAGTTGCACTAAAAATGTTCACATTTCTTTGAAATATACTGAGTTTTTTGGTTTCTTGTCAAATACGGAAGGTTGCTGTTTATCCTGGAAATGTATTGTCACTGCACATGTCAAAGCCCCAAGGATTCAAATACAAAAGTGGGCAATATATGTTTGTCAACTGCTCTGCAGTCTCTCCATTTGAGTGGTAACACAGATTTTTTCCATCCTCGATCGATAGCTATCGTCTTTATAATCGAGCTTTGCTTCTACTTCTATTGAATCTAACCGAAACCAACTCATAATTGCAGGCATCCCTTCTCCATCACTTCAGCACCCGGGGACGACTACCTTAGTGTTCATATTAGAACACTAGGTGATTGGACTAGGCAGCTCAAAACTGTTTTCTCGCAGGTTCGCTGATGTCTACTTGCTTTTCGTCGAAGCTCAAACTTGAAATCGGAATCGGAATCAGTTGGCTAATTGGTTTTAGCTTTGAATTGGATATTAAACAGGTCTGTCAACCTCCAGCTGCCGGGAAGAGCGGACTGCTCAGGGCCGAAGGAACCGACACTTGGTATTGTACTATTGTCCACTTCGACTCGAAAGCTTCACGGTTTCATCCCTTACAAGAAATTTCCCCGACATGGCATGTTTATTGATTTCTTTGCATTGATTGGTGAACAGTTTTCCCAAGATTTTTATAGATGGTCCATACGGAGCTCCAGCACAAGACTACAAGAAATATGACGTGCTACTCTTGGTGGGGCTCGGAATCGGTGCCACACCGATGATCAGCATCGTAAAAGACATCATCAACAACATGAAAATGGAAGAAGATTCGATTCCGATATCCGCAATGGAGAACGGGAATTGCAGCAACAAGGCCAACAACAAAGGGTTCAATACGAGAAAAGCCTACTTCTACTGGGTGACAAGGGAGCAAGGCTCGTTCGAGTGGTTCAAAGGGATAATGAACGAAGTTGCGGAGATGGACGAGAAGAAGGTGATCGAGCTCCACAACTATTGCACCAGCGTGTACGAAGAAGGAGACGCTCGATCAGCTCTCATCACCATGCTTCAGTCGCTCCACCATGCCAAAAACGGCCTCGACATCGTCTCGGGAACTCGAGTCAAATCGCACTTTGCGAAGCCGGATTGGCGTCAAGTTTACAAGAAGATTGCTCTTCATCATCCAGACGCGAGAATCGGTCAGGCTACTAATTCAATTTCAACAAGCCCCCGACTTGGTCATTATTTTAATGATAATTTATTTACTTACTCCATGGATGAATTCAATGGTGCAGGAGTATTCTACTGTGGGGCACCGGCACTGACCAAGGAGCTAAGGCATTTAGCTTTGGATTTCTCGCACAAGACATCCACCAAGTTTGAATTTCATAAAGAAAACTTTTAACAAAAACCAGATTTTTCAAAGTTTTTATTATTTTTTAATTCCATAGGGTTTTGTTTTTAAAATTCTTCCAAATGCATTGACTTCTCTGGCACTTTGAGAAGTGAAACGAGTCAAACGACTCTACAGTCTACAGTTTCATTTATCGATGGTTGAGTTGCTTCTGTCGTTTTACATTATATTCAATTTCAATAAATAAATTTGCCCGTTAAAAACAAAATGAACGATGAAATAATTTAAATTTAATTCAATTGATTACACCTAATCTCGAGAATTTGAGGGATATGGACTAACAAAAGGTGTAATTTTATTATAATAATATAATTTGATGAATGTGTTATTTGACTATAGATAATATAGATAATATAATTTTTTTATCATTATGAATTTTGTAAGGAATGAGGTTATGAAGTTTTTTTATATAATTATCAATATTTAACTTATTGACCTATTAAATTTCGATTGGATACTGTAGAAGTTCAGGAGTAAAAATCTTATGCTCCCTAACCATGCCTCCATTTATGCCTCCTGTTAAAAAACGCTTAAAAATTAAATTAGGAACTTTAACCCTAAATTTCAAATCATAAACCCTACGCCCTACAAAATACACTCTACCCTAAATTCCATATACTCTAAACCTAAGCACTAACCCTAAACTCTAAATCCTAAACCCATACTTTTATTGTAGAGGCATAAATGGAAGGATAATTAGGAGGCAGGCGATTTCCACCCGAAGTTCAGACACCTTCTCAACCTAATTTAAGGAACTTAATGCATGAAAAGTTAAAATTTTAATTTCATTTTTTTTTGTATAATATCAATATGTAATTTGTTGACCGATTATCCAAATCAAAAACTAAAATCATTCATCAACGTTCCCTTACTTGGAATGATTTGCATGCGAGAACATGTGAACTAAGATGGAGGTTTAGTTATCCATCTGTAACTGGTTGTACCGTGTAAAAGGAAAATTGCAAACTAAAGCCAGAAGAAGTATTATCAACATTGTCCTTGCCTCCTTGGAGCTCACGGGTCGAGATTTTAACAAGGTGGAACTAAAAATTTATAAAGAATGACAATAATGAGATTAAATTTTTTGAAAAGGTTAAAATAAAATTTAAAAAGATTGTAGGGATTACAGAACTACTTTTATTTTAATATATATATATTTTATTACCATTGAAAAAAAATGGTAGGGGCTCACACCTCAAAAACCTGCCGAATTTCACCCCTAATTTTAATCGTGAGAAAAAAAATTACTCAGTAAGGAGAATTTACGAGTCCAACGAAAAGACCCGACTAACGATAGAGGACGATATAATACAGGAATTTTAAATTTGTGGTTTAGAATTATAGTACGAAATTTTAAGATAAAGCATAAAAAGAGCAGGAGAATGAGAGGAAACATCTCGTGATTTTAAGAGTTAATATTATGATAACTATTTCGTACATAGACGGTAATTTTTTTTCACAAAACGTTTTAGTTTTAGCGTTTAGAGTTACAATTTAGGATTTAGTGATACAAGGGTGGCTGTTGAAGAAATCAACTTTCCTCGTTCATTCACGGATCTAGGATAATAGCACGTATTTTCTCTGCAATAGAAACAAACCTAGATTTTTATATAGGTGTCAAAAATAAAGAAAATAAGAAAATAAATCAGAAATGAGAAAAAGAAGAAAATTGCTGAAATAATTTAAGGATGAAGATGATATCTTCAAACATTTAACAATAGCAGCAACGTTCTTGGTCTTGACATGACGAACTCGAAAGAACCTGCATAATCTGTTATGCAAACCCGAATCGAATCTGTTCTTCGTGGTCGATAGATGAATAAACTCCAAGGAAGAACTCGAACAATCTGTTGAACGAACCCGAACCTTATCTTGAATTTATTCGAATAAAGTACTTGGACCCGTCAATTATCTAACAATTGGGAACCCGAAGTATCAAGGAAAATAGTTCTAAAAAGAACTAAAATTGAGATAAAATCTCACAAATTTTCATTCATCAAAGTCTTGTTTTTTTCAAGTGTTTCGGTTTACATATATATAGTATACATAAGGGCTGGCCGAAATACACTTGTGGCTATTATTTGCCAATTTAAAATTAAACAAAAATAACTTGCAGTGGCTGGCGGCATTTGGACTTTGAGTGGGCAGCAAATGGGAATTGGCACATGTTTAAATGCATGGCTTTTTTTAAATTTCAAAGCCACAAATGTGCTTTGTTTGAATTTTAAGCCCAGCCGCACATATTGAATGTGATGGAAGTTATAATTTCAAATGTAAAACTCCCCTTTGATATTATCTTATCCGCATGCAAATTGTGTTGGAGTGATTCGGATGCTTCAATTCCATTGCTGCACTAGCCGTATATGTGAGAAGACAATTGTGCGCTGCCTTGAATTAAAGCGCATGCATTAAAATTCAAAGATGGAAGCTGCTGGTTGCATTAAAATTCAAAGATGGAGGCTGCTTGTTGATTCACGCATGGCTTGGGCTGCTACACACATATATAAAATATTATTATAAGTTATATTATCAAATTATTCCAACATATGTATCATATGATATACGTATTCTAATATACCTAATAAATTATAAAACCTAATCATGTCACATAATTATATGTAACACATTAAATGTCCTATCGTCTAAGGCACAAGTATTATCAAATGATTCAGAAATATTAGCACAAGTAAGGAAAAGAGCTTCCCTGAAACGTTGCGCCTTAGATCGAGTAATTGGTCCTAACGGTAAGACCTCCGGATCAGCAACATGTGCTGGTGAAGATGTGCTCACATCATCCCCCCCTTCTTGAAAAGGATTTGTCCTCAAATCTATAAAATCACCATAAGGGGTTAAGTCAGAAACATTAAATGTGGCACTTACATTGTATTCTCCGGGTAGATCTAACTTGTAGGCGTTGTCATTCACTTTCTCCAACACCTGAAAAGGACCATCTCCTCGCGGTAACAGCTTGGACCGCCTTTGGGCTGGAAATCTTTCCTTTCGGAAATGAACCCAAACCCAGTCTCCAACTTCGAAGGTGACTCGCTTTCTTCCCTTGTTTGCTTGCTTTTCATATTGCTGAGTCCTTCGCTCAAGATTCTCCTTTACTTGCTGATGCAACTTCTTGACATATTCTGCTTTCGCTTGACCGTCCCTGTTCGTCACCTGTTCCTGTGGCAGAGGTAACAAATCTAGAGGCGTAATGGGGTTAAAACCATAAACAACCTCAAATGGTGACATCTTAGTAGCAGAATGAATGGCATGATTATATGCAAATTCAACATGTGGCAAACAATCCTCCCAAGTTCTAATGTTCTTTTTAATGATGGAACGAAGTAAAGTAGATAAAACACGATTAACAACCTCAGTTTGTCCATCAGTTTGGGGATGGCAAGTAGTAGAAAACATAAGTTTCGTACCTAGTTTGCTCCAAAGAGTCCTCCAGAAGTGACTCAAAAACTTTACATCCCTGTCAGAAACAATTGACCTAGGAATACCATGCAAACGAACAATTTCTCTAAAGAACAAGTTAGCCACATTAACAGCATCATCAGTCTTATGGCATGCAATGAAATGTGCCATCTTAGAGAACCTATCAACCACAACAAATACACTATCTCTACCATTTCTAGTTCGAGGCAATCCCAAAATAAAATCCATCGAAATATCAGTCCAAGGGGAATCAGGGATAGGTAGAGGTAAGTACATACCATGTGGTGAAACCTTCGACTTTGCCTTCCTACATGTCACACAACGTTCACAATACCTTTCAACGTCCCTGCGCATCTTTGGCCAAAACAGATGTTCTTTTAGTGTATGTAACGTTTTAGTGACACCAAAATGACCCATTAATCCACCTTCATGTGCCTCACGAATCAGAATATCACGCATCGAACCCTGTGGAATGCAAATCCTGTTTTCCTTGAAAAGATAGCCATCATGCCTGTAAAACTTTCCATCTGCACCTTTCGAACAAGCATTAAACTTATCTCTAAAATCATGATCATCAAGGTATAAATCACGAATATATGCAAAACCAATCAGATGTGAATCAAGATAACTCAAAAGTGCATACCTACGTGACAATGCATCAGCAACGACATTTTCTTTCCCTTTCTTGTAATGAATGACATAAGGAAAAGATTCTAAGAATTCAACCCACTTAGCATGTCGTTTATTCAATTTATGCTGACCTGTGATGTAACGTAAAGCCTCATGGTCGGTGTGGATCACAAACTCCTTAGGCAACAAATAATGCTGCCATGTCTCCAATGACCGAATCAGTGCATACATCTCTTTATCATAAACCGGATAATTTAATGTAGCACCACTCAATTTCTCGCTAAAGTAAGCAACAGGTTTCTTTTCCTGCATCAAAACAGCACCTATACCAATTCCAGAAGCATCACATTCGATTTCAAACATTTTATCAAAATCAGGTAATGCTAACACAGGTGCTCTAGTCAAACAATCTTTAATTTTCAAAAAGGCATCTTCTTGTTCCTTACCCTAAGAGAAGCTAGAATTCTTCTTAATAATACCAGTTAAGGGGGCGGTAATGGAACTGAAATTAGGAACAAACCGTCGATAAAAACTCGCTAAACCATGAAATGATCTAATCTGAGTAATCGATGTCGGTCGTGGCCATTCCTGAATTGCCTTTATCTTCTCAGGATCAACTTCAACTCCCTGAGAACTAACAATGTAACCAAGAAATGTGAGTTTGTTAGTACAAAATACACACTTCTCCATGTTACCAAACAATCTTTCTTCTCGCAAAACCTGCAAAACAGCTCGCAAATGTCCTACATGATCCTGTAAAGACTTGCTATAGATCAAGATATCATCAAAGTATACAACACAGAATTTACCAATGAAAGATCGCAGAACATGATTCATCAAACGCATAAAAGTACTAGGTGCATTAGTTAAACCAAAAGGCATTACTAACCATTCGTACAAACCTAGCTTTGTCTTGAAGGCTGTTTTCCACTCATCGCCTTCTCGCATGCGGATCTGATGATAGCCGCTCCTTAAGTCAATTTTGGAGAAGATGACGGCTCCGCAAAGCTCGTCCAACATGTCATCAAGTCTTGGAATGGGATGACGATACTTAATTGTGATCTGGTTCACAGCTCGACAATCTACGCACATCCTCCAAGAACCATCTTTCTTCGGTACTAACAGCACCGGAACAGCACACGGACTCAAGCTCTCTCGAATGTAACCCTTATCCATCAACTCAGTAACTTAGCGTTGAAGCTCTTTAGTCTCTTCAGGGTTGGTTCGATAAGCTGGCCGGTTCGGAATAGTAGCACCTAGAATGAAATCAATCTGGTGCTCTATGCCACGAAGAGGTGGCAATCCCTTCGGTGTTTCAGTTGGAAACACGTCCTCAAATTCCTGCAAAAGTGTCAAAATCGGTGAAGGTAGATCAGTAGGAAAATCTGTCAATAAACAATAATCTTTAAACATCAAAATAAGAACAGATTGTTGAGAGGAAAGACATTTCCTGATTTCGCTACTGCTCGCATACACGGACATCTTCTTCTTCTCTTTTGCAGTCTCTTTACTCTTTTTCAAGCTTGCCCGATCTTCAAACACTTGACTCGGTGTCAAAGGAGCCAAAGTGATCTTCTTACCTGCATGCATAAAAGAATAACGGTTTGTATAACCATCATGCATTACCTTCTTGTCATATTGCCAAGGGCGTCCCAAAAGAAGGTGAGTAGCATCCATCGTCACAACATCACAACGGACCTCGTCCTTGTAGTTTCCAATTGAAAATGGTATAATAGCCTGTCTGGTCACTTTAAGCTCGCCACCATCATTCAACCATTGTAACTTATATGGATGAGGATGCTTTGTCGTCTTCAGACCTAACCTGTCAACCATCACTGAACTGGCAACATTAGTACAACAACCGCTATCAATAATCACAACACATACCTTGTCTTGCACCTTGCATCGTGTGTGAAAGATATTCTCGCGCTGTAGATCATCTGTTACCTGTTGCACATTCAGACTTCTTTTAATAACCAAAAGTTCCATTACCTTACCAGATTCAGGAACCTCTAGGTCGGTCTCGTCTTCCTCTTCAGTAGGGACATCATGCACTTCCTCCTCGGAATCTGATTCTATCTCACCATCATCTCGCATCAACATAACCCTCCGGTTAGGGCATTGACTAGCAACATGTCCTCTTCCAAGGCACTTGAAACACTGGATATCTCGCGATTGTTCTTTTACCACCACTTGCTGTTTGCCACGCCCATTATCAGCAACGGGAGGCTTTGGTGTGCTGGATTCGCCTTGCTCTCGAATCCGAAGTGGTTGTTGTGGTGCTTGCCTCCTGGAATTGTTAGGAGTGTAAAATGGATTTGAAAAGGATTTAAAAGAAGGGTTACCTCGATTTGAAGGCTTCCTGCGCTGCTGTCGTTCAATCTTTATTGCCATCTGCACCATGTCATCAACCTCGACATAATGCTGTAACTCAACAGCGTTGGCAATCTCGGTGTTCAACCCTGCTAGAAAACGTGCCATGGTAGCTTCTCGATCTTCTTCGACATTTGCACGCATCATAGCCATTTCCATATCCTTGAAATAATCCTCAACGCTCCTATTTCCCTGTTTCAAATTTTGCAACTTTTGAAACAAATCACGATGATAGTAAATAGGAACAAACCTTTTACGCATTAGTCGCTTCATCTCGATCCATGTTGCAACTGGGTCATCACCAGTACGTCTACGACTAAGCAGTAACTGGTCCCACCATATCAAGGCATAATCAACAAACTCTGTTGCTACTAATCGAACCTTCTTTTGCTCCGAGTAATTATAACACTCAAAAATATGCTCCACTTTGCTTTCCCAAGCCAAGTATGCATCAGGATCTGAGCGTCCATGAAAAGAAGGAATAGCAATCTTAATGTTAGTCAAATTATCGTCTACCTGTTGTACACGTCCTTGTCTAGGAATATGCTGCCTAGGTGACCGTTCGTCTTCATTTTCGTTCAATACATCGTTAACAGAGTTGGATCCTCCGTCAAACCTATCCATCCTCGACTGTAATGGCTCTAAGGCGGTAGCCACAACTCGTTGCATCATTCTCTCTAAGGCTTGCATTTGAGGAATCAGTGGACCCTGTTCAACCGTGTGGTCATCGGAACCTGACATAATTAACAACAAAAAAAAATAAACAAACAAACTGGTTAAAGGTTAAAAAAAATAGTCCTCACCAATCACACAGCAAAAATCCTCACTAGTCACTCCAAAGAAGTTGCACTCAAGAAAATAAGGAATTAACACTCGGCACTCGTGTTTCACTCGGGAGAATACTAGAATGGCTCTTTTTGTCTCCCCTTCTGTTCTCACACGCTCTGTTTGCCTTTTCCCTCGATCTCTCGTATTTAGTTCTTTAAAGGAACTGATTCCGATGTTCAGATTCTTCAAGTGTTGTCAAATTGAAATAACGGGTGACAGGTGAATATTGTTAGAACAAAGATAAGGGTTAGGAGAAAAGAGAAATAAATAATAATAATAAAAATAAAAGTTGAGAATTGGGCTGAAATAAAAAAAAAATTAACAATATGAAATGAAAGAAAGGATGCTAAAAGAACAAGAATTTAGCAACTTTCGCAGTAGAAATGCTTACCACCATCTTATCTCCGGAACAAACAAGAAAAGTTGATTTCGGGTGATTACAAAGCATTTCAAGGTAAGATAGATACATTCTTCAACATATCCAAGCTTTTCAACAATGTTATTTTTTTTATTCTACACAACTCATCACTCTTTTTTTGTTTTCCTTTTTTTTTTTGAATTTTCGTATATATATATATATATATATAATTCTGAATTTTTTTTTTGACTTTTGGATAGATATATATATATATATATTTTTGTCTGGTAGTGCAGAAGATGCTATAATCCGACCAAAGCTCTGATTACCATATGATACAAGGGTGGCTGTTGAAGAAATCAACTTTCCTCGTTCATTCACGGATCTAGGATAATAGCACGTATTTTCTCTGCAATAGAAACAAACCTAGATTTTTATATAGGTGTCAAAAATAAAGAAAATAAGAAAATAAATCAGAAATGAGAAAAAGAAGAAAATTGCTGAAATAATTTAAGGATGAAGATGATATCTTCAAACATTTAACAATAGCAGCAACGTTCTTGGTCTTGACATGACGAACTCGAAAGAACCTGCATAATCTGTTATGCAAACCCGAATCGAATCTGTTCTTCGTGGTCGATAGATGAATAAACTCCAAGGAAGAACTCGAACAATCTGTTGAACGACCCCGAACCTTATCTTGAATTTATTCGAATAAAGTACTTGGACCCGTCAATTATCTAACAATTGAGAACCCGAAGTATCAAGGAAAATAGTTCTAAAAAGAACTAAAATTGAGATAAAATCTCACAAATTTTCATTCATCAAAGTCTTGTTTTTTTCAAGTGTTTCGGTTTACATATATATAGTATACATAAGGGCTGGCCGAAATACACTTGTGGCTATTATTTGCCAATTTAAAATTAAACAAAAATAACTTGCAGTGGCTGGCGGCATTTGGACTTTGAGTGGGCAGCAAATGGGAATTGGCACATGTTTAAATGCATGGCTTTTTTTGAATTTCAAAGCCACAAATGTGCTTTGTTTGAATTTTAAGCCCAGCCGCACATATTGAATGTGATGGAAGTTATAATTTCAAATGTAAAACTCCCCTTTGATATTATCTTATCCGCATGCAAATTGTGTTGGAGTGATTCGGATGCTTCAATTCCATTGCTGCACTAGCCGTATATGTGAGAAGACAATTGTGCGCTGCCTTGAATTAAAGCGCATGCATTAAAATTCAAAGATGAAAGCTGCTGGTTGCATTAAAATTCAAAGATGGAGGCTGCTTGTTGATTCACGCATGGCTTGGGCTGCTACACACATATATAAAATATTATTATAAGTTATATTATCAAATTATTCCAACATATGTATCATATGATATACGTATTCTAATATACCTAATAAATTATAAAACCTAATCATGTCACATAATTATATGTAACACATTAAATGTCCTATCGTCTAAGGCACAAGTATTATCAAATGATTCAGAAATATTAGCACAAGTAAGGAAAAGAGCTTCCCTGAAACGTTGCGCCTTAGATCGAGTAATTGGTCCTAACGGTAAGACCTCCGGATCAGCAACATGTGCTGGTGAAGATGTGCTCACATCATAGGGTTTAGTGATTTTATGTTTAAGTGATGTGGTGGAGTTTAGAGTTAATGGTTAAAACCTAAATCCCTAATCATATTACTATAAAACCTTAAAACATAACCTCTAAGTCCTAAAGTCTAACTATAAACAATAAATTCTAATACCACTTAATTCTAAATTCCTACACCTAAACCCCAAATTTAAAGCATTTGTGAAAAAATTGTGTCAAATTAGGTACTTAAGTTTGATTTCAAGATTCAATTTGATATTTATACTTTTTATGTCCTTAAATTGATTTTTTAATTATATAAACTTAATTTATTGGTTCAAACTAGTTTTAAAAAATTAAGTTTAAGTAACAAAAATATATCTTAAAATGAACCTTAAATTTAAATTTAAATTTAAATATATAATTTGATCTTAAATATATATATGCATATATATAAACATAACTTATTGGTTCAAACTACGTTGGTAGTCACCGTACTTTTATGTCACTTTTATTACGATCACCGAACATTTGAAACTTTTATTACGGTCACCCAACTTTTATATCGCATTGTTGTTAAAGAACGCTGACGTGGTTAGTTATCTTTTCATTTTCTTTCATTTTATCCCTATACTCTCTCTTTTCTTCATAAATATAAAACAAGAAAAAGTTAAGGTAATTCTTCTCTTGATTTTCTTCATTTATTATTCTTCAAATATTACACCAATTTTCTTCTTCATTTCCATAGATTATATAAGAAGGCTAAATGTAATTACCACATAACAAAAGAGATGGTGTTGTTGGAAGAAATAATGATGTAAAGATCCATAGGGCAATAATAGTAAGGCAAACAATAGTATCGATGGAGGTAGACAGATAACAAAACAGACTTTATGCTGTAGAGATTATGGTCGAGACGAGAGCTACGACTGGACATAATCAGGGACGGAGCCATTAAAGCTTCGGGAGGGGCATTTGTCCCCCACCCTCAAATTTTTTTTTCACCTTTGTCCCCTTATTTAAATCTTTTTAAAATTTAATTTATTTATAAATTTACCTCCCCATTTCAAATATTTATAATTTACTCCCCAATCCCAAATCCTAGCTCATAGTGATCTAACTGGTGCAGTCTCTATATTTGAGAATTGTCGCAAAGCTTTACCAGAAATCATTTCTGCACAGGTTGGTGACTGGTTATGTGTTGCACTACATGCTGAGTTAAAGGAGAAGCAAGAAAGAATGGCAAAATCATCGTGTGTATAAGTCTTTCGGAAGGGTTAACATTTTTATCAGGTTTAATCTCACATTCTTAATAAAAGAGCAACAACACGAGACAATTCCACTGATAGTACATGCTTTGTTCAAGCTTATTAGACCCTACCATGACAAACATGGAGATTCATTCTCAATCCAGGTTCTTTGAGAACCCTACACAACGAAAGCTACAACAAGCTTAGTCATCCCCCGCATGTCCACGACCAAGATAATCATTGGTGAAATCTTTAAAAGTTCTCCCAACCTACATTCATTCCCATATCAGAAACCTTTTTGTGTTATGAATTTTTTTATTTTTATTTTTGTGGCTTGGGAAAAGCGAAGGGTATAACCGGAAGTAATAGACAAAGGTTGTTGTCTCCTTAAATGGTGGATATATTTTTATGTTTATATATGTAAGTAATAAAAATTGTAAACAATTGAAATGATTGGTTTGAGATTGAGAAATTAATGGAGGTGAGAAAAAGGAAAGCCTGGGAATTTAGTAGTTTATATTGACAATGGAGTACTTTCGTTTTTTCCTTTAAAAATAAAAAGAACCCAAATTATTTTATAAAAAGGAAGAAGAAAACTGATTGTAATATTTGAAGAAAAATAAATGAGGAAAATCAAGAGAAGAACTAACTATGTTTATGGAGAAAAGAGAGAATAGAGGGAGAAAAGGAGAGAAAATAAAAAAGTAACTAGTCACGTCAACGTTTTTAACAACAGTGACCGTAATAAAAATGATATAAAAATTGAGTGATCGTAGTAAAAATTTTAAAAGTTTGGCGACCGTAATAAAAGCACACTAAAACTTCAGTGACTACCAGTGCAGTTTACCTAAAATAATTTTAAATATCAAATTAGATCTTAAAACCAAATTTAAGTATGAAATTATATATTTACCCTTAAACAAATGGTGACGTTTTTTTATATGTGTGATATCTTCTCCTATTTTATTTGGACAAAAAAGTAAGAACACAAACCTGTAGTACTTAATGCTCAATATATCTAACGGTTCAAAAACTGTGTAAAAGTAATTGAGTTTTACACGATATAAGTTAATCCTAACTCTCTCTCTCTCTATATATAATTGGTAATAATTCGGATGGTACGGCGAAACTTCTCTGTAACTCCGGTCGAAATTTCCGTCTTTTGAACCGCAGCAATCCGGCCAAAACATACTTCCTCCTACCTTCATTTCTAAGTTTTAGTACTTAATATTTGTATTTGATATATATTCGTATATTAATTTAATAATAAAGTTCTCCTTTTCTAATTATATATATATATTTAAAATATGTATTAAATTTAAACAATAAAATAGAAACGAAACACCTTATGCTACTAAAACTTCTCATTAAATTCTTAATTACAAAATAGTTACTAAACGTTATAAAATAATATAACAATTTAATTAATTTAATAATTATTTTGTAACTTCCAAAAAAATTATTTAAAAACAATTTGATATTAAGTTTGTTTTAAAAAATAATTTAATAAATTTAATAATTATTTTAAAACATTTAATAGATACAATGATCATTTTATAATATTTGAAAGGTGAATGGTCAAAAGAATCAAATTTTTCATAGTATAGAGTAATTACTTATCTACTTTACCTTTATAAGTATTGGTTTCATGGTTTGTCTAACCTACGACATGTTACAATATGATTACAGTGTTACATCAATTGAAAATGTAAAACATAACATTGAAAATGTTAGATTTTTTAATAACATTTTCAGTTATGATAACTATCAAAATTTTACATTTTTTTAAATATGCTAGTGCGACTAAATTGAAAATGTTATAAAAAATATAATATTTTTAATGTCATGTTTTATATTTTCAGACCGCATTTTAATCGTACTGTAACTTGCGGTACAAGAGACCTACCCCTTGGCTTCGTGGATTGGGCTTCGGAGAATAACGATGAATCCAATCTCACGCGCAGTCGCTTAAACCGTAACGTTTCTTTGTAATTTAGCTCACAGTTCCTCGGGCCCATCGGAAATCCCTCCGTCGCCCACGGATTTCAGCCCTCAAAAGTCACAATCAAATATAAAAAAATTATATATATATAAAAAAAAACTCTCAAATCTTCAAAGCCGTTAAACCGGACCCAAGTTTCAGTGACCGGAAATTCCTGAACCGTATCGGGTTGACATATGCCCTTTCGACTCTCATCTATCCACCACGTTGCAATTCTTCACCTTTTTTTCTAGTACCTCGTGAACTTGTCAAAGCTTTTTTTTTTGCCAACTTTAAGTATATATCTTTTTTCTCCGATTCCATCAGTAATTTCTCTTGTTTTCTCAATTTTTTTTTGCCTTTTTTCTGATCGGTTTTGAGATCTGAAGCTAATTTGTTACGTTTCAATATAGGTTGAGATGACTTCGACCACTCTAATCTGCGACACCCAGCCATGGAAGGACCTGAAGGTAGCTTTTCCGTTCATTTTCTAGCTCAGATTATAGCTAAAATATCAAGAGCAATCTATGTGCTGAACAAAATTTTGGGTTTATTGTTTTTTAGGCTCATGTTGAGGATATCAAGAAAACTCATCTTCGTGATTTGATGAACGACAAAGAACGATGCGAATCGATGATGGTGTAAGATTCTCGATTCAATTCTTATGATTTTTCTGATTGGGAATCCTCTCGAAACTTTTGACAGTAATAAGAATGATGGAATATTTGATTATGTATACTTGTATTTCTATAGGGAGTTTGATGGGTTGTTTTTGGACTACTCAAGGCAATGCGCCACTCTTAACACCATGGATAAACTCTATAAATTAGCAGAGGTGAATCTGGGTTAATTCCCGTTTCTGAAATTGTCGATTTGAATAATTATAGTTCGGGTTTTTTTTAATACTCTTCGTAATTGCAGGCCGCTTCTCTTAAACAACAAATTAACCGAATGTATAGCGGCGAGCATGTAAGTCTAGCTCTCTCCTTAGAGAAAGATAAGACTAGTTTTGGGTTTGATGTACAGATTGGTGATGATATTGTAATTGTTTGTTCATGCCTTTTCCTTTTTAGCGTTTAAGATGTTGCTTTGTGTTTTTTCTGGAAATTTCAGATAAATAGCACAGAGAACAGGTCAGTGCTTCATGTAGCTCTTCGTGCACCAAGGGACGCTGTTATAAACAGTGATGGAAAGAATGTGGTGCCCGATGTTTGGAATGTTTTGGATAAGATCAAGGATTTTTCGGAGAAAGTTCGCAGCGGCTCATGGGTAACTTAACACATTTTTTTATATCACATTTGAATATGTTGTTCCTCAATTGATGAGAAGTAGGTAAATCGTGGCAGATTGGAGCTACGGGGAAACCACTGAAGGATGTTATTGCAATCGGTATCGGTGGCAGTTTCTTAGGTCCTTTATTTGTGCATACTGCTCTCCAAACAGGTTATGCTGGTGCATTTTACTTTTAGTTGTGCAACCCTTTTAGTTGTGATATATGAAGAAGGAAGTCTGATGTGTTCATGATTTTCTCTTGATAACTGATAGACCCTGAGGCTGTTGAATTTGCAAAAGGACGCCAACTACGTTTGTAAGTAATTATTTATTATTGCTGCTGGTATCCTTTTTGTGTCTACTTGTTCTCTTTCACTGTATTATAAGATTAGCTGTAGATGCTGCTTCTTCTTTTTTCTCAAGGAGGTGAAGAGGGAGGGTATTAGAAAAGGTAGGATGTTCTTTTTTAAATAAAAATAGTAACTTATAATGGAGAAGGAGAAGTAGCAGCATACTATGTCATATTAGTGGGAACATTAGATGTCACATGGGCCTGCTAATACTGGAATGGGGATAAGTGAGATCAAGTCAAAAGAAGTGTTTTGATCTTGTTAGATTCTCAATATGAAGTGCCTGTTATTCTAGCTGCTTGTCTGCAATTTTTGTTGTAAATTGTAATGCCTGCATACATGATACATTGTTGTTCCATTCGGCTATTCTGGAAATTCAATGTAATCTCTTGTTTGCATTGCCACAGTCTTGCAAATGTGGATCCTATTGATGTTGCTAGAAATATTGCAGGATTAAACCCTGAAACCACTCTCGGTAATTAAATTATTTTTATTCATCTGAATGTCTGTTGTTTTTCTGTTGTATATATCCCTTTTGCACTGTTGATTCATCTGATTTATTTTGCTTTGTTATTTTGCCTAGTTGTGGTGGTTTCAAAAACTTTTACTACAGCAGAAACTATGTTGAATGCTCGAACATTAAGGGAATGGATTTCATCTGCACTTGGGTTAGTGTTATGATAACACTAGTTATTTCCTCAACAATGTGCATCAGTGCATGCAGTGGTAGTTTGAAATTTTGCTACTATATTTTTACATGAACATTTCAGAACTATTTCTCGTTTTAACAATTCAGAGTAATAAAGCATTGAGGAAAACAGAGATGTTCTCATCTTTGAATGCTTGTAATAAGTTTTTTATTTTCTCAATTTTGTTAGGAATCCTCAATATTTAAGGAAGTAATGTAATTTATTATATTAATATATGGGTACGAGCAGGCTCTCATTAAGCCACTTGTGATTTCAATATTTCAGGCCTTCTGCGGTTGCAAAACACATGGTGGCAGTCAGTACTAATCTTACGGTATCATTTTTTCTTCCATCCTCAGAATTTGAGTGATTAAGCATTTGCCACACTACTATGTACATACTTGAGTTGTTTGTTTTGGATCTGGTGTCACAAATCAAGCATTGTTAACATGCTGGAGAGCAGGGTAACTTATTTTTGATGAAGTGCAAATTTTCATTCTATTTTTTCTCGAAACAGATGGCTTCTTAATTATGAATTGCTCTTTTTAATTTTTTGGATCTCCATGCTTCAAACCTTTGTATCTATTCCCTTCCTCAATACTTTGCCAAAGTACCAATAAACTAGGCTTTGTATTACATATTATATTCTAGTATTGATCATATGCAGCTTCTATATGTTCTCTGTGCAGCTTGTTGAAAAGTTTGGAATTGATCCTAATAATGCATTTGCATTCTGGGATTGGGTTGGTGGTCGATACAGTGGTAAGTTTTATTCCCTCTCCCCTTGCTTATCTCTAAACATCATTTATGGTCACTGGATTTCTATTAAGGATTGAGACCACTTTTTAGTTGAATTGTGGAAGTTGATTAATCTTTAAAATGCCATTTGCAGTTTGCAGTGCTGTTGGAGTGTTGCCTTTGTCTCTGCAGTATGGTTTCTCAATAGTAGAAAAGTATGGTAACTTATTGTTTTGACTATATTGCCCTCACTTCTCGATACCAATAAATTATTATATATAACTTCCTTTAGGAGGCCATATATGATAGGTAACACAAATTTGTGCAATTTTAAAACCAGCTTCACTGTTCTAAGGAAGTACATCAACAAATATAACAAACAGAACTTAGGAATTTTCTCCATGGAGTTCATCTATCTTGAAATTCAGTTTTACATGCTGCACTGAGAAATGGTTTATTTCTCCTTTCTTGACTTATAGTTATAGCTGAAAACAATTTCTTAGTAAATCAAGTTGTAGCCTAATGGAAAATGAAAAATGTCAGTTGGTAATGCCAGCTCTTTAACTTGAATCAATATTGCATGACACAAAACTATTTTGAATACTATGAGAATCTCCGAATACTAGCAAAAGTATGACAACTAAGGTTGTGATTTATAAAAAAGGTAGGTTTAGTTTTCAGCCAAACTGTTAATCCATTCTTCATTTACCTTGCTTTTGATAGTTATATACTTGAACAAGTTTCTTTTATGTTACTTGAAGGTTCTTAAAGGGAGCATCAAGTATTGATGATCATTTCCGTTCAGCTCCTTTCGAGAAGAATATACCTGTAAGTGTCTTAATGTAACATCTTCCAGTGCAGCTACAAACTTTATCTGCCAGAGTTTTTATGGGGTTAATGAATTTGACTAGTAAATATGTATAATGGGATTAAGTTTTTATGGTTAATCCAGTATAAGCTACTTCTTTGTATTTCCCAAGGTGGATATATCATATGCTATATTTCATTTAACCAGACATAAGGCATTTTTGCAAATATGAGTTTGTTTGATATTTCAAGTTCTTTCCTGATTGGAATCATGGTCTTCTTAGTGGTCACTTAATGACATTGCGCGATAACATT
The DNA here is from genome assembly GCA_030270665.1 of Hibiscus trionum. NCBI lineage: Eukaryota > Viridiplantae > Streptophyta > Magnoliopsida > Malvales > Malvaceae > Hibiscus > Hibiscus trionum. The sequence continues at coordinate 8,914,436 of BSYR01000036.1, read as the reverse complement.
CTTCGGTTCTTATAGGTACTTTTGGGTTTGCTCAGCGTATGGAACGTTTCATTTCTTGGATATCCTGCAAGAGTGAGTATTTCTGCTTCTAACGTCAACTTGCCATTTCTTGGTCCTTCTCCCTTTTACATGCTTACAATATAATTAACACTTTATGTGTATATAGGCAATTTTACCTTACTCCCAGGCCCTGGAGAAATTTGCTCCACATATTCAACAGGCATGTTTGTTGGAACTTTTTTTGCTGGCTGCCTCTTTTTTGTGTGCACGTGTGTGTTGGGGGATTGAGCATGTGGTTTCAAATCTTATATATTGCTAAATCTACTTCAATTCAGGTCAGCATGGAGAGTAATGGCAAGGGGGTGTCAATTGATGGCGTGCCACTTCCTTATGAGGCTGGTGAAATTGATTTCGGTGAACCTGGAACAAATGGCCAACACAGCTTTTATCAACTAATCCACCAGGTGAATTTTATGTTGTGTTTTGAAGAAAGAAGGATATTGGGTGATTCTTGCCTTATATAACATCTTAGACCACCTTAAATATTTGAGGTGCTAATGTAGTTATATGCCCGGAGCTTGGTCCTGGGAGAGCTAAATCTGCCCAAAGGCAACTGTAAATTTGGAAGCTTTTGCATAAAATGAAGAGACTATAAAGCTTTATGAGAGACTGGTGAAGATATGGCACATTATCTTTAAAAAATTACCATCAAATAACAATTTGACCTACTAAAATGTGCTCGGAGAACTTTAACCGGTTCAATAAAAGCTCCATTTCAATGTTATTCACCAGAATAGAGGCTTGATTGAAGGACTTTGAGATTTCACTGGAGTCTTAATTTCACATAATGGAAGGACCTTTTCTGTTACTGCATAACCTCGACGGCCTTATCATTGTGTATATAGATTCAATTTTTGTAATTCTCAAATCTTTTTGACACCTCAGGGACGTGTAATTCCTTGTGATTTCATTGGTATTGTGAAGAGCCAACAACCTGTGTACCTTAAAGGTATAATCCTAAACTCGAAGATCACATATTTTGTTGTTTCTATTGCGCTTTTGAACATGGTATTTAAGTTGTTATTGTTATTGACAGGTGAAGTGGTGAGCAACCATGATGAGCTTATGTCCAACTTTTTCGCACAGCCAGACGCCCTGGCATATGGGAAGGTAGTATTTTTGTTTCTTAGGTATTCATAATTTTTCATTATTGTAACAACCATTGCCATTTAATTTCAAGCGCTAAAGCATTTATATTAAATTTCCATGAATCATTGCCTGAATTCTGTATTTCTGCTAAAAAAAATTGATTCATTTCAGACAGCAGAGCAGTTGCTGAAGGAGAATGTTTCGCAGCATCTTATTCCTCATAAGGTGACTTTAAGCTTTTCTGCCAGACTTTAATTCATAATACAATCATTTTTTAACTTTTTCTGCTATATTCCAGACATTCTCCGGGAATCGTCCTTCTCTCAGTCTTTTGCTTCCAACTCTTAATGCTTACAATATTGGGCAGGTAACTGGTTTTGTCTTCTTAAACTTCAATTAGTAAAGCATTTTTTTTTGACTTGTTTTAACTGTTGAGGACTTTTGTATTATTCGTAATGCGTTGCATCACTGAGTAGATTACTACCTCGTAATTGTAACTTTTCTAGCTTTAATTTCCAAGTACTGTAACACTTGAATGCATATATGAATTTCATCTATTCGGTCTGATACCACTTATTGGTTGCCTCAGCTTTTGGCAAGCTATGAACATAGAGTTGCTGTGGAAGGTTTTGTTTGGGGCATTAATTCTTTTGACCAGTGGGGAGTCGAGTTGGGGAAGGTATGTATCATTATGTTCCTTACATATAATCATACCGTTCCACCTTCCGTGATGCGGGTTTTCACCAAATGTTCCGTTGCAAGTTGTTTTTTACTCCAGAACTTATAATATCTATTTCACTTCTATAAATGCAGTCACTAGCTACTCAAGTCCGAAAACAGCTTCACACATCACGTACGAAAAGTGAGCCTGTTGAAGGCTTTAATTTCAGCACTACCAAATTGTTAACAAGATATCTACAGGTATGGCGAATTTATCATTACCCTGAAGTGAGTAAAATTAGATTTTGCCTTATTAGTTGATCCGGAAAGTTTTGGTAAATCTTTGGATCATCCGGTGTTTAATGATTCATTTACAGATTGAATCCGAGTAACATAGAATTATACGTACCTATGGTATTTCATCAATTACTGCACTGTTACTGAGAACTTTTAACATTATTTGACAGGCAAGTTCCGATATCCCAGCCGATCCACCGACTCTTCTACCTCGGATATAAACTATCTCGATGTCGTTGGCTTTGCGTACCTTCGGGTTTACAATGGACTTTAATAAGACTGGAATTCCTTGAGGCTAACCATATCTGTTTCAGAAACTTGGTCTGAATACATTAAGATTATGGGGGTGTTAATAAATTTTTGAGGTTTATGTTGGTGTTTGATTAAATCATGGCATCTGGAGCCTTGAATTTGACAATTCGGAACCTTTTTAATATTATTAGTACTTGTTTGGGGTTTTGAGATATTTTGTGTCAAAGATCTTGCGCTTTTATAAGCCGTAAATGAGACGAGACAGATCGCAAGCTATTCGAGTTTGACTCAGTCAAATTTCGGTCAAAGCTCGACTCGATTGGACTTGACTCGAGTTCTTAACGAGTTGAGCCGAGCTACTTGATATCCGACTTGAAAAGTTCACGAGCTATTCGAAAAAATATAATATATTATTTTTTTATTTTTTATAATTTAAAATCTAAATTTTTAAACTTAAAATCTTAAATATAAACCTTAAACATATGTATTAAACTCTAAAATCTAAATCTTAAATTTTAAACTCAACAACTTAAAACTTTAAACCCTAAATTAACACCCTAAACTTTAAAATTAACAAACTTAAGTTTACACAACTTTTGTATTAAAGTTTTTTTTTCATAGGACTTAAAATGATACGTGACATATGAAAAGTTACTCGAGTCCAATGCGGTCAAAGATCAGTCAACACTTAACTCAATTGGGCTCGAATTAAGCTCGAACTCGACTCGAGTTCTTAACGAGTTGAGTCGAGCTTAGATTTCTCAGGCTCATTAGAAATTATTCAAGCTCGAACTCGACTCGAAATCTTAACGAGCCGAGCCAAGCTTAGCACTACTCGACTCGGCTCGTTTATACTCCTAGTTTTACCTTTGAAACGACATCCCTTCACGTCGTACCACGTCTCAGCCTTAATCTCGCATGGCGCGTGCAAGCCACTGTAAGACTTGTTCTGGAACCGTGATCCTCACGTTTTCTCCTCCGCGCGTAAATATTATCCGACCGGATAACAATCTTAAGAATCCGTCCAACACTAACTATGTTGCCTTGACTGTAATCGATGCATTTGTTTTCAATCACCCATAGTTCTAATGGATTCTTCCTTCAAAAATAAATTGAACTTGGAAGTTTTAAATTTGATTATATTCTTAAAGATATAACTTGATAAATTAAATTTTAATATACAAGATTAGGACTCGGTTCATATTTAAATCATTTGTTTGTTTGAATAAGTATCTAAATATATATGTATATTTGCAATAGGTTCTTTTAAGTTTTTTTTGGGTCAAAGTAGATGTCTAACGTTTTATTTTGTCAGTATTTTAAGGTTGATTCGTCAACGAAAGTTAAAAAAATTTAATCACCCAATTTTTTTGTGACACGTGACCTATTTCTTAATTTTATTTGTTTTTTAAATTAATAACTTTTTTTAAAAACCCATAATTTTTATTTTCTCTTTAAAAAGATCTGAATCTCTAAGCTCTCCCTCTACCATGATCGAGCACTCAATTCATTGTTCATATGTCCAACGTTCGTCACTTGTCGTTTGATTGGAGATTCATGTATGATGCTCGTGGTTAAATTAATAGTTCGTTCGCTGTTTTTTAGGGTTGAAGAGTAAGATTATGGATCGTTGGGTTCGACATAGAAAAGAGTGAGCAATTGTGGTTGAATCGACGTCGCTCGAGAGAAGAAAAAAAATTAAGGGTTTTGTTGTAAATAAAATAACAATGAACAATAATAAGAACAAAGAACAAGAATGGAAAAATAAAGAGATGAGAGAAAGAGGGAGATTTGTATTATTCTCAAAATATAGACTTGTATACAATGCCTTCATCAAGTCATCTATTTATAGGCATAAAAAGTACATATTACATTGAACTCTATGAGATAATATTCTTAATGATAAAGTAAATCAATCTCCTTAGATAAAGTTCTAATCACGATAGACATCCGCATAGATAAATATTCATAACACTCCCCCTTGGATGTCTATGTAGATAATGTGCCTCATTAAAAACCTTACTAAGATAAAAACCTAATGAGAAAAAAAAATCTTTAGTGAAGGAAAAAGAGTACACACATTTTTGATACGCATAACATGTTGCCTCATTAAAAACCTTACTAGGAAAACCCATTGGGGCAAAACTTCGGTCAAGGAAAAAAGAGTGCAACGCGTATTTACTCCCTCTCATAAAAACACTACTAAAGATCTTTGAATCTTCATAATTCAGCCTTGAATACTATTTTCTAAAGATAGCGGGGGATGAAACTTTGGAGTAATATTTTCCATGATGTATCCATCTTCCATTATCTCTACACAAGATAGCATTTGTATCATATCTTGTGAAAGTAAATCACATATCTTCTAGATATGTTGGGTCAATGGTCTTAGCCAAACACATTTTTAGCTTGCCTTGTGCATAACAATTATTTCTACAAGATTTGAGGAGGCATCGACGAATGTTTGAAAATCTAAATGTAATGATCTTTGTATATTAATAGATATTTCTTGACCAACTAATATATAGTGCTTTAAGATCAAGAAAAGATATAATTATCTTTATTCACATCCAACAATCTTACAACTATTGGGATACTCAATAGATATGCTCTATTCATATTGAATCTTCTTTAAGATTCTTTCAGCTTATGTCTATTCATAGACAAAAAGAAATATATAAAAATGTTTGATCTTCAGGTCGAGATAAACTTGATGTCAAGATTCAAGTACTTGTATTGAAAGTACTTCATGAGTTTTCAATTTAAAGCTCTTTAGGAGTTCTAAAATTATCATAATGGATCTTGATCCAAACTCTTTTATAAAATACATAATGAAATATGATCATTCTTATAGTATTTTCTCAATAAGTATTTGTAGAACTAATGTTTTGATATAATAATTGAAAAATGTTTTGGACTGATCTAAAAAGTATTTAAAACATTTACAAAGTCCAAACAACTTGAAATTGTGTTTAGGGAAGTTTTTAAAAGGGTTTTTAATGTGTTTCAAAGCCATATTTCTCAAACCTGTCCAGGTGTTTCGAAACACCTTAGGGCGTTTCGAAACAGGAGGCTCCAGTAGCGTTTTCGTTTCGAAACGAGCTTTCCCTGGACTTGATTTTTGCCCAGCGTTTCGAAACGGGCTAGGCCGTTTCGATACGCCCACGTGGCAATGACCACAACAGTCATAAACCCCAACGACTATTTTCCCAACTAACTTTTAAATGCAGGCGTTTCGATACGGGCTTACAGCGTTTCGATACGCGTTTCGAAACGGCCAGGAGGCGTTTCGAAACGGACAGGAGAAGTTCTGAAACGACCAGGAGGTGTTCCGAAACGGATGCCCTGACAGACTGCAATGGCTCTTTCTACATTGAGAGTGTTTCGAAACGGCTTCGAGCGTTTCGAAACGGGGAGCTGCAGAATGCATTTATGATGGGAATTAAAGTCCTCAACGGCTCCAATTTGATCCCAACGACTAGTAACGGCTACAAACTCAATTAGGAGTATAAAAGGGACCTCCAAGCATCAAGAGAAGGCTAATGCTCATATTGTCAAACATCAAATGATCAAATATTGTCTTAGTGCCTAAATTGTCAATTCTTGTATAGACAAACACTAGTGAGCCAAAATTGTCAAATTTGCTCAAGTGTTTTAGGTTTTGGGTGAGTGCTAAATTGTGCAAACAAACACCTATTAGAGGGTTCAAGTTTGCTTTCTTGTTTCTCTTTGTAAAAGAGGGTTTGATCAAGGCTTTGGGTAGAAAGCTTGATCGGTGTAAAGGGTTTCCTCCTAAGCCTAGAAAAGGGGACGAATCAATTAGTGGAATTGGTTGTGAAATCCTTAGTGGGGAGCTAAGGTAGTGGATGTAGACCTTGGTTAGAAGGTTGAACCACTATAAATCATTGTGTCAATATTCTTTCTAGCTTCCTAAACCCTTCCACCTAAAAATCCACCTCTCCACCACTTGGTGAGCATAATCGGTTGAACGAATCGAGCCCCACACAACTCAACAATTGGTATCAGAGCTTGGCTCAATCGAAGAGGATTAACATCCTATTGAGAAGATCCGGCAAGCTCGATCACTAGTTCATCAATCGGCTCAAAATGGCGCAATCCATAGACAAACCACCTTTCTTCGACGGAACATTCTATGCCCATTGGAAGATAAAGATGAAGTTCTTCATCAAGTCTAGAGATTACAAGCTATGGGACATAGTTGAAGATGGTCCGTTCGTGTCTCAACGAAGCAAAGCGGAGTGGAGTGCCGATGATCGCAAGAAGATGGAGCTAAATTGCAAGGCCTTGCACATCTTGTTTTGTGCTTTTGGCCCATCTATCTATGAGAAGATGTCTTCTTGTGAGAGTGCCAAGGAGGTATGGGACAAGCTTGAAGTTACATACGAGGGAACCGATGAAGTCAAGGAGACCAAGATTGGGCTCCTAACCTTAGAGTATGAGAACTTCAAGATGGATCCGGAAGAGAACATTGAGAAGATGTTTGATAGGTTCTCCACCATCACCAATGGTCTTAAAGGTTATGGAGAAGCCATCCCGGAGGAGAAACTTGTCCGAAAGCTCATCTACTCACTTCCCGAGTCATGGGACTCAAAGAGGACCGCCATCATCGAAGCAAAAAATTTAAAGACTTTGAAGCTTGATGAACTCATGGGGTCACTCCTTACTCATCAAATCATGAAGAAGAACAAAGAGAATGAGAAGAAGAGGGAAGAAATTAGAGCTATGGGAGAGAAGAAAATCAAAGGGCTTGGCATTAATGCTAGTGCCATGACTCTCAAGTCCTCCACTTGCAATCACGTCTATTCAAGTGAAGAGGAGGATGAAGATGAAGAGATAGTTCATCTCTTCAAGAAGTGTGCCCCGTTCATGAAGAAAGCCTTGAGAGAGCTTGAACGAGAACCTAAGAGAAAGGAGAGGGCAAGCACTTCAAGCCATAAGAAGAAGGCACATTTGGCTACTTGGAGTGATGAAGACTCCACCGACGATGAACAAGCCAACCTTTGCCTTATGGCCATCGAAGAAGATTCAAGGGTAACTTCTAATTCATCTACTTCATGTTCTTATTCTTTTGATGAATTACAAGATGCCTATGATGATTTGGTTTTAGATTTTAAAAGCCACATTTTGAAAAACAAAAAATTGGTTTCAAAATTAAAAATTCAAAATGATTTGCTTTCTAAAACCAAACTTGAACTTGAAGCAAAACTTGAAGAGTTTGAATTAAAATGTTTTGATTTACAACAATTGCTTCAAAATGTTCAAGAAGAAAAAGAATTGATTTCCAAAGAGCTTGAAAAGAAAAATAATTTTGGAAAATCAAATTTCTATGTTAGACAATCTAGTGCCCCTAGATTCAAAAATGGTAAATGTTTTAGAAGTGTGTGGGTCCCAAAAGGACTAACCACTTCAATTAAAAAGGATGAAATTGAAAAATGGATTCCAAAGGGGTCAAAAAATTGTGCTACTAACGTTCATGGATCCAAAGCAATTTGGATACCAAAAATTACTTGATTGTCTATTGTTAGGTGTGATGGAGATGTTCAACAAGTCAAACATTGAGGGGGAGCTCCATGCACACAAGGATGAACACTTGAAGAAGGAAGGCTTCACATCCTCCCTTGAGTTCAAGTGTGGTAAAATTCTAGTTGTCTTTGATTTTATTTGTTTATCTTTGTTTAAATTCAACTAGATGATCATATATGTTGTGACTAACATTTGGATGATGCTTTGAGTAAGGGGGAGCCATTTTTAAAACCAAATTCTTACTTTTGTCAAATTTTTACCTCTATTGTTATTTTTGAACTTAATGTTTTAAATTCTTTTTGATATAACAAAAAGGGGGAGAAATGGTTTGAAAAATTGAATTTTCAAATGAATAAATTTTCAAATGAATAAGGGGGAGCTTTATTTGATTTCACATCTTTAGTCTCCTATTCACATCTTTAAAGTTAAAGGGGGAGAATCCCAAACAATTTTTCAAGAGAATTTTATTATATCAAAAAGGGGGAGATTGTAGAACTAATGTTTTGATATAATAATTGAAAAATGTTTTGGACTGATCTAAAAAGTATTTAAAACATTTACAAAGTCCAAACAACTTGAAATTGTGTTTAGGGAAGTTTTTAAAAGGGTTTTTAATGTGTTTCAAAGCCATATTTCTCAAACCTGTCCAGGTGTTTCGAAACACCTTAGGGCGTTTCGAAACATGAGGCTCCAGTAGCGTTTTCGTTTCGAAACGAGCTTTTCCTGGACTTGATTTTTGCCCAGCGTTTCGAAACGGGCTAGGCCGTTTCGATACGCCCACGTGGCAATAACCACAACGGTCATAAACCCCAACGGCTATTTTCCCAACTAACTTTTAAATGCAGGCGTTTCGATACGGGCTTACAGCGTTTCGATACGCGTTTCGAAACGGCCAGGAGGCGTTTCGAAACGGACAGGAGAAGTTCCGAAACGGCCAGGAGGCGTTCCGAAACGGATGCCCTGACAGACTGCAACGTCTCTTTCTACATTGAGAGTGTTTCGAAACGGCTTCGAGCGTTTCGAAACGGGGAGCTGCAGAATGCATTTATGATGGGAATTAAAGTCCTCAACGGCTCCAATTTGATCCCAACGACTAGTAACGGCTACAAACTCAATTGGGAGTATAAAAGGGACCTCCAAGCATCAAGAGAAGGCTAATGCTCATATTGTCAAACATCAAATGATCAAATATTGTCTTAGTGCCTAAATTGTCAATTCTTGTATAGACAAACACTAGTGAGCCAAAATTGTCAAATTTGCTCAAGTGTTTTAGGTTTTGGGTGAGTGCTAAATTGTGCAAACAAACACCTATTAAAGGGTTCAAGTTTGCTTTCTTGTTTCTCTTTGTAAAAGAGGGTTTGATCAAGGCTTTGGGTAGAAAGCTTGATCGGTGTAAAGGGTTTCCTCCTAAGCCTAGAAAAGGGGACGAATCAATTAGTGGAATTGGTTGTGAAATCCTTAGTGGGGAGCTAAGGTGGTGGATGTAGACCTTGGTTAGAAGGTTGAACCACTATAAATCATTGTGTCAATATTCTTTCTAGCTTCCTAAACCCCTCCACCTAAAAATCCACCTCCCACCACTTGGTGAGCATAATCGGTTGAACGAATCGAGCCCCACACAACTCAACAGTATTCACTAAGGCGATTATACCAAATGCGTCAAAATATTCATGAGACATGTCTAAATAAATTTCCTCGAAAATTTCCAAATGCTTCTAGCATTTTAAATCCTTCAATGATAAATATGGATCTACAAATAATTAGACGCATGCAAATTTTTTCATAACTGTCAAAGTAATTGCATACACCATGAAGTAATTAAAACTTTTCATAACTCATAGTTCAAGTCGTATTTACAACTACTTATTTGTGCCTCACTTGTATTACACCTTTAGGTGTTTGGACTGCTGGTCCAAATACTTCTATTTTAGAAGTTCAAAGCGTCTTTCAACATCGGCCAATTCAATATCTATACTTCTGGATAGATTTTATACAAGATCCTCGATTTTCTTTACTTATATAGAAGTATTTTATGTAAAATTGTTTGTAAAATCATTGTCGACAACTTTCCAATTTTCTGGTTTCATTCTCGTAATGACATAATTCATCGAGATCTCTTCAAGATTTCAATCTTTATTTCAGGTACCTGAAACTCTTCAAGAGTTTTATTATTAGTTATGTCTTGGGTCTCTTTAGGAGCACTCGCCTCCATATATGGCCATCTCATAATACTTTTCATTTACGATAATTTTGATTATTGGAACCATTTCAACTATCATGCTTCAAGCATGATTTACATCCACTTGCTCTAACATGTAATTTAAACTTAGAGCATTTCAGCTGATATATGAGACTTAATTACTCTCATTGGGTCAGTAAATATGTCTGGCAGTTGACATGAAATAACATGAATTATCTTATGAACTTTTAGTTCATATTTGAGGATCTAGATAATGATAATTAATTTCCTTCTTTATCTAGCTGATTATTCTCTCCCCTGATGTTGAGAAAAATCATCTAATAAATGATTCTCCAATTAATGTTTAGAATTTAACCATAAAAGGAGACTCGTACTCAATATATATTCTCAACCCTCTTTACTTGCTCATTTTGTGTGTTATGGTGGAGCAATTCAACTCTATATCGCACATTCAAAATTTTAAAAAATGAGAAATATGACTTCTGACCAAAAGTCAAATCATAATGGGGAGTTTATTATAACTCGTTGGCATGATGCGTATAAGTGTTGCTATATGGAAATACCATATAAATAATAAATATTTTATTCTCACAGTTTAGCTATTAAATAAGAGGCATTCAATTAAAAATTTGCTAAACCATATTTTTCATAATCAATAGGCTTTGTAACAACCGATATAGTCTAAATATAAACCCACAAGCTTTTGCAAAATGAATAGTCTAATTGCATAATCTGAATCCTTTTAGAATCAATCTCACAAACTTCTGGTTGTAAGTTGATAAAACAATGTAGATGCATCTGCTAAAATCATATAAAACTTTCCACATTTGTGGATATATAGGCCCATATTTCGTTCAGATATGCAAGACATGCAGTCTCATCTTCAACACAAGAACTTCAAGTTTTAATTCTTTTGGTAAGTGGGATCAACTATATCCTTTGAGAACAAACAACAAGAACTTCAAGTTTTTTTAGTAAGTGAAATTTAATCAATTCCATTAAGCAACACAAGAACTTCATGTTCTTTAATAAGTGGAATTTAATCAATTCCTTTGAGAATAAGCACCACAAGAACTATAGGTTCTTTTAATACATGTGCATGTAAATCTCAATAATTTATGCACCATTATTGATCAAGATGGTCTAACCGATCATGTCAACTATATATATGTGTATATATCTCTGAATTTGTAAACTTCTTGTTTACCATAACATGTAATTCAATCTCACTCGTACATGTCTAGTACGGCCATCAAAATTATTCCTTTAAATAGGAATATATTTAGCTCTTTCGGAGCTTTCAATTGAAATTATCTTTTGGTAGCAATATATAGCTCTTCTAGAGCTTTCAACTGGCTTTTTGACTACCGGAACTTATATCCATATTGGCTTATTTCAAATGTCAATTGATAACATATGTTATCTATAATTTCAAAAAGAATATTTTGGGAACTCATATTGCTCTCTTAAAATTTCTACTTCTAGTGGTGCCGATATTATTACCATTAGCGGTAATTATTGTAATATTCGCAATTATGCACTTTTCATAATGTGTTTTCTCTCAAGAACTTATTGCTCTTCTAGAGCATCAATACTTTTAGTACTTTGAGATATAGTACTCACATTTTTTCTTGCATTTAAATGGAAAAAATATATCTTATGCTTCTGCTAAGCATAAATCGTCACCATAAATTATATTTGATAAGTAATCATGTTAAACAAAATAAATAATATGATAATATATAAATATAAATAATAACATGAATATAAATATAAAATGTAAATAATTAATGTATAAAGTAAATAAACATAAAGCAAAATAAATAAAAAGATAATTAATTCTCATCAAAGTTATGAGAATAATTAAAAGATGATTTATTCTATTCGAGAGTTATAAGGAAATCAACAACGTCCAAATGAGTTAGACTAACAATGTCCAAATAAGTTGGACCTATATCATCTTTGTCATTTTTCGCAAACAGAATTTACTTTTATTTTCTTTCCTTTATCATTCAATCATTGTTGATTTTTTCAACGTACGATAAGTACGAGACCAATGGTTCATAACATCACATTGGTAATAAAAAAGATTCCACTTTTTTAGAATGATCTTTATCGCTCTTGTCATCCTTATAACCTCACTACCAATTGGTAAAAGTATTCTTAAAATGACCATATTTTTCATGTCTATATTCATAGCCTCGACCACGACCACAACTTCTAATGTGGTTTTTATTCCTTCCATAATATAATCTCACATTCACTTCAGGGACTGGAGTAGAGCCAGTGGGCATTTGAAACTTTTTCACATATCCTTATCATAGAGAACAAAGATTTAATCCTCGTACACGGCATTGTTAAACCCGTCCACAAGATCCTTTAAAAACCTCCTTTGAGACCAGTAGCCTCGCAGAACGGGATGTCCAGTCAATATACTTGGATTATATCGAAATTATGTCTCTAATTGAATAATGATTTACCATGTTTGCATTCACTTCAGGGAATGAAACAGTTCCAATAATCGCATGGAATAAACATCATGCTTGCATTCACTTCAGGGAATGCCCCACCATTGATAATCGCATGGAATAAACATCATGTTTTGCATTCCCTTCAAGGAATGCCTCCCATAAAACTTTTTGGATCAAGACGAATTTTCGTAACTTGAAATTGGGAAAAATTTATGGTCGAGTTTTTCGACGAAGAAGAAATATTGCTTTCGAGCAAATATAGACTTTATAATAATCTTCTTGTAAATTCAAAATCATCATGATTTATCGCACTTTAAAATAATAATATAAAGAATAAAAATAAAACCAAAATTTACCGATATTGATTTTTCTCTCGTGGACAATGGAGACATAGCATATGACCGAGATAGCTTCTCATAGTCCCTTATATCACATCTCTTTCCAAGCCATTTAAGCATATCATGTAAAACTCAAAACACGGTTAAAAATACTAACGTTTACCAAATAAAATGACATAAATAATAATATGAAAAATATCAAATATAATCATATAAGTAAAAGTATGAATAAGCATACTGCTAATTAACCCTTTTAGGAACAAGAGAAAACACACGTAATTTACACCAAACGCAACCTCTTCGTCTCTGTCGATTCGTCTTTTGGTTTGTGAGAAGCCACAAATTTATCTCTTTCCAATGTTCGAATAAAATCAAACATACTTCCAAACTTTTCAGAAAAAAATTAAATAATTTTTTTAAGTTAAAATATAAATAAAAAGACAACCGGTAATTTAAAAGAATGAAGAGAAAAAAAAACTTATCTTTGGTTTATCCTAGAATCGAATTCTTTCCAATAACTTCTTTTGGATTCAAATAATGAAGACCTCAGTTGATGGGAGGTTCTGCGGTACGACGCCTAGTATGCGGCTAATATACGGCGTAACCGGTTAAAGATCATGTTTCCGGTAAAAGTTACCGATTATGTTGATCCGAATATCAATATAATCGGTAGCGCCGAATTTGTTGTTAAGTTGGAGCGGATGGGCACTCGGACATTTGGACTATAACAAAACCGGTAAAATTACCGGTTATGTTGATCCGAATTTCAATATATTCGGTAGCGCCTAATTTGTTGTTTATTTCGAAAGTATCCATACTTTATAAATCTTTATCGAAACATTTTGAACACCAACGTAACCGTGGTTGAAAAAAATGTCGAAAAAATCGATATTTAATTAAGAGAGTGCAGAAAAGAATCGATATTTAATTCATATAATCTTACCGGTAAATCTAACCGGATATATTATTTCGAAAGTATCCATACTTTATAAATCATTATCGAAACGTTTTGAACACCAACGTAACCGTGGTTGAAAAAAAATGTCGTAAAAATCGATATTTAATTTAGAGCGTGCAGAAAAGAATCGATATTTAATTCATATAATCTAACCGGTAAATCTAACCGGATATATTATTTCGAAAGTATCCATACTTTATAAATCATTATCGAAACTTTTTGAACACCAACGTAACCGTGGTTGAAAAAAAATGTCGACAATATCGATATTTAATTAAGAGCGTGCAGAAAAGAATCGATATTTAATTCATATAATCTAACCGGTAAATCTAACCGGATATATTATTTCGAAAGTATCCATACTTTATAAATCATTATCGAAACTTTTTGAACACCAACGTAACCGTGGTTGAAAAAAAAATGTCGACAATATCGATATTTAATTCATATAATCTAACTGGTAAAACATAACCGATTACATTATTAATTCATATAATGTAACCGGTAAATCTTTACCGGATTTATTGTTTGGTGTCGAAAGAATCGACACAATTCAAAAACGTATCGAAACTTTTGGGAATTGTATCGATCATATATATCATAATGATATAACCGGTTAAAAGTATCCTTTGTATTGCTTGCATTTACAGAAAACCTAAGAGAGGAGAGTATTTGAAATCGACCCGAGTTTGGTTGCTGTGAAATCGACCCGAGTTTGGTTGCATTTACAGAAAGCCTAATTTGTTGTATCAGAATCGAAAGGATAGGTATAGGGTTTGGGGACTTTGAAGTAAAAGGTATGTTGTCGAAACCCTAATTTTTTGGTAATGTAGTATTGGGTAGTTGAAGTAAAATCGGAATTCGGATCAATATAGGTCAAAATTGTGTAAATATATTTACGAAATAAATATCGGAACTTTGTTCTGAGAACTTATCGGTAGAAAGTAATAATGTCGGTAGAAATTATATATCGATACTTTTGTCAGAAAACTGAAGCTAGATGGGTTCTAAGGATCATGAAGATGTTGTTCAAGATGAGACTGAAATGATTAAAATGGAGGCGGAGAGAGTAGATAGGGAGGAAAATCCGAAGAGACCAAAGGGTGGATTTCTGTACTTCTAGTAAGTAGAAATTGTGAAATAATTAATCTGTAAATTGTTATTGGATGAAAGTATTTAAGAACATTTAAACTTTCCTATCATGACAGTATTGAAGAATTGCAGAGGATGAGGGATTGTGGGACTTACAATGTCGGTTCGGTATGTAAATTGAAATTATAGTGAATATATTGGAGGTTGAATATTTTGATTGTTTATGGTTTATGCATAATTTGCAGGTGAGAGACGTGGTGGTGAAGAAATGGTACACGATGAGTGCAACTGAGAAGCAACCATTCAACATGTTGTCCATAAATGCTAGAGAAAACTATGAGGCGAAGAAGAAGAAGAAGAAGGTATTCATTATAGTTGTAAATATTTTGATAAATGATATATAAAAACTCTGACATTATATGAATATTATTTACATAGGAAGTGTCGACTAGGTGTAGCATAAAACGAGTGCACCACATAGTAGAGGAGTTGAAAGCGAAGGGTAAATCAAATCTGTTGAAAGAAATGGGGTTTGGATCTCTTATTGGGATTCAGGACCGACCAATTCGGAGGGAATTGTGTCGGTTGCTGATGGGAGATTTTGATTTGCAGAAGTGTGATGTGCGATACGGAGAATATTCATTTCATTTTAGTGTCCGAATTGTTGAAGCCGTATTGGGGCTACAAAATAAAGGACAGAGTGTGGATGAAGTTATAGACAGGGAGGATTGGAAATTACTTGTGCAGAAGTATGGCCTAACGTCTAATGTGTCATTTGCTACACTTGAGGACGAAATTAAAAGCGGCAAGTATGAAGGGGATGATCTTAAGGCCCGTGTACTATTGTACATTGTCGGAGTATTCCTTTGTCCAACGGGTGATTCATCCCCGAGCAAGGATAGTATGAAGTTATTGTGCGACTCCGGGTTTAGAGGTGAATTAAATTGGGCTTCATATGTGTATGACAAAATAATTGATGCAATCAAGACTTTTCAAAAGTCCAAAAACCCCTCATACCTCAAAGGATGCATTGCTGTCTTAGAGGTAAACGAGTTGAATATTGGTATTGGTTTAGAAAACTTTGTAAGTAGTTATTATGGAAAATGATAAAGTTTATACAAAATGCAGGTTGCATTGTATGATTTTTGGTCAGATTCTTCTTCTGTGCCGACATTCCGAAAAACCGGAGTGGCACGCATCACTGCCTGGGGCAAGGAAGAAGTTGTTCGAGTTATGTCAAAGTTAAAGTTGGAATTACCGAAAAAGAAGGTAATGATAATTTCAGTATTTATAGATTACTAAGGACTTACAAAAGAAAGATGCTCTAATAATGTACTTTATTTGTGAAGGTTGGCGAGGAGGAAGAGGAGAAGGTAGAATATAAGTTGAAAGTGAATGAAGGGGGAAGTAAATTTGACATATTGATTGCTGAGTTGGCGGAGGTTAAAAAACTCGTTTCTGATTGTTTGCAAAGACAATCCAGAATCGAACAGGCTATTGAGAGCTTAAAGGGGGAAGTAGGGGAAAAGTGTAATGGTGTTGTTAAAGAAGTGGTGGAATTGAGGGGTGAGTTAAAGGGGGTGATTGAAACGGTGGAAAAAAAATTGGAGGAGGGGTTAGATTTAATTCCTGAAATAAACAAAAAAATTGGATGAGGGGATACATTTAAGTCCTGAATTCAAGGAAGAATTGGATGAGGGGATACATTTAAGTCGTGAAATAAACAAAAAGAGGAGTTATGTTGAGGCAAAATATGATGAACTTATAAAAAATGATGAAGAAAATGTCGAAGAATTGAGTAAGAGGGTGGAGGAAAATATAAGAGAGGTCCACCATGAAGATACGAGGACACCCGCTCATGCAATACATGTAGAGCTCGATTCAGGGTGTCCTGCACCAAAGAAGCAGAAGAGTAAAAAGGTAAAATGAATAATACAAATGACATCCATTTTGATTATTGTGTTGCGGCTAATATCTATTGATATATCGTAGGTTACAAAAGTCAAAATACCAAGTGGAATTGATGACGTCGAGGCTGCGATGTGTGATTATGTATGGAATAGTGGATTGTTAGAACCATCGTAAGTTATATATATTGCTTTGCGAGTGATAGATATTTAAATAAATGTGGTGAAAAAATTAATACAAAAAATTGCTTCTATAGAGATGTTATCGTAGATTACGGGCTCGAACACTGCACAGTAGGCGAGCTTGGCTGCTTAAAACCCGGGGAATGGCTAATAAGTCCGATTATTAATTTGAAAGGCTGGTTATTGGGTTACGATTCGATGAGGAATCCTACCATGAAGCGGAAGATTTGCTATCTACCATCCGAATTTGTGGTAAGTTACATGTTTACACATTTTCGTGTCCTATTTGGTCATGGCTGGTCAATTGACTGGAGATTGTTTTTTAAAATGCAGAGCTCGTTCATAATTGACGGTCAAAATGCGCCGTTTCTTATAAACTTCTATTCTAGAACATTGATGGGTCATAATAAAATCACCGATTGTGACATGGTAAGATATTTTTTCGTACATGTTGTTACGTATTTAAATAATAACAATAAATGTTCTAATATCTTGTGTGACAATTGTTGTAGATCTTCATGCCAATAAACGATTCGAATACTCATTGGTGTCTCTTGGTGTTGGATATGGTTGATGGTGTAGCATCGTTTCTTGATAGTCTACATAGATCTCCCCGGCACAAGACTAGAGTGGAGCAAACAAAGAAAACAGTATGTGTCGATACATTTTGTAATTTATAATGCATAAATTCTTCGTAATCTAATTGTATTTATTTTTTATACGCAGTTGGAATGTTTACAGAAATTTAGTGAGGACGAGGCGTTTTGTGGCCAATTTGGGAAGATTAAGGTCCCACCGAGGGATTTAAAATTCGTGGTCCGTAAGCCGAAGCTGCAAACGAACGGAGATGATTGCGGAATGTATGTGGTCATGTGGATGGAAGCTATTTCTGAAGGGAGGTCACCGAATGATTTGGTAAGTGGTCGGAAAAGGACTTCATTTTTAAAAAAATTTGGGACTGACATTGACTCCAAATTTGAATGTAGGTTGTTGGGGATTTTGATCGTCCGAGAGTTTTAAACGATCTCATAAATCACGATTGTAATAGATTGAGAGCGAAGTTCACAACTGCTTGCCTGGGACATATGAAAAGATAATTATGTTACCATACTTTTTCCCACTATGTAAATGATGATATCATAGTTAGTTTGTTGTAAATTATGTTAACATATTAGAGTAAAAATATCATACTTATTTTCCTTGAGCTTACTGGAATTAAATTATCGAAACTTTTCTGCCGCAATGAGTAATAATATCGAAACTTTTATACGAAATATATGTATCCTGAGTAACAATCCCCGACAAAATCGATACTTTTTTTCCTTTGTTATTAAATTATCGAAACTTTTTGACACAGACGGACTTGCTTAGCTTACTGGAATTAAATTATCGAAACTTTTCTGCCGCAATGAGTAATAATATCGAAACTTTTATACGAAATATATGTATCCTTAGAGTAACAATCCCCGACAAAATCGATACTTTTTTCCTTCATTATTAAATTATCGAAACTTTTTGACACAGACGGACTTGCTTAGCTTACTGGAATTAAATTATCGAAACTTTTCTGCCGCAATGAGTAATAATATCGAAACTTTTATACGAAATATATGTATCCTTAGAGTAACAATCCCCGACAAAATCGATACTTTTTTCCTTCATTATTAAATTATCGAAACTTTTTGACACAGACGGACTTGCTTAGCTTACTGGAATTAAATTATCGAAACTTTTCTGCCGCAATGAGTAATAATATCGAAACTTTTATACGAAATATATGTATCCTTAGAGTAACAATCCCCGACAAAATCGATACTTTTTTTCCTTTGTTATTAAATTATCGATACTTATAATCTTAATCGGAACTTTAGGTGGGATTTCTATTTAAACCAGCACTTAACTAAAATCAAACATCCATTTAGGAATTTTATCGAAACTATTGCAGAGATCTCTTCAACTCCAACGACGACTTGGGTAAAATCAACACCGACGAGGACGATTACTACGATCATATTTACAGGTTAGTAAAAGTGACCGACTTTTCGTACTTTAGGGTTAGGGTTTTGCACGATTATGGAGTAACCGATCATCTTCTGCATATAACAGTTGTAATGGCACCCAAAACACGGGCACTCAAACGGAAGAGAGATTCTGCTTCGAAGACAACTTTTCTCCTTCCTTGTCTTCGTTTAGGGTCTCCAACGCGAACTCCATTATCAATATTTCTTCGTTTACTTGAATCTTTCAAACCGAACGAGTGTTCAAATTCGGCAGTTAGTCTTGTCATCTCATCTCTTGCGGTTATGAAAGATGCATCTGTCTTTGATGCAATGTAGCACAAACGACTTGACATTGTACGTAGGGCCGCGAACCGTGCCATTTGCATAACTTCAGGTGCTACATTGAAGTCAAGGAAACTTGGTGCAGCAGCCTTCGCCTCCTTCGTCCATCGAGTTAGAATCAACGACTTTGGAATACATGTGTAATCCAAGTGCTTCAGAACATGCAGTTGATGGCAACATGGAATTCCTACAGTCTCAAACTTCCTACACGAGCATGTGACGGATTCCGAGACAACATCAAAAGATACGTCAAATCTAATGTTCTTTTCCTTGTACTTTGACAGAACAAAATGTAGAGAGTCATCTGATAAGGACTGAATTTTTTCGTCAATCCGGTACAAAGTCTCCTCTTGAAGTTCGTCTTGGAAGAAACCAAATGATGCTCGCGTATAAATTTGACCAGCATGGCTTTCTAGGTCTGTGAGTTTGGTGATCTGGTAGGGCGTTGTCTGCGAACTTAAGCAATCTACTTCCAACTCGTTGATACGAATTTTTCGAATTAAATTTTGTTCAATTGTACGAACTACGTCTACATATGTCTTCTTCTGTATCAGGGCACGTCCGAGTGCAGCATTCAAGGACTCGCTTCTTTGTGTGGATCACAAATTGGCAAAGAAATGACCCGTTTGATATGCTTGAGCCCATAAGTTCTGAGTATTTCCCTTCTCTATCACCCATGGATGGTTTTCGACGTTGAATTCGGAAATCACCCTAGACCATTCTCTATCAAATTCGCTGGTTGTCCACCACGAACTCATACATCTATTAAATGTTGTGCTAAATTTGCTGTCACCAATGTTAGCTTGTACATTGCGAGATAGATGCCAGGAACATAATCTGTGCTTAGCATAAGGGAAAACACATTTGATAGCCCTCTGCATTGCCCTATCCCCGTCTGTCACAACTGAAAGAGGCGCTTTATTCAGCATGGCTTGTAGAAAATTTCGCAGCACCCACTCGAACGATTGAGTCGTTTCGTCAGCTATGATCGCAGTAGCAAAAACTATTGTGCTATGGTGATGATTGACACCGACAATAGGCAAAATTGGTCGTGCATAGTAATTACCTTTGTAAGTTGTGTCGAAGGCAATAACATCACCGAAGCAAGTGTAATCTGATCTCGATGTTGAATCAGACCAAATAAGATGCTGCAATGCCCCTGATTCATCTGTGGAGTATGTCATAAAAAACCCTGGATCATCATCTTTCTTGTACTCAAAGTAATCAAGGAGTGCATTCACATCCCCATTGACAAGCTCCTTTGCTTTACCTCTATCAAGTGCATTGTACAGGTCTTTACTAGTAAATCCAACATTACGAAATCCCCCTGCCTGATTCATGAAATATTTCATTACCTTTGATGTCCCAACACCAACATGTTTCAACGCTGTTGCCTCAGCCACATCAGCCTCAGTCACACCTCTATTTGAACGCATAAATGGTGTCATAAGAGGTGTGCACAATGCATGATTATGTTCGTGGAAAGACTTACTTAGAACCCACTGATCTTTTGTTCCGGTTGCTGTGACAACGATTTTGGCCTTGCATCCTGTTCGTGCGACTGGCGTATGTGCACGTCGACGATTAACATTTTCGACCTTCGAACACCTAAACCCTTGTTTTGAACAACAAAATTCTTGTGTCTTCACATTCCCTTCGCCATCCAGCCGTGATGTTCATCGACGTGCACTAAAACCTTGTTTCATTGCGTATTCCTTGTAAAAATTCCAAGCTTCCTCACGTGAAGAAAAGAGCTGACCTACCAACCGTTCCAAATCATCACCGGTCAACTTCTCATCTTGCAAATTCCCGCTACAATTAACATCGTTGGATGGAATATCTTCCTTTTTCTTAAACATGATCGGTTGAAAGTGGTCCCAAACTTTTCCTGCACAGGACTTCTGTTGTGTTGCTTTCATTTTCAGGTACTAAATTCGGTAGGTGGTGGTGGTTGATGGTGGTTGAAAGCATTTAGAGCAATTTATTTCTTCCTTCCTACAAAGTTAACGTGCAATAAATTCTATTTTATTATCGATACATTTTTTCCCTCTACTGAAAAAGTTTCGATCATGTTGTAAAATTCCATGATACATTACCAAATCTGCGCGAAAATATCGATTCTTTCTTTCCTTCACGATAAAATTTATCGATACTTTCAGAAACAATGAATTCTCATAGGTTACTGTAAATAAAGTTTCGATAAAATTTTCCCCTTTCTGAAAATGTTTCGATACCGTTGTTAAATTCCCTGATACGTTACCGAATCTGCTCGAAAATATCGATTCTTTCTGTACAGGACGATAAAAATTATCGATACTTGCAGGCAACATTATTCCAACTTACTAAATATGTTTCTATACTATTGTAAAAAGAAAGTATTGTTAAATGAAATGCGAATTAAAGTTTTCATTCCAGTTAAATTTACTTATGTGGTGTTTTGCTTTCCTATAAATACCCACGAATTCCACCATCACTTACTCATTCCAAATTCTCTCTAAACACCGAGCCCAATCTTTGCTCACCTTATGGCCAAATTTCAGGCAACATTTTATTTTCTCGATACTTTTTTTCAGTCAACAATCACCACCAAAATGTCACTGAAAGATTTAATACAGTTGACAACAATCGAGGTTAGTAAACACGGCCACAAACAAATTTCTTCCATGGAATGTCGAATCCCAACACCGTCAGCAAACAAAACACACTACGTTATGAAGCTTACGAACGAAACAGACGTTCGTAACATGTATGACCGCCTCAATTCCGTCGGAGCTACAGACGTCCATTTACATGTTAAGTTTGACGACGTCAACGCCGGCGAAGGTAGTTCGTCTGCACCCGTACAACCTGATCCAAACACTGAACGCGCACCGTCTTCACCGGATGTTGATGCGGCTGCGGATGAACTGCAACTTTTTATGTACACGCGTAGACAAAGAAAACAATAGCTGATCGAAGAACTAAACCTAAGTTCAGACGTGTCCACTGACTACGATGATTCAGATTAACAATAAACTTCTGAAATTATCTTCCAATTATGTTATATGATGTCTTATTTCATCCTTTATCCCTTACTTGTCCACTGGCTCCAAATAAAATTTCGATACATTATTCCCCCTTTCTGAAAATGTTTCGATACTGTTGTTAAATTCCATCATACATTAGCAAATCTGCTCGAAAATATCGATAGTTTCTTAATGTTACGATACAAATACCGATCCTTTAAGAAACAAAGGATTCCCATAGCTTACTGGAAGAAAAAGTTTTCGATACAATTTACACACTATTAATAAAAAACCCGATACTTTTGAAAGAAAATCAATGTTCCGGTACGAATATCCTTCGAAAATATCGATGCTTTTACACAAATATCGACAATTTACACACTATTAATTATCACATGCACCGTTTACTGCTCCTCCTGTATAAAGCTGAAACCCTTAATCCCCACAACGAATCTGATTCTTCCTTTTCAGTATCGTGTCTTTTCACTTCTACCTCCCTGTATCACGCATGCACCGTTTACTGCTCATACTTCTCCACATTTACTTCTATAACCCCGGAGAACGAGGAGAAGAACGAATCTGATTCTACCAGGAAGATCGCGTCTTTCCAATGTATCACATGCACCGTTTCTGTTCATGTACCTTCTCCTCATTTATTTCTATAACCCGGGAAACGAGGAGAACGAACGAATCTCTGCCTTTTCAGTCTCATGCATTATCACTTTCCCTCCCAAACAGAAATTGCCTATAAATTAACAACTCCTCTATTTTGCTCTTCACAACATCTTCAATTTTATCTACTCAACCCTTTCCTTTGCTTTTATAATCAGTTCTCTTTCACAATCTTCTATTATAAAATGAGTTCAAGCAGAAGTTCGGGTAAAAATCCTAAGTCTTTCGCAAAGAGGAAGATTGAATTCGACACATCATCAAACAGTGATGATGATTTCTATATTGATTCTGATTCTGATAATGACGAACAACTAAGCCACGAGGCATTCAAATCCAGCAAATTCTTCAGGAGTTTCTTCGAGGCCTTCGATCGAATGAACTCTATCAACGACCCTACTACTCCATGGCGGTGTCCAGCATGCCACGGAGGTCCTGATGCCTCTAAGTCGTTTTCTGGCCTTCAGTCCCTACTCACCCATGCAAAAACCAAAAAAGGAGATAAGCTGAAAATCCATCGCCTCCTTGCTCAGACGTTGGACGAGGAATTACGAAGAAGGTGTGCTTCGGCCACTCCTCAACCTCAACCTCAACGTTACGCTTCAGGCCAATGGCGTGGTCTGAGTAATGATGCTGCTATTGTCTCCCCCCCGCCTTCAAGCCACCAGGAAGCTCATCACCAAATACTCTGGCCACCCATGGTGATGATTAGGAACACACAACATCATACAGATGGAGATGGGAAGGTAGTTATATAACTTCTGAATTATGTTTTCATTACTATTATAATACTTAACTTCTTATTTCTTTAATTTTTTGCTTCAGTGGATTGGCATGGGAAACCAAGACCTTCTCAACGCTTTCAGTTCCTATGGTGCTGTTGCCAAGGCTCGCCATTCATATGGTCCACAAGGCCATCGTGGGATGAGCCTTTTGATTTTTGAGAGCACGGCAAGAGGTTATCTAGATGCTCAGCGTCTGCATAACCAGTTTGCTGCCCAAGGTTTCGGGTTAGATGCTTGGCAACGTCATGCTCCATCCCCTCCATCCAGCCAGCGCCAACTATATGGTTACATGGCTGAAAAAGAAGACATACACATCTTCAACCGCCATCTCCAAGGTTTTCTCTATCATTTTCTTCTATTATTAATAACAAGATACTCTTCTGCTCATACTAATGCAAACAAATTTTGTTCATTAGGCAACCAAAAGGTCAAGTTTGAGATGCGACCATATGCAGAGATGGTTGGACAGCAAGCTGGTGCTGGAACAAGTTTCATGGGTGGCAGGGGGACTTGAAGGGAGGAGGCTTGAAGGGACAATGAATTCAGAATAAAGAAAAGATTGATGGTCTAATATTTATGTGCAGTTCAAAGACCATGCCAGATTGTTTCCAATATCATAAAACTCTATTACATGATATTCGAAACAATCCGGCTTCGTCTTTGCATTGCACATAAATATTAGAAGATCAATCTTTTGTTTCTTCTTAATTTCTTTTTATTTCCGTTGCCATATCGTTTTGTAATCTTCTCATTTTGTAATTTTTTCCTTTCTATCTGATGCACTAGTATTTTCTTGATTCTAATTCATATAAACGATTTAATAGAAGTTTCCATAATTTTTATAAAGTTTCCATACTTTTTCGATAGTATCTCTACCTCTCATAGATGTATCCAAACATTTAATATAAGTATCCATATATTGATAAAAAGTTTCGAAAAACTTTTCAAAAGTATGCAAACTTTCGAATTCAACATATCTGGTACCATTGATAAAAAGTTTCGATAAACTTTTCAAAAGTATGGAAACTTTCGAATTCAACATATCCGGTACCATTGATAAAAAGTTTCGATAAACTTTTCAAAAGTATGGAAACTTTCGAATTCAACATATCCGGTACCGCGTTACCGAATACATTATATACCTTATAACAAATTAGACGCTACCGGTTTTATTATGTCTGACCTTTTACTTAAATTTGCCGGTTACCATTATTTTATCATTTTTTTTAATGGTTTTTACCGGAAAGATCATTTCATATCCACATATCCGGTACCGCTTTACCGGTTACATTATATACACAATCATGTTTCCGGTAACGCCGTATATTAGCCGCATATTAGGCTGCCGCATGGTAGAAAACTCCTCAGTTGATTAGAGTTGTGCTGATAACTTGTTGTAAATAAAATAACAAAGAACAATAATAAGAACAAAGAACAAGAATGGAAGAACAAAGAGATGAGAGAAAAAAGGGTGATTTGTATTATTCTCAAAATATAGACTTGTATACAATGTCATCATCAAGTCATCTATTTATAGGCATAATAAGTACATATTACATTGAACTCTAATTAAATGAGATAATATTCCCAATGATAAGTAAATCAACCTCCTTATATAAAGTTCTAATCATGATAGACATCCACATAGATAAATATTCATAACAAGTTTATTAATTTAGGAGATTTGAAAATTTTAGGGGTCTTATAAAAATTTAAAATTTTATTAAATTTTTAAAAGTCCAAAAGAAATTAAGAAATATGCCATGTATCTTGTTTTAATTAGATAATAATTTTTTTAATTCTATAAATAATCATAAAATAATTACAGTAAAACATTAGACATCTATTTTGATTTAAAATATTTAAATATATAATACAGTTGTAGTTAACCTTTTATTTATGGGTAATTATTCCATGCACAATCGATTGTAGAAATTTTACTTACATAAGCGCATTAATTTTAGGATTTAGAGACTCCATTTAAGGTTTAGGGGTTTAAGTATAATAATTTTGAATTTAGAGGCTATTTTTAGAATTTTAGTTTTAGGGTTATAATTTAAGGTTTATAGGTTAAAACATAAATCTTCAACCATACTCTAAACTAACTCTAAACCATAAATTCTAACCCTAAACCCTACATTTTAACAATAAACTCTAAATTTAAATTGTTACATTAAAACTCATTAACTATAAACCCTAAATTTAAGATAATTATAGAGACAAAAAGTTTTCTCCATAATAATCTTTTATTTATTTATATATCTTTTTACCATTTTCGCTTTATTTTGTTCTTTTTCACCGGATTTATATTTCCCCCCTCTTCGCATTCTACTTTCTCCTCACCTAGCTCAGCGCAACCAAAGCAAAGGGAAAAAAAAGAACGAAAAACAAAAACAACACCGTTTGGTTCTGTCTCTCTTTCTTCCATAATCAATGGCTCATACGTCTGCCTCCGATTCCCGCCCCCACCTCACCGTCAACCCTCCTCTTCCGATCTCCAAAGGTGGTTTAACGACTTCTTTCTTCCTTTCATCTTTGTAAAACCCTACCTCTTATCATTCCCTGTTCTGCTCATTATGTTGTGTTAATTGAAAGCATAATTGTAGATTCAGTGGTTTTACGAGATTGCTGCGCGTTTTGTTTTATTTGGTTGCTTCGAAGTTAGGGTTTTTGGTTTATTATCTAGAAATGGAAGTTTTTTCCCTTTTCTTTTTGCCTCTTTTTATTATGGTGCTACTTTGTGCATTAAAGTCGGCGCACTTTAGTTTCCGACTTACCCCGTGATGGAGACGGACTGAAGTTTTTTTTTTCCTTCTGATTAATCCAACTCAAAACTAGTATTGGACATACTTCAATTTTTTTTGCACATTTTTCGTTCAATCATTGATTCAAATGCTAGGATTTGTGTGATTAATTATATATAAAATGACATAGTTATTATTGTATTTATAAATGTAACCTTTGTTTTATACTGACAATTGATTGTGTAATTTTTGTCTTGTTAGCTTCTTCGTGAATAGGTTTTACTTAGAAATTCCTCTGGTTTATTATTAGTTTGAAATGGATTCATTTGGAAGTCAGAATCAGGTTTCCTAAATGACGTATTTCCAGGTTTAACGTATTTTTGTTGTGTTTGTGTGCTTATTTTTCTTATTTGATCATTTCTCAGAAAAAAAGTTTTCCCCCAACAAAATCAGGCTTGAGTATATGCCTGTCACTAATTGATGGTTCCTTTTGTTTAATGTAGATGTCCAAGGATCAGACAATCCTATTCCACTTTCACCACAATGGCTTCTTTCAAAGCCAGGGGAGAGTAAGCCTGGAATAGGAACTATGGTATGTTGTTGTTGTGTTAGCTATCTGTTATTGGACTCACGGTGTTATTATTCATTTATAGATGGTTTCATGCTGTATTCATGCATTCTCCAGCGTTCTATCAACATACAGTTATCATCTCAAGAATTAGTTAAATCTTCTGTTTGATATTCCTACTTGTCCTCCTTAATTTTCAACCACCCATACAGGAAAATCATCCTTCCTCGTATCCAGCTCATGGAGGTCGCACTGAAGTCATGAAGCCACTGGGAAATGGGGAGGGGATGTATCATACCCCAAAGAAGGATGTTTTTAGGCCATCCTTACTTGATATGGAAACTGGTCGGAGAGACCGCTGGCGTGATGAAGAACGAGACACCCATTCATCTGTGCGCAAAGATCACCGGAGGGATGGTGATAAAGAGCTCGGTGACACCGGCAGGATGGATCGATGGGCAGATAACTTGCCTTCAAAACAATTTGGGGAAGTACATCGTGCACCCACCGAGCGGTGGACCGATTCAGGTAGCAGGGATTCAAACTATGATCAAAAGCGTGAGAGCAAATGGAACACACGCTGGGGGCCTGATGATAAAAACAATGAAAGGTCACGAGATAAGTGGGCTGACTTTGGAAGAGATGGTGATGTGCCTCTTGACAAAGGGTTATCTCATCTTTCCATTCATGGAAAGGATGTGAGGGAGGGTGACAACTATCGGCCATGGAGATCCACTTCTTCTCAAAGTCGTGGAAGGGGAGAGCCAACTCATCACCAAACACTAACTCCAAGCAAACAGGCACCCATGTTTTCTTATGGCCGGGGACGTGGTGAAAGTCACCCTTCAACATTTTCTGCTGGCCATGGAAGGGGAAGTTCTGGTGGAAACCCAGGGTCTAGTATACCTTCTCATCATCAAACTCTAGGAATCACATCCGACAAGGGTGATATTGACCATGGGGAGTCATCCCCTTTAAGATATAGTAGGAAAAAATTGCTAGACTTATATATGAGGACTGACATGAGAGTTTACCAAAAACTCATAGAAGAGCTTGTATCGGTGCCTTCACTTACACAGAATGAACCATTGGAACCTCTAGCTCTTTGTGCTCCTGATCCTGATGAAGTGGTAATTTGCTATTTTTAATTTTTATGTATATGATGGTAAACCTTGATTTAGACTCCACTGTTGATTTGATTGCATCTTTGATAGTTTGTTTTAAAGGGAATTTCCAAAGGGGACATAACAAGTGGTGCTCCACAGATGCCTAAAGATGGGCCTGTTGGCCGGAACTCTACTGAGTTTACTTATTCAAGACGAAACAAGATTGGTATTTGAAAAAATTCAAGATATGTTCTATTGTAAGATTGTTTATATTTTGAAGCAGTGTCTAATGGTTGAAGGAACATATTTATGCAGGCAGTAGAGAAGATTTACCACCTGCTGTTGATGATTCTAAAGTGGAAAGTTCTGACATTCATAAGGGATACTCTGATACTAAATTCAAATGGGAAGGTATAATTACATGAACTGTTTAGCTTGTATTTTGTAACAACTCCGGAAACCATCTTGCAATTATTTCTTTGGATGTGTAAGGTTTTCTCAATTGAAGTTTTTGAACCATAAGAGAAATTATTTCATGGATACTTGTTTAAAACAATTACTGCTACTTTTTAAGAAGGAAAAAAGAATTGCTCCTACATGGGTTGGAACAAAAAAGGATTCAAGTAGCCAACTTGAATCTGTTTGTCTTGTGGTTAAGGGCTAGTTGAGTTTTGATAGGCGGAAGGATATAATTACTTATCATGGATTACATTTTTGTGTCCATTGGATTGGTTGTCTTGTTTTCATGACCGAGATTTTGCTCTCTTTGAATTCCAACTTTTCTGTTTTAAATCCACCACACTAGATTGCATTCTGTAGATTTGACTCATTACTCTCCTTTCTTAACTTGCATTTATTTGACTATGAGAATTGATCTCTATTCATTTATATTATTGCAGCTGTGGAGAATAGGGGTTCTTACAGAAGGGATGAAGAGGTGCCCGTAGATAGGGAATCAAGTATACAAGTGACTAACTTTGTTCATCCTGGTACCGTATGGCGAGCCTCTTTGTTTGGGGAACAATCACCTGCTGTCAAACAGGACTGGAAGGAGATCCCAAATGATGTCAGGTCAAGAACCCCTGACATGAGCTGGTCACAACCACGAAAAGATATGATTAACCAACGAGAAAGTAATATGATGAGTTCATCCTATTCTAGAGATGAAGCAAATTGGCAGTCTAGTGAGGATCCTGTCCTTAGGAGGCAACCATCCGGTGTTTTGGAGAGGGAACCTGAACCTATGAAGCTGCCTGCCCCGGAGGACCTTGTCCTTCACTACAAAGATCCTCAAGGTGAAATTCAAGGCCCTTTTTCCGGGATTGATATCATAGGCTGGTTTGAGGCAGGATATTTTGGGATTGATTTGGAAGTTCGGCTTGCAAGTGCACCGAAAGACTCACCATTTTCCTTACTTGGTGATGTAATGCCCCACTTACGAGCTAAAGCACGTCCACCACCTGGATTTGGTGTGCCAAAACAGGGTGAATTCTCCGAGTTGTCAAGCAGGTCAAATTCTAGTAGCCTTGGGAAAGTTCATACTGGTGCAAGTGATAATGATATGATCAGAAATGAGTCAAGGCCTGCTACAGAAGCTGAGAATAGGTTTTTGGAGTCGCTCATGTCCGGAGGCATGAGCAATCCATCCCAGGGTTGGTTTTTTACATACAGATGCATACGTTTGTTTATTTATTTCTAGTATGAAATTATTACTTGCTTAATTCTGAAGGTAGTGTATTCTTGGGTTCTGATTCATAAATTTCTAACTGCCTGCCTAATGTCTTGTATGGTTTTTCTTTAGGTCTGCAAGGATATCTTTCGAATAATCCTAGTAGCATCCCAGCATCTGGAATAGAAAATGGGAGTGATCTCCATCTTTTGGCCAAGAGAATGACTCTGGAACGGCAGAGGTCAATACCAAAACCCTACCCTCATTGGCCTGGGAGAGATGCTGCATCTTTGGTTTCAAAGCCAGATATCATCTCTGAGTCACCCGTGGCCCATGCAAAACTCCTCACGCCGACTGATAGCACTCTTCAGCCACCTCATTCGCAAGCTGCTGATTTGATGTCCATCCTCCAAGGATTACCTGACAGGTCTGCTCCTGGGGTAAATAATAGTGTAGGTGGTTGGTCGAATTTCCCTGCACAAGGTGCATTGGATCCTCTTCAAGAAAAGATCGAATTACATCATGCTCAAAATTTTCCTACCCAAGCACCCTTTGGGATCCAGCAACAGAGGCTGCAAACACCAACCCCACCTTCCTTGAATAGTTTGCTTGGTCAAGCTATGGATAATCCATCTGGCATCTTAAAACCTGAAAATTTTATCACCGCCACTTTACCTCAAGACTCCCAACTGCTAAATATGTTGCAGCAGCAGTATTTAATGCTGCAGCTACAACCCCAGACGCCAGTACAACAAACACAGCAGATGTTGCTGCTTGAAAAGATCATGTTGCTTAAGCAGCAACAGAGACTGGAGGAACAGCAACAGTTGCTACGGCAGCAACAACTGCTCTCACAGGTTTTGCAAGGACATCAATCCCAGCAGCGTTTTGGTGAACCCTCTTATGGACACTTACAGACTACAATACCAACAGGGAATTCATCCATGGATCCCAGTCGACTTCAGGCATCGTCACTAGATATTCTTCAGACTGTATCGCAGATCCCAGGCACCCAAGATGAAAATTCCTTCAACTTAATGAATCTGCCTCCACAAGTTTCCAGGGATGTGAGTTATCCTGTTAGTTCTGGATCCCCGCCTGTTCTTCTACCTCATGAGATGCTCGGTAGTCTCAATCGTGAGAAGAGCTTGGGGACTAATGCACCAGAACTGGTTAATGGCATCCGACAGTCTTTGCCAGTGACAACAATTATTGAAAGCTCACCCTCATTGGAAGTTAACTTATCCTCTCATGAGACTTTCCTTGTGCATGAGCCACTACTTGCTTCAAACTGCCACGCTCTTACTGTCGAGCTGCCACAAGAATCTGCTCAGAAGATCGATGAAATTGTACCAGCTGTACCTCTTGCAAATGATGCAAGTTGTGGAACCTTGGACCACAATGAAACTGCTACGGCTAGAACCTGTAAAACTGATGCACCTAATGAAGATGTTCAACCTACTGCTGCAGTCAATGAACTGCAAACTCAGAGAGAGAAAAACAATGAGCCTTCTGTAGTGAGAGAAGTTAAGAACGTTGAAGCCCATGAGGTAAGAAAAACTTCTGAAAAGAAGTCTAGAAAGCAAAAGGCTAGTAAATCACAAGCTTCTGACATTGCAAAGGGACTTTCAAAGGTTTCCTCTTCGGCGCAAACGAAGCCGTCTGCAACTGAAGCGCCAGTTGTTGGTGACACTAACAGTGCTGGACATAACATTGATGTGATGTCTCCTGGAAAGACAGAAAAGAACAACTCCAGTATTTCCCCAATGGATTCTCACTATGCTAAAAGCACTTCAGCTGTTAACGTGGTGGTTGATGATGAAACCAAAGAACTAAATGATGAGTCCCGACTTTCTGGCTCTTTCCCAGTGCCAACTGCACAGCCTTCAGTACGTGCTTGGAAACCTGCTCCTGGTTTCAAACCAAAGTCTTTAGTGGAAATCCAACAGGAAGAACAGAGGAAGGCTCAAACAGAGATGGCAGTATCAGAGGTTACTTCTGTGAACTCTATGAATTTGTCAACTCCGTGGGCTGGGGTTGTGTCTAGTTTAGAACCCAAAGTTTCTAGAGAAAGTCAAAGAGATGCCGATTTATCTGAATCAGCTACTGTGTTAACTAAAAGTTCTTTAAAGCCAATGAGTAAAAAGAGCCCATTACATGACCTGCTGGCAGAGGAAGTTTTGGAAAAATCCAAGGAAAGTGATGCAGACGTTCCTGGCACTGTTTGTACATCTTCTACCAATGTTACCACTACAAATGTGGAACCTATTGATGATGACAATTTTATTGAGGCTAAAGAAACTAAAAAGAGCCGAAAAAAGTCTGCCAAAGCGAAGGGAACAGGAGCAAAAGTTTCGGTTCCTCCTAGTACTGTTGACACCCTTCTTGTTAATGCAAGTACTGTTGAGAAAGGCAAAGGATCTCGTTCAGCACAGCTGGAGAAGGAAGTATTGCCTTCAATTCCCTCGGGTCCTTCTTTGGGAGATTTTGTTCCTTGGAAAGAGGAGCAAGTAAACCCTTCTGCTCCAGCATGGTCTGCTGATTCTCAGAAACTTACTAAACCCACATCATTAAGGGACATCCAAAAGGAGCAGAAGAGGAATTCCTCTGTCCAGTCCACGAATCCGATAACAACTCAGAAATCTCAACCAAACCTGTCAACTCCAGTGGGTGTTTCATCGTGGTCCGTAACCGCATCTTCACCATCGAAGACTGCATCTCCAATCCAGATAAATTCTCATGCATCTCAGTCAAAACATAAAGGAGATGATGACCTATTCTGGGGTCCGATTGATCAGACAAAGCAAGAAATAAAACGGTATGTTCTCTTCCCCTACCCACCCTTCCCCTTTGCCAAGAAGGAAAAAAGAAATATGCATGCACACCCTCGTGTACTACTTTTTCTACTCTTTTAGCATTTTTCTGCCTTTCTATACTGAGTGGGTTGGAAAGTTGGGTTCTCTTCATTTCAACTGCATCCTAGCCTGCTCCAAAGTACCTTGTTTTCCAGACTGGAAGGTGATTTCTTCTGATAAAAAGATTTGAAATTTTGACATCAACATAAAAATAAGTGTCTAAACTGTACCCTTTTTTGCTTTAGGTGCCTAAACCTTTTTTGGTCAATGTAGGCGTTTAACGTCTCATTCTGTACTCATTTTGGGTGCCTTCGATCATCTTCTTTCCCCTTAGGTTTTCTAGGGAAACAAACAGAAAAACAAGGAGAAAATTCGAAAATTGGTTCATTTTTGAGAAATCAAACAACCCTAAGTCCCACATTTTTGAATTTTGGGCACTTGTTTATCGGAACTATAAGAGTTAGTATGGGAGTTATTTTTGTCACTTTTGAGCCTATCAAAAACTGGACTTTATATTATTACCTCCGTGCAAACAGATGAAGCAAAAAATTTATCCGTGTTGAGTGCAAACAGAAGGAAGCAAAAAAGTAGTCACTAATTGGATATATGAATTTGTTTTTTGGTGAACAGAGGTGAATTCCCAGTTCCAGCAAATGCGGGCGGCTGGGGAACAAAAAGCACACCTACTAAAGGTACTGCAAGTGGGTCATTAAGTCGGCAAAAGTCCGTAGGTGGAAGACCTCTTTCATCCTCTCCTGCCTCTGCACAGTCCTCCCATAAAGGGAAAAGAGATATGTTGACCACACATTCTGGTAAGTCATTCTGGTCAGATGAATGTTCCATATGATTTTTTTACTTCCTCATAAAGCTTCACAATGTATTGAACTATCATGCAGAGGCGATGGATTTCAGAGATTGGTGTGAGAGCGAGTGTGTTAGGCTTATTGGAACAAAAGGTATGTTGGTGTAGGAAACAATGTATGTATGTTCTGTATTGTATTGGTAAAGTACCGATCACATAAATTTTGATTTCAGCTTCTCTTATCAACCCTAAGATGAGTTCCTCCTAATCATGGCTTGTCCCAGCTCTCTGAAACTATAATTGTAGTTTTGCTGGATATGAAGCTGGTTTTAATCATGTGTCATTTCTATTCTTTTGCTAGATACAAGTGTCTTGGAATTTTGTTTGAAGCAATCTAGATCCGAGGCTGAGATGCTTCTTGTAGAGAATCTTGGATCGTGTGATCCAAATCACGAGTTCATTGAAAAATTCCTCAACTATAAGGAATTGCTATCAGCTGATGTGCTTGACATTGCTTTTCAAAGGCGACATGACGGGAAGTTCACAGAATCGGGAACCAGAAATGTGAATTCCAGCAATACAAAGTTTGCAGATTTCGACCAAGATGTTGGAGTCAGCCCAGATTGGTCTTTGAAGGGGGTAGGGAAGAAGGGGAAGAAAGGAAAGAAGGTGAGTCCGGCTGTTTTGGGATTCAACGTGGTCAGCAACCGGATTATGATGGGTGAGATTCAGACAGTAGAAGAGTGATAAATCATGACTCCTTTTTGAGAGATGATAGGTTTTTGATATTGTGGTGTGGGGATAGTTGTAAATACATGTGGCTTTACTGTCCAGCTAGGTTTTTATATATATATAATTAACCTTGTAGAGCAGGAGCACTTGAATCCGCTCAAGCTTTTTTGTTGGAGTAATGTCAATTGCGGTAAAAGTGGATTATTTTTATGGGAGAGGTTTATTTATTAACGGCAGCTTTGATAACAAAAGAAGGGTTATATATGTTTTGGTAGTATTTGCATTAATTGTTTCATCAATTAATCTTTGATTCCAGCTGAATTGTCAATTTTTTTGGTTCTAATCCGCGGATTCCGGGCTCTTAATCTACTCATTTTATTTTTACCTGACTCGGTTGGCCTAAACCATAAAGAAAAAAAAATCCGACCTAGGATTTTTTTGGGTAGATAGGCCCAAACTCGAATTTTTTTAACAGTACCGGACCCGACTGGTACTTTCAATATATTTATTTTTTAGTTTTAAATTATATTTTTATTTTAAGTTTTTTCATATTTTTACCTAAAATTAAATTTAAATCTTTAAATATTTTTATGTTCGTTTTATGTACAGTTTTAAATTTTTTAAAAATATTTGTATAAATTTGTTAATACAAGATTTAAAAGAAAAACCGTGATTAATATTCAAACTTCTATATCCTGTATCTTCACGACTAATTTCTACTTACCCATTTTATTAATTGGATTGAATATCAGGAAAGCATGGCTGCCTGTTGGTTACAAGGGTTGCCAATTTCATAGGGTTATTAAAGATTTTATGATTCAAGCTAGAGATTTTTTCAAGGTTGGTAGTTTATTATTATCTGAGCTTTCATTTTACATTTACAATCTTTTTTTTTTGAAATAACTGGATTATATTAAAAGTGATAGTATTACAAAGGATCACACCCAAACATTGAAAATACAATGAATAAAGATAAATACAATAAAACCTAAGGATATGAAAGACATTAAAGAACAAACCTATCACTTTCAGAAGGATTTGAAACAACTTCTGAAAGTAATCCAGGAAACTATAGCTTTAACCAGAGTGCTCTATGAAGACAGCAAATTCTTTCGCTACTTGTTTTTGGCATATCGGCACAACCACAACAGGGAATCATAAACATTTATAGATCGGCCTCTTTCGCTGAAAAACGCTCGCTAAAATTTCGTCACTCGAACGCTATACTGTCAAAAGACAGACTAAAACTGCCATAAAAGCAGACGAAGAAACTGCCATAAAAGCAGACAAAAGAAATGCCATGAAAGCAGATTTGATATAAACTGGCAAAGCAAGGAAAAAACAAGAAAAATTTAAAAATAAAGCATTCATCACTAAAGATGAAAGTTATTTATATACAAACCAACAAAACGGCCAAAGGCCGTTGCCGGTGAAGAAGAAGTTCAACGAAGAAGATGAAGAACTTGTAAATTTTTTGTAACCGCTGCAGAGAAAATGGGGGGAGTGGTTTTCTTAAAAAATTTAAATCTTAGTTTATCTGCTCAAATATTTTTATCTTTTTTGGTTGACAAACGAGATTAATTTGTATATTCACATATTGTTTACCATGTGATTTTTTAAAATTTTATAATTTAAAAATAAATAAACTAAAAATGTGAACCGGGTACCCGGATTTTATGGGTACCCAAAAACGAGTCGGGACACAAGCCGACATATACAATAAATAGAAGAATTGAGTACTTAATTTTTCGGGTACCCGACAATGAACAACCCTACTCATTTACAGTAATTTTTTTTCTTTTGAATCCACAAGACAAAGGATTTTTTGACATTGGAAATGAACCCATTCATTCAACACATTGAAAGGAATAAACGACAAAGAAAGGCCCAACAACAAACATGCAACAAAGATCAGCATGAGAACAAAGGATTCCCAAACTCAGACTAGGGACCTAAATCCTAAAACAACCCTAACAGAATAGCTTTCCCAATTAGCGGTGAAGAATTAAGTAAGCGAAAAACGGCGTCTTACATTTTGGACCAACAAAAGGTTGCCTAAATCATAAACCCTATACATTGAAGAATACACCCTAACCTAAAATCCTAAACCCTAAACTTTAAATCTAATTTTCAACGTGGGGCATAAGTAGGGGCACTGAAAAGGGGCAGAGGATTTCCATCCGTTATTCAAGGGATAAAAATCTTCTGCCCCTTTTCGGTGCCCATACTTATGTCCCAACACTAAAAAATACTACAAATTAAATTCCAAGCTCTAACCCTAAATTCTAAATCCAAAATCCTAGACCTTATAC
The DNA here is from genome assembly GCA_030270665.1 of Hibiscus trionum. NCBI lineage: Eukaryota > Viridiplantae > Streptophyta > Magnoliopsida > Malvales > Malvaceae > Hibiscus > Hibiscus trionum. The sequence continues at coordinate 8,877,796 of BSYR01000036.1, read as the reverse complement.
CCTAAAATTACACCCCACCCTAAATTCCCTAAACTCTAACCATAAACCATAATCTAAAATTCTACACTCTAAACATAATTTTAAGTGTGGGGCATAAGTAGGGGCACCGAAAATGGGCAGAGGATTTCTATCCATTATTCAAGGGATAAAATCATTTGTCCCTTTTCGGTGCCCCTACTTATGCCCCAACACTAAAAAAATACTACAAAATCAAATTCCAAACCCTAACTCTAAATTCTAAATCCTAAACCATATACTTAAAAATATAATCTACCCTAAATTCCTTAAACCCTAACCATAGACCCTAACATAAAACCCTAAATGTAGAACTAAGTTTTGATATAATATTTGAAAAATGTTTTGGACTAAATTGCAAAGAATTTAAAACAAGTTTTTAGTCAAAAACAACTTGAAAATATGTTTAAGGGTTTTCAAAAGGCTTTGGAATGATTTAAAGTGTATTTAAAGTAGTCAAAACCATGATTTTCAAGTGACCGTACCGATACGGTATTGAACCGTACCGATACGCCTTAGGGTTTTCAAACTACCAGAATTCCAGTAGCCAAAACCCGTACCGATACGCTTAGCCATATCGGTACGGTGTGCTTTGAAAGAGCCCAACGGCTAGTCGCGTACCGATACGGTTGTATCGCGTACCGATACGCCTAACTACCCCAACGGTCATTTGAATTTGCAGGACCGTACCGATACGCTAGGCAAGCGTATCGATACGCATCAGTTGAAGAAGCCCAACGACTCTTTCCTCATTGAGACCGTATCGATACGGTTGGACGAGTATCGATACGCCAAGCTGCAGAACTGCATTTATGGTGGGAAATAAAGGCTCCAACGGCTCCAATTCAATCTCAACGGCTAGTAACGGCTACAAACTCAATTGGGAGTATAAAAGGGACCTCCAAGCATCTTGTAATGGTTAATGCTTCAATTGTAACAACATTATGATGTCAAAATTTGTCTACAGCTTTAATTGTTTATTTCTTTCTTAGACAACACTTGTGAGCTTACATTGTTAAATTTGCTCAAGTGTTTAGGTTTTGGGTGAGTGCTTAGTATTGAAAACACATGCCTATTAGAGGGATTTTTAGTTTGCTAAGTCTTTCTCTTGTAAAAGAGTGTTTGATCAAGCTTTGGGTAGAAAGCTTGATCGTTGTAACAGTTTCCTCCTAAGCCGAGAAAAGGGGACGAAATTCTTAGTGAATTTGTTTAGAAATCCTTAGTGTGGAGCTAAAGTAGTGGATGTAGACCTTGGTTAGAAGGTTGAACCACTATAAATCCTTGTGTCAAATTGCCAATTTTCATTTCCCACTAAAACACCCACACTTGGCGAGCAAGAACGGTTGATTGAATCGAGCCCCTAAAATCTCAACAATTGGTATCAGAGCTTGGCTCAATCGAAGGGGATTCACATCCTATTGAGAAGATCCAGCAAGCTCGATCAACATTTCACCAACCGGCTCAAATGGCGCAATCCATCGACAAACCGCCTTTCTTCGACGAGAATCACTATGCCTATTGGAAGACAAAGATGAAATTCTTCTTGAAGTCAAGAGACTACAAGCTATGGGACATAGTTGAAGATGGTCCGTTCGTACCTCAAGAAGCAAAGCAGAATGGAGTGCCGACGATCGCAAGAAGATGGAGCTTAATTGCAAAGCCTTGCACATGCTCTTTTGTGCTTTTGGCCCAACCATCTATGAGAAGATGTCTTCTTGTGAGAGTGCCAAGGAGGTATGGGACAAGCTTGAAGTCACATACGAGGGAACAAATGAAGTCAAGGAGACCAAGATTGGGCTCCTCACCTTAGAGTATGAGAACTTCAAGATGGATCCAGAAGAAAACATCGAGAAGATGTTTGATAGGTTCTTCACTATCACCAATGGTCTAAAAGGTTATGGAGAAGCCATCCCGGAAGAGAAGCTTGTCCGAAAGCTTATCTACTCCCTTCCCGAGTCATGGGACTCAAAGAGGACCGCCATCATCGAAGCCAAGAATCTCAAAACCTTGAAGCTTGATGAACTCACGGGGTCACTTCTCACTTACCAAATAATGAAGAAAAACAAAGAAGATGAGAAGAAGAAGGAATAGATTAGAGCGATGAGGAAGAAGAAGATCATGGAGCTAGGCATCAATGCAAGTGCCGTTGCTCTCAAATCCTCCACATGCCATCATGTAGATTCAAGTGAGGAGGAAAGTGAAGATGAAGAGATGGCCTATCTCTTCAACAAATTTGTCGGTTCATGAAGAGCAAAATGGAAAAATCCAAGCATGAATCGATGACGAAGATGAAGGACTCCCACAAATCCAAAAAGAGGGGATCATCTTCAAAACAAGCATATGTGGCCACATGGAGTGATGAAGACTCCACCGATGATGAAGTAGCCCACCTATGCTTGATGGCCCTCAATGAGGGGGAGGTAACTTCTAACTCATCTATTTCAAATTCATATACATTTGATGAGTTGCAAGATGCCTATGATGATTTGCTTTTGGAATTCAAGGCATCATTTTCCAAGAACAAAAAGTTGATTTCAAAAATAAAAATTGAAAATGATTTGCTTTCCAAAACAAATCTTGAACTTGAAGCAAAATTGAAAGATTTTGAAAAAGAATGTTTTGATTTACAAAGTTTGCTTCTTAAAGTTCAAAAGAAAAAGATTTGATTTCCAATGAACTTGAAAAGAAAAATAATTTTGGAAAATCAAATTTTTATGTTAGACAATCTAGTGCCCCTAGATTTGTGAATGGAAAATGTTTTAGAAGTGTTTGGGTCCCAAAAGGACTAACCACTTCAACTAAAAAGGATGAAATTGAAAAATGGATTCCTAAGGGAACTAAATTTTGTGCTACTAATGTCTATGGATCCAAAGCAATTTGGATACCAAAAATTACTTGATTGTCTTGTGCTAGGTGTGATGGAGAGTGATCAACAAGTCAAAAATTGAGGGGGAGCTCTATGCACACAAAAGAATAACACTTGAAGAAGGAAGGCTTCACATCCTCCCTTGAGTTCAAGTGTGGTAAAATCTAGTTGCTTTTGTGTTTATTTGATTTTTTTTCATTTATGTCAACTAGATGATCATATATGTTGAACTAACATTCTTATGATGCTTTGAGTAAGGGGGAGCCAATCTTAAACCAAAATTTTAAGTGTGTCAAATTTTTTTTGCCTCCTATGTTATTTTGATCTAAATGTCATTTTAAATTCTTTTTGATATAACAAAAAGGGGGAGAAATTGGTTTGAAAATTTTGAATTTTCAAATGAATAAGGAGAAGCTTTATTTGATTTCATATCTTAAATCTCTTATTCACAATTTTAAAGTTAAAGGGGGAGAATTCCAAACAATTTTTCAAGTTGGTTTTATTATATCAAAAAGGGGGAGATTGTAGAACTAAGTTTTGATATAATATTTGAAAAATGTTTTGGACTAAATTGCAAAGAATTTAAAATAAGTTTTTAGTCAAAAACAACTTGAAAATATGTTTAAGGGTTTTCAAAAGGCTTTGGAATGATTTAAAGTGTATTTAAAGTAGTCAAAACCATGATTTTCAAGTGACCGTACCGATACGCCTTAGGGTTTTCAAACTACCAGAATTCCAGTAGCCAAAACCCGTACCGATACGCTTAGTCGTATCGATACGGTGTGCTTTGAAAGAGCCTAACGGCTAGTCGCGTACCGATACGATTGTATCGCGTACCGATACGCCTAACTACCCCAACGGTCATTTGAATTTGCAGGATCGTACCGATACGCTAGGCAAGTGTATCGATACGCATCAGCTGAAGAAGCCCAACGGCTCTTTCCTCATTGAGACCGTATCGATACGGTTGGACGAGTATCGATACGCCAAGCTGCAGAACTGCATTTATGGTGGGAAATAAAGGCTCCAACGGCTCCAATTCAATCCCAACGACTAGTAACGGCTACAAACTCAATTGGGAGTATAAAAGGGACCTCCAAGCATCTTGTAATGGTTAATGCTTCAATTGTAACAACATTATGATGTCAAAATTTGTCTATAGCTTTAATTGTTTATTTCTTGCTTAGACAACACTTGTGAGCTTACATTGTTAAATTTGCTCAAGTGTTTAGGTTTTGGGTGAGTGCTTAGTATTGCAAACACATACCTATTAGAGTGATTTCTAGTTTGCTAAGTCTTTCTCTTGTAAAAGAGTGTTTGATCAAGCTTTGGGTAGAAAGCTTGATCGTTGTAACGGTTTTCTCCTAAGCCGAGAAAAGGGGACGAAATTCTTAGTGAATTTGTTTGGAAATCTTTAGTGTGGAGCTAAGGTAGTGGATGTAGACCCTGGTTAGAAGGTTGAACCACTATAAATCCTTGTGTCAAATTGCCAATTTTTCACCTCCCACTAAAACACCTAATTATCCAACTTCTCCACACTTGGCGAACAAGAACGGTTGATCGAATCGAGCCCCTAAAATCTCAACACTAAACCCTAAACCTAATTTTAAGCATTGGGCATAAGTAGGGGCGCCGAAAAGGGGTAGAGGACTTCCATCCGTTATTCAAGGGAGAAAAATCCTCTACCCCTTTTCGGTGCCCCTACTTATGCCCCAACACTAAAAAATACTACAAAATTAAATTCCAAGCCCTAACCCTAAATTCTTAAACATAAACCCTATACACTATACCCTAAAAAACACATCATACCCTAAATTCTCTAAACCCTAACCTAAAACCATAAACTTTAAACCTAATTTTAAGCATGAGAGCATAAGTAGGGGCACCAAAAAGGGGCAGAGGATTTCCATTCGTTATTCGAGGGATAAAAATCATCTGCCCCTTTTCGGTGTCCCTACTTATGCCCTAACACTAAAAAGTACTACAAAATTAAATTACAATCCCTAACCCAAAATTCTAAATCTTAAACCATATACCTTAAAAATACATCATACCATAAATTCCATAAACCCTAACCTAAAACCCTAAACTCTAAACCCTAGCTTTACGTGTGGGTCATAAGTAGGAGCACCGCAAAGGGGCAGAGTATTTCCATCCGTTATTCAAGGGATAAAAATTCTCTACCCCTTTTCGGTGCCCTACTTATGTCCCAATACTAAAAAATACTACAAAATTAAATTCCAAGCCCTAACCCTAAATCCTAAACCATATACCCTAAAAATACACCTTACCCTAAATTCCCTAAACCCTAACCTAAAATCCTAAACCTAATTTTAAGCGTGGAGCATAAGTTGGGGCACCGAAAAGGGACAGAAGCTATCCATCCTTATTCAAGGGGGGCGAGAAGATAAAAACGGCACGATAAAGGTTGTTCAGACCTTTGACCGAGTTTTTTTCTCAGAATCAAACATCGACTTATTAAAAATCTCTTTAAACTTATATAAAAAAAGAGTACACACAAATGAGGTACAAAACATCACCACAAAATAAGACCTAAAAATCAAACATCGCGTAATTTATTTTTTGGATAATAAAATAAACCCTCAAAACTTCATCCTAACCCCAAAACTTCTCCTTAAAAGTACATTTAAACTACCCTAACCTCTACCAGGCTGCAAGCTACACCCGAGTATATATGAATCTCCATCAGAACTACAAGCCATAATAAATCCTCCAAACAAAAACAAGCTACCAGATATAGCAACGGACTCTCAAACAACCAAAGCACTAACATATCTATGTAAACACAAAGAGAGAGATACGACACTTCCATAACAGAACAGTCTAACCGTACACCAATATCTCAATACCTGCATGGCTAACCAACATCAATTTAACTGCCAAAGGGAACACACCAACACCAACATGATCAAAAGCACCCCACAAAGCTCCAAACTAACTCACTCCACCTAACTCCAAAATGCAACAAGACATGGATGATTACGCTGGCCCAAACCAAACTCCAAGAGAAACTACAAAGCTGTCACGATCGAAGCTCCATGCAAAACTGAATAGGCATAAAGTCAAAAAATGCTCTAACTGAATAGTTATTTTGGCCCCTATTCTTTTTTTTTGAGCAATTCAACCCTCAACGTTTTATTTTGGGTCAAAATTGCCCATTTGCGGATGAAAACTGTCAGTCAACTGACGAGAAATGACTTGAAATGGCAGGGCAAACTTATATGACAGTGCACGCTGACATGGCAGTATCATATATGTAACCCCCTAGACCCGCCTATACATTACAACAGATCTTAGGAAGTCACATTAGGGTCACAAGAGCGACCCACAGTAAAAATACACATGAAACTTTTTTTTTGCTCAAACACTTACTAAACCGTAAAATCAACTTCTGTTTAAAATACCATTTCAGGAAGTCATTTAAACACACAACAAAAATTTCAGAAAGTGTTTTACAGACAATATCATAAAACAATACATGACATACATGCCCACTAACTATACAGTACCGTACTCCAGAGGCAACGCAGAGAGAACTCTGAACACGGATGTCAAACATTATACCATGATATATTCTTTTAACCTGCAATGGTAAAAACAACGTGAGCTTGGAAAAGCTCAGTAATACAGAACTACCAAATGATGCTATAAGCTCATGCAGATATATGGTAGGCATAACATTTTCATGATGTTCCAAGTAGTAACGGTCTTCATTTCCTTTCCGCTATTTCAGGGTAACGTTATACTTGAGAATAACGATACTAGTTCCTTATTCACTCATCGAATAACTAACGGGAATTATACAAGCTGATAGATTACGAAGATGGAAACAAAAAGTTTAGTGTCTAGTGTGTTCCAATAAGTGCAGATCAAACATGCATAAATACGTACCAACCATATCATAAGAACACATAACAATTCAATACAAATGTTCAAGTACATACAAGGGTTTACTAGTAACTACCCTCAACCTTACTCCAATATGCAGTCCCCCAGAACTGCATCCATAAGGACTTACCCTAGGCCCGATGGGCATAGGTGCCACCTAAGGGGCTGCCTTAGGTCCATAAGGATTTACCTGTGCTAAAGCACCGGAACCTACCCAAGGGGAGACCTTGAGTCCATAAGGATTTACCAGCTAGATTAGGGCTGTACCAACAGAGACTTCATAACATAACCCAACAGTATACCCAGATAACAATCGGTATTCAGATTTCAGACATGAGTAACAAAATACATGTGGCAGACATATTCCATTCGAGGTATCAGAAACAGAAGTTCATGCTCTTTAGACACATATATGGGCATACCATTGAGCAGACGATATCATCATTCATCATGCAAACAGAGTGTACCATCATAGGTCTAGCTAACAGATTATACTATTACTTGCATCAGGCAGACAAACAATATTATCACAGATCAAATAACCACATAGCACAATCATATACTAAGTATACAGATCAAGCGGACTTACAACGAGTAAGCAGAGAATGTTATCATATGTCCAGTTCATCATTTCATCAAGCATATCATTTTTCATAATTAAGTCATTAGATTGTTTACTAACATGTAATAGTCATATAACACATTCAACTGAATGTAGCACACATGGAACACACTAGGTGGGACATATTATTTCTTGGAGATACCTGGCATTTACGGAAGGGGACACATTAAACTCTTGACAATTTGAACAGATTTTTGCAACGAGTCCCCTAGTAAAAGGGGAGGTTTGTACTAACGGTTTAAACCATATATTCAGGAGATGACACGTCAAGATCTTTGGGAGTTTAGACGCATCATGAGAGATTTAGTCATTTAAGCCTATAAAGGCATTATGGTCATTTTATCACATATGAGAATTTTTGTAATTTAAACCAACAAGGCATAAACAGTGGCTCAGGAATTCTATTTGCTCATCAGGTTTCCAACCAGGCATTCAAAGATTTCTATGTCAAGATCTTTCACGATATCAAAATACATTCAGGGCTATTTTGGTTACTTTGGCCAACGAGGGCATTTCGGTCATTTAACTATTAGGGGTGATTTTTTAATTAAGCTCAATAATGATAGAATGACGATTTACAATATTTAAGATTTCTAGAAGTTTATCGAGCCTTCAAAACCATTCGAACTAACATATCCCAACCTTGCAATATTAACCAACCCTACTAATGTATCCGGCTGTATCGTATATCTGAATGGTTGCTTTCATATTTCACCACATGACTTGTCACGGAGTAATCGAACTTATATTTTGTACGGAAATACTTTCAACCTTATTTTAATATCAGGAGTGATTGACATACATGAGTCATGCTTCGACCATTAGGGGCATTTTAGTCATTTTTAGCTTTATTGGCATTTCCAGAATTTTATCAAAGGCAATTTACTTATTCCAGTCAATGAGGTATTTTCAGCCATTTTGAAGCTCCGGATATCCATCATTCCTATCAATTGAACCATATATAATATTTCAATCATTTAAGTACCCGTGGGTGTTTCAGCCATTCACGAAATTTCGGTACCTCCAAACACTTCATTCAATTTCAGAACTCAAAGGTTTATCCATCGTTCCAATTAATTTGCAAACTTCGGTGTTTGAGGATACTTCAGCCTTTTTGGTCAATATGATCCTACCAATTAATTTAACCAAACAATATTTCTAATATTTTTAGTCGTTTCCCGCAAATCTATATACGGAGATTCATTCCAAAATTAAGGAACCCTAACACCTTTCAATCTCGAAGGTTTAAATCTTGTTACCATAACTTTCCAAGTATTTCGAGGTTTTTAGATGAATCAGGTTGTTTTACCATATCTAGTGTAGATTTCCATATCGCTTCTAATTCTAAGAGTATTTTAGTCATTCTCATACTTTAAGGGCATTTTCATAATTTCATATCAAAAAATTCTTCACATTTAATCATTTGACACTAATAATTAGATTTGAAGATTAGCTGCCTTATTAATTACTTATTGAACTTCAGATCCTTCTAATTTATTGATCTTCTAATTCGAGCATTGCAATCTTATCTAGATGATCATACTCATTTTCATATCTGGTTTGACTTGAGCAGAATTAACAGTACTCATCATCATTTTTATGCATGCATTAACAAATATCAACATGTTCATAAAGCATACAAGAGGTAGTAATGTATTACCTTAACTCTGAGCTATATCGGTCGATTCATGAAACCTCATTTGATTGCACTCGAACCCGAATTCGACGTCCATCAAAAATTCGTATTCAATGAGCTATGAGTACCTTCAATTACACAAATTCACATTTCAGTCTTTACTCACAGTACTCCTAATTGAATAATTAACACATATAGAAGTTCGAGTTCAAGGTTAGATTCAGAGGCTTTCAGATTAGAATTTTGCGAAACGGGATTCAAAAACGGACTCGGGACGTCAAAAAACATAAAATAGGAGTTTCGGAAAAGTTGACTTTTTGGTCAACGGTCAAAGTCAATGCTGGCGTCAGCATGTCAACGCTGACGTCGGCATGTCAACACTGACGTCGGCATGTCAACACTGACGTCGGCAGGTCAATGCTGATGTCGGCATGTCAACGGGGTCAGAGTCAACGTTGACGTCAACAGGCCAACACTAACGTCAGCAGTCAACGAGCAGAGGTCAACAGAGTTGACTCGACTGACTCATTGAGCTGACTCGGGTTGAGTTGACTCGGCTGTCTCGGACGAGTTGACTCAGGTTGACCAGGTCGGGTTCGGGTTGACCGAGCAGACGGGTCGGGCTTAGGCAGACGGGTCGTGTCGGACACCAAACTGGGCTTGGTTTGGTTGGGCTAACCGGTTCAACCGGTTCAGTTGGCTCTTACCCCAAAGCTCAGAATCGACGGACGGTCGACGGAGTTGCCGAAATCAATGTTTTTCACCTGAAAATAAACGGATAGGCGATTACACGATTTTTCCCAACTACACACAATCAAAATTTCACCGGAATTAGACCAGAACTCACCAAAACGAACCTAAACGGCCAGAAGATACGTAGCTCCAGCGAGGTGTTAAACGTTGACGGACCGGTGGTCGAAAACCTGGGTTTTCCTCGCCTCGACACGAGGAGTCTGCTAACGGTGGCGGCGCGACAAAATGACAGCCGTGTTGGTCGGAAACGAATGAGTGGCGTTTGAGTTTCCGTCGAACATTCAACCGGCTCTTCAGGGTGAATGGGGGCATGGATGAGCGCGTGGCTGGCGGCTTTGGGTTCGGCCGGAAGTGGCGTCTCGATCAGCGGTGGCGGTGCACGCCACGGCGGGTCGGTGGCCGGAGATTGGAGCAGAAGTTGAATAGTGATTTAGGGGAGATGAAGGGTCAAAGAGGATTCTAGAACTCCCGATATTATTTTTTTGTAGACTCATATTCGATGCACTAGGCGGGTTGTTGGGCTAATTAAAACTCGATATAGACCAGGAAACATCATTCAAAATTTATCTGGGCTGAAATGGAACCAAGCTTTAACCATAGCTCAGTTGGTAGAAGCTTGAATCACCAACCAAAGGGTTAAGGGTCCAAAACCCCACAACAACACCATTTTCTTTTCTTTTCCCTTTTTTTACCACAAAACTTAAGGTGTTACAATATAGACAAATGTGTTCACTTGAAAAAACGTTACATTAGTCAAAAAACAATTCTATAAATTATATAAAACTTGAAATATTTTTTTCTGCTTACTTATCATTATGTCAAGTCATTTTAAACTGTTTACAATCAATTTTCTAACAATTTTCATCCGCATAGGGGTCACTTTGACCCAAAATGAAACGTTGAGGGTCGAATTGTTCTAAATAAAGAATAAGGGCCAAACTGATTATTCAGTTAAACGTTGTGGGTGTTTTTTAACATTATGCCAACTGAATAGGCTCATCACTAGAGAAGCCCGAGTCTAACATGGGGGACATCAAAGAGACGAAGGGTCTAAGAACCCAAATGTCAGCAATAATCGAAAAACCTGCAAGGGAGAAACTGTAACTGCCATAGAGACTCAAATAGAGAACAACAAAAACAAAAAGAAGAGCAAAAGTATAAGACGAAAAGATCCCTTGAGGATTCAAGCTTCCTCTTAAAATGGACCCGAAATTAGATCGTGACAGTCGATAACCGAATAAAAAAATAAGATGACTAAAAATTAAAAAAAAATCACCAAAAACGAGAAAGGCGACCAACCGCTAAAAAAACGGCTAACCGCCCAAAACTGAACTGTAGGGATAGTGAAAGTTGAAGAGGAATAAAAGGCCCAGCTGAATTGTGAATTAATTTCTACTTATCGAGTCTTTGTATTATTCAATTGTCTTAATTAGTGGACCAATGTATATAATAAATTTTATAAAATATTTTATAATATATGTTTCTTGTTGTTTTAATTATTAATTCCATAATTATTCGGAAATTATGTAACTATAATTATAAATTTAAAAGAACAACTCTTTTAAAGCATAGCTAATTAACCTCGGCAGGATAAGATAGTTCATGATTTCTCTCCTATATGTACAGAAAAAGAAAAATCTAGCTTTTATCATTGTTGTTCTTGCTCTCTCTTAAGATCAGCTGGGGGCAGGAAAGTTTCATTAGGCAAGCCACTGATATTGAAATCAACCTCATCAATCCTCCATGTTTCCTCAATCTTCCTCTTGTGGTTGATGGACTTCCCGTATCTGTAAAGCGTTGTCATCGTCTTCCCACTGTGGGCTACCTTAATGCCATCGATTTGTTTGTAATCTTGAATCATGGATTCCACGCTCGTCTCCCAAAACACACGGTCACTCCCCGTTGATGGCCTCATCATCACCAGCTTTTCGTCGTCGAATTTCACGAGCAGCGCGGTTCTTTGGCTAAAATATCCCCGGATGGTGTGATGGATTATCTCCGTTTGATCTGAGCTTTGAGCCTTGAGTACATTTGAGGCGGTTTCGAGCTTGAGAATGAAACAATCTTCGTCGTCGACTCTCCGCTCTCCGATGCAAACCGCTTCTTTGAACAAGCTAGCCGTACACCTTGGGTCCAATCCCTGAGGAATTCACACTTAAACAAGTCTAGTTGGGACTGAATAATGTAATCAAGAGTTGTTAAAGTACCTGGAAAAATCGTCGCAAGGGTCTCGGGGGGCCTCGATTTGCATGACCGGGTTGAGAAGACGACTGATTCCAAGCCACCTTACCATCACTGCCTGCACTAACCTTGAAACCCGACACAACAAGTTCTAAATACCACAAATCCGGGTTCTTTTGCCATAAAACGAACCCCCCGACCTCATAATTGCCTCGTATCTGCACGCTATCATCACCTGGTTGCATCTCCGAACCCTTCATTTTCACTTGCCCCACCGCATACATGCTCGTCGTCGAACTCAACGCCGAATGCCCGCCACACGCCGCTACATACTGGTGCACTATATATTTTGCCGTCGAAGATTCCTATAAAATTATAGTAAAAGACTTGTCACCGATGTTCCTGTTTAGACTTGTCAAGTGCCTGAAAAATGGGTCTTTTTGTACTTACAATGGGGAAATTTTTTAGGGGATTCGAGAGTGTGCAATTGAGCAAATGGACTTGGAAAGGAATAAGAGGAGCGCCAACAATCTTGAGCAAAGCCAAGAACTCATTGTCCGATTTAGCTTGGAGATGGGTGGTGGAAACATTGCCGAAAGTCGCCGATTGTGCCTTCATCAAAGCTCGCAGGTTCCGCCACCGCAGAGCCGCGCTGGTGCCCATCTGGGTGTACATTTCTTCAGGAATAGGCACTTCCAGGACGGTTTCCAGGGCATCTTGTCTGTCGAGATTAGGGCACGTCTTCCTTATCATCGTTTTTGCATGAAAAAAGAAAACTCCAACTCCCCAAGGCTCCAAAACCAGCACACACACAAAAATGGAGAAAATGAGAGCCTTGGAGAGACAGAGATTCGAAGCCTATGTTTTGGTTAAACAACAATAAGACATGATTAGGAGATTCGGGTTTTGGTTTAGGGTAAAGGTGAGGTGCCCCTTGCGCGTAGGTATCGTGCAGCCATAACGGTACGTAATTTGTTTGAGTTGGAAATTTATTAATTTAAGTTCAAACAAACTTGCTTTGCATGCAACTAAACCACCCAATAGATCTTAGCACGGACCACATTCCTATTAATATAAGTTTAAAAGGGTGGTCTATATTTCCTTCATATTCCTTAGTTTAGGGTTTACATATAATAATAAAATGAGTTTTAAGTACTTAATTTGAAGTGAGGTTTGACCAAAGAATTGAATATGGTAAATTAAACTTTACACAATCTTGTTGATTTGAATCTTAAAATTTAAATTTAAACTTTAAACCCTACATTCTAGCACTAATTGAACTCTAAAATTTAAACCTTTAAAAATTAAATATGATATCTAAACCCCAAAATAAACAATGTATTATAAACTAAAGTTTACGCAATCTGTGTATTAAATAATATTGGGTTTTTATTACGGGTAATGTAACCCCCGTAGCCCGGCCTAGACGGCTGACCCGAACTACGAAGATTACACGGGGAAAACCAAAGTCAACCCGAAAGTCAACCTTGATTAACGACCCTTTTTTTTCTCTTTTTAAACTTGTCTAGATGCACATTAAACTAGGCATACTCTTGCGATAAGCATACTCAAAAATCACAGCAATCGGAAAACAATAAGGGACTCAATTGCACAAAATACGAATTTAGGGACCAATTTGTAAATTCTGGAAATTAAGAGGACTTTACCAAATTTTAAGTTACCATTATGAAATTAGTCATGTTTCATGCCTCTCTGCCAAATTTCAACTCAAACGGACATCTCAAACTCAAGCAATTGCACATACGAGAATCAGGACTAAAACGTAAAGCTTGCAAACCTCAATTTTTAAAAATTTAGCATCTATATCACAAGGGATCGATCCCATAAACAAGGGGATCGATCCTTTTGCACTTGGAGGCTGGAAGCAGAATTTGAAACGATTCTGCCAACGAAGGGATCGATCCCTTTTTCCAGGGGATCGATCCTTTTTGCCTTGGAGACTGGAAAAACAGCTTTAGTGCAAAAACGGATCATAGATGTTTTGAAAAAAAGGTTCGGCTAAAGTTAGAATCATTTGAAACATATCTTAGGAAGCAATAAAGCATATACAAACATGCAAGAACACCTATTTAAGCCAAAGAAGTCATTCGAACATGGAATAATGCATTCATACATATCATTCCAATTAAAGAGCAATTTATGCATATATGGACATACAAAAATCTCAACAATACCAAAGATACAAATTAACACATAGTAGACTTAGACATATCAACTAAGCAACCTAATCATCCAAAAAGGACATGCCATCACACACAATCATTCATCAAGGCATGCACCACTCAAGTATTCATCAAGGTATGTATCATATGTGATATTTACAGATCAAACAAGGCATCTAAGTGCCAAACCAAATCAACACACATCAAAGTATCAAGACACACAACACTTATCCCATTGCTTTACTATTACAATCTTTCAATTTATAAATCATACATTGAGCTCACCAAAGCAACACTTGAAGACCTTTCCTTTCCCTTGCCACCCACAAGCTATTTATCTGCATTGTCGAACAAAAGAGAGCGTAAGCATAAAAGCTTAGTGAGGGTAAGCTCATAAAACAAACCTTCGACAATACAGGGTCCAAGCTCGAGCAACTATCATGATATAATACATGATTTTACTTTCGATCCACATGAGCCATAATTATAAATGATGCATGAACATATTACCAAATTCATGTCATGCTCAACAACTTATAAATTCATCATACAATGATACATAACTCAATGTATTAACCACATCATATATCGCTTCACATTGGAAATCACATTTCATATCACATTGATACACATATCAATTCATAACACTTCCGTGCTTAGCACGTACTCACCATGACTCACCGTCATGCACAAACCACATTTCCATGCCTAGCATGTACTCACCATGACTCACCGTCATGCACAAACCACATTTCCATGCCTAGCATGTACTCACCATGACTCACCGTCATGCACAAACCACATTTCCATGCCTAGCATGTACTCACCATGACTCACCGTCATGCACAAACCATATTTCCATGCCGAGCATGTACTCACCATGACTCACCGTCATGCACAAACCACATTTCCATGCCTAGCATGTACTCACCATGACTCGCCGTCATGCACAAACCATATTTCCATGCCTAGCATGTACTCACCATGACTCACCGTCATGCACAAACCACATTTCTATGCCTAGCATGTACTCACCATGACTCACCGTCATGCACAAACCACATTTCCATGCCTAGCATGTACTCACCATGACTCACCGTCATGCACAAACCACATTTCCATGCCTAGCATGTACTCACCATGACTCACCGTCATGCACAAACCATATTTCCATGCCTAGCATGTACTCACCATGATCCTCGGATCATGAAACCACCTCATAAAATCATTTCACACGTCAACACCACATGCACATTATTAGCAACCATAACATATCTATCATCAACATGCATATAACAATGCATCAAACATGCCTCATCATACATGTATACAACATATACATAATCAACACCATCACAATTTAATACGAGGCATATACAACCATTAAAAAGTGCAACCCAAGTCTTTAATCAAAGTTTGGGATTAGGCTACCACTCTAATCCCAACTCTAGGTGGGTTTACCAAGCCCATCCTAGGTTCACATGCTTGAACCAAAATACTCAAAACCATTTTAAAAAAACATTTAACCACTCACCGACTACTCCATTAGCACAAGCCGACAAGCCTACCAAGCATCCAAGTTTCCGGATTCGAGCCCGAAGCTTCACCATTGATTTCTCTTGCTTCTAACCATTCAAAAACAATATATTAACCTCAAAATCAGTCACAAACCCAAAGTTTAACATCAACACACAAATCCACTTCAATTCTCACAATTCAAAGCCAAGTTCATTCTTCAATTTCTCATTTTCGTACTTCCACTAAAACCCGTCAAAAATCAGAATTGTAGTCATCCAAAACACTCTTAAACATGTTTAAAACACTGCCCAACTATAGTATAACCATCAACCCCCAATTTCCAACATTAAACACACAATTTAAGCCATAAACAATCCCCAAAATCATCAAATCCGAGCAGCCATAAAAAACAGTCCAAAACTTGTGATTTCAACATATTTAGCACATTCAAACGCTTCCAAAACAACCCCCAACTATTACTCTAACATCAACCATCAAAATACCAACCCGGAATACAATTCAAATGCAATTTACCATGTTGCAAACCATGAACAAATCCCATTTTTATCAAATTCGGGCAGCCCCTAAACCATGTCCAAAAACCATGTTTCCAACATCCATAGCACCCACAAACAATCCCAAATCAACCCCTAACCATAGCACTACCATTGGGCTATCAATTCCCACCTAAAACAACCCCCAAAAATCACCCAAAACCCTTCAAAAAACCCATTTTTACCCAATTTCGGAAATTTCATAAAACACCTCAAAAATTATATATGTTGGCCCTTTTGGTTCATAAACACCATATCTAACAATATCAAGTCAAAATCTTAAGTTAAAATCAACCAAAATATAATTTTTATTCAAATCTTCCAAAAATCCAAATTCTAAAACTTTGATGAAAATGAAATCTATTTGTACTTTCAAGTAGAGGAAGATGAGAGCAAGTCGAAAATGTAATTACCTTTCAAAAAGCTCCAAAAATGGAGGCACGATCGGGTGGAGAAGAAAATGGAAGAAGGGGGAGGAACTTCACGGTTGATAAGAAGAAATGAAGAAGAAGAGATAAAATGGGTGGTTTAATATAAAAGGGTGTTTTTTTTAAATTACCAAAATATCCCTCCTTTTTTATTTAAAACTCAATTTGCTCAAACTAAGATCAATTTGATTAAAATTAATTTTACTGACTCGGACCAACTAACCCGACTAACTCCTAACCCCAAAATACAGGTGTTACAGGTAATACATAGGCAGTCGGTGTAAACAAAAAGTTTTCATATGTGCTTTAATTTTATTTTTTTAAAAAAATATATGCTTTAATTTTAGGGTTAGATGTTAGGGGTTAAGTTTAGTGGTGTAATTGATGATTTGTAGTTAGAATTTAGAGTTTAGGATTAGAATTTAGGCTTTATAGATTAAAACCTAAATCACTAACTGTATTACCCTAAACTCTAAATCCTAGACCCTAAATTCTAACCACAAATAATCAATTCTAAACCATTAAACCTGAACCCCTAACCTCTACAACCTAGATTCTAACCATAAACCCTAAAACTAAGGCACATATAGAAACTTTTTATTTCCACTGCTTATGTATTAAATATAAATCATATATTTTTTTTTATCAGCAACATGATTTGATTTTATTGAATAAACCATGTAAATCCATCGCACCGGCCTCATTAAAACCCCCCCTAAGCCTAAGTGGGGGGAAAGAGTGCCCGTGCGAATGGTACAACATCAAAACCAGCATCACAAAACCCCGATATCATTCCAATTTCATCCAAACCCACGTAGATCGCAAGACCCCACTCTTTGCCAATGCATCCGCGACACCATTGGCTTCTCGAAAAACATTAGTAAAACATACTAAGAGTAGTTTGGCTCAATTGTAAAAGCTTGGGATTAACCCCCTTGGTCCCAGGTTCGAACCACCATAATATAAATCATATTTATTACATGCACGGGCAATGGAAAAAAACAATTACTCAACAAGCATGTCTAATTTTACTTTAAAAATTAAAATCTTAATCCTAAACTCTAACCAATAAACTCTAAAATATAAATTCTAAAACTTAAAACCTAAACACATAAAACATAGACTATAAAATAAAATTTTAAACCTTAAATTATATTTACTTAAATAACTTTCCTTTAAGTTTATATATAGATTTTCTACATGAAATTTGACTCTACAATTTTTAAGTTCTAATGAAATAATTCATTTGAATGTTGTGAAGTTTATATATGGCCGTTTCTATATGAAATTTGACTGTACATCAGTTGCGGGAGTGCACACTGATACAGCCGATGTGATTTCTAAGGCGGAACATGGACTGATCGATGGGAAGGAGAACCTTCCTTCCCTTCAGTAAGCTACTCCTCCTATTTTATTTGTTTGTTATGAATACTATGATGTTTTGGAATACACAGGGTGCGGCGAGTGCTGAGTTTCGCCGTCACTTTAAGAATTTTGTTAGAGCTAACAATCCGCAGGTGATTGCTTTGTTTGAACCACGTATCAGCTTTGCTGAAGCTGATAGAGTTATTCAACGATTTGGGTTTCCGAATTCTTTTCGTGTGGAGACACGAGGTTTCAGTGGAGGTATCTGGATTCTTTGGCGAGATGGATTAGAGGTCGAGTTCATATCAATTTCTAATCAATTTGTGCATGGTAAATTTCGTGAGGTTGTAGGGGATAAGTGGCTTTTCTTTACGGCTGTGTATGCTAGTCCTAATGCGAGCATCCGACGGAGTCTATGGGATAAGTTGATCCAGTTAAATCCGGGGGATGACGTACCATGGATTTTAGGTGGTGACTTTAATGCTATCCTTCGGAAAGATGGGCGCTGTGGGGGTTCGAGTGCGGTTCTAGGGACTAGCACTCTTTTCTGGGACTTTATTAATAATGTGGAATTAATTGAGATGGACTATAAGGGGAATGATTTTACTTGGTGTAGGGGTGGCCTGTATCAGCGAATTGATCGTTGTTTAGCTAACGCCGCTTGGTTTATTGAGTTTCCGATGTCGATTGTTGTGCATTTAGATCGGGTTGGCAGCGATCATTGTCCACTCATTGTTCAGCCGGGTGGTGTAAGGGGTAGTTGCGAGTCGCGTCCTTTCCGTTTTTTAGCTGCTTGACAGGATCATCCTAGGTTCAAGTCGTTGCTTGAATCGTTCTGGGAAAGCTCGTCTTCGGTGGTTGATAACATTCAGCAATTTCAGGAGGTTGTGAAACGCTGGAATGTAGAAGAGTTTGGTCACATTGGGCGAAAGAAGAAGAGGGTGCTGGCACGACTCCGGGGTATTGATAGGGCCTTGAGGAGGAACCCGTCAATTTTTTTGATTGATTTAATGCATAAACTGCGGGACGAGCTTGACATTATTCTCGAGGAGGAGGAATCTTTGTGGTTCCAAAATCACGGAGCCAATGGATTTTACTAGGCGACAAGAATACTTGCTACTTCCATGCGTCGACAATGGCACGTAGAAGGGCAAACGCAATTGTTGCGCTCAAGGTGAGTGATGGTACTTGGAGCACTGATCAGGATGTTTTACGTCAACAGGCAATCGATTTTTATAGGGTGTTATTTACAGCTGATACGAGTTGTTCAGGGGAGTTTCAGGTTCGTGGAATGTTTCCCAGCATGAGTGATCACATGCGTCGTTCGCTAGGTGGACCGATTGTTGACGAGGAGGTTAAAGCAGCCGTGTTTGATATGGGTCCGTGGAAAGCTCCGGGTATTGATGGCATGCACGCAGGGTTTTATCAGCGAAATTGGGATATTGTGGGGCCGAATGTGTGTCAGTATATAAGGAGTATATTCGATGGCGAGTCGTCCCCCTCTTCTATTAATAATACGCTCATGGTTCTTATTCCCAAAGTTACTTCGCCTGAAACGATGAGTCAGTTTTGCCCTATCAATCTTTGCACTGTGTTGTATAAAATTGTGACCAAAGTGGTGGTTAATAGCATTAAGCCTTTTTTGTCGGGTTGGGTTTCGGATAATCAGACAAGCTTCGTTCCTGGACGGTCTATTTCTGATAATATTATAATTGCGCAGGAAATTGTGCATTCGATGAAGAGGAAATCTGGAAAGAAGGGATGGATGGCGTTGAAGATTGATTTGTAAAAGGCTTATGATAGGATGGAATGGGCATTTATAGATGACATGTTGCAGGATATTGGTTTTCCTTTGAACATTCGACACCTTATTCTTGATTGTGTTTCTAGTGTCTCCACTCAACTCATTTGGAATGGTGCGGTAACTGAACCTTTCACGCCTACCAGGGGTATCCAGCAAGGGGATCCCATATCGCCTTATCTTTTTGTATTATGTATGGAACGACTGACGCAGGCGATCAATCAGAAAGTGGCTTTGGGTTAGTGGAAGGGTTTTTGTACCTCTCGGCGAGGCCCTGTTATTTCACATTTGATGTTTGCGGATGATATGGTTCTTTTTGCGGAGGCGTCACTGGAACAATTGGATGTGATTCGGGAAGTTCTGATAGACTTCTGTAAGCATTCAGGGCTGAAGGTTAGTGTGCAAAAATCGAATATATTTTTTTCAAAGAATGTTAATTCTGATTTAAGACGGGCTTTGAGCACTGTGGTGGGTTTTTCGGAAGTAAGAGACCTAGGTAGGTATCTCGGTGTTCCTATGTTACATAATCGGGTATCTAAATCGACATATGCCTATTTGATACAGAAAGTACGCGACCGTCTATCAGGGTGGAAGGCTAAGTATTTATCGTTTGCGGGACGTATTACTCTTGCGAAGGCAGTGTTGTCGACATTGTAACCCCCTCGTCCCGGTCTGGCCGAATGACCGGTCCAAGTGGGCCACACGGGGAAAACCGAGCGAAAACCAATTAAGATTCCCCCTCGGTTAGCAACCCTAAATTTTTTTTTCTTTTCTTTTCTAGATGCTTGTATTAAATCCTATGTGAGGGGACACGCAGCGAACAAACACGGACACAAAACTCACAAACCTGCAATTAAACAATCAAATTTTCCATTTTAAGCAGGACGTATCGATACGCCTTCAAAGGGTATCGATACGCCTTGACCAAGGTCAACACCCTATGGTCAACATAAGAGGACCGTATCGATACATCCCATGAGCGTATCGATACGCCCTTCTCGGTCAACACCACTTGGTCAACTAGGTTGAACCGTATCAATACGCTTGGACACCGTATCGATACGCCATGCACTCTACAATTCCCCAAGATTACAGAGAGTTGGGACCGTATCGATACACCCCACGTATCGATACGCTCAGCCTGATTTGAATCTCAGAGAGTTGAGGGTGTATCGATACACAGGGGTGTATCGATACGCCCTGCTTTACAAAACTCTGTTTTCAGCACAAACATAAAAGGCACACACTCTAAATGCATAACTAAACCTCCCTAGACCCAACAACACATAAACAACCTTTAACAACCAAGATGTCAACACACATGGCATTCAAACACACAAGGATCATGCATCTCAAGAATTCATACAACAAGGCAACCTAAGCATTTACAACATACCATCCGCCTTAACATTCAACAAAGTAATTCATGCTTTACAACCCAAAACATCATATATAACAAAGAGTTATAAAAACTTATACAACAACCCTTTTGCCACATTGCTAACTAGTACAAAATTACCACCGTACTTGAGTTACAAAACTTGGAAGCCCTTCTTGCCTTGCTCCGAGCTAACGCCACACTAATGATCTGCATTGTTGAACATTGAGAGCGTAAGCTATAAGCTTAGTGAGGGTGCTCTAAAACGAAAGCAACAACAATGCAAGGTTCAAGCATGTAATCCCTAAACCTCATACCTAACATGCATAGGCAACATCACAAGTAGTCCTAGCTAGTCCATCAAGTGGCATAATATGTCATATTACCTCATACTAAGCACCAAGCATCAATAACAATAGTCATGTTTCACCACCATATATCACCATATATGAATAAGTTAATTGGCCACTTTAAATTACCCCGATTGTGCGGATTTGAAACTCAACAACACTTTACCTCGGTGGGATTTCACTCATCACCGGCCTTGCATGGACGGGATTCCACTCATCGCCACATGCCCTACGGATGGGATTCCACTCATCATCACGTAGAAATGAATAAAAGCTTCCGGTAGAATATTACATTACCGTACTCCTCCTTGGTGCCTCAACGCCACCAAGGCCACGTACGTTTTGACTCAATTTGTGTGCACACTAATCCTAATGATCGATCATTTACAACCGGTAATTATTTAGTGCCAATTATCATTTACCACAACACGTTTTCCATCAATCATAACTCATGCTCATCACATATATATACACCTCATGAATATACATGTACAAAACCACCAAGATCACAAAAGCATAGCTAAGTAAGCACAATAGCATATATGGATATCAACGGATAACTAACAACTCGAATTAACTATAAGTGGCCTACCAAGCACACTTTACACAAGCACACTACACATACTCGAACCAACTTTAGGATAAGTTTAAAACCACTCACCGCCCTTCCTTTGTCAATCGAAACAATCCTCCTACGACCTCGTATTCGGCTCCAAAGCTCCTTCAACGTTTCTTCTTGCTTCTAACCAAACAAAACACACTTATTACACCATAATTCAATGCTAAAACTCAACTAACAACTCACTTCACAAACATAAGCCATATTCTTCAATCTCTCAATCCACAATCATCCCAAAAACTCAATTTTCGTACTCCCCAAACACCTTGCTGAAAACTCCACTTCCAAACACCAAAATGACCTCTAACACATCCCAAATCACTCTCATATCATACCCTAACCATCAGCCCTTAGTTTTCAACATAAACTTCACCAAAAACCAAGTTTTAACACCTTAAAATTTAACATATGAACATAGTACGAATTTTCATCCAAATTTAACCAAATTGACATATAATGTGTATTCCATCATGATTAAGTTAAATCCCAACTCAAAACATTAAAACAATTTGGAAAACCACCTAAAATCCAAACTTTAACATAAAACCATAATTTCTCAAAGTCTCATATTTTTGAGTTTTAAGACCAAATATAGATAGAGAATAAGGAGGAGAGTCGGAAAACATAATTTACCTTTCAAAACGGTGTTGAAATCAAGTAGCACAAGCAATGAAATAGTAGCAAAAGATGAGAGGTTTTGGAGATGGTGATTTCACGTTAGAAAGAAATAGAAGAGAAGAAGAAGATGATGACTCATATAATTTTAAAGTTATCTTACTTTAATTAAAAGTTTTGGGTAAAATCGCAACATAGGTCCCTCCCCTTTTTATTAAAGCTCAATTACACCACAACTTAAGTAAAGTTGATTCTAACTAAATTTTATTAACTCGACTATAAACTCGGTTTACTCCTAGGCCCAAAACACGGGTGTTACAACTCTCTCCCACTTAAGAAATTTCGTCCCCGAAATTACCTGGTGGAAACAAATACGGAAACTGCTCAATCATATCCGCTTTCCTCTCCCACGTGGCCTCTTCTACACCTCTATGTCTCCACAACACTTTGACCAACTCTATGGTCTTGCCACGCAACACCTTGCTATCAGTAGCAAGTATCTCAATGGGTTCTTCAGTATAAGACAAATCTGGATTTAACTCTATCTCCTCAACGGGCATCACATGAGAAGGATCTGATCTATATCTCCTAAGCATAGACACATGGAAAACATCATGGATCTTCTCCAACTCAGAAGGTAACCTCAAACGATAAGCTACAGGCCCAATCCGCTCAACTACCTCATACGGACCAATGAACCTCGGACTCAGCTTGCCCTTTCGGCCGAATCTCATTACTTTCTTCCAAGGAGATACCTTCAGAAACACTTTCTCACCCACTGAGTACTCTATCTCTTTCCTCTTCAAATCTGCATAAGATTTCTGACGATTGGAAGCTACTTTCAAATGGTCGCAAATCAGTTTTACCTTGTCGGTAGTCCCCTTAAGCAAATCTGGCATAGGTAACAATCTCTGACCTGTTTTAGCCCAACAGATCGGAGTCCTACATCGTCTACCATATAAAGCCTCATAAGGAGCCATCTGAATGCTAGATTGATAACTGTTATTGTAAGCGAACTCAACCAACGGTAAGTGTTTCTCCCAAGAACCCTGGAAGTCAATCACACAACAACGAAGCATATCCTCTAGAATCTGTATTACTCGCTCTGACTGCCCATCAGACTGTGGATGATAGGAAGTGCTGAAATGCAAACGGCTACCTAAGGCACTGTGCAAGCAACCCCAGAACCTCGAAGTAAACCTAGGATCTCTATCTGAAACAATAGACTTCGGAACTCCATGAAGTCTCACAATCTCGCGGATGTACAAGTTTGCCAATTTGTCTAAGGAATCAGTAGTGTTCACTGCTAAGAAGTGAGCGCACTTAGTGAACCTATCAACAATCACCCAAACTGAATTCTTCTTTGAAGGAGATAAGGGCAACCCCGACACAAAATCCATGGTGATCCTCTCCCATTTCCATTCTGGAATCTTCAAAGGCTGTAATAAACCTGAAGGAACCTAATGTTCTGCCTTCACTCTCTGACAAACCATACAACGGCTGACATACTCAGCTACATCTTTCTTCAAGCCAACCCAGAAGTAATCATTCTTCAAGTCACAATACATTTTGGTACTACCCGGATGCATAGAAAAGGGACTCGAATGTGCTTCACTCAGAATCTGACGTCTCAACTCAACATCTCCTGGTACAACAATTCTATCCCTAAAGCACAACAAGCCCTCACCACTGAAACTGTAATCGGTTGGTCTTCCTTCGGCTATGTCCTGGACATGAGGAATTAAACTCTCATCTTGCATTTGCTTCTCTTTAATCAATTGTATCAAAGAAGGTTTCACTTGCAACTCGGTGATCAAACCACCATCACCAGACACACTCAATTTAGCAAACATAGCCCTCAACTCTATAGCCACTTTCCTACTCAAAGCATCGGCGACTACATTCGCTTTACCCGGATGGTACTCGATGGTCAAATCATAATCTTTTAGCAACTCAAGCCATCTTCTCTGTCTCAAGTTTAACTCCTTCTGTGTCATCAAGTACTTCAAGCTCTTGTGATCGGTGTAAACAATACACTTCTCACCATACAAGTAATGACGCCAAATCTTCAATGCAAACACAACTGCGGCTAGCTCGATATCATGTGTAGGATAGTTCTTCTCATGAACCTTCAATTGTCTAGAAGCATAAGCAACAACCTTTCTCTCTTGCATCAGAACACATCCTAAACCTACGTAGGAAGCATCACTGTAAATTACAAACTCTTTACCTGAAACAGGTTGTACTAACACTGGGGCATTTGTCAAAGCTTCTTTTAATTTCTCAAAGGCTTTTTGTCTTGCCTCTGACCATTCAAACTTAACTCCTTTTTGCAACAGTTTAGTCAAAGGAGCAGCTACTCTAGAGAAACCATCCACAAATCTTCTATAGTAGCCGGCTAATCCCAGGAAACTCCTAATCTCTGTCACAGACTTAGGTTGTTTCCACTCGATAATAGCCTCGATCTTCGATGGATCAACACGGATACCTTCGGCCGAAACAACATGACCAAGAATTACCACCTCTCGTATCCAGAACTCACATTTACTAAGCTTAGCATACAACTGATTGCTCAGCAATTTCTGTAAAACAACCCTCAAGTGTTCGTCATGTTCTTCTTCCGTCTTCGAGTACACAAGTATGTCATCAATGAAAACAACTACAAAACAGTCTAGATAGTCTCTAAAAATTCTGTTCATCATGTCCATGAATGCTGCAGGTGCATTCGTGAGCCCAAATGGCATCACAAGAAACTCATAGTGACCATATCTAGTTCTAAAAGCTGTCTTCGGCACATCACACTCTTTCACCTTTAACTGATAGTATCCGGATCTCAAATCTATCTTCGAGAACACTGAAGCACCTCTCAACTGATCAAACAAATCATCTATGCGAGGTAATGGATACTTGTTTTTCACAGTCAACTGATTCAATTGTCTATAGTCAATACACATACGCATGCTACCATCCTTCTTTTTCACGAATAACACGGGAGCACCCCACGGAGAACTACAAGGCCTGATAAACCCACGGTCTAATAATTCTTGCAACTGGTTCTTCAACTCTTTCAACTCCTTTGGAGCCATACGATACGGAGCTATCGAAACTGGATTAGACCCTGAAATGGTCTCAATTACAAACTCAACATCTCTGTCAGGAGGTAAACCCGGCAACTCTTCAGGGAATACATCTGGAAAGTCACACACTGTCCTGATATCTTTTGGTCTAGCTTCATTCATATCCGGATTCATAACATAAGCTAAATAAGCCCCACATCCAGAGTCCATCAACTTGTGAGCCTCTAAAGCTGACACTACATTAGACAAGAACTTAATGTTCTCGCCTACTACTACTACCTCGTAGTCATCAGAAAGTTTCAAAGAAATTCTCTTTGTTTCAAAATCCACACTAGCCCGATGCTCAACCAACCAGTCCATACCCAAAATTATATCGAAACCATAAAAAGGAAGTTCCATCATATCAACTAGGAACACATGACCCTAAATCTTCAGTGGACATCTTCTATATATACGTCTAACCACTACTGTCTCACCAAAAGAACTAGTGACATGCATACCTACATCTAAGATCTCAACAGGGATATCTAACTTCTGTGCATGCTCACTCAAAATGTAGGAATGCGTAGAACCCGAATCAACCAGAGAAAGCAAAGACATAGACCGTAACTCGAAATTACCTGCTATCACATCAGTGTCGTTCCCGGCCTCTCTCTGAGCATAAACTCTCGCTGGTCCTCCTGCCTCTGGCTGTACTGCCACAACATGAGCAAGATTCCTCTGAGCATCCACCCTAGGTGCATCTATCCTAGGTTGGAAGTAGCCACGACCGCGCCCACGGCCTCTCTGAAAATCATTGGCTCTTGCAGGAGCCTGTGCTGCTGCCTGTCCCACTGGATGTGGACAGTTACGCCTCATGTGGTCTCTAGCCCCACAATTCCAACAAGAATGGAAATTTCCCCAACACTCACCGGTGTGGTTCCTCCCACAAGTAGCACATGTAGGCAACTTCCCACCAGCCTTCTAGTTTTGATGACCTTTATCGTGGTTACCGCCACCACGCCTATTATCATAATGAGGTTTATTGTCTCGATGCCTCTTGGCATCATCTCTATCAAAGTTACTGGATCTCTTACTCGAACTAGATCCACCTGACCGCCTGGTCAGACTCAAACTGTGCTCCAAGTCCTTGGCCCTCGAAACCAAGACATCAAAATCAGTGTAATCTGTAGCTAGAGTATATGTCTTGATTTCTTCATTCAATCCATAACGGAACCGGTTACAGCGTTCCACCTCAGTAGGAACAAGTTCAGGTGCATACTGGCTTAGTCTGACAAATCTAATCTCATAGTCTGTCACGGATCTAAGTCCCTGAATCAAAGCCATGAACTCTCTCTTCCTCTCGTCGATGTATCGTGGACCTAGATATTTCTTCCGGAATGCTGACTCAAAGAACTCCCAAGTGATCTCAGCATCATCCATACTTGAAGTAACAGTGACCCACCAAGTGTAGGCATCGCCTTGAAGCAAGGACTCAACACAGCCCAACTTGCGATCACCAGTACACCCTATCTGAGCCAAGATACGGACGGTCTTCTCAAGCCATAACTCTGACCTCTCCGGAGTAGACCCTCTGAACTCTTCAGCCCCAAGACCCCGAAGTCTCTCTAATGGCAATCCGGTGCCCTCACCATGATGATGTGCTGCCTGTCCTCCAGCTACTGCAGCCTGAAAAGCCCCGGCTATCGCCTGAACCAACGGAGCTAAGTCAATCCCTGCCGGTCCTTGGCCACCTTGGCCACCCTGACCTCCTGGTGGTCCCTCTCCCCCTGCCTCAGCCTCGCCTCCAACTCCCGGTGGAGGAGGTGGTGGTGGTGGAGGTGGTGGAGGAGCTCCAATTCCAATCACAGGCTCTCCCACTTGAGCCTCAACTCTAACCATTGGCTCTACTCCTGGAGCCTCTGCCCGTGGTTCCAGTCGAAACCTCCTAGGCCTCCCACGTGGTCTCATGGTACAGCTATCAAGGTATAAACTACAACAAGAAACATATAAGGATTTCGTTAGTCAAAGCAAGGGTCCAATAGTGCTCAAGTACTCCTCTTTTCAAAATCTTTGTAAATTAAGTAATAGTAGCAATGGGCACACACTCTACACCAAACACATAAATTCATGCTTCAAAACATCATGCGAACAGTCAAATATCAAAGATTCCATGGCAATACATGCATTGAACAACATAATTACTCAACATAACAAGTTTACCTCACTTACCTGCCCGAGGTCTCGATAACCTCAGGCTCTGATACCAACAAATGTAACCCCCTCGTCCCGGTCTGGCCGAATGACCGGTCCAAGTGGGCCACACGGGGAAAACCGAGCGAAAACCAATTAAGATTCCCCCTCGGTTAGCAACCCTAAATTTTTTTTTCTTTTCTTTTCTAGATGCTTGTATTAAATCCTATGTGAGGGGACACGCAGCGAACAAACACGGACACAAAACTCACAAACCTGCAATTAAACAATCAAATTTTCCATTTTAAGCAGGACGTATCGATACGCCTTCAAAGGGTATCGATACGCCTTGACCAAGGTCAACACCCTATGGTCAACATAAGAGGACCGTATCGATACAGCCCATGAGCGTATCGATACGCCCTTCTCGGTCAACACCACTTGGTCAACTAGGTTGAACCGTATCGATACGCTTGGACACCGTATCGATACGCCATGCACTCTACAATTCCCCAAGATTACAGAGAGTTGGGACCGTATCGATACACCCCACGTATCGATACGCTCAGCCTGATTTGAATCTCAGAGAGTTGAGGGTGTATCGATACACAGGGGTGTATCGATACGCCCTGCTTTACAAAACTCTGTTTTCAGCACAAACATAAAAGGCACACACTCTAAATGCATAACTAAACCTCCCTAGACCCAACAACACATAAACAACCTTTAACAACCAAGATGTCAACACACATGGCATTCAAACACACAAGGATCATGCATCTCAAGAATTCATACAACAAGGCAACCTAAGCATTTACAACATACCATCCGCCTTAACATTCAACAAAGTAATTCATGCTTTACAACCCAAAACATCATATATAACAAAGAGTTATAAAAACTTATACAACAACCCTTTTGCCACATTGCTAACTAGTACAAAATTACCACCGTACTTGAGTTACAAAACTTGGAAGCCCTTCTTGCCTTGCTCCGAGCTAACGCCACACTAATGATCTACATTGTTGAACATTGAGAGCGTAAGCTATAAGCTTAGTGAGGGTGCTCTAAAACGAAAGCAACAACAATGCAGGGTTCAAGCATGTAATCCCTAAACCTCATACCTAACATGCATAGGCAACATCACAAGTAGTCCTAGCTAGTCCATCAAGTGGCATAATATGGCATATTACCTCATACTAAGCACCAAGCATCAATAACAATAGTCATGTTTCACCACCATATATCACCATATATGAATAAGTTAATTGGCCACTTTAAATTACCCCGATTGTGCGGATTTGAAACTCAACAACACTTTACCTCGGTGGGATTTCACTCATCACCGGTCTTGCATGGACGGGATTCCACTCATCGCCACATGCCCTACGGATGGGATTCCACTCATCATCACGTAGAAATGAATAAAAGCTTCCGGTAGAATATTACATTACCGTACTCCTCCTTGGTGCCTCAACGCCACCAAGGCCACGTACGTTTTGACTCAATTTGTGTGCACACTAATCCTAATGATCGATCATTTACAACCGATAATTATTTAGTGCCAATTATCATTTACCACAACACGTTTTCCATCAATCATAACTCATGCTCATCACATATATATACACCTCATGAATATACATGTACAAAACCACCAAGATCACAAAAGCATAGCTAAGTAAGCACAATAGCATATATGGATATCAACGGATAACTAACAACTCGAATTAACTATAAGTGGCCTACCAAGCACACTTTACACAAGCACACTACACATACTCGAACCAACTTTAGGATAAGTTTAAAACCACTCACCGCCCTTCCTTTGTCAATCGAAACAATCCTCCTACGACCTCGTATTCGGCTCCAAAGCTCCTTCAACGTTTCTTCTTGCTTCTAACCAAACAAAACACACTTATTACACCATAATTCAATGCTAAAACTCAACTAACAACTCACTTCACAAACATAAGCCATATTCTTCAATCTCTCAATCCACAATCATCCCAAAAACTCAATTTTCGTACTCCCCAAACACCTTGCTGAAAACTCCACTTCCAAACACCAAAATGACCTCTAACACATCCCAAATCACTCTCATATCATACCCTAACCATCAGCCCTTAGTTTTCAACATAAACTTCACCAAAAACCAAGTTTTAACACCTTAAAATTTAACATATGAACATAGTACGAATTTTCATCCAAATTTAACCAAATTGACATATAATGTGTATTCCATCATGATTAAGTTAAATCCCAACTCAAAACATTAAAACAATTTGGAAAACCACCTAAAATCCAAACTTTAACATAAAACCATAATTTCTCAAAGTCTCATATTTTTGAGTTTTAAGACCAAATATAGATAGAGAATAAGGAGGAGAGTCGGAAAACATAATTTACCTTTCAAAACGGTGTTGAAATCAAGTAGCACAAGCAATGAAATAGTAGCAAAAGATGAGAGGTTTTGGAGATGGTGATTTCACGTTAGAAAGAAATAGAAGAGAAGAAGAAGATGATGACTCATATAATTTTAAAGTTATCTTACTTTAATTAAAAGTTTTGGGTAAAATCGCAACATAGGTCCCTCCCCTTTTTATTAAAGTTCAATTACACCACAACTTAAGTAAAGTTGATTCTAACTAAATTTTATTAACTCGACTATAAACTCGGTTTACTCCTAGGCCCAAAACACGGGTGTTACAGACATTGCCATACTATGCAATGCAGAAAACGAAATTACCGCTAGGTGTGTGTGATGAAATTGAGCGATTGATTCGGAATTTTGTTTGGGGGCATTGTGACGGTAAAAAAGGGGTGCACTTGGTGAATTGGGATGAATTGTGCAAGCCTTCGTCGATGGGTGGGTTGGGTTTTAAATGTTTGAGAGATCAAAATGATGCGTTCCTTATGAAACTCGCGTTTAATTTGGTTGATAAGCTAGAGCATATTTGGGTGCGTTTTCTTCGCGCTAAATACAAGTGTAGTGAGATCGTTCCGGAAACGTTATTTAGGCGGAATTGTTCCCATTTGTGGCGGGGAATATCGTCGATTTGGTTAGATGTTTGGGAGGGGTTGGTTTGGAGAGTTGGTAATGGAGAATGCATCGACTTTTGGCGTGACAATTGGATTCGGGGTGTTGGTCCGCTTGTGGGTCTCGCTACTGTTCCGAGTGGACAGCAACAATGTTTTGTTTCCCTTAAGGACATGCGAAATAGAGAGGGGAAATGGGACTTTGATCGTTTTGCACACACCTTGCCAAGGGATGTTGTTGATAGGATTGCCGCTATACAATCATCTGCCGTGACTGATGTGGTCGACGCCATGGGCTGGAGTTGGAGTGCTAACATGAAGTTTTCGGTTAAGTCGGCATATGCGGCGAAACGGGGGGAGCTGGAAGCAACGAGGGATAATATTTGGCGAAGATTGCAACAGTTTCCGGGACCTCAGCGTATCCGTCTTTTCTTGTGGCTGCTGTGCAAGGGCCGTGTGTTGACCAATAGTGAACGGACTCGAAGACACCTTGCGGACACAGCAGCATGTTTGGTGTGCGGGCACAACGATGAGACGACCGACCATGTTTTTCGTCAATGTTCAACGGCGAAGAACCTTTGGTTGCGTTTGATTCCAGCTGCTAGTCATCGCTGGTTTTTCACGTTTTCCATCGAGGAGTGGATCATCGGAAATTTACGGACAGATGTTGGCAGTGGCGAGGAGCAGTGGGGGCTGCTGTTTGGGGCTATTGTTTGGCATCTATGGTTGGCAAGGAATAATTTTGTGTTTAACAGTGTGGTTCCCAGCATGGACGATGTGTTGGTGAAGGGTAGACAGTTGGTGCGGGAGACGACTCGTGCGCTGCTGGGCGGGCGTGCTGTTTTGCACAGCAGTGCTAGGAGTGCACAGATGGTCGGTGCGCGTCAGCGTTTGATGTGGTCTCCACCGCCTGAAAATGTTTGGAAGATCAACGTGGATAGGGCATGTGATCTATCCGGGGGTCGTGCTTCATGTGGGGGTGTTATCCGTGATTCCGCGGGTAATTGGATTAGTGGTTTCTCGAAATTCATTGGTCGATGTAGTGCCCTTGAGGCGGAAATATGGGCGATACATGAGGGTTTTTTATGTGCGCTCGAATGTAATGCTGGGGCGTTGATAGTTGAATCGGATTGTCTTGAGGTGGTTCGTTTACTACAGAAGGAGCGTGACGATGTTGGTCCGTTGTCTCTGTTAGGATTTGTTCGTCGTTTATTTACAAAGGTTAGTTTGCACGAGATTCGTCATATTTCTCGGGATGCTAATCGCATTGCCGATGTTCTTGCTAAATTGGGTCCTTGGAATGGTTATGATGCGATCTATTTTTGTGCCCCGCCGGATGCGGTGCTCGCTTTTACAAGAGGAGCTACCTAGTCTTATAGTTTGATTTGTGTGTATTTTGTCGGGTTAACCCCGGATTTCTGTAATGCTATGGTGGGTACTCTTTTTCTCCATTTAGGTTAGGGAGGTTTTTAACAAGGCCTGTCATAGTATCCCTTTATTAATCAAAAAAAAATTGACTGTACATCTCTTAATTGAAGAGTACAATTTTCGATAAAAATAAGAGTAGGTGACACGAACCTCTATAATAACATTAATGCCTCAATTGCTTTGATTATGTGTGGATTACAAATTTGGGTGACAGAGCATTTAGACCATAAATTATACATTAGACAAAAATTATTTGTCATTCTTAGTGTCTTAACATTAAAAAATAATAAAAAATTAAATTTTAAGTCTTAATTTTAAATTTTAAGTCTTAAATTTTAAAAAAATATAACATACCTCAAATTTACTGAACTCTAACTATAAACCCTAAATTTAATTTTTAATGTAGGGCATAAACAGGAACAAAAAAAATGATTTCAATTCATAAATTGATAGGTAAAATAGGTTGGCACGTCTTTGATATATAACTAACATATAGTTGTGTATATGTTTTCGTTAATAAACTTAGCTTCAACTATAAGTATAGAAAATAAAAAGTCGTTATTTATTAATTTTGAACTATCATTTTTAAGTTCATTTTGTATAAATCATGTTTAGTTCTTTTTAGATTTTATTTTGAATTAAGTTCTATCATATATATTATGTTTGGATATATTTGATTTTTAGGTGGGATGTAATGTTTGATACCAGTGACTATGAAATACGGTGATGGTGATGGTGATGATGGTGTGGTGATACGGTGGAAAAGATGGATATGAAAGAAAGAAAAGGAGATATAAAAAGATGATGATATATTATTTAAGATGAAAATTTTACAAAGGTAAGTGATACAAAGGAAAAACAAGAAACTGAAAAAATAAAGACAAAGCAAAAGCAAAAGCTAATAGATTGATGTTGTTATCAAGCAAGGTGTCCTCCTCGGTTGTTCTCATCTTCCTTTTATAGACTTCTTTTCATAACTTTATTTAATTTTTGCTTAAAGTCCGAAGCTTATCCTTTTCATGTTCATCTGACATGTTGTGTTTTCAGCTTATGTTCATTATGTTGTCTTTTCAGCTGTCTTTTCAATTTTCTTGAGTATTTGCTAAATTTACTTCTCCAATTTCATCCAGGTCCATTGTATTGTTGGAACCATGCGATTCTGGGGAGTTACAGTGATCCCATGTGTCGTTGATGCCTTCTAATATTTCTTGAGGGTAATCTTCCAATGTCATGTCAGCTATCTTTTCTAATAGTTGTCTTGCTTTTTCTTCTCGATTTCTTCCCTCGTAGTGAGTTACGAAGATTCTTTTGTCACCCGTCGAATAGGCATAGGATTCATCGGACAACATGTTTTGTGCTTTGGCCTTTAAATGTAATCCAGCTTGTATTTGATAATAAACTGGATTGTTATAGCATTTGTTGATGTAATCTTGCAAGTATATTGATTCTTCGTTTGTTGCACGTAATTGGGGTCCTCCAAGCACTCTTTTAAATTCTCAAATTTGATGGCTGATAGAATTTTTCTCTTTCAGCTATCCCAATCAGGCTACTTATTTCAAAATGGCAATATTGACAATAGTCAAGATGTTTTATTTTACTGTATAGTTTAAATTTTATAAAGGCTGAAAAATCCTTTAGTAGATGAAAAGAAAAATATTGCACTGTAATTTCTTTCACAAATCGCCATTCAATATTGCTTATATCAAATGGTTCATGATCAAGTCTATGTTTTATCACTGGATATTTTTCCTTTATAAAGTTTTCAAAAACATATGCTTGTAGGAAATATTCTGAAAAGGCATTTTTGAATTGCTCTTGCTGGTTGCAAATAGCTTTACTTATTTTAGAAAATAGTTCAATAGGAAGAGTAAATCTAGATTTATTATATAAGCATAACCTGAATATTTTTACCAAAGTAAGATTTGTTATCCCTTTATCAAGAAAATATTGACAAATATCAAGAAGATTGTTTATCTCTTCCATTTTCAGAAAACTCAA
The DNA here is from genome assembly GCA_030270665.1 of Hibiscus trionum. Taxonomy (NCBI): domain Eukaryota; kingdom Viridiplantae; phylum Streptophyta; class Magnoliopsida; order Malvales; family Malvaceae; genus Hibiscus; species Hibiscus trionum. Next base: position 8,843,289 of record BSYR01000036.1, on the reverse strand, counting down.
TTCAAGTTCTTCCCAATCTCTATATAATATAAATTTCAGTAGTAAATCTTGAATTTTATTTTCTTTAATTTTTTCTTCAACTAAATTTTCAGAAAGCTTCGTAAGGGCTCTTCTAAAGTTTGCTATTTGATTGGTGATATGGTTTTTCCATACGTTGTTTACCAAGTTGTATAAATTTAAATCAAATTCGGGGTTATAAAAATCTTTAATTTGAGTTTGATGTGGTTTCACCAACTCTTCGACTTTTTTTATGATCTCAACATAACTGGTTTGATATACTGAGTTGGGATCTTGAGCCCATTGAGAATTGTGTGGATATTGCAGTAGGTTTACCACGGGTGGTGTTGCCATTTGTGTCATATTTCTAATTGGTTGTCTTATCATTGGACAAGGAACATAATATCCTGAGTTAGGATAATATATTACCGAATTTGGTGCTTGCGTGAATTCTTGTTTAGGATGATGTTGAATCCCTTTATTGGGTTTCTTTCGAACAGTAGTCCATTCTCCAACTGATTCCAGACGTTTTTTGCCTCTATCCATCAGGCCTGCTAAGATAATCAGCAATAACATTATCAGTACCTTTAATGTATAAGACTTCAAAATTGAAAGTGCATAATTTATTATACCATCTTATTCTTCTAGGTATTGTTTCTAATTTTTTATTAGTGAGAAATTGTTTAACTACTTAGTTGTCGGTCTTTATTATAAATTTTTCTGGTGCTAAATATATGAAAAAAATTTGTATACCATTTTTTATGGCTAACAATTCTTTTTCAAAAATTACATAATTAATTTCATTTGGTTTAAATTTTCCTGAACCATACCTACATATCATTTCTTGATTATCTATGATTCTGGCTTTTAATATACAACCCCAATAATTTTTTGAGGCGTCTGTTTCTAATATTAATTTATCTCCTTGTTTAGGAAGATAAACTTTTGGTATGCTTGTAATTTCAGATTTTAGTTTTCTAATTATTTCGGAGTCTTGTTTAGTTCATGTAAAATTGTTATATATTTTTAATTTATCATATAGCATGCCTATTTTTTCAGATAATTTTGGAAAGAAATTTCTACCATAGTTAACTATCCCTAGAAATTGTTGAAGTTGTTTTTTATCTTTAATATTTTCAGGAAATTCTTTTATTTTAATAATAATATAATCTTGAAGTTTAAGACCATTTGAAGATAATTTTAATCCTAAAAATTCTATTTCTGTTTTTTCTAACTCTATTTTTTAGAACTCAATATAATTCCATGTTTTATGAATTCTTGAGAAATAATATTTAAGTGTTTTCTATGTAGATCCAATGTTTCTGAAAATACTAATATATCATCTATGTAGACTATACAAAATTTATTATACTTATTGAAGATTGAGTCCATCCATCTTTGAAATACATGTGGTGCATTACATAACCCAAAAGGCATTACTTTCCATTGGTAATGACCACTAGGTGCACTAAAAACAATTAACTGTTTTGATTCATCAGTAAGCATGATTTGCCAAAATCTTGATTTGCAATCAAATTTATTAAAATATTTAGCTTGTTTAGCTTGATTAATTAATACATCCTTTCTTGGGATAAAATAACCGTCAAATATAATATTTTGATTTAGTCTTTTGTAATTAATAACCATTCTAGCTTTTCCTTTTTTATTTCTGCATGATTTCTTACCATGAATGCTGGACTAGAATGCGGACTATTAGTGTGTTCTACTAATCCTTTGTCTAATAATTCTTTTATTTGAATTTCAAATTCATCTATATCCTGTTTGGAATAGATCATGAGTTTTACTCTTATGATTTTGTTAGGATTTTCTAATTTTATACTATAGTATCTTGGACTTATTTCTCATAATTTTAATGGTTCTTCACTAAAATTATTTTTAATATTTTGAATAACCAATGATTAGTGTCTATTTGATTGATGCTTTCTAATTTTGGATGTCTAAATTTGTCATCACATATAAACCTATGATTTTTTATTAAAGGAATTTCTATCAGTATTTTTTCTACAGATAGAGTAATCCTATTATTATCTATTGAGAATAGTAAATATTTATAGATAAAATTATTTCTTAGTAACATATCCCATGCATGTGAGGAAAACATAAAAGCTTAGGAACTATGAATTTAGTTCCATTTATATAAATAGGCACATTTTTGGCTAGGGATTGCATTTTTTCTACAGCTACTTGTTGTAGCTCCAGTGTCAAGTAGGGCATGTAAAGAATATTTTTTATATTCTTTAAAATGGAATATAATTTCTACATATGTATAATATTTTCTATGCTGAGAATTAAAAAAAGTAATTATATCGTTTTCTAATTTTAATTGTTGTATTATTGTAGAAGTTTGCATTTCCTCCATTCTAGTGTTTCTAGAATTAACAGAATTTATACTTGGTTCTGTAGGGAAAATAGGAATATGAATTGTTTTCATTCCTATTGGTGTTAAATTATTTTCTTCGATTTCTTTTACTGGTTCTTAATTAGAGGTTTATGATAATAATAAATTTTTACTATCATTATTAATTGGTGTATTCCTAAAGTATAATTTATCGCCTGACACAACATATTCTATTGTGAGTGTCGGTTTGGAACTACTTGCATAAATAATCTTTTTTATCTTTCAATCTTTAGGAATGGATAGATCTTTTAAGTGTAATAAAATTGATTGTATTTCCATAGTGAATTTATTCGGTTCAAAAAGTTCAATAATTTTGTTATTGACTTCTTTTATTTCTACTCAGTCGTATTTGTATATTCATTAAAAGAGGTTCAACTAATTACTAAGTCTTCTGCTAGGTCTTTAATATCAGAATTTTTTGTCTGAATTCTAAAACATAAACATTCTTCTATTAAAGGATCGGTTATGGATATAAAGTAGTTTGGTTTAACTTTAAATCATATTCCTCCTGCATGTAAATTTGATTGGATTCCTCCAATAAGTGATTTTACTAGGTTTTCAATTTTTTTTATCTAAAAGTACGACTATGATTGGTATATCATGTCCTCTCCTGAATAAAAGTTTTATTGTTATCATTATTACTCCTAAATGTATATATCTAACTTGAAGATATTTATGTCTTATTCTTTTAATCTTTTTCTTTAGTAAATAAAAGAATTTCTATTAATCCCCCTCTAGTATCCTTAGCTACGTTATTGTCACTATTTTTTTCTATATGTCTTTGAGTCCAGATTTTAAATTTTGATATCTTATAAATTTCTTTCTTAGAAATATGATTTTTATTAATTTTTTCTAATATATCATTGGAAAGATCTTTTTCTTCTCCTATAATATTTCCTAGTTTTATTTCTTGTTGTTCATTATTAGGAATTTCTTCCATCTGAGTTTTGGAATTATCCTTTATTTTTAACATGAATATGAAGTCTTCACTATTGCTATTTGTATCTGTCTCTGATTCTGATATTAATTCGTATAATATTCTTCAGGATTTATTTCCTCTTCAAAACATACTTCTAATTCTTGTTCTTCAAGAGTTTTAATCATTTTCCTAGCATTTTTTCTTTTGTTAGAACATTCGAATGCTAAATGACCTTCTTCATCACAAATAAAACACCTACATTTATTTTTATTGATTTTAAGGTTGTTAGTAGTTTTTCTTCTAACGAATCTTTTTCTTTTATTATTATTATAAGGATACCTAAATTGCTTCTAAGGTTTCCATCTACATAGGTTATATCTTTTGTTTTTCTTTTCTTTAGGTACTTTTATTGATTTGGAGGCTTTTGTTTGAAGACAATGTTTTGTTATTCTTTCTTTTACAAAGCTGATTCTATTGCCTATAGAATCTATAAATTTTGCTTCAATTACTGCTAGGCTACTATGTTTTTCAAGATAGGAATCATATTTGTTTATACAAATCTCATCCCATGACGGTGGTAGTTTATGAAAATATTATTTTTTCTAGAATTTTACCTTATCATTTTTAAACTTTTGATACTCATGAAAATATTATTATAATAATCGGGTGTTGTTTTTGTACGCACATATTTCACGTAAAATATGTGGGATTGAAAAGTTGAAAACAAATAAAAAATGACTTAATAGTAATAAAGGTGTAACCCCCTCGCTCCAGTCCGGACGCTTGACCGGTCCAAGTGGGTCACACGGGGAAAACCAACGCGAAACCCGTTAAGGTCCCACCTCGGTTAGCAACCCTAGAAAATTTCTTTTAGTTATCTTGTCTAAATGCATTACCATATCCTATGTGAAACACGTCAGCGGAAATAAGAGCAAAACAAAAACGATCATCCAAACATCACTTGTAAAACAACCCATTTTCTGTAATTAAGCAGGCCGTATCGATACACCTGTCAAGGCTATCGATACGCCTTGACCAAAGTCAACACCCAAGGGTCAACACAGGAAGACCGTATCGATACAGCCCTTGAACGTATCGATACGCCCTTCCTAGTCAACATCTCGTGGTCAACGAGATAAACTCGTACCGATACGCTAACACACCGTACCGATACGGTAATAACTCACCAAAATCTCAGAATTCCAGTGAGCAAAAACTGTATCGATACACCCTAGCGTATCGATACGCCCAGCCAAATCTGAGTCCTACAGGCAAGACCGTATCGATACGGCCCTTAGGCATATCGATACGCCCTGCACTGTAAGTCTCCAATCTTCAGCAAAACAACCTAAAACTCGACTCTAGATGAGATTTACGACTCCTCTAGCCACAAACAACATACATTCAACATTTAACAATCATCATCTAAGCATACGAGGCAACCAACACTAACAAGCATCATTCATCCAAATATTCATGCTTTTACCAAAAAGGAGACATATAAAGAATATAAAGGCTCATGCCTTAGAACAAACATATAGGCATACAAGTCATGCATCACAAGCAAGATTTACAATTCAAATGAGGCATCCAAGAGCCACACCAAAACAACATACAACAAAGCATTCAAATCAACAACACCTATCCCATTGCTTAACTATTACGATCTACAATTTAAAGATCATACATTGAGCTAACCAAAAGCATCACTTGGAGACCTTTCCTTGCCCTTGCCACCCACAAGTTACTGATCTGCATTGTCGAACAAAAAGGAGCGTAAGCATAAAAGCTTAGTGAGGGTAAGCTCATAAAACAAACCTTCGACAATGCAGGGTCCAAGCACGAGCAACAAACAAGATAGAATGCATGTTCATACCTTTGATCCACGTAAGCCAATCTACACATGATGCATGAACATATATCCAATATTATGACATGCTCAACATATTTAAATCCACAACATATGTATTCACATATATTAAACCATGTTAGCAACACATCCCAATCACATTGGCTCACAAATAATCACATATTGACAACATAACCACAATCCGTATTGGCACCTAGCTATGACTCGAATACGCGGATAACCGTTGGAACTCACATCCAACAACACAACCATTACCTGACGGTGGGATTACACTCATCACCGTTTACGCGGAGGGAATTCCACTCATCCTCACGCCTCGTTTCATGCGGAGGGGATTTCACTCATCCTCACGCCCGTCGATGGGATTCCACTCATCACCGACTAATATATGTAAGAAGATTTCCGGGCGAACCCGTACTCCATCTTGATGACTACCATCATCAAGACCACGCGCGCATTTGACGCACGTGTGCACACTAAACATCCTAATGATCGATCATTTGTACTCAAGCATACTAGTGCCAATACTACACATTTCATTAATCTTTCACAATATCATTTCATAACAACTTCCGTGCTTAGCACGTACTCACCATGACTTACCGTCATGCACAAACCACATTCCCATGTCTAGCATGTACTCACCATGATCCTCGGATCATACAATCACCTCATAATATCATTTCACATGTCAACACCACATGTATATCATTAACACAATATCACTTCATATTTCATGCATATGTATATCTCCATCATGTTTATCATCAACATGCATATAACAATGCATCACACATGCCTCAACATACATGTATACAACATATACATAACCAACACCATCACAATTTAACACGAGGCATAAACAACCATTAAAGAGTGCAACCAAAGTCTCTAATCAAAGCTTAGGATTAGGCTACCACTCTAATCCCAACTCTAGGTGGGTTTACCAAGCCCATCCTAGGTTCACATGCTTGAACCAAATACTCAAAACTATTTTAAAAAAAATATTTAACCACTCATCTCCACCTCCAAGCTTAACTACCAAGCAACCATGGTCTTCAAATTTCCAGATTTGTTCCCAAGGCTTCACCAACACATAATCTCGCTTCTAATCACCTCAACACAAGCAAAACAACTTCAAATCAACTCAAACATCAAGGTAGCTAACCCGGAATACTAATCAAACACCAAACTCAACATTTCAAGCTAAGAACAACCCCAAAATTACCAAACCCGAGCAGCCCTTATACCCAGCCCAAAACTTGTGATTTCAACACATTTAGCACATTCAAATGCTTCCAAAACAGCCCCCAACTATTACCCTAACATCAACCCTCAAATTCCAACACAAACCATACCCAAAATTCATCTAAAAACCCTCCTAAAAACCCACCAAAACCCAAATTCGGGAATATGTATAAAATCATGTAAAAATCATATATGTTGGACCATTTGATTCACAAATATCATATCTAGCATTATTAAATCAAAACTTCAAGTTAAACACAATAAAGCTACCATTTTTATTCAAATCTTCCAAAAACACAATTTCTAAAACATGGATGAAAATGAAATCTACTTGTACTTTTGAAGAGAGGAAGATGAGGACAAGTCAAAAACGTAATTACCTTTCAAAACCGAGTTGAAATGGAGAAGCAATGTGATGGAATAGTGCACTACAATGGAGAGGGAAGTTTATCGTGGGTTTTTTGTTGAGAGAGGGAGAAGATGAGTGAAATTTTGGTATTTTAGTTGTTTTGTTTTATTTTTAAAATCAAAAGACACATTTACCCTTAATGAATAGGGAAAATATCAATAGTATAAAATCCATGGCTTTTGGGCTTGATTTAAAATAAGTCCAACATAACATCATCTGTTTTGAGAATACGAGGCCCAAAAGATTATTTTAATTATAAAACTGTAACTTGAACCATTATTTAAATATTATTTTCACCCGACCCCCAAACCCGAGTGTTACAACTCTCCCCCACTTAAGGAAATTTCGTCCCCGAAATTTATCGGACAGGAAGAATCACAAAAACTGTTCCTCCACACTTCTTTCTCACCACAACATACTAACCAACTCAGTAGACTTACCACACAACAATAGCTATCTAATGCTAAGATCTCAACGGTTCCTTCAAGGCATGTCAATATTAAACTCAACCCAATCTCTTCAACAACATAACGCGGGACAAATATGACTCCCACTTCTGGATCATAGATACACAAAACACATTAGAAACCTCTTTCTAACTCTGGTGGTAACCGCAACAAATAAACAACAAAATTAGCCTGATTCACAAACTCAAACAACACTGTTTAAAACTTGACTCATAACTTCTTCTGACTGACCATCTGACTTCAACAGACAACCAAACACTATGCAAACGTCTTCAAAGATCTAGTCGAAATCTCGAACCTTTATTACCCACTTTCATTAAGAATCTTCCACGAATGTAACAAACTAGAAGAAAACTGATGCTCGGTCTTGACACGCTGGCAATTTACACACTTACTCTCATACTGAACAATGTCATCCATCAACTCATTCCAGAAGTACCTATCTTCAACCCACAATACGTCTTCATACTACTCAGATGCAATACAAATGAACTACCGTGTGCTTCGGCCAAAACAATACGTCTCCAAACACTATGTCAATCGGCACAACTATTATGTCTCTGAAATGCAAAACTCTATCACCTCTGAAACTGTACTCTGACGGTCTTCCTTCCACTATGTCTTGCACGTGAGGTGCCAAGAACCTGTCTTGCAACTGTTTCTCTTCAAGTATCTGACTCAAAGTAGGTTTAGCATGAAACTCGGCCACAAAACTACTATCATTCAGTAAACAGAATCTGGCAATTACAACTCGCAACTCAACTACTAATCTAACAACAAATATAACTCAGAACATCAGTTACTACGTTGACTCTCTTCGGATGGTACTCAATCTTGAGATTATGGTCTTCAAGCGATTCTAGCAACTCATACTGTTCAAGTTTCAACATTTCCTAAGTCGTCAAATATTTCAAGCTCTGATGATGAATATATATATTGTGCACTCATTACTATACAAGCTTTGTCTCTAAGTCTTCGAGGCAAATACAACTGTAATTAACTCTGTGTCTCGTGTCGGATAATTCTTTTCAAGGTCTTTCAACTATCTCGATGAATAGGCCATAATCTTCTATCTTGCATAAGCACACAACCTAACTCTACATGTAACGAATCACTATGGTTCACAAATTCTTTCTCTGATATAGGCTGAATCAAGGTCGAAGTTCTCTTCAAGGTTTCTTTCGGTTTCTCAAGGGCTCATTGTCTCGCATCTGGCCACACAACTGAACATTCTTCTGTAGCAACTTGTCAAAGGAGCAGCTATCTTCAAACGATCATTTACAAATCTCCAATAGTAACAGTGCTAGACCTAGGAACTATAGATACCTGTCACAGTCTTCGATTTCTTCCAACTCACATCTTCTTCGGCCTACTTAGGATTTACTTTAATACACTCGGCTAAGCTACATGTCCTAGGAGAACATCTTCCTGATCTACAACACTAACTTCAAAGCTTGTCATGGTCTTCTTCGGTACGTGAATATACCCGTATATCATCTATGAGAACTACTACAAACTGATCAAGGAGCTCAAAGCGATCACATCTTGCCTCGAAAGCCGTCTTCGGTACTTCAACTTCTCTCGCTTCCAACTAGTAGTAATCGGATCTCAAATTAATCTTCGAAAAGACTGGTGCACACACACTAACTGATCAACAAATCACTGACACTCAGAGACGGATGCTAATTATTCACTGCCACTTGTTTCGACTGTCTGAATCTAAACACATTCTCGCACTGCCACTCTCACTTCTTCACAAATTGTGCTGTCATACTCTAAGATGATGTACTAGGCCTAATGAATCTACGGTCTAACAAACTCATAGTTGATTCTTCAACACTCTCAATTCTTTCGGGAACCATAAGATACAGAGAAATTAAAGCAGAAGCAAACTCGGAGACGGTATCAATAATAAGCTCTTCTTCTCTGTCAGGAGACAAACCAGGCAATTCTTCCAAACACTTCTAGGAAAAGAAAACACAAACTAGCCTAACATTATGCGGTCTAATCTTCATTCAAAAATCAAATCCATCACAATTGCTAAGCAAGCCTGTCAACTAATCTCAATCAATCTCTAACCTCTAAAGCTAGATCAATATTCGATAAGAAGTTCACATCCCCACCTACCACTACAGTCTCACAGAAATCTGCAACTTCAAGGCAACTCTCTCTTTATCTCAAAGTATACCCTAGCTATGTGTTCTACAAACCAAACCATGTCAAAAGGTACCTCGAAACCGTAAAAAGACATTTACTTCAAATCTATTGGAAGCACGTAACCCTGAACCATCAACAAGCACCTTTCGCACATCTTTCTGACTACTACTATCTTACCAAAAGGTCTAGTCAGATGTGTCCCTAAGTCTAAAATCTCAACAAAGATAGTCTTTGGTCCTCTTGTTTTCAGGCCGACCCTTCAAGCATAACCTAACTCTTCAAAACCGTTCTTAGAGTATCTCGAAACTTCAAAATTCAGTTCTGATCACACACAAACAATCATGCTTGAACTTGTTCTATGACATCGGTCCTGACGACTCAAAACATCTCACTACCTAACAATCTGGAGTCCAAGCTCAAGACTTCCTTCTCGGCTCAACTATATCGGAAGCGACTTCGTCTCTCCTTCTTGCTAGAAGACAACTCAGACGCACACGGGCCCCATCATACAAATTGATTCCCACTCACGGATACTGACCGGCTGTCTTGTAATAAAACCATAGGCTGAATCCCAACGATCACCAACTAACATTTCTGAATTTCAGATTACTCACACGAGACTCTTACCTTGATCTCGCCTAAAGAACTAAGATACTCATACCCACCCCTAATACTCCACCGGGCATATTCAAACTTGCATACTTGCTGACAATATACAGAAGTACGGATATAGAATCAACCGGGGGGAACAAACTCAAAACTGTACCAAGGGTTTATCTACTATAACATCGATACCACTCTGAACCTCACTCATAGGTCTTCACCTCTTTTTACCAACTAATACCAGAATCGATCACATCGTCCCTCACCAACAAGAATCAACCCACAAACATACGGACTCAAACAAACAAATTGTACCTCAACACCGGTACAACCATACTTCTCTGACTATAGCGATGAACTCCCTCAACATCATCCACATTTTCAGAAACCACAACTTCCACTTACCGATTCACGGCCCACTCCTTGGCCTCAAACTTACTACAAGCAATAAATCAACAACAACAGAAAATTAACATACAACTGGGTTAGCAAAGGAAAAGGTCCAAGTGGCTCAAGTATGATTTCCCTCACTTAAAATCTCTTTTTCCGATGTAATAGAAGCAATGGGACTCTACTCAACATGCTTCAAACAACACACACGCACGATCAAACAAACATACACCAAGCATACTTGATAAACAAGCAAACATGCTTACATGGCAAGCAAACACCGTGCAATTTCAATACAAGAATTAAGCTTACCTCACTTACCTGCCCAAGGTCTCGGAAACCTTAGGCTCTGATACCAACAAATGTAACCCCTCGTCCCGGTCCGGACACTTGACCGGTCTGAGTGGGTCACACGGGGAAAACCGACGCGAAACCCGTTAAGGTCCCACCTCGGTTAGCAACCCTAGAAAATTTCTTTTAGTTATCTCGTCTAAATGCATTACCATATCCTATGTGAAACACGTCAGCGGAAACAAGAGCAAAACAAAAACGATCATCCAAACATCACTTGTAAAACAACCCATTTTCTGTAATTAAGCAGGCCGTATCGATACACCTGTCAAGGCTATCGATACGCCTTGACCAAAGTCAACACCCAAGGGTCAACACAGGAAGACCGTATCGATACAGCCCTTGAACGTATCGATACGCCCTTCCCAGTCAACATCTCGTGGTCAACGAGATAAACTCGTACCGATACGCTAACACACCGTACCGATACAGTAATAACTCACCAAAATCTCAGAATTCCAGTGAGCAAAAACTATATCGATACACCTTAGCGTATCGATACGCCCAGCCAAATCTGAGTCCTACAGGCAAGACCGTATCGATACGGCCCTTAGGCGTATCGATACGCCCTGCACTGTAAGTCTCCAATTTTCAGCAAAACAACCTAAAACTCGACTCTAGATGCGATTTACGACTCCTCTAGCCACAAACAACATACATTCAACATTTAACAATCATCATCTAAGCATACGAGGCAACCAACACTAACAAGCATCATTCATCCAAATATTCATGCTTTTACCAAAAAGGAGACATATAAAGCACATAAAGGCTCATGCCTTAGAACAAACATATAAGCATACAAGTCATGCATCACAAGCAAGATTTACAATTCAAATGAGGCATCCAAGAGCCACACCAAAACAACATACAACAAAGCATTTAAATCAACAACACCTATCCCATTGCTTAACTATTACGATCTACAATTTAAAGATCATACATTGAGCTAACCAAAAGCATCACTTGGAGACCTTTCCTTGCCCTTGCCACCCACAAGCTACTGATCTGCATTGTCGAACAAAAAGGAGCGTAAGCATAAAAGCTTAGTGAGGGTAAGCTATTAAAACAAACCTTCAACAATGCAGGGTCCAAGCACGAGCAACAAACAAGATAGAATGCATGTTCATACCTTTGATCCACGTAAGTCAATCTACACATGATGCATAAACATATATCCAATATTATGACATGCTCAACATATTTAAATCCACAACATATGTATTCACATATATTAAACCATGTTAGCAACACATCCCAATCACATTGGCTCACAAATAATCACATATTGACAACATAACCACAATCCGTATTGGCACCTAGCTATGACTCGAATACGCGGATAACCGTTGGAACTCACATCCAACAACACAACCATTACCTGACGGTGGGATTACACTCATCACCGTTTACGCGGAGGGGATTCCACTCATCCTCACGCCTCGTTTCACGCGGAGGGGATTTCACTCATCCTCACGCCCGTCGATGGGATTCCACTCATCACCGACTAATATATGTAAGAAGATTTCCGGGCGAACTCGTACTCCATCTTGATGACTACCATCATCAAGACCACGCGCGCATTTGACTCACGTGTGCACACTAAACATCCTAATGATCGATCATTTGTACTCAAACATACTAGTGCCAATACAACACATTTCATTAATCTTTCACAATATCATTTCATAACAACTTCCGTGCTTAGCACGTACTCACCATGACTTACCGTCATGCACAAACCACATTCTCATGCCTAGCATGTACTCACCATGATCCTCGGATCATACAATCACCTCATAATATCATTTCACATGTCAACACCACATGTATATCATTAACACAATATCACTTCATATTTCATGCATATGTATATCTCCATCATGTTTATCATCAACATGCATATAACAATGCATCACACATGCCTCAACATACATGTATACAACATATACATAACCAACACCATCACAATTTAACACGAGGCATAAACAACCATTAAAGAGTGCAACCAAAGTCTCTAATCAAAGCTTGGGATTAGGCTACCACTCTAATCTCAACTCTAGGTGGGTTTACCAAGCCCATCCTAGGTTCACATGCTTGAACCAAATACTCAAAACCATTTTAAAAAAATATATTTAACCACTCACCTCCACCTCCAAGCTTAACTACCAAGCAACCATGGTCATAAAATTTCCGGATTTGTTCTCAAGGCTTCACCAACACATAATCTCGCTTCTAATCACCTCAACACAAGCAAAACAACTTCAAATCAACTCAAACATCAATGTAGCTAACCCGGAATACTAATCAAACACCAAACTCAACATTTCAAGCCAAGAACAACCCCAAAATTACCAAACCCGAGCAGCCCTTATACCCAGCCCAAAACTTGTGATTTCAACACATTTAGCACATTCAAATGCTTCCAAAACAGCCCCCAACTATTACCCTAACATCAACCCTCAAATTCCAACACAAATCATACCCAAAATTCATCTAAAAACCCTCCTAAAAACCCACCAAAACCCAAATTCGGGAATATGTATAAAATCATGTAAAAATCATATATGTTGGACCATTTGATTCACAAATATCATATCTAGCATTATTAAATCAAAACTTTAAGTTAAACACAATAAAGCTACCATTTTTATTCAAATCTTCGAAAAACACACACTACAAGAAAATGCATTTGTAGTGACATTGAAAATAGTCACAAAAAGTGTTAAATTTAGTCACTAAAATTTACAGTGACTATTTTTCTAAGTCGTCACCTGTCGTCACTAATAACTCCGTCACTATTATATTAGTGACAACTTTCATGTATTTCGTCATAATAGTTATGTTTTTTATGACCACACTATTTGACACAAATGATTATTAATAGTGACTAAAATTTAGACACTATTGTTATTCTTACTAGTGACAAACATTTTATCACAAATACATATTTAAATAGTGTCAAAAATATGTCATCATTGTCAATAATTAAAAATTAATTATATTTTTAGTTGTAACCATTTTATTTAGGGTTTAAACTAATCACTAATTGTCCCTGAAATTTAATGGAGCTTTTGCATTTTAGTCCGCAAACTTTTAAGTTTTCATTAGATCACTGAAATTTAATTATAGATGATGTAGCATATTCAAATATCAATTTTTAGTAAATAAATGCAATGCATGGCTTCAAGAAGGATCGAACCTGGAACCTTTAGGGCGAGAGTGCAATACTTATCCACTAGGCTAGGCAAGAAATTTTATACTATTTTGAAAGAAAAATAATATTTAGGTTTAATTGTAATTGAAATTAATTTTATTTATTTTAAAAATATTTATTAATTATAACACATTATTATAATAATAATAATTTACCTAATTTTTCTATGGTTTCTTATACGAAGTATGTATGTTGAAGAAACCATTTAATTTTTTTTTTGTAGAAAAAACTAATCAAAATGGAATATCACTGTTAAAATTTTCAAAAAAAATCTATCATATATTATGCTAAAATCACATAGTAGTCTTTGTACTCTAATTTGGTCACTTTAAATTTCTATACTTTTTAAATTTTGAATTTTTTATCCTAGCATGAATGGTCGTATTTAAATATGTTAAGTAAAATTTTCTTTTTAGCTAATTTGTTATACATAAGTTGCTTATTTAATTTTTTTTCTTTAATTTGATCATTTTTAGTCCTTGTAATTTAGTCATATTTCCGGTGTCTCGTTAGGATTAGGATTAAAATTTTAAAATTTAAAAAATATAGGGACTAAAGTTGATCAAAAATAGATTGACTAAAACAACCATTTACACATAGTATAGACTATAGAAATATTTTACCTTTTGACAAACTAGTTTATGATAACTTTAATTTTTATAATTATAAAAATAAATTTATCATTGTGACAATGTCTAATTTGTCATTACTTTTATTTTTTTATTTGTGACAAAATTTATCACAACAAAAAGTGAAACTTTAAGTGACAAGTAATTTCATTGTAACAACAAATATCAAATAATAGTGATCACTTCACATATCGTCATTATCATGTGTCAAAGTTTTAGTGACAATGAACTTTGTGTCACAATTGTATACTTATAGTGAGGATTCATTTGTGAAAAATGCAATCGTCACAATTACTACTGTTACAGTGACCAAATAAAAATATGTCACAATTACTTATACTAATTGTGTCGCACAAAAAAATTGTCACAAAAAGTTAATATTTGTGACAAAATTATTCTCAGTCACTATCAATTTGTCACTAAAAACCTATATTCTTGTAGTGACAATTTCTAAAACATGGATGAAAATGAAATCTACTTGTACTTTTGAAGAGAGGAAGATGATGACAAGTCAAAAACGTAATTACCTTTCAAAACCGAGTTGAAATGGAGAAGCAATGTGATGGAATAGTGCACTACAATGGAGGGGAAGTTTGTCGTGGGTTTTTTGTTGAGAGAGGGAGAAGATGAGTGAAATTTTGGTATTTTAGTTGTTTTGTTTTATTTTTAAAATCAAAAGACACATTTACCCTTAATGAATAGGGAAAATATCAATAGTATAAAATCCATGGCTTTTGGGCTTGATTTAAAATAAGTCCAACATAACATCATCTGTTTTGAGAATACGGGGCCCAAAAGATTATTTTAATTATAAAACCGAAACCCGAACCATTATTTAAATATTATTTTCACCCGACCCCCAAACCCGAGTGTTACAAAAGGTGCTTAATCTATACTTTTTGTTTCAGTTTGGTATTTAACGTTTTTTTTATCATTTTAGTGCCTAACAATTTATTCCATAACTTAGATTGAGTTTTTCTCCGACAGACGTTAAAAATTTTCTGTTATCCAATAAAAACATGACATGCGACATATTCTGGTATTTTCTTTAATTTTTATTTTTTAAAAAATCAGAAAATCTTTAATTTTATATAAAAAATTCAAAATTTTTAATTTCTCTAAAACCCTAGATCCCTAAATTCATCCCCTCCCACCACCGACCACCCTTGCCTTCGTCGCCCCCCACGGCCGAAAACTCCATGATTTCGTCGTCGAAAATTGGCGAATAAACCGTCAATTGCTCCGTCAACGAACATCCAAAATAAAAATAAAAGACCGGTTGGGCTTCTAATAGACGGTTAGAGGGTGGGGGGATGTTGAAAGGTGAGGTACCCGACGCTTGGGTGGTGAACGGTGAACCGCCGACGTATGGAGGATGCCAAACGGTAATAGAGATGTGATTTGAGAGTTTGTTTGAAAGAAATTAAAACTTTGGGTTTTTTAAGAAGTATATAATTTTTAAGTAATTCAGAAATTAAATAAATATATAAAATAGGTCACGTGTCATATTATAATTGATTAACAAAATTTTTAACGGCCGTTGACAGAAAAACCTAATATAAATTACAAAATGAAACGTTAGGCACTAAAGTAATCCTAAAAACGTTAGTCATCAAACTGGAACATTTAGATTGGAATTTTTAACTATTAAGCCATAAAAAAATATATGTTATAAAATTTGAGTTACAATTTCTAGATAATTTTTTTGTTATTCTATTCAATAAAACTTCGATTGAAGGGTTGTCTTAACTTCTTTTCTATAACTTCCTTTATATTAGTTGAATAAGATTAGAAGTAGCTTCCTACATAACTATTGTTACTTTTTATATATAAAAATTCTTCGTATTTTTCGATGTTTTCCGATTTTTTTAGGTTTTTCAATTCATGGGCGTAGAGATGAAGTCATGATTTTTGTTAAGAAGATCAAAATAAATTTATAAATATTTTGGGACTAAATTGTAATCTTTTTCTTTATAATAGTGTGATGCCCTCCGATGATAAGGGTTATAAAATTTAATGCGGATGGCACTTCGCGTTGTAAACTGGGTCCGACTGATTGTGGAGATTTTATGTGATGCTTTTAGTAAGGTGTTGGCTTTGTTTCCAGGTCTGTTGGGGTGATAGAATCGAATGAAGTTGAGCGTCGGGCTGTGTGTTACGCGCTAGACATGGTGTTGCATTCTAAATGGTATTGTGCATTTTCGCTAGTAATTGAATCAAATTCATTCACGGTGGAGTGTCTGTGTAACCCCTAGACCCGCCTATGCGTTACAACGGATCCTAGGAAGTCACATTAGGGTCACAAGAGCGACCCACAGTAAAAATACACGTAAAAACATTTTTTGCTCAAAACATTTATTAAACTGTAAAACCAACTTCTGTTTAAAATAAAATTTCAAGAAGTCATTTAAACGCTTAACAGAAATTTCAGAAAGTGCTTTACATACTCTATCATAAAACAATACATGACATACATGCCCACTAACTATACAGTATCGTACTCCAGAGGCAACGCCGGGGGAACTCCGAACACTGATGTCAAACATTATATCATGCTATATACTTTTAACCTGTGATGGTAAAAACAATATGAGCTTGAAAAGGCTCAGTAATACAGAACTACCAAAAGATGCTATAAGCTCATGCAGATATATGGTAGGCATAATATTTTCATGATGTTCCAAGCAGTAACAGTCCTCTTTTCCTTTCCGTTATTTCAGGGTAACGTCGTACTTGAGAATAACGATACTTGTTCTTTATTCAATCATCGAGTAACAAACGAGAATTATACAAGCTGACAGATTACGAAGATGAAAACAACGAGTTTAAAATCTAGTGTGTTCCAATAGGTGCATATCAGATAGGCATAAATGCATACCAATCATATCATGAGAACACATAACAATTCAATGCAAATATTCAAGTACATACAAGGGTTTACTAGTAACTACCCTCCAACCTTACACCAATATGCAGTCCCCCATAACTGCATCTATAAGGACTTACCCTAGGCCCGATGGGCATAGGTGCCACCTAAGGGTTGCCTTAGGTCCATAAGGATTTACCCGTGCTAAAGCATCGGCAGATACCCAAGGGGAGACCTTGAGTCCATAAGGATTTACCAATTGGATCAAGGTTGCACCTGCAGAAACTTCATAACATAACCCAACAGTATATCTAGATAGTAATCGGTATGTAGATTCTAGACATGAGTAACAGAATACATGTGACAAACATATTCTATTCAGAGTATCAGAAACAGGAGTTCATGCTCTTTAGACACATATATGGGCATACCATTGAGCAGACGATATCATCATTCATCATGCAAGCAGAGTGTACCATCATAGGTTAAGTTAACAGATTATATTATTACTTACATCAGGTAGACATACAATATTATCGCAGATCAAGTAACCATATAGCACAATCATATACTAAGTATACAGATCAAGCGGACTTACAACGAGTAGGCAGAAAATGTTATCATATGTCCAGTTCATCATTTCATCAAACATATCATCGTTCATAATTAAATCATTAGATTGTTTACTAACATGTAATAGTCATATAACACATTCAACTGAGTGTAGCACACATAGAACACACTAGGTGGGACAAATCATTTCTTGGAGATACTTGACATTTACGGGAGGGGACACATTAAACTTTTGACAATTTGAACGGATTTCTGAAACGATGTCCCTATTAAAAGGGGGTTCATACTAACGGTTTAACCCATATATTCAGGATGTGATACATCAAGATTTTTGAGAGTTTAGACGCATCATGAGTGATTTAGTCATTTAAGCCTGCAAGGGCATTATCGTCATTTTATCACATATAGGCATTTTGGTAATTTATACCAACAAGGCATAAACAGTGGCCGAGAATTCTATTTGCTCATCAGGTTTCCAACCTGGCATTCAGAGATTTCTATGTCAAGATCTTTCACGATATCAAAATACATTCGTGGCTATTTTGATTGCTTTGGCCAACGAGGGCATTTTGGTCATTTAACTATCATATGCGATTTTGAAATTTTAGCCCAATAATGATAAAATGACGATTTACATTATTTAAGATTTCCAGAAGTTTATCGAGGCTCAAAAACCATTCAAACGTATCTCAACCTTGCAGTACTAACCAACCCTACTAATGTATTCGGCTGTATCATATATCTGAACGATTGCTTACATATTTCACCACAAGACTCGTCACGGAGTAGTCAAACTTATATTCTGTGCGGAAAAACTTTCATCCTTACATTAATAACAGGAGTGATCGACATACATGAGTCATGCTTCAACCCCTATGGGCATTTTAGTCATTTTTAGCTTTACTGGCATTTCCAGAATTTTATCAAAGTCAATTTATTTCCAGTCAATGGGGTATTTTCAGTCATTTTGAAGCTCGGGATATCCATCATTCATGTCAATTGAACCATTTATAGTATTTCAATCATTCAAGTACTCGTAGGTGTTTCAGCCATTCAAGAAATTTCGGCACCTCCAACCACTTCATTCATTTAAGAACTCAAAGGTTTATCCATTGTTCTGGTTAATTTGCAAACCTCGGTGTCTGAGGATACTTCAGCCCTTTTTGGTCAATACGATCATTTCGATTAGTTTAACCATCTCATTATTTCCAGTACTTTTAGTCATTTCAATCAATTTAGACTTTTGAGTCACTTGCTTAATTCAGGGGTATAAATAGATTCCCCTAAATCTATAGTCGGAGATTCATTCCAAATCCAAGGAGACCTAACACCTTACAATCTCGAAGGTTTAAATCTTGTTA
This sequence comes from Hibiscus trionum, assembly GCA_030270665.1. Lineage (NCBI taxonomy): Eukaryota > Viridiplantae > Streptophyta > Magnoliopsida > Malvales > Malvaceae > Hibiscus > Hibiscus trionum. The sequence continues at coordinate 8,823,813 of BSYR01000036.1, read as the reverse complement.
CCATAGCTTTCCAAGTAGTTCGAGGTTTTTAGATAAATCGGGTTGTTTTATCATATCTAGCGTAGATTTCTAGATCGCTTCCAATTCCAATGGTATTTTATTCATTCTCATACCTTGAGGGCATTTTCGTAATTTCATAACCAAATATTTTTCACATTTTATCATTTGACACTAATAGTCGGATTTGGAGATTAGCTGCCTTATTAATTACTTATTGAACTCCAAATCCTTCTGATTTATCAATCTTCTCATTCGAGCATTGTAAACTTATCTAGATTATCATACTCATTTCCATATTCGGTTTGACTTGAGCAGAAATTAACAATACCCATCATCATTTTTATGCATGCATTAACAAATACCAACATGTTCATAAAGCATACAAGAGGTAGTAATGTATTACCTTAACTCCGAGCTACACCGATCGATCTATGAATGACATTCGAACACCCTTGAACACGGATTTGACATCCCTCAACAATTCGTATTCCAGGAACTATTAGTACCTTCGAATACATCATTCTCAAGATCAGACCTCAATCACAAAGCTCTTAATCAATTAATTAAATACATAAGCACTCTCGGGTTCAAGGTAAGATTCGAAGGCTTTCGGGTCAGAATTTTGCGAAACGGGCTTCAAAAACGGACTCATGACATCGAAAAACATAAAAGATGGGTTTTCGAAAAAGTTGACTTTTTAGTCAAAGTCAACAATGACGTCAGTAGGTCAACGTTGGCGTTAGCTGGTCAACGGTCAACGGGGTCAAAGTCAATGCTGACGTCAGCATGTCAACGCTGACGTCAACAGGTCAACAGGCTGAGGTTAACTGTGCTGACTAGAGCTGAGTTGACTCAGTGGCTGACTCGGACTGAGTTGACTCGACAGACGGGTTGGGCGACGAGTTCGAGTCAGACACGAGTCGGGTACGGGTACGGGTTGGGTCAGACTCGAGTTGGACTCAAACCGGGTTGGACCGGTTCGGATCAGGTTGGACCGGCTCAGACCGGTTCGAATCCTTAGACCGCAATAAAATCGATCAACTTACCCTAAATGAACATGGTCGTCGGATGATCACCGGAGCGATCAACGGAGAAACCCTTGGTGACGAATCTGCCTGAAAAACGAAGATCCAAAATTTATAAAATCAACCAAACCAAAAATTTCATCTATTAAAGCCGAAAAACACGTCAAAACTTACCCCGAAAAACACAAGGCAGTCGGAAAACATCGCAGCTCCGACGAAGGCTTTAACGGAGTCGGATGAGCGATCAATTCACTGGGTTTTGGTCGCATCAACTTCGGGAGTCTACCAGAGGTATCGGCGGCACGAACGGGTAACTCAGGCCACCGGAAAATGCCGAAAACAGAGGTGATCGGTGAGTTACCACCCGAACTTGATCTAACTTTCTCGACGATCAACCGGAGATCTTCGCGAGTGGTCGATGGCATCAAATTCGCTGCTCGACGACGAGCATGCCGGTGGTGGCAGTGCACGCCACGAACCGGCTGTGGTCGAGATTGGCGCAAGGCAGAAGTGGGGTGGAAGGTGATGGGTCGCGAGGGATTATGGTTTTAAGATATGGTATTTCTTTTTTAGGGTGGCTAAATTCACACATCGGGGAAAAGATTCAGACTTTTATTATTTTCGATATAACAAAAGTGAATAATTTAAAAATAAGTTGAGGTAGATTGTAGCCATATACTACCTTAGCTTAAATGGTTAAGGTTTGCACTCTCTAACCTTAGGTTTGGGGTTCAAACCCTTGTGCAATCACCATTTTCTTCTCTTTTTTGTATTATTTTATTTTAAAAAAACGGGGTGTTACAGTCTGTTTGTGCATTTGTTTAGAAGCTGTTGTGGGTTGTTCTTTCAGAGTTTTTATTTATTTATTTTATGCTCTTTGATTTATGGTCATGGGATTAGTGTTTGGTCCATTTGTTTTATGATTTTTCCCATGTTCGTATATATTAACATGGGTATTATTTTTCTCCAATTTAAATTTGGGGATGTTTTTAATGGGGTCTATGTTAATATTGTTTGTATGTTTTCCTCATTCGAATAAAAATTATACTTGTTGATAAAAAAATTATTTATAACTACACAATTTTCAAATGGTTACTTGAAAAAGTTCAATTTTAATGGGGGCAAGGCCATCGTCTGATCCTCTCAATCTCGGTCACAGGTGAGTAGAGGCGAAATACAAGTTAAACTAGTGGTCACACCTAAATTTAACCCCTAAAAATATAAGATTTATTATTGGTCACGCCTAAATTTATAAAATTTTAAATAACCCTCTCAATTTCACTTACATAAGATAATTTGTACTTGTCACATGATATATTATAACTTGATACAAGAGTGTATAAATTTATCCAACTTATGAATTTGAACGCGCCTGCACGCGCTCTCCCACAAATACACAACCTCGATCGTCGATGGCTCGAACTTGGAGGTGGTTCGGTCTCACCCCCGCCAGTCGATTGCAGCGAGCCGGTGGACGCTCTGTCTTCCCCGGAGTTTGCACATCGGTGCCGGGATCGTAAAGACGCGCTCCGGTTTGGTGGTTCCCGTCGTACCTTCGTGGTTGAGTCTTTCTGGGACGGCGGGGGCGATTCTGGCCGGGTTTTCGCCGGCCTTAGGTTACCGAGGGTTCATATGAGCAGCCAACCCCTCCGCCGTTCGCGGTGTGCTCCCAGGGGCCCTGAATCTGGTGCGGGGAAGGTGGGTACAACAAAGGTCGGAAAGCTTAAGCTTCGCGCCGCGACTGCCGGAATACCCAAGGCTGAACCTGGCGTGGGGAAGATGGAAACGGAAATGGTCGGAAAGTTTATGCTTTGCGCCATGGTTGCCGGAATGTCCAAGGTTGATGGCCCCTTTTTCGACAGGAGAGTATGGAAGATCGGGTGGCTTGACTGCTCACCGGACGGCTCGATTGGCGATGTTAACGATGAAGCAGCGGTGCTTGGTTATTACGGCGGACGCCGGAGAGGTCTGATTTCTTTTGCCGGTGAGGATACAGAGTCAACGTTGGCTGCCTTTTTTGTTCGGCTTGGAAGGACGAGTATGGGGCGAAGGGCATTTTCGTCTGTTGCGATGGTGTCAGATGGCTTTACCCAGGCTGACATTTGTGTTGTCCGAGGTTCACAGCTGGTTTACAATGGATCTGATTGGAATTGGTCTCCCACCTTCCAAAAGGACACCGAAATTTTTGGATCTATTAACACCTGTCCACTGACATCTTCAGACCAAAAATTTTATCCAGGAATTTTCAGGGCTGGTATCCTTTTCAAAAAGGAACAAATCAATCTGCAACAATCTCGACCGTTGATAGAGATTCTGGTCTGCTCGTATATCTCTCGTTTTTTCGATATTGGTAATGCGATAGCGGATAACTCTGGGGAGAGTTATCCGCACCACGAATGAAGCTTTTGGTTCCCGCTATTAACTATTGGAAGGATCGGTTGGTAGCGGTTCTGTTAAGTTCTTCCACGAGATGGTCGGTTTTTGCTTATGTGGGTTTTTCTTGTAGGAGTGTTTTTGTCTTTTTCCGTGTTAGCGATAAACCTGGAACGAGAGGTGGTTCGGAAGTCTCTTGCCCTCTTTTCATATGGGATGCAGTGGGTGATGCATTGGAAGCCTGCCTCTGGATAGAGCTCTCAGGCGCGGCTATTGTATGTTTTCCCGGGAAGGGATCATGGGACTTCTCTTTTGGCCTGCTCCGTATTCGTTCAGGTTTTATCGTTTTGGGAACACAATCCACGGATGTGCCGTTGGAAGTGTCTTTCGGGGATGCCTCGGCCTTTGTTTTGTCATGTTTTCGCTTGTCTCTGTGTGGCCCTGCGTGGTCCTTAGGTCGTTTTTTATCTTTCTTGCCTCTAGGCTTTGTTGTTTGTTTTTCGGGTGGTTTATGCTGTCGTTGTGAGCTCGATGATCGGACTTGGTCTTATGGCGTCTGTAAGTGCTTTTGTTGCACGGTTTGTAGGTGTGTTGGTGTTTTCTCGGATGTTCTTTGCTTGTTTCGTAGCGCAGCATGGCATGGTTTGAGTTTCTGTTGTTTTATGCCTGCAGGCTACGTCGTTAGGACCACTTGGTCTCTCCCCTCTGTCCTTTTTACGCTTTAATGAAGGTAAGTTATTTTGATCAAAAAAAAAACTTGATACAATGCTTAAATTTATTCGCACATTAAACCAGCCCTGTGAAAATATACCATGTTTCACGACTTTCTCACGATAGTTAAAGTTAGCAAAGTTGAAATTTTTCATGTTCTTGAAACTCGTGGATGAAAACTCTATTTCGAACTTCCCATTACCTCCGTCGAAGAAGATAAACAAGTCGAAACTAAAAAATTAATAATTTATTAGAGGTGGACAAAAGATTTTATGTCAGAGGGTATAAATTTCTAAGAAGTAATTTAAATTTTTAAAGATATAGAATTATAAGTTTTTGAAATGTGTAAAAATGAAATCATCAATAAAAATTACAAATAAAATATATAAACTATAAAAAAAAATTAAATTTTTTTGTTTAACCACCAATTGGAAATTTTAAGTTTTTATATAATATAAATTTTAATTTTTTACAGCGTGATGGCCTTTCCAACACATCTCAATCCATCTAAAGACTTGCTTGCTCCTCTCTTCTTGACCAAGGTGTCAATTTTACTTACAAAGACTCCTTTCTTGTAGAGATTAGGATATGATCCGTATGAACCAGATCTTGAGCTCGTCTTATTAAACGGACCTATTGATAGATATTTGTTGAAAATTTTAATATTATTTTAACTTAATAAACAAACGTTATACAAACAATTTATAAACGGGTCTTTGATTATTCTGTTTATTTATACCCCTAACACCATTGAAGGGATGAGGGCGGCGTTGTGCCAGATTGTGTGTTCAACTTTATCTTAACAAACCTTTGCCTAAATTTATCTTTGTTGAAGGAGGAAACAACCTATTGTTTATGAATGTGGTTTTTGTTGTAGTTCTCTTAAACAATCATCACTAAATATTGTATATCCTCTTAAAAAAATACCCATTATATAATCTTTCAATCTATAATATATATATATATATATATATATATATATATATTATACAAGTACAAAAGAAAAAGAAAAAAATATATATATTTAGAAGTTATGAGATTTTATACAATCTCTATTAATCTAAACATTAATTAAGTTTGTGTCACTTGATTTGTAACGCCCTGGATTTAGGGGTCGGATGTTATTTGGGTAAATCAGGTTTGAGTCATGGGCTCGTTTTAAGATTTAATTAAGATTGGGTTAATTTAAAAAGGTTTTGTTTTCATTAATGGTAAACTTGTAATTTTTGAAATAAGGGGAAAAGATGAGTGTTAAGGGGGTCTTTTGAATTAGTTCTCCTCATCTTCTTCCTCTAGCTTTTCACGTCCAAAACCCCCCTTAACCCCTAAACATTATTCCATCAAGCTTCTTCATCTTTTCAAGAGCTCTCTTCAAGGTAATTGCATATTTGACTTCTCCTCCTTATTCCAAGCGTTTTCATGGTTTTAATTTTACTTAAATCCCATTGTTAAAGTTTTCAAGTTTTCAAGTTTTAAAGAAAAAAGGAAGAAGCTTTAAGGGTTTTTTTTTTGTTTAGCTCTTGATTTGATAAGTTTATTTATGTTTTAATCTAGTCCTTAGATGTATTATATCTCAATTTGGTTGGTTTTTTATTAAGAATCCCGAAATGGGTATTCATGGAAATTTGTAAAGGATCAAAACTTGTGTTTTGGTGTGGTTTTGTGTGAGGGAGTTGGGCTGGTGTTATAGTGATACTAGAAGGTTGGTTTGAAGGTGTTTTGGGTGTTGGAATCAAATGTTTTCTGCTGGGTTGTTGGGGAGTACGAAAATAGGAATTTTCGGTATTGACTTTGGGTTGAAATTGTGAGAATTTGACTTGTAGTTGTAGTTTGGGGTTGTGACAGTGTTTTGTGATGTTTTGGCTGAGCAATGTATTGTTTTTGGTTGGTTAAAATCAAGGGAAACCATTGGAGAGGCTTCATACACTAATCCGAGGAATTTGGAGACTTGAGATCGGTGTTTCGGCTTCCGGTTGAGTTTCATCGGTGAGTGAAAATGTTTTGAACTTGTTTTGCTTTCGAAATGAGTTATTGGGGGTTTGGGTGGAGCCTTGTGGGCTAACCTAAACCCAAGTGTAAGTTTACTAATCCTACCTTGATGGTTAAGTGATGATGTATGATTAATTGTTGTGATATCATATGCATTGTGGATTGCTTTTACATCCGTTGTTGTGGTGTAGTCGTTGTTGGTGTCGAGCCTCACATGATGGTTGTCATAACTACGGTGATGTGTAGTCCCACCGGTAGTGACTAGTAGAAGAGTACGTTGATGTGTAGTCCCATCGAAAAACTACTAGTCGAAACGGTGATGTGTAGTCCCACCTTGATTTGGGTTGTGCTTGTGCAAACCTTGTAATTGTGTTGTTGTGCCTCATTTCGTGCATATAAATGGTTTACTTATCTTTTGAGAAATGTGTTTTGAAAACTGCATTGTTGATGAGTTTATAGAGCTTCGCTCACTAAGTTATCAAGCTTGGGCTCTCCTTTTTCCAACATGCAGATTGTTAGAGTTCGAAAGGCAAGTGGGCAAGGGAGGAGCTTTTTGGAATTCTCTAGTAGCTCAAGTATGATTTAAGTATTTGTAATAATGCCTAGACAATGAGGGTGTAGACTTGTATGTAGTTGGAGTTCAAACTTCTTAGTTTGGTTTGTTGGTGTTCAGGCATGTTTGGTTTGATGATACTATGAGTTTTTGTATGAGCGTTGATACACTCATATATGCTTGGTTTTAATGTCGATGCCTTGGATGTGGAATTGTAACACATGTTTGTGATGTTGCTTAAATGCTTTGTGTTTTGAAGACCTATAGCCATGTTTCATGAACGCTTATATGTTTGTTTTAAAAGCATGTGAAACCTTGTTATGAAATGTTCATGTGTGTGTTTATTGCCTATGAAGGATGTGGTGTAGTTATGTATGCTTTCATGTAAGTTCCTACCTAATTGCCTATCTTGTGTTGGATGTCATGTTTGTTCGGTTATGTTGAATCGCATGATATGTTTTGGTTGCTAAATGATGTATGAGAGTTGGTGTGTTGCTAGACGAGTCGTAAAATGCATCTAGAGTTGAGTCTTGGTTCGTTTTGCAGCTAAATTGAGTCTTGCAGTGCAGGGCGTATCGGTACGCCCAAGGGCCGTATCGATATGGTCCTACACTTAGAGGCTCAGTTTAAGCCTAGCGTACTGGTACACCGGGGTGTATCGATACGCCAAAAGCTCTTTGGAAATCTGAGAAATTGGCGAGATTTTGGCGTATCGATACGGTTTTTATCGTTTGACCGTGAGAATTTGACCGTTGAGGGCGTACTGGTACGGTCAACCAGTGTACCGATACGGTCCCCCTAGGTTGACTTTGGGTAGCTGACCAAGTCAAGGCGTATCGATACGGTCTCCTAGCGTATCAATATGGCCTGTTGTAAAGACTAAAATGGGTTGTTGAATTGCTTGTTTTGATTGCTCGTATCGTTTCGTTGTCTTTCCGCTGTCGTGTCTCACATAGGAAGTATTAAAGCCTTTAGACAAGATAATGTTTAAAAGAAATTTTCTAGGGTTGCTAACAGAATGGGAGCCTTAACGGGTTTCACTTCGGTTTTCTCCGTGTAGCCTACTCGGACTGGTCAGTCGTCCAGACCGAGACGAGGGGTTACATGATTACTAATTTAGTTGATAAAATATTGAAACCATACTTTTATATACTATTTAAATAAAAATAATTAAATATTACTATTTAAGAAACTACGAGTATGAGACGTGATGTGATGGTAGTTTATTTCATCCTTCAATCATTAGGTTAAAGGTTTAATCCTTAATTATATGAATGGAGTACATATATTTCAGAACCAGTTTATTTTAGTGATAAATGATATTATGGAATTTACAATTTTATTTTATAACAAGATCACTTGTATTAAATGAAATTGAATTATGATAAATTTTGAAAAAAAAAATCTTAAAATGGAACTTGAATAAGGTACTTGAGCTATACAAATCCCCTTTTGAAGTTCCTTACAAACTTTGAAATCGATTCGGTTTGATTAATTTTAAAAATATTTGAACCGTCATGATAATTTGATTCGATTTTATGTTATTCTATATTAATATTGGGTTTTAACTTATTTGCATTTTATTTTGATAAATGACATTCTTTTATATTTTGGACATTATTTGATTAAGCATCGACTTTTTCATAGAACGTTTATAAAAATATTTTTTTTCAAGTGATTAAAACAATCGATGCTTTTTGTATTCTAATATTTTAATGTTTTTACTATTTTAAATATAAAATACTTATTTTACATTATAAGAAAATTAATTATAAACTAAATAAAAATAAAATTTGATTTGATTTAACTCGAATAATTATAATATTTAAACTTATGATGAGTTATAAACCGTTCAAATACTATAATTGAAGTTGATTTTTGATTCTTCTATTTTTTTTCTTAACCCTAGGTCCCTAACTAGTGGGTGTTTGACCTAAATATACGTGTATATATATATAAGTAATTACATTTTAAGATTAATTTCTGAAATGACATTTTTTCTGATACTTAAGTGACAATTTAGCTAACAAACTTAATTTTTATTTAATAAAATAAAAGTATGATTTCCCAAACGCGTTTTGCATGAAAATTATTAAAAGAAAAAACCGAAACAATAAATACATAATTTGTTTGCAATCTTAATGTATCACGTTTTTATTGCAAAATTTATGGCCGTAACGTACGCTATTTGCTAATTTTCAATTGCTTCTCATTTGTATCATGTGTGCATATTTTCGTTATAAAATATACAATATTAATAAGAACTGGTACATACATCGATAATTCACTACAAATTTTATTTATTTACATATTTTAAATTATCCAATTTTCAAATTTTTTATAGGCATGTATGTATTGTTTTTTGTTTTTTATTCAAAGATTTTTTTTTTCAAATTTCATGACAAATGTGATGGGTCAATTGTCTCGTCTCTTTGTTAAATAAAAATTTAACTTTTACAAAATTTAAATTTTCACATAAGACAAAGACGTATTCTATAAATCGTATTTTTCAAAACATTGAACACACATTATACATGGATTCATATTGAATATATTGAAGGTGGAAATTTTTAATTTTTACAAGTGCTTTAGTTTTATGGTTTAGGGATTTAGTTTAGGGTGTAGGGGTTTAGAATTTATAGATAATGGTTATATTTTAAGGGTTAGGGTTAGGATTTAGGGTCTATAGGTTAGGATTTATGTTTTAAGATAATATGATGAGAATTTAGATTTTAACCTATAAACTTTAAATTCTAACCCTAAACCTTAAATTTTATACACAATCACTAAATTCTAAACTACTAACCCTAAACACTAAAATTTAAACCCTAAACTAAGTCCCTAAACCCTAAAACTAAGACGCTTGTAAAAATTAAAAGTTTCTACCGTCGGTGTATCAAATAATTATCCTTTATGCATATGTTTGCACATAATAATAGGCTTAAACCAAAAACAGGTCCCCAAAGTGTGATTTTTTGAACTTTAGGTGCCTAAAGTATTATTTTGTAAAAATAGGTGCCCAAAATTTTAAAGTTATAATTTTAGGTGCCTACCGTTAATGGGCGTTAAAAAATCTTTAACCAATCAATGCTTGATATGTGGTATATTTATTTTTTTTTCAAAATTTTAAATTAAAAATAAAAAACTTTCTGTTTTTTCATAAAATATCAAAAGTTTACAATTTTTACAAAACAACCCCTAAATCCTTAAAATTACTCAAACCCAAAACCCCAAATCACCGCTGCCGATCTCAGCCCCTTAGCACACCTCTTTGGTCGCCAGACCAAAGCAGTCATTTCCCATAACACGATGTCGCCGAAAATGGCGAACGACATGCAGCTGAACGTCGAACGCGAAATTGACGTTCGGGTCGCACGCCGTTCGCCGTTTTCGATAACGCCGTGTTGGGGGAAATGACCGCCTTGGTCCGAAGACCAAAGGGGTGTGCTCAGGGGCGGTGACCAGCGGCAAAAGCAATGACGATTTGGGGTTTAGGTTTGGGTAATTTTAAGGATTTAGGGGTTGTTTTGTGAAAGTTTCAAATTTTCAGGATTTTATGATAAACTAAATTTTTTGGGTGTTTTTGTTTAAAAATCAAAAAAAAAAATTAAATTAGTGTCACGTGTCAAGCATTGATTGGTTAAAGATTTTTTAACACTTATTAACGATAGACGCCTAAAATTATAACTTTTGAAACTTCATGCACTTATTTTTAGTTTAAGCCCATAATATTATTTTAAGAATTAATTTCGGAAGATGTTTTTGTAAATAATTAAGAAAGTACATTGGAGTAAAATGCCCTGACTAGGTTGTTGTTTTTACCTTTAAAACAACACTCCCCTGGGAGTAATTCTAAAATGAGGCGCCTCATTTAAAAATGTATAATTAAAATTCTTATAAATTTTTTATATATTTTTTAAAAATTTTAACTTTTTATAAGAAATTTAGTATATAAAAAAATTAATATTAAATTTCTTATTATTTTTATAAAATTTTTGATTGCGCCTCATTTTAACCTTATTTTAAATTGCTTCGCCCTAAAATTTGCCCTCCTATGGGTCGTACCAATTTTTGACCTTAATATTGCCGGTAGGGGCGTATTACGCACCCATCGAATCGAGAAATTATATCATAGGCCCGGCTCGCCACGTCATCCATGGTCCCAACCAATAAAAAGCATCCATTTCATTAATTTTTTCCATACCATTTTTTACCGAGTGAATCTACAATTGGTAAAAGTGTTTTTTAATTTAATTTACAGTAAATTTGAGTGAAGATTTACTCGGTAAAAGAATGACATGGAAAAAATTAATGAAATGGATGCTTTTTATTGGTTGGGACCATGGATGACGTGGCGAGCCGGGCCTATGATATAATTTCTCCATTGAATCAAACCACATATAGAAGTTCTCCGTATCACATCTCTTCACAACCTCGCGTGCAAGCCACTGCAAGACTTATCCAGAGATCGTGCGCTTCACGAATCCTCACAAGCGCGTAAATATTATCCAAACGGATAATATCTGAAGAAACCGTTCAACAGTAACTATAGTAGGACAGCAAATTACCTTCTACTCACTAAACGTAAGCCGTAACATATCTTTATTCTTTCCACAATTTTATCTAAAATTTTAACCTTTTTTACCATTTTTTGTTAATATGTTGTTTTTTTCACCTAATTTATATTTCCCCCTCTCTTGGCGTTCCATTTCCCCTTACGTCGCTAAACGCAACCAAAACAAAAACAGCACCATTTTGTTCTCTGCCTCTCTTTCACCGATCGTCCATGGCTCACTCCTCTGCCTCCGATTCCCGCCGCCACCTCACCGTCAGCCCTCCCCTTCCGATCCCCAAAGGTAGTTTACCTCGCCGATTTTGTCTCCCCTTCTAGCGTTAAGGATTAACGGCTTCTTTCATTCGTCTTTTTGTAAAACCCTAACTCTTGCCATTTCCAGCTTTGCTCATTTCGTTTTGAAATTTGATAGCCTTATTGTGATTCAGTGTTTTTACGAGGTTGCTGTTTTTATTTTATTTGTTTGCTTCGAAGTTAGGGTTTTTTGGTTTGTCATCTAGAAAAGGAAGCTTCCCCCTTTCAGGTTTTATTTCTATGTGCTTATAGCGCGGCCCACTTTAATCTCGGACTTACTGTGCTTGATATGTGTGTGTGTGTTTCAATTTGAAAGTGCGATGTGATATGGACGTACTGAAGTTGTTCGATTTTTTTGTCTGATCAATTCAACTCGAAGCTAGTATTGGACATACTTCTTCAATTTCATTTCTTACACATATTTTCGTTCAGTGATCTATTCAAATGCTAGGATTTATGTGATTAATCATATATAAAATGGTTTAGTTATTTCCATTTATAGATGGCACATTCGCTTTGTATTGACAATTGATTGTGTAATTTTTTTTATTGTTAGCTGCTTCATGAATAGGTTTCACTGAGAAATTTATTCACTTTATTATTAGTTTGAAATGCTTCATTTGAAACTCGAATGAGTCTTCCTAGTCATAATGTATGTGCTTTTCCTTTGTGTTTGAGTGGGTTTTTCTTATTCAATGATAAATCAATGTGGCAGTTTCAAGAGGCAAATTTGATCATTTCTCAGAATTTTTTTTCTTTCCCTCCAACGAATTCAGGGCTTGAATCATTTCTAGTGTACCTATTGTGAACCATCATTGTACCAGACTAAGCATTTTGATTTTAAATACTTTCTTGAATATATGGCTGACTCTTATTGATGGTTCTGTTTGTTTAATGTAGATGTTCAAGGATCTGACAATCCTGTTCCACTTTCACCACAATGGCTTCTTTCAAAGCCAGGGGAGAGTAAGCTTGGAATAGGAACTGTGGTATGCTACTATTGTTGTTGTGTTACCTATATGATTATGTTTTTGACTCTTGGTGTCCCTTTTCATTTATATGTGGGTTTCATGTTGTGTAAATGCTTTCTCCATCATGCTATCATCATACAGTTTTCATCTAAAGAGTCAGTTAATCTCCTGTTTAATATTCTTGCCATCTCAGACCATTTCCCCCTTGATTTACAACCTTCTGTACAGGAAACTCATCCTGCCTCATATCCAGCTCATAGAGGTCGCCCCGAAGTCATGAAGCCATTGGGAAATGGCGAGGGGATGCATGATACCCCAAAGAAGGATGTTTTTAGGCCATCCTTGCTTGATATGGAAACTGGTCGGCGAGACCGCTGGCGTGATGAAGAACGAGACACCCATTCGTCTGTGCGAAAAGATCACTGGAGGGATGGTGATAAAGAGCTTAGTGATACCCGCAGAATGGATCGGTGGGCTGATAACTTGCCTTCAAAACAATTTGGAGAAGCACGCCGTGCACCCACCGAGCGGTGGAATGATTCAGGTAACAGGGACTCAAATTATGATCAAAAGCGTGAGAGCAAATGGAACACACGCTGGGGGCCTGATGATAAAAACAACGAAAGGTCGCGAGATAAGTGGGCTGACTCTGGAAGAGATGGTGACATGCCTGTTGACAAAGGGTTGTATCATCTTTCTAGTCAGGGAAAGGATGTGAGGGAGGGTGATCACTATCGGCCATGGAGATCCACCTCTTCTCAAAGTCGAGGAAGGGGAGAGACTCCTCATCACCAGACACTAACTCCAGGCAAGCAGGCTCCCACGTTTTCTTATGGCCGGGGACGTGGAGAAAGTCCCCACCCTTCAACTTATTCTGGTGGCCATGGAAGGGGAAGTTCTGGTGGAAACTTGGGGGCTAATATTACTTCCCATCATCAAACTCTAGGAATCATATCTGACAAGCATGATATTGACCATGGGCAGCCATCCCCTTTAAGATATGGTAGGAAAAAATTGCTCGACTTATATATGAGGACTGACATGAGAGGTTACCAAAAACTCGTTGAAGAGCTTGTATCGGTGCCTTCACTTTCACAGAATGAACCATTGGAACCTCTAGCTCTTTGTGCTCCTGGTCCTGATGAAATGGTAAATTTTTAATTTTTAATTTTTATGTATATGATGGTAAACATTTGTTTAGAGTTCACTGTTGATTTTATTGCTTCTTTGATAGCTTGTTCTAAAGGGAATTGACAAAGGGGACATAACAAGTAGTGGTGCTCCACAGATGCCTAAAGATGGGCCTGTCGGCAGGAACTCTACAGAGTTTACTCATTCAAGACGAAACAAGATTGGTATTAAAAATATTCAAGATATATTCTACTGGAAGTTTGTGTATATTTTATCAGTGTCTAACTTCTGCTGGAATATGTGTATACAGGCAGTAGAGAAGATTTAACAACTGCTGTTGATGATTCTAAAGAGGAAAGTTCTGACATTCCAAACAGCAGTTATTCACAGCTTGAAAAGCACAAGGGATACCCAGATACTAAATTCAAATCTGAAGGTATAATTACATAAATCGTTTAGCTTGTATTTGGTAGTACCTCTGGCAACCATCTTGCAATTATTTCATTGGATGTGTAAGGTATTCTCAGTTGAGAACTTTGGAACATATGAGAGATTCTTTCATGGATACTTGTATTAAAAAATTGCTGCTACATGGGTTGGAACAAAAAAGAGGAATCAGGTATCTAACTTGAATCTGTTTGTCTTTGGGTTAAGGGCTAGTTGAGTTTTGGTATGAGCTAGGACTTAGGAGATAATTACTCTCTGTGGACTACATTTGTGTGTCCAATGGATTGGTTGTTTAGTTTTTTGTAATCAGGATTTTGTCCTCACTGAATTCCAGCTTTTCTGTAGTTTGAAATTCATCTCACTGCATTGTGTTCTGTAGATACAATACAGTACTCTCCTTTCTTGAATTGCATTTACTTTGCTATGAGAAATGATCTCTGATCATTTATATTATTGCAGCTGTGGAGAATAGGGGGTTTTACAGAAGGGTTGAAGAGGTGCCCACAGATAGGGAATCAAGTATACAAGTGACAAACTCTGTTAATCCTGGCACCATGTGGAGAGCCTCTTCGTTTGGGGAACAATCACCTGCTGTCAAACAGGACTGGAAGGAGATCCCAAATGATGTCAGGTCAAGAACCCCCGACATGAGCTGGTCGCAACAACGTAAAGATGTGATTAACCAACGAGAAAGTAACGTGATGAATTCATCCTTTTCTAGAGATGAAGCACATTGGCATTCTAGTGAGGATCCTATCCTTAGGAGGCAACCATCTGGAGTTTTGGATAGGGAACCTGAGCCTAGGAAGCTGCCTGCTCCGGAGGACCTAATCCTTCATTACAAAGATCCTCAAGGTGAAATTCAAGGCCCTTTTTCAGGGATTGATATCATAGGCTGGTTTGAGGCAGGGTATTTTGGGATAGATTTGGAAGTTCGGCTAGCAAGTGCACCGAAGGACTTGCCATTTTCCTTGCTTGGTGATGTAATGCCCCACTTACGAGCTAAAGCACGGCCACCACCTGGATTTGGTGTGCCAAAACCTGATGAACTATCAGATTTTTCAAGCAGACCAAATTTTAGTAGCCTTGGGAAAGTTCATACCGGTACAAGTGATAGTGATGTAATTAGAAATGAGCAAAGGCCTGCAACAGAAGCTGAAAATAGGTTTTTGGAGTCACTCATGTCTGGTGGCATGAACAATCCATCCCAAGGTTGGGTTTTTACATGCAGATACATTCTTTTTATTTTTTATAGTATATATTTTTTGTTTGCTGAACTCTGAAGGTAGAGTATTCTAGGGTTCTAATTCATAAAGTTCTTTGCGGATTAATCAAATTTTCTAATGGTGTTTTCAAACTGCCTATCTAATGTCTTGTATGGTTTTGCTTTAGGTCTACAAGGATATCTTCCAAATAATCCTAGCAGCATTCCGGCTTCTGGAATAGAAAATGGGAATGATCTCTATCTCTTGGGCAAGAGAATGGCTCTTGAACGGCAGAGGTCGTTACCCAAGCCCTACCCTTATTGGCCGGGGAGTGATGCTGCATCTTTGGTTTCGAAGCCAGATATCATCTCTGAGTCGCCTGCAGCTCAAGCAAAACTCCTCACATCATTGACTGACAACAGTCTTCAGCCACCTCATCAACAAGCTGCTGATTTGATGTCCATCCTCCAAGGATTACCTGACCGGTCTGCTCCTGCTGTAAATAGTGTTGGGGGTTGGTCAAATTTTCCTGCACAAGGTGCATCGGATCCTCTTCAAGACAAGAGTGAGTTACATCAGGCTCAAAATTTTCCTACCCAAGCTCCCTTTGGGATCCAGCAACAGAGGCTGCAAACACCTACCCCACCTTCCTTGACTAGTTTGCTTGGTCAACCTATGGATAATCCATCTGGCATTTTAAAACCTGAAAACGTTATGTCCTCAACTTTATCTCAAGACTCCCAACTGCTAAATATGTTGCAGCAGCAGTATTTAATGCTGCAGCTACAACCCCAGACGCCAGTACAACAAACACAACTGATGTTGCTGCTTGAAAAGATCATGTTGCTTAAGCAGCAACAGAGACTGGAAGAACAGCAAAAGTTGCTACGGCAACAACAGTTGCTCTCACAGGTTTTTCAAGAACATCAATCCCAGCAGCGTTTTGGTGAACCCTCTTATGGACACCTTCATACTACAATACCACCAGGGAATTCATCCATGGATCCCAGTCGACGTCAGCCATCATCTCAAGATATTCTTCAGATTGGTTCCCAGATCCCAGGCACCCAAGATGAACATGCCTTTAACTCAATGCATCCGTCACCACAAGTTTCCAGGGATACAAGTTATGCTGTTAGTTCTGGATCCCCGCCAGTGCTTCTACCACATGAGATGGTCAGTAGTATCAATTTTGAGAAGAGCATGGGGACTAATGCACCAGAACTGGTAAATGACATCCAACAGTCTTTGCCAGTGACAACAATTGTTGAAAACTCGCCCTCATTGGAAGTGAACTTATCCTCCCATGAGGTTTCTCTTGTGCAGGAGCCTCTCCCTGCTTCCGACTGCCATGCTCTTACCGTGGAGCAGCCACAGCACCCTGCTCAGAAGATCGATGGAATTGTACGAGCTGTACCCCTTGTGAATGATGCAAGTTGTGGAACCTTGGAGCACCATGATACTGCTACTGCTACTGCTAGATCCTGTAAAACTGATACACCTAATGAGGATGTTCAACCTACTGCTGCTATCGATGAACTGCAAGTTCAAAGAGAGAAAAGCAGTGATCAGCCTTCTGTGGTGAGAGAAACTAAGAATGTTGAAGCTCGTGAGGTAAGAAAAACTTCTGAAAAGAAGTCTAGAAAGCAAAAATCTAGTAAATCACAAGCTTCTGACATTGCAAAGGAACATGCAAAGGCTTCCTCTTCAGTGCAAATGAAACCATCTGAAATTGAAGTGCCAGTTGGTGACACTAAAACTGCTGGACATAACATTGATGTTATGTCTCCTGGGAAGAAAGAACAGACCAAATCCAGTATTGCCCCCATTGATTCTCACTATGCTGTAAGCTCTTCATCTTCTAACATTGTTATGGTTGATGATGAAACCAAAGAACACAAAGGTGAGTCCCAACTTTCTGGTTCTTTCCCAGTACAGAACCCAAGTGCACAGCCTTCAGTACGTGCTTGGAAACCTGCTCCTGGTTTCAAGCCAAAGTCATTGTTGGAAATCCAACTGGAAGAACAGAGGAAAGCTCAAACGGAGATGGCTGTATCAGAGGTTATTTCTTCTGTGAATTCTTTGAATTTGTCAACTCCGTGGTCTGGGGTTGTGTCTAGTTTAGAACCCAAAGTTTCTAGAGAAACTCAAAGAGATGCAGATTTAGCTGATTCAGCTATTGTGAAACCTGAAAGTTCTTTAAATCCGATGAGTAAAAAGAGCCCAAAGAGCCCATTACATGACCTGCTGGCAGAAGAAGTTATGTCAAAATCCAGGGAAAGAGATGATGTTCCTGGCACTATTTTTACATCCTCTGCCAATGTTACCACTACAAATGTGGAACCTATTGATGATGACAATTTTATTGAGGCTAAAGAAACTAAAAAGAGTCGTAAAAAGTCCAAAGCAAAGGGCACGGCAGCAAAAGTTTCGGTTCCTCTTAGTACTGCTGATGTGCATCTTTTTAGTGCTAGTACTGTTGAGAAAGGCAAAGGTTCTCGTCCTGCACAGCTGGAGAAGGAAGTGTTGCCTTCAATTCCTTCAGGTCCTTCTTTGGGAGATTTTGTTCCTTGGAAAGAGGAGCAAGTAAACCCTTCCCTCACTCCAGCATGGTCTGCTGATTCTAAGAAAGTTCCTAAACCCACATCATTAAGGGACATACAAAAGGAGCAGAAGAGGAATTTTTCTGCCCAGCTCACGAGTCCAATAACAACTCATAAATCCCAACCAAATCAGTCAACCCCTGTTGTTGTTTCATCATGGTCCATCACTGCATCTCCTCCGTCAAAGACTGCATCTCCGATCCAGATTAATTCTCATGCATCTCAGTCAAAACATAAAGGAGATGATGACCTATTCTGGGGTCCAATTGATCAGACAAAGCAAGAAACAAAGCAGTATGTTCTCTTCCCCTTCCCACCCCTCTCCCTTTTTGCAGAAAAGAAAAAGAACACACATGCACACCCTCAAGCACTGTTTTTCTTTTCTGTTGTGAAGTATTTTTCTGCCTCGCCGTATGAAGGAGTTGGGGAAGTTTGGGTCTTGTTATTTCAACTGGCATTCTAGCCTGCTCTAGAACACCTTGTTTTCCGGTGCAGCTAAGTACTGCAGCTGGAGGGTGATGTCTTCTGGCAAAAGGAAAATTGAGATTTTGATTTGAACTTAACAATATTTATCTATCAAAAACCAGACTTTATATTAAATCATACCTCCATGCCAATAGAAATAAGCAAAAAAAGGTCATCTTGCTGACTCAATATTTAATAAGATTCATTAGTGATCACTAAATGGATGTGTGAACTCTTTTTTGGTGGGTAAACAGAAGCGATTTCCCAGTTTTAGCAAATGTCGGCAGCTGGGGAGCCAAAAGCACTCCTACTAAAGGAAATGCAAGTGGGTCATTAGGTCGACAGAAGTCGGTAGGTGGCAGGCCTACTGAGCGCACTCTATCATCCTCTCCTGCCTCTGTGCAGTCTTCCTTTAAAGGGAAAAGAGATATGTTGACCAAGCATTCTGGTTAGTCATTGTGATTATATGAATAATGGTCTTCGTATGAATTTTTGTTTTGGACTACCTCATAAAAATCAGACCTGACGATGCATTTAACTATCATGCAGAGGCCATGGATTTTAGAGATTGGTGCGAGAGCGAGTGTGTTAGGCTGATTGGGACAAAAGGTATGTTATTTTGCTACATGGTTTCAAAACTATGCCTATTTTAGGTTGAAGACAATGTCTGTATATCCTGTTTCTATCGGAAAGGCACCAATAACATATATTTGATTTGACCTTTTCTTTTCACTCCTTAGATGATGTCCTTTTAATCATTGATTGTCCCAACTCTCGGAAGCTATAGTTTTAGTTTTGCTTAGATATGAAGCTGTTTCATGTTCGTTTATTTTTTGCCTATTAATCTTGTCACTTCTCTTTTATTCTTTTGCTAGATACAAGTTTCTTGGAATTTTGTTTGAAGCAGTCTAGATCCGAGGCTGAGATATTTCTTGTAGAGAACCTTGGATCATTTGATCCGAATCATGAGTTCATTGAAAAATTCCTCAACTATAAGGAATTGCTACCGGCTGATGTGCTGGAGATTGCTTTTGAAAGGCGAAATGATGGGAAGTTGACAGAATTGGGAAGCAGGAATGTGAATTCCAGCAATACAAATGTTGCGGATTTTGACCAAGATGTTGGAGTTGGGCCAGATGGGTCTTCGAAGGCGGGAGGGAAGAAGAAGGGGAAGAAAGGAAAGAAGATAAGTTCGGCTGTCTTGGGATTCAACGTGGTCAGCAACCGGATCATGATGGGTGAGATTCAGACAGTAGAAGATTGATAAACCATGACTTGGGTTTTGAGAGATGTTGGGGATAGTTGTAAATACATTTGGCTTTACTGTTTGTAAATGTCCAGCTAGGGCCTAGGGGAGGGCTTCGTTTCTTTTATTTAATTAACCTTGTAGAGAAAGAGCAATTGAATCCGCTCAAACGTTTTTTGTTGTTGGAGTAATGTCAATTGCGGTAAAAGTGGTTTATTTATTTATGAGTTGCAACTTTGACCACAAATAAAGGGTTATATCATACATGTAATGTAAGTATTAGACTATTAGTGGTATTTGGCCTAGATTGTTCAAAAGTCAAATTGCCAATGTTCCTAAACTGAAACACTTACCCTAAGACATAATTTTTGAATTAGAAAGTGACTTCCTCCTATTACCACGTGTCATTACGGAAATTAACTTGTAGTAATTAAAATGATTTTTTAGGGTAAACTTAGGCCGGTAAACGAACACGAACGAGGGTATGTTCATATTCGTTCATTTAATTTTAACCCAATAAATGAACAAACACGAATAACTAAACGAACATAATTTTTTGTTCGTATTCGTTTGTTAAGGATTGTAGCTTGTTCGTGTTCGTTCGTTAAATTGATAAACGAACACAATCGAACGAACATAAAAGAACATATGTGGATAAATTTAAGCATACATAAACGAACGAACATGTATGAATAAATTTATTTTTTCTAATATATTGCTTTTGTTATGAAAAATAATAAATATAGATGGATATATGTGAATAAATTTAAACAAACATAAACCAACAAACATAGATGAATAGATTGTCGAACGTAAGTGAACGAACGAGCCATTTGTTCGTGTTCGTTCATTTAATTAAACGAACAGAAAATCTTGTTCATGTTCGTTCGTTTAATAAGTAAAGGAACTACCCGCTGAAATAGTTCACAAACGGTTTGTTGAACGTTTGGTTCGTTTACAAGTTACAACCCTAGATAAACTAGTCAAATGATCACTTAGTTATGGAGTTGGTGCCGATATAACTACTATATTTTTAATTTTGACAATTTTACAACTTAACTATTTAAGTGGTTTCAATCAAGCCACCAACAATTAGAACATAACAAAGAGACTGCCGTGGGTGTTAAACAAAACTAGTATAATTATACATTTGGTCTTCTTTATTTACATATAATATCAATTTGGTCCAAAATTAAATTTAGTTTATTAAATTTATTCTCTAGCCAAATAGTGACATGCATCACCATCTGATTTGATAAGAAAATATTAGTTAAGAAAACTAAAATTAAGAAAAGAACTCCTACAATCAGATGGTGACACATGTTACTATCTGAATAAAGGATAAATTAATTAAACCCAATTCAATTTAGGACCAAATTGATATTATATGTAAATAATGAAGACTAAATGTATAATTATGCCAATTTTGTTTAAAAGTCACGTCAGCCTTTCCGTTATGTTTTAACGGTTGGTGGCTTAATTAAAATTACTTAAATAATTAAGTGGTAAATTTTTTAAATTTAAAATATATTGATCATATCGACGTCAACCCTATAATTAAGTAATAATTTGAACAAATTATTTTTAAAAAATTTAAGTATATAAAATGAAAATTTTAAAAGTTTAATGATTGCTAACAAAGTTTACCGATTTTTTTTTAAAGAAGCGAATCGGCTTTTGTACGGTCCCGCGCCAAAAGGTCCAAAATTAACAAATTTAAGCGGTTCAAATTCGGTTTACACGTATCAAACCAAACCAAAACATTTAAAAAAAATACTTGGCGCCTTAATTCATTTTACCTCCAACTTTTCAAAATTTTACTAACTACATTACAATAGATCTGCAAATCTCTAATATTATCGGCATTTTTACACCATTCAAAACCAAATACACTCTCTTCTCCACCACCGTTCCAGAAAACTGAGGGCCGCCGACATGGATACCGACGAGGATCTAGTGTTAGTTTCGCCTTCCGACGAGACAACTTCTATTCAAGAAAGAAAGTTTAAACGATTGAAGAAGTTGAAATCGATCTCGGAGAGTCCATCCCTATTTGAAGACCAAGATTTCGCTACATCAGATGCCCAAGTTGTTGAAGAGCCGAAATCGGGTTCTGGGTCGGGATATGGGTCCGAGGGTTCTTTTGACGAGGATAACGAATTGAGTTCCGGCTTTGATGAGTTGGCCGTCGAGGGAAATGGGTCGGGTTCAGTTGCTAAACGGGCTCTGGATTTTGATTCTATGACCGAGGAAGTTGACGGATTTGGTGAAGGTAAGAGTCAAGAGAAAGGAATTAGGGATTTTGAACTGGAAGAGTCAGAAAAGAAACGGCCTAATTTCGAAGAAATAGAGAGTAAAAGAACGAAAAAGAAAAAGAGAGTGAAGGGTGTTGGCGATGGGGAGATGCCCTTCTTACCTGAAAGAAGAACAGCAAAGGTGCACACAAATATTTTTCTTGTTTTTAGACCACAAATTCACACTATGGCATAAAATTCTTTGTGAAATTAATTCTGATTGTTCTTTGTCTGCCTTACTGTTGCTTATTATTAATAATTTTACAGGAAAGAAGAGAACATCTTGCCCAACTTCGTGCTGAATCTCAGAGACTGCTCCGAGGTATTATGAACAATCATGGTTTATGTGAACTTAAGTTCGTAACTTCTTAAATGATTTGAATGGTAACTATTTAACTCTAGAATTATATATGATTTTTAGAAACTAGAGATGCTGCATTTAAACCAGCACCGATTGTTCAAAAGCCCATATCATCAATTCTAGAGAAGATTCGGCGAAGGAAGCTTGAGGTTGCAAAAAAGTGAGCATTTAACTTTTGTAGTTTGCCTATGTTGAGTAAGGCTTGGTATTTTTGAAGTTCCTATAAATGTGTACACGTTCTGCCAATTTATAGATGGTTATGATGAGAAGTTGAATTTTTCCAGGACATATTTTGATGTTGATGACCATGATGGTAATTCAAGCAAGGATATGGTGGGGACTGGATTTGAAGATGTCTCCGAGGAAGGAGGAGGCAATGACAGGGTGGTAATGGAAGTTGAAACTGAGGAGACAATTGTAAAGCATGGGATTTCAGATACCTTGTTTTCTGATGAAATAAAGAATGCTGAGAATGTTCCAAGTCATGAAAATCTTTCACCACAGGTAAGTAATTCCTATTGTATTTTAACAGTGAATCTGTTTAGTGGATGCTTGAAAACTTCATTGGTTTTACGATCTTGATGTTGGAAACATTTTTTGAATACATAGTACATTTCATTTACATGTGATTTATCAGTCCAACTTCATATCATATGAGTTTTTGAATCATGCTCAGGTAGACTTGTATGTGTTCTGATGGTAACACTTGTTACATTACAGGCTGCTAGAAAGGAACTTGAACCTGCATTTCGAGCTCCTGTAAATGATACTCAGGTTTCTTTTCTTCCTCACATTTTCTTGGTTGAAATACAACTTTTCGAATCTAATTGCTTGACTATTTGCCCATTCTAGGATCTATTTTCTGATTCTCAAACAAGTGATTCCAAAGATGAGCTTCCAGATGAGACCCCAAGCAGCCCTTTAGAAGAAGTTCTGGCACCATCCCTTCTTGCTATGAACTTAAAGCTGGACTCTGCTCCTGTAGATGACATGTGAGCCTTATAACTTTTCTATTAGTATTTGTTTTGAGAATGATGTCATTTATTTTGAGTGGCTTTATAAGCTTCCATCCTGTACTTGTGAGTAGGGATGTAATCATGATCGAACATTGGGAGGAGCCAAAGTACCTAACTTCAAAATTACAATTTGCAATGGCCTGTTAAGTATTTAAACTCAAATTTTGAGAGGGGGGGGGGGGGGTAAAGGGTTAATTTTCTAATATTTAGACTTTTAGGACCTAAATTGACATTGTACCAAAAGATTTGGGATGGGGGAATTCCCCCCCCCCCCCCCTCCCCCCTCCCCCAGCATGCTTTAGTTTTGTCCCTGCTTGTGAGAAATCAATCTATCATGGTTTAGCCAGTGGAGCATGGCTAGCAATTTTTTTAAAAGTTTGTTTTAGGCTTATCATGAGAACTAGCAGGAATTGGAACGGATTTATGATATGTGAAAGCAACTTATTTTGATTATTTTCATTATATATTGTAAAAATTAAATCAACCATTGCCCTTAATAAATTCTGTTTGATCTGATATGTACGTTTACCACTTTCTTATAGTTCCTCTGACTACGAGGACAATGTCAAGGAAAACATTGATCCACAACCACATGAGTCTGTTGATATGTCTCCAGCAACTAATGGAGACCCTGTTAAAGCATTTGTTGATGAAGAAGCTGAAGAAGAAGATGACAGTGACCATGACTTAGATCGCTTCCAAGATGATGACAATGAAGAGGATGAAGATGCTGAAGATATAGAAGAACTTAGGAATATGATAGCAACTGGATATGAAGAAAAGCAAAGCGATATTGATAGGCGAATGGAACTCCATCAGCAGCTGCTTGACCAACAGGATGCTGCTAAAACAGCACACCTATTGCGGAAATGGGGTCCAAAGCAGAGAGACACAGTCTTGCTTGATGATGAAGGATTTGAGGAGGACGAAGGTGATGGAGATGAAGATGAAGAGGATGAAGAAGATTCTTCTGAAAATGAAGAAGATTTAGGTCCAGTAAACATGCGCATGCATATAAAAAAGATAAAGGAAATGATACCACAAATGTTCACTGATAAAGATGACATGTACATATCGTCTGATGATGAGGAAGCAGAAAAAAAGTTTGCTGAACAATGCCTGTCCGAGAAAGCTGTGAGTTATTAGCAACTTTAGATTTCAGCGTGCATAACCTTTTTCTGGTCCATAAATATGCATCTTTTGTTCCTTCATTGCTTTGATCATGAGATAGGAACTGAATTAAGTAAAACATAACAGAATCAGAAGGCTGAGCTCTTGCCTCCAACAAAGGATGCAAGATCGAAAGAAATCTTTGGTTATATCAAGAAGGTCAACAACATGCCAGAAACCAGAAGAAGAGCCAAAACATCATGTAAGATCCATATCTACAATTTTTTTCTCAATGAAGAAATTTGCTTTTCCCCACCCTGGTTTTTCTGCGAGTAACATTACCATTGCTCTTGATTTTGGCAGCCTTTTCCAACATGCTGTTCATGGGGAAAAGGGGGAATGAGTCCTCAAAGGTAGGCTATTTTTCCATCTTAATGAAGTGGCATTGCATATCAATTCTAAAGGCGACTAAGTTCTACTTTGTCCTTGGTAAACACTGCAGTCATCTTTCATAGGTCGGGGGTCAAATTGTTCTATACCATCATCTACCAAGCAAGGATCAGGCATCTTACGTTCATTTATATTTGAACGTGAAGACAGTAATAGCAAAAGCACAACTTCAATGACTGAATGTTCTGAAGTGGTAGGCTTGCTTAATTTACAGCAAATTTGCTAGCTTTTGTGATCTTATTAGTTTACTTTTGAACATCCTTGTCTGTAGTTCTGCTGCCATTTCATTGCCTCAAATTAAACTGCTTCATTTCTGAAATCCCAATGCAGATTCAAACGGAGAATCGACCAAAGAAAAATGCTGGATCAGCCAAGTTTAGCAATTCGCAGATCAAATCAAGCGCTCAACCAAGAAAAGAAGAGATGGAAACAAGTTCAGGAGCTCAATTACTGGAAATATTGAGGCGGTCCTCTTCACTGCAAACAAGTGAGTCAAGTGGTAGTAAGAGGTGTATTGTTGGTCATGCCGAATCCATATTTTCTGCATTCAAGCTGGAAAAGAAATCAGTAGGAACTAAAAGGCCGAATGTATCTGTAAGGACTCTCTAGATTATTGAGCATTCAACATTTTATATCAAAATCAAATGCAAAGTCCAATGCCAACCCTTAGTTCTCCATTAAATAAACATGTTTGCCTTTCTTTGAAGGTTCAATACTTTTTTAGCCCTTGTATTATAGTTAAATTATATTCAAGGATTTTTTTTCATTAGTTTGATCATTGTTTCATCATTTAACCAATTGAGTTGTTTTAAGTAGGGGTGTGAAAAATTGACCCGACCTGGTAACTTGCCTGAAACTCGATCGAGTCAGAACCTGGTTTAACTCGAGAATTTAAAGACCGAACCCGACTTGCTCCCGAAACAAACCCGAACCCGAATTTGACCTGTAACTGTAGAAACCGAACCCGAACTGCACCCGACCGAAGTGAACCCGAACTCGAATTTGACATGTTACTGTAGTAACCGAACCCGACCTGCACCCGACCGAAACGAACTCGAACCCGAGACTAACCTGCCAGATAACCGATTTAACCCGACCTGTTTGGACCCGACCTGTTTTGAACCCGACCTGTTATTGACCTGAACTGTTATTGACCTGAACTGTTATTGACATGAACTGTTCTTGACCTGAACTGATATTAACCTGAACTAATACTATTATTTGATTTGCTGATAATGATAATTATCTGACATTTGAAGAAGTTATATTTAATGAATATAAAATAATGTCAAGTATTGATAAATTTTAAAATTAATAATAATGTCAAGTATTAATAAATTAACTAACTTAACTTCAATTAAAAGATAAATTAAATTAATAATAATATCTAAGTATTAATAAATTGTTTTTCTAATTAACTTAACTTTTATTTTAAAATAACTTCAAAGATAATGCTAAATTAACTTAACTTAAGATTAAAAATAAGTTTAATTAACTTGCATTCATTTTAAGTTAAATAATTAAACATTATTAAATCAAATTGTCTTTCTAATTAACTTAACTTTTATTTTAAAATAACTTCAAAGATAAATTATTATACTTAATTTACTTAAGTTGAATGAATAACCATTATTAAATTAAATTTTTATACTTAATTAAATTTAGTTAAATGAATAAAGATTATTAAACTAAATCTGTATACTTAATTAACATAAGATGACTAATTTTTTTTATTAACTTAACATACTTAAATGACTTAATAAAAACCTGAATAACTTAAATGACTTAATTAAGTTAATTTGTTTAAAACATTACAATTAACAGTGAATATATAAAAACTTACATAACTTTTACAAGAACTTAAATGACTTAATTAAGTTATGTCGTTTAAATCATTATAATAAGCCTAATGAACTTACAGAATAGCAATAATGTTTGAGTTTAACTTTGGATGGAATTAGGGATACTTCCAATTTTTTTTATAAGTATAAAAGATATACTTTGTTACCAGAAATATCATCATCGAGCTCTTAAGGACAACCAAGTTTAAATTATGGGCAACTTTGTAATCACTAATTTTGTCCCGATTTTAAACTTATCATTCTTTATGTTCATGGGCTTATATCGGGCTGCTATGTAATTAAAAAAAAAAACAAAAAAACAGAAAAGAAGAAAAAAAAAACAAAAAAAGAGAAAAAAAATAGGTATATATACTTGTCATAATATTATCATATTAAGTGCCGTTAGTATTAGTATCTAATATATTATTGTCCTATTTATATTATTATCTTTATTATTTTGTGTCACTATTATTATTGTGGTATTATTACATATATTATTATTATTAGTATTAACACCCGTTATTATTACCTAATTGTTACTATTACTCTCATTACTTTATTGATATTTTGACGTTTTATTATTATTAAAACACAAATAAATCAGCCCATAAGTAATAAATAATTGTTAAAAGCCCACTTTTATTTTACCAAGTCCACATACAAATCCAAAAAATTGATTACATACTCAGCCCAATAAGAGCCCAAATAATTCTAAAATATGATCAATGGACCAGGTCAGCCCTCAGCCAACAAAACCCTAATGCCCATGTTTTCAGCTGCAGCCGCCACTCTTCACAACCGTCAGATCTGACGAGATCTGACGGTCCAGATCTCCCCAGATCGAGAAACCCTAGCACGCCTCTCTGCATTCTCCACGCGCGCATGCCCGTTCTGCCACCACCACGCCGTGTCTCCCCCGTTTGAGTGTACCGACAAAACACAGACAACACAACAAGAGCATCATACACCAAAAACGAAAAAAAAAACAAAATTAAAGCAAAAAAGTCAACCACGACAGATTCAGAGCAACTCAGAAGCAAAGTGTCAACAAATGTTTTCTTTGTACCAATCTCGGTTATAAAAACCGAGAGAAAATTGTAAAGCAGAGGAGGAGAATTTTCGGGGGGATTCGATTAAAAAAAGCCCCAAAATCGTTGTAACCAGTTCACAAATCAATACAAGAAAATATTCAGAGGCACTTGGATCTTATTTGTTTACTTTCGTTTTCATTTCGAATATTAAAAAAAAACTTTTATTTACCTTCTGTTTCAACCTCGTCGGCGTTTGGAGCGTATTTTCGACGATCCCAACGGTGAAGGGCTTCATCTCGTTGAGGCGAACGCCATATCAAAAGATCGCGGTGATCTGACGGTAGACGGCGGCTCATCGAAGCTTTGAAACGTCGGGACTTTCATCTTTCATTCGTAGCGTTTCCGTCATCTCCGGCGAGATCCACTTGGATCAAAAGATAGAGGAGGACGAGAAGGTCACGACGGTGGCGTTGCATGTCGGAAAATCTCGTCGGAGCGGCCGGAACGGCGGCTCCAACGTTTGAGAAAAAAAAGAGGCAAAAGTGAAGTGAAAAGTACCCCTAAAACTAAATCTGACTCTCTCTTTTTCTTTTTTCTTTTTTCTTTTTCAAGCGTTTTTTAATTAATGCCCCCATTAATGACTAATTTTATGCTTTTAATACCGGTTGATGGTCTATTTATAGGCTGAGTCCGGGTCAAAAAATCCGCGCGTCATTATACGGGTCGCACGGGTCTTGCTCCGCAAGCACTCTTAGTTTCATTTCTTTCATTTTCGTCCTTTTTTATTTAAAATTGAGCTGATAATTTTGTTTTAATTTCAATTTGGTCATTAATGCAGTTTTAAGGTTTAGTGTATGGGTTTAATTTAGGGTTTAGGGTTGTAGTTTAGGATTTTCTTTTTCAATGTTTAAATTTTATATTTTAGTTTTAGGGTTTAGACTTGTGTAATTATTTTTAGGTTTAAGGGTTAGTCTTTGAATTAAGGTTTGGGGTTTAGGTTTAAGGTTTTAGGGTTTACTAATTAATTTTTAAGTTTAATGTTTCTTTTAATTAATTTAGGGTTTATGGTTTAATAATACTTTGAATCACTAACCCTAAACCCTAAAACCCTTAAACCATAAACCCTAAGCCCTAAACATGAATCCCTAAAAATAAAAATCCTAAGCCACCAATATATATATAAATATAATGCATATAAGTTGTGGTTTAGGGTTTAAACGCTAAACCCTAATCTTTAATCTATAACCTACGGTCCCTAATCCTAGATTAAGGGTTTAGTGCTTAGGGTTAATTACTTATGCTTTAGGGTTTAATGCTTAGGGTCGATAATTAGAGATTAGGGGTTTAAACACCAAACCCCAATCTTTAATCTTTAATCCATAGTCCCTAATCTTAAACCCTAAACAATAACCACTACTCTCTAAACCGTAAAACCCTAAAATAAAAACCATAATCCATCATTATATATATAATAAATGAACCATAGTCCGTAATCCTAGATCGAGGGTTTAGTGGTTAAGGTTAATTACTTATGTTTTAGGGTTTAATGCTTAAGGTTGATAATTAGACATTAGGGGTTTAAACCCTAAACCTTAATATTTAATCAATGGACCATAGTCCTTAATCCTAAACCCTAAACAATAATCACTACTCTCTAAACCATAAAACCCTAATATTTAATCTATAGCTCATAGTCTGTAATCCTAGATCGAGGGTTTAGTGGTTAGGGTTAATTACTTATGATTTAGGATTTAATGCTTAGGGTCGATAATTAGACATTAGGGGTTTAAACAACAAACCCTAATATTTAATCAATGAACCATAGTCCCTAATCCTAAACCATAAACAATAACCACTACTCTCTAAACCATAAAACCCTAATATTTAATCTATAGCTCATAGTCCGTAATCCTAAATCGAGGGTTTAGTGGTTAGAGTTAATTACTTATGCTTTAGGGTTTAATGGTTAGAGTTGATAATTAGACATTAGGGGTTTAAACACCAAACCCTAATATTTAATCAATGAACCATAGTCCCTAATCCTAAACCCTAAACAATAATCATTACTCTCTAAACCATAAAACCCTAATATTTAATCTATAGCTCATAGTCCGTAATCCTAGATCGAGGGTTTAGTGGTTAGGGTTAATTACTTATGCTTTAGGGTTTAATGCTTAGGGTCGATAATTAGACATTAGGGGTTTAAACACCAAACCCTAATCTTTAATCAATGAACCATAGTCCATAATCCTAAACCCTAAACCCTATACATTTAATTATAAATAATAATAATAATAGTAGTAGTAGTAATAATAATAATACTAATAATCATAATAATAATAATAATAATAATAATAATAATAATAATAATAATAAAACTAATAATAATAATAAGCATAGTAAATATATAATAATAATAATAATTGTATTTAAGTATATAATAATAATAACGAAATTAGCCGCTCTCTCAAATTTTTTCAATTCTAGCTACTTTTTCTTTTGTTAAATTCCTTTAATCGGTGGTTGGCAATCAATCTTCGTATTGGTTGTCGACCACCGATTTTATCAGTTTTATTGTTTTTATTTCAATAAGAATCTCTGCTTCTATAGCACGCTCTTTCTCTGTCCTAGTGACACGCTTCTTTTTCTGTCTTGGTGACATGTTTTTGTTTTGTTTTTTTGGTTTGGTTCATCTGTCTTCGTGGCAGGTTTCAGCATACCCTAGCGTTCGATTGTTGTTCGCACAGAGATTCACTCGGCGCTAGTTTCTGATTCATGGTGTTGTCGGTGGTCACTTGGAATGTTTTATCCCCACTCGTTGATGGTTGTTTGCTAGGGATGGCAATTTGATCCGAATCTGATCCGAATCCGATTCGATCCGAAGGAATTTATCCGATCCATATTCGATTGAAAAAATCTGAATCCGAATCCGAGAAAAATGTCCGAGTCCTAATAAGAGATGGGTTGGATATGGATCATGCCAAGATCCGATCCGGATCCGATCCGAATCCGATCCAAATCCATGTCTGATCCGAATCCGACGCATCCGATCCATATCCGAGCCCGAATCAAAACATTTAATACTTTTAATTCCTTAAAACAAAACATCATGTATAATATTTACATTAAAACAAGAAGACAACATAAATAAAGTAAAAAGTTAAACTAAATACATTAAAAGAAACGTAACTATATACATTTTTTAAATGAGAACATAAATGTATATATCAGGTAATTTGGAATAATGGTAAAAACAAAATTAACTTTATTTATATATATATATATATATATTAAAAGTGATAATAAAAATATAAATGTGTTAAGAATGTAAGTTAAATAATAATAATATTTATTATAATTTATATATATTAATTAACCTTAATATAGTGTAATATATCTATTTATACCATATACATGTATAAATAAATATGAAAAAGATAAATGCAAGATCAAGTCATAGATAAACAAACAATAAAATAAATACAATAGAGAAACAAATAAATGTAAATATCAATAAATTACTAAAAATTAAAGAAGTTAGTGAATGAAATAGTAAGTAATGTGCAATCGATAGATAAAGTTATATATTATGCTAAAATTATGAATTAAAATAGAAAGTAAATTAAAAGCATAAACAATAAACACAAAAAATTAAATGTAGTCAACAAATAAGGGATAAAAATGAACAAGTGTAGAATTAAATAGCATAAATTAAATGCGTAAGAAATTAAATATATAAAATTATGGATTGATTTGCACTAAAATAAAATTATTAAAGGGCCAAAAAACAATATACCCTAAATACGCTAAAATTCGTGAATCTACCTTTCAGACTTGGGTCAAGACTAGGGATGACAATTTAATCCGAATTCAAAAATTCTGATCTAAATGCGGTTGAAACATATCCGAATCCGATCCGAAAAAATCCGATCCAAAAACAATCCGATCCAAATCCGCTTAAAAAAATCCGAATCCAAATCCGAAAAAAATATCCGAGTCCGATTGTAACGGATTCGAACTTGGATTCTATACAATCCGATCCAAATCCGATCTATTGCCATCCCTATTGTTTGCCGATAAAATCAGTCCTAGGTAGCGGTACCTTTTGCCTGACAGAATGGATCGCGCACCACTCCTTCCTTCTTTATGCGTCTCGTTTAGACAGAGACAAGGAGATTCAGGAAGCTTTTGAATTTTCGTTGGTATGCGTATTTCCATAGAAATTTTCGTTTTCATTGTTTTTGAGTTGTAAGAATTTTTTGGGTTATTTTAACCCAAATCTTTTTCTTCTTAATTGCGTTGTAATTGAATTTTTCTATGGTTTAATGAAAATTCAGTGGCTATTTCAAAAAAAAAAGTATATAATAATAATAATAATAATATTAATAATCATAGTAGTAATAATAATAATAATAATAATAATAATAATAATAATAATAATAATAATAAAACTAATAATAATAATAAGCATGTTAAATATATAATAATAATAATAATAATTGTATTTAAGTATATAATAATAATAATAATAATAATAATAATAATAATAATAATAATAATAATAATAATAATAATAATAATAATAATCCCTAAAGCACTAACCACTAAACCTTAAACAATAACCACTACTCTCTAAACCCTAAACCCTAAAATAGGAACCCTAATCCATCATTATATAGATAATAAATGAACCCTAACTTACGTAAGTATCAATTTTTGAACCCTAAACCCTAAACCCTAAGCCATAAACATTAATCCCTAAAAATAAATACCTTAATCCATTAATATATATATATATATATATATATTAATATAATGCATGTAAGTATGCTTTAGGGTTTAGTGGTTAGGGTTCATAAGTTATGGTTTATGGTTTAATGCTTATGGTTTAGGGTTTATGGTTTAATGAACACTAAATCATAAACCATAAACCCTAAACCCTAAACACTAAACGTTAACACTAAAAACAAAAACCATAATCCATCAATATATATATATTACAAGTACGTATGTACGTATCATTTTATGAACAGTAAACTCTAAACCCTAAACCCTAAACTCTAAAACCATAATCCATCAATATATATATAATACATGTAGGTATGTTTGTATTAATTTAAGATCAGTAAACCCTAAACCATAAACCCTAAAAACCATAATCCATCAATATATATATAATTAATGTAGGCATGTTTGTATTAATTTAAGATCAATAAACCCTAAACCCTAAACCATAAACCCTAAAAACCATAATCCATCAATATATATATAATTAATGTAGGCGTGTTTGTATTAATTTAAGATCAGTAAACCCTAAACCCTAAACCCTAAACCCTAAAAACCATAATCCATCAATATATATATAATTAATGTAGGCATGTTTGTATTAATTTAAGATCAGTAAACCCTAAACCCTAAACCCTAAACCATAAACACTAAAAACCATAATCCATCAATATATATATATATAATTAATGTAGGCATGTTTGTATTAATTTAAGATCAATAAACCCTAAACCCTAAACACTAAACCATAAACCATAAACCCTAAACCCTAAAAATAAAACTGATAGTCCCAACTATATATATATCACATATACGTAATCCCCTAACCCTAAACCCTAAACTCTAATCAGTAAACCCTAAATCGTAAAAATAAAAATCATAATCCGTCAATATATATAATACACATAACACAATAAGCCATAAACCCGAAGGAACCCGACCTGAAATGAAACCGACCTGAAACGAAACTGACCTGAAATAAACCCGACCTGAAACAAAACCGACCTGAAAAGAACCCGACCTGAAACGAAACCGACCTGAAACGAACCCGACCTGAAACGAAACCGACCTGAAACGAACCCGACCTGAAACGAAACCGACCTGAAATGAACCCGACCTGAAACGAAACCGACCTGAAATCAACCTGTCAATTAACCGTTTTGGCCCGACCTGAAATGAACCCGACGTGAAATGAACCCGACCTGAACTGAACCCGACCTGAAATGAACCCGACCCGAAATGAACCCGAACCCGAACCGAATCGAGTCAAAACAAAAAATGACCCAAAATGACCTGTAACCGATTTGACCCGACCTGACAGAGCCCGACCTGAAACCCAACTGTTGACCTGTTTTTACATCCCTAGTTTTAAGGGTTATGTTTTGACATGCTATGCGTAAAATATTTTTACACAATTCTCTTTATCCAAATTATATAATCTAAAAGTTAAATTTCTAAATCCTAAATTCCAACTCTAAATTTTGAACCTTACGACTTTATATTCTCTTATCATCTCTTACAAATAAAATATTGCTTGAATTTGGAATGTCTAGGGGAATGACCACTCAATTAATTTTTTCTATTTAAAAAATTCAACATGATCTAATTATATGTTGGCACATGTAATAATATAAAATAAAAAATTGTTAAAAATTAAATAAAATCACTAAAAACTGAAAAAAATAATCACAATTTTAAATTCAACATGACCTTATTTAAATGTACTTAATTTCACTAGACCAACAATTTTTTTTTTTGATAAATATTAAATCTAATTCTAATCTTAGAGGGGAGGGGAAGGAAGGAAGTGTTTCTAGTGAGTTTCGGACCCATGACCTACGAGAATATGAAGAACAAAAATGAGTAACTTGATCAACCGGTCAAATGTACTTGCTCACTAGACCAACATACAGTTACTTGAACTTTAAAAGATTTTTAGTACATTATTGTGCATTTGTTAGAATTTTTACTATAATAATGGTCCAAAACAGTTAACACCCTAGATAAAATCGAAGTGTAAGCCATTAGGTCTATAAGGGTGAATTTTTGTTTTGAAAATGGGAACCAACTTCCCTACTAAGAATGATAAACGATTGTAACACAAAATAGAGCCAACTTGACATGCATATATAGATTGACAGGTTCAGCTGTAAGTATCATTATAAAATACATTTTTTTAGTTGGAAAGAAGAAAAAAAAACTAAGAAAAAAACTTTAATTGATTTATCCAAAATCTGATGCCTACATAACATGCAAAATCCAAGTCATAAAAAAGAACCCCAAAAATGAAAATAGGCATAAAATCAGAGGGGCTGGACAGTTAAGTTTCTTTGTTCTTAGTAAAGTGGACTGGATCAGACAGGAACTGCCAAGCCTTTCTTTGCCATGCTATCTAGTATATCGTTCAGAGCTTGACATACCCCAACTATCTGCAAAATCACATGCCAAGATAAAATTGTGAAAATTAGAGGCATCCATTAACCATAATTAAGTTAACATTCGATATACATTACCTGTTGATCCCATTGTTGCAGTTCCTCTGTGTCATCTTCAAAATGTATAACCGCTTCCACCTGTTGCATATCGAAATGTCTAAATGGCATTGACTCCATTAAAGTGGGAGGGTAAACAAAATAATGCGGCAAGAATTTGAAACCTGGTCAATTGAGCCCCTCATTCTATCCTCATAAATCATTCTTGATGCTATCTTTTCAGCCTGTAAAATAATATCAGCCAATCATCTTCTCTGCTAACTACAATGAATGGAAGTGTTTCCTCAGAGAGCAAAAGCCACAAGTCAAACAAGTCGGTTAAAATGTTTGCAACGACAGCTGCTATTATTGCTTAATTGGTTGAAAAGGGTGCCACGGAGGAATCATACCTTGTGAGGAGGAATGCCCAGCAAAGTACCCAACTCATCAAAACTATGACAAAGACAGAAAAAACTTTAAGAACGTATGATAAGATGAGATTCGATAGTGTTACATTTATAACCTTATATTTGTGTAAAGTTTGCTTGCACTAAGAAGATTGTGCTCTATCATGGCGCGGTCCAGCACGGTGAAATTGTCAGGAAGCACTGCTTTCTGTTGGGAAACAAAAGGTTCTAAGACAATAGAATTTACTACTACTGTAAATGCAACATCTAGGACAGTCTAGCTTATAACCTGATGAGGTTTAAGTTCCTCAGCAAATGCATCAATTTCAGGTTTTCTTAAAATCCTCTCCAAATAAACCTGCCATTTCCATAAAAATCCCCATCAAATAGACAACATGCAGGACTAGCGCATGCAGGAATGCATGAGAGATGGAGATGGAACCTTTTGCAATATTGGATATATTTTTAACTTGGAGCACCGTTCATCCTGAAACATGTAACAAATCAACAACATGAATAGAATCCCAGTTTCAAACAATAAAAGGAATTTCTCATATTAATTCCATTATGAGAAGTGTTTACTTTGTAGAGGGTGGCGAGAACACGAGAGCGTTGAGGACCGGCAGCTGCTAAAATTGTACATGTTACAGCAGCAGATAGAGCTTGCTCCAGTGCATCCTCATCAATTATTCTGTAGTAAGAGAATATTGATAACTTTTGTAATATCTCAACAATCAGAATGGAAGAAATGAGATACAAGCTAACTGATAACCTTACATGCTATTGAAAGCATGATAATTTTCAATGTAAACACCATTGTCTAGAATCAAGGTACTTCTGTATATATCAGCTAATAATTGCTTCCTAAATGGGGATACAATCAAAACTTTTATATAAACAAATAGATCCTAAATTACATACTCATCTCCTATTTGTCGCTTCTCAATTTGAGAGATGTCATAGTACCGCAGTGCTGCTTCCAGGAACTTCCTCTTCATATCCAAAATCCTTGCATAACAGACCTGAAAATAAGAAAAGGAAAAAAGTAAAGAAACAAATGATCCCACTTCCAAACTCTAATATTACTGCCTAAAATTTGTACCAAACCTTGTACTGTAAAACCAACACTTCGTGCTGACTGTTGCTAATCAAGAATGAAGCTTTATTAATAAAAGCCTCAGCATTAACAGCATCATCATCCTGTAAAACATTCAAGTAATGGTTTCAGTCAAAATTCAAAACGAATTTCAAGTGTCAAAAAAAAAAAAGACAAATAGCCACATTACTCGACATTCTAACACATCGAAACTCTCTAAATCATGCTAGCATTATTAAAAAAACAACACCAAAATGAAATTCAATACCTCAAGATATAGACGAGCAATTTGGACACATTTTGACAATCTGAAGGTGTCATCAATAACCCTGAGAGCCAGATCACAAACATATAAGTATCATTAATAGGAACAAAAGAATACAGACATATATATTCTCACTCTCAGACCTCATTCCAGAATCTAAATCAATCCCACTTAGCATCTGCGCTGCTTTTGACCACTGCTGCTCGGATTCATACAACTCAGCAAGTTTTTCTCTGATAATCAATACCTGTACAACTCATACAAAATAAACAGGTTTTGCTTAAAAAGTAAACACGAGGCATTAGAGAAAAAAGGGCAATCAAATTCAAGGGAAAATAAAACAATTTGGGAGAAATGTAATTGATGAATTGATGAGAGTTCTCAACCAAAAGATTCTCGAAAACGGAAAATATTGAACAATGTGGTATCTAAAGGTTAAAAAATAGTACTTCCAAAATCAATAATTTCCCGTAGCTTTCAGTAAAGTTGAAGCAATCAAATGTACGAACCTGTTCTTCGAAAGAAACGACACGAGGCTGAATCTGAGCAAGTGTATAATGGGCAATTTCCTTTTGAGCATCGGGCTCCAATCTCCCCAATTCTTGTGCAAAAGTTTGTAAAAGCTGTCTCGATACCACCAGTGGAACATCGTCCGATAACACTGAAGCAAATAGTAATCACCAATAAAAATCACTAAATCATCCTCCCTAAATAACCGAAGAAATCAAGCAAGAGCGAGGTAATTACTATGATCAATGAATTTCTTGGCTTGAACGGTGTCGTTTGATGAGAAAACAGTTGATAAAATGTGTTTGTATTGCTCGATTTTCTGCCTCTGGTCTACGATCGTCAAGGCGTTTGCTAATGCACTCTCCATTGTCTTTCAGTTTCTGCTTCAAAACAAAATTGAAACCCTAAACCCTAAATTTACTCTCTTTTTTTCCTGAGAAAATAAAGAATTGACGAAATAATCGAAATGTCTACGGTGGTTTTATTTTGTTTTCTGGCTTCTGCCACCGAGTCGCAGAGGTTTTTATATTACGTTACGAACAGCTCATTTTTGGCGTTTAGAATATAGCGAATTAAAAACTGCCACGTTTCTAAATGAATGGCGTTTCCGTCATTTAACTGTTAACAAACTATATATTTGTAATGCCACCATAGGCCACACTTCTTTTCCCTTAGCAAATTGCTATAGCAAATCTCATATAATCTCTCCCCTCTCGATCCTATTACTATTAGGGTGACAATCAGACGAGAAATAACGAAAAAAATATTTGAACTAATAAGATGTATAGTAATCATAAATCTTCATAAAGCGGGATGGTGATAGGGAAATTTTATTGTCGAATTTTAAATGGAGACGTGGACGAGATTATTATTAGGGGTGAACAAAATTTAACTTGAATTTCAAGTTAGTAAGTTGAGTTATTTGATTTATAAAAATTTTGGGTTTAATTGGAGTTCGAGTTTGCCCAACTCGAAAAATTAAAAAATCAAAATTTATAATCTTACGATTTAGTTTCTGATTTCATTTTTCTTCAATTCATCAAGCTTTTTTTTTACTAAATTTAAACCATAAGTTCATAGAACCTATTTAGCTTCAATTCATGTTTTTTAAATAAATTTTCTTTTTGTAATTTAACCCCTCAACTTTGTATAACCTTTTCAATTCTTCTTACGATTAAAGTCATTTTTTTTATCAAATTTGAACCAAATAATCCTAAACCATTGTAGAATACTTTTAGCTTCAATTCATATTTTTAAAATAGTTTTTTTAATTTTGCAATTTAGCCCCTCAATTTTGTATGATTTTTTAATTTTTTCAATCTCTCTTTCGTTTTAAATCTATTTTGACCAATTTTAAACCACTTGTTCCACTACCACTATATAATATTTATGCAACTTTAATTCATATTTTTAACAAAAAATTATTCTTGTTACAATCTAGTCTCTTAGCTTTGCATTTTATTCAATCTGGTTATTCAACTATATTTTTTTTTGTAATTTCTTTCTTCTCATCATTTTCTTTACTATTAATACTATATCCTCAAAAGTTTCTTACTTAAAAATAACATTATAAATACATTTTAAAATTCTAGTTGACATTTTTATTAAATAACATTAAAAAATTCACACATAAAAAAGAATATGAAAAAATATATATATACTTTATATGATTAGAGAAAGTCGTTTAAATTAGAATCAATTCTCACTATAGCAATATAAATCATTACAATTGAATTAGAAACTCAAGAACTCGACTCAACTCGGATAGAAAAAATTTCAAATAAGTTTGAGTCATAAAATATGACTCGTCAACACGAATAACTCAATTTTTTTACTCGACTCAAGTTTATCAAATACTCACCCCTAATTTCTATATATGCATTATAAAGATCCTCGAATCGTACCCGTATAAATCCCCACAAAGATCCCAAAAAATATCCACGAGAATCCTAATATTTTACGAGTTTTTTTTTTATATATATATACTTACCTCATTTACCTATATACCTCTTAAATATACTTACCTCACATCAATGTTTTAGATTTTTTTAAAATACTTTTAGGACACTTATCATAATCTTTATAACCGCTAATGAATATTTTTCTCGCTAATATTGTATCAAATAATAGTTTTATTGATTTTTTCTATTAGAAGCACCTAATTTTATTAAAAAGAGAAAATATTCAAATTATGACGAGAGTTTACCACATGAGAGTAAACTAAAAACATTAAATCAGAAAAAAAAATTATAACTTTGAAACGGCCACTTAAGATCATAAAAGGACCATACAATAAAAAAGAGTAAAAGTACAACCAAAATACTCGAACAAATGAGAGATACAAACAACACTATTAATCGACGATGAAAGATAAAAAGTCATCAACAATAACATAGAGATGCATATAATGACGAGGTATGTTGACAAAACGGTCAATACCACAACTCAATCATGAATAAAAAAACGATGACTGTGAGTGCGTATCCAAATCCAGCTTGAAGGTACAAGTGACATCTTGATCAGTCGAGAATGTCAAATCCAACCATGAGAAATAAAAAATAAAGAATAGTTAAACGACCGAAAAGAAGATAAAAAACGTGCCAAAAGACAAAGAAAAACATGCCACAAATGCAAAGTTATTCTTAATAAAAACTAAAATAATTATAATAAAATAAAAAATAGAAAGAACTACTGGCGATCTGCGATCAGCAACAAGACTAATGTCGTCGATCAAGTAAAAATGAAAAAAAAGCAGTGCTTACAGAGAAAATATAGTTGGTTTAACCTAAAAGTTTTTATAGTATTTTTTGACACATCAACTAGATATATTTATAAATAAAAAAGGTAAAACAAATATATAACTTATCAAAGGTTTTAAAACATCCAAAATCAACAAAAAAATAGATAAATTTAAAATGAAAAGATAAGTGTTGCATCCATCCCAATATTCAAATGTTTTATCCCAAAATCCAATTATATAAAATTAGATAGTTTTTAAATGTTATAAAATAATTATTCAAACTTATTGACATGTTAAAGAATGATTCTTAAACTTACTAAAATCTATAAAAAATATCACTAGTAGGGATCAGTTTGTAACTAAATAAGAAATTTCGTGATTATTTTGAAACTTTTAAAAGTTTAGTAGTGTAACACCCCCTACCCGGCCTGGTAGAGAACCGGGTCGGAGAGCGCTACCGGAAACGATGCGGAGATCGGAGACATAATTTCAAAGTTCAAAAATCATTTCGTAATATTTTATTAATCTCTTTTAAGACTTAACACTTAACTTATTAACCACTTACTCAAATTGGGGTCAATTTTAAACTTTTTCAAACTTAGGGACTAAATTGTAATTTTCACAAATTAAAGGTCTTTATCTAAAATTCGTGAAAATATACTGAAATTAAACTAACTAGTTATTAGCCTGTAAAACCTCATTACTATCGGAGGTTATTTATCTACCTGATTAGACGATGCAATATTTAGTGACTATTTTGTAAAATATTCAAATCTATTTCTTTTTATTATCTTACTAAAATTCTTTACATATTTAAATGAGCCTAACAACTTACAAAAATCTTAGAGTCCTTTCTAATCATTTTTATTAGAAAATTATTCGTATCTATCATTATTATTGTTCTAACATTTTTTTTAATAGGACTTTTCTAGATTACTAAAATAAAACCACATTATTAAATTACAAAACACAATTTATACAAAAGTTGGATCATATGCCACTTTACTAGGAGTTCATGAAAGATATCATACATATAAGGTAGAGATGTGACTTGCAACTGCACCACACGATCAAAGGTTGGAAGTCTATCAGGGTCCTGAAAATGCATGAGACACGTATGTTAGGCTTACATAGCCTAGTGAGGTGGTCATGATAGTAAATTGACAATAATATGAATGTCATGATTAAATATAAATTTAATCTAACTTATTTGCATGCTTCTATAACAGTATAAGCATAACATGATCAGATATCCATATCACTAACATAACATAATATAATCATATATCTTATCATAAACATGTCATGGTATAACATATCGAACACATATTATATTGGTACCATTGGATACGCGGATTCCCTGTACACCATATCATAAATCATAAATGAGCCGTAGCCCTGAGCCGTAGCTCCATGTATCCCTTACACTTCCATCCTTTTATCTCCCACATATAGGCCGTAGCCCTGGATCGTAGTCCTCCCTTACATGGTGAGCTCGAATATTCCTATGGCATGCCAATTGTATCCAACGTCCATAAATACACACAAATTTACATAATCCATGATTTTCAGATCATATCAAATCAAATAGCAAGATGAGCCGTAGCTCCATATCAGATAATATTTCATATTATTTTCATATACATGTAGTATATTATAATCATTTTTAAGCATATCAAAATAATGCAGGGTACTTACCAGATGCAAATAAATTCATAATTAATGCAATAGGAAGGCACCGAGCCTACCCCTGACACGACTATACCCACATATCAGAACATAAAAATATCGGAATGACACCGTGTCACCCGAGACAAATGCATCTACACTCACCTTGACAGACCGGTGCTTTATTTTTATTTATTGGGCTTGAAAGTTGATCTGAATTGACCTCGTGTACTACGATAAAAATTAATTAAAATAATAAGACATTATCGAATATATATATAAATATTAATCAAACTCGATACCGAAACTTAAACTAACTAGAGATTTGAGCTTACCCCGTCGTCGGCAGAAATTCGATATTACTATATCGAAAATATCGGACTACCAATCAAACATTGGATCGTATCTTACTAATTTGTTTTCTTCAATTTGCTGTGTAATTTCAAACACTCCCCCCCCCTTTTATACTAATCAGCCGAGACTACTCCTTTTCTTTTTCTTTTTCTTTTTCCTTTTTTTTTATAATAAAATAATAATAATTTTAACTACTCCATATCTACTCCATAAAATAATAATAATTTTAACTACTACATAAAAAAATAATAAATTTTTACTTACTCCATAAAATAATAATAAACCGAATAAAAATTTCGAACCCAATTTCTACTAGACCGGTTTTTGGGATGTGACAACTCACCCCCCTTAAGAAAATTCGTCCTCGAATTTTTACCTGAATCGAACATATGAGGATATGGCTTTTTCATTGTGTCCTCAGGTTCCCATGTTGCCTCTTCCCTTCTGTGATTTCTCCACAAAACTTTAACCAATGCAACATTTTTGTTTCTGAGTCTTTTGATTTCTCTATCCAGAATCTGAATTGGTTCCTCTTCGTAAGACAAGTCAGGATTCAGCTCTAATTCTTCTGGCTCTAAGATATGAGATGGATCGGATCTATACTTTCTGAGCATTGACACGTGGAAGACATTGTGGATTTTATCGAACTCGCTAGGAAGTGCAAGTCGATAAGCTACTGGGCCAATTCTTTCAGTAATTTCAAAAGGTCCAATGAAACGAGGACTGAGTTTTCCCCTCTTTCCAAAACGAAATACTTTCTTCCATGGAGAGACTTTAAGAAAGACTTTGTCTCTCACATTATGCTGAATGTCTCTTCGTTTCAGATCAGCGTAAGCTTTCTGCCTATCAAAAGCTTGTTT
Organism: Hibiscus trionum; assembly: GCA_030270665.1. Lineage (NCBI taxonomy): Eukaryota > Viridiplantae > Streptophyta > Magnoliopsida > Malvales > Malvaceae > Hibiscus > Hibiscus trionum. Next base: position 8,780,968 of record BSYR01000036.1, on the reverse strand, counting down.
CAATCGAGAGTGGATGATTTGAACTTTCTCTTCTGTTTCTCTAAGCAGTTGTGGTCCCAACACCTTGTTTTCACCAAGTTCGGACCAACACAGAGGAGTTCTACATTTTCTGCCATACAATGCTTCAAAAGGAGCCATCTGAATAGACGACTGATAGCTATTGTTATAGGAAAATTCCACTAAGGGTAGGGATTTCTCCCAATTTTTCCCAAAGTCAATAATGCAGGCTCGGAGCATATCTTCCAGAATCTACAAGGAAGATCGTAATTGATATAGGATACCTAGCTTATGATTAAAGAAAGAAAATAACGAGGTTACCTGAATAACCCTTTCAGATTGGCCATCGGTTTGGGGATGGAATGCAGTACTGAGATGTACTCTAGTTCCCAATGCCTCTTGCAAGGTTCTCCAAAATCGAGATGCAAACCGTGGGTCTCGATCAGAAATTATTGATGTTGGAACTCCGTGCAAGCGTATAACTTCGCTGATATACAACTCTGCTAGCTTGGATAAGCTGAAGTCCATTCTTACAGTAAGAAAGTGAGCTGACTTGGTAAATCGATCTACGATGACCCAGATTGCGTTGTTTTTCTTTGGAGTCGGAGGTAATCCGCTTACAAAATCCATAGTGATACGTTCCCACTTCCACTGTGGCAGCTCAATGGGTTGAAGAAGTCCCGTCGGTACTTTATGTTCGGCTTTAACCCGTTGACAAGTCAAACACCTTGCTACAAAATCTGTGATTTTACTTGTCATACCTGACCACCAGTAGATCTCTTTTAGATCCTTGTACATCTTAACAGCTCCGGGGTGAATAGAAAAAGGGCTAGCATGTGCTTCACGCAGGATCTGGTTCCGAAGATCATCATTGTTTGGGACACATATACGATTACGAAAGCGTAACAAGCCTTCAGAGTTTATGGCAAAATCAGGGTCCAGTTCATCCTTGATTCGGGCTAAAATAGGTTGCAACTCCTCATCATCTTCTTGAAGTGCTTTAATCAGGGACACAATGGTCGATTGTACCCTGAGCTCGGCTAATAACTTGCCACGCTTCATGAGCCGAAAGTGAGCGTTTAAACATCTAGGAGAAGAAGTGGGCTTCCGGCTAAGAGCGTCCGCCACCACATTTGCTTTACCGGGATGGTAATCAATTACCAAATCATAATCTTTCAAAAGCTCCATCCAACGACGCTGACGAAGGTTTAATTCTTTTTGGGTCAAAAGGTATTTCAGGCTTTTGTGGTCAGTAAAAAGATAACACTTTTCACCATAGAGGTAATGTCGCCAGATCTTTAGTGTGAACACAACCGCAGCTAGCTCAAGGTCATGAGTTGGATAATTAAGCTCATGCGGTTTGAGTTGACGTGAGGCATAGGCTATAACTTTACCTTCTTGCATCAAGACACAACCCAGTCCTTGATGGGATGCATCGCTGTATACTGTGAAATCTTTTCCTGGTTCCGGTTGTACTAGGACAGGAGCGTGGGTGAGGATTTGTTTAAGCTGGTCAAAACTCCGTTGTTGGTCCACTGTCCACATGAAAGGAATGTCTTTGCGGAGAAGCTTCGTTAGGGGTGAAGCAATCAAGGAGAACCCCTTAACGAACCTACGATAGTATCCTGCAAGACCCAGGAAACTACGAATTTCTCCCACATTTTTCGGGGGTATCCATTCGAGAATGGTTTGAATCTTCTTTGGGTCCACTTGAATTCCCGCGGAAGATATCACATGACCGAGAAAAGATACTTCGGTCAGCCAAAACTCGCATTTATTAAATTTGGCATAGAGCTGTTTTTCACGGAGGGTTTGGAGTACAATCCGAAGATGTTCTTTGTGAGTAACAGAATCTTTCGAATAGATCAAAATGTCGTCTATGAAGACAACGACAAATTTATCAAGATAAGGCCGAAATATTCGGTTCATCAGATCCATAAAGGCTGCAGGAGCATTGGTGAGCCCAAAAGGCATCACCAAGAATTCGTAATGGCCATATCTGGTTCGGAAGGCTGTTTTTGAAACATCGGATTCCTTTACGAGCATTTGATAGTAACCAGATCGGAGATCTATCTTAGAAAAGACAGAAGCACCCTTTAGTTGATCAAATAGGTCGTCTATTCTAGGAAGCGGGTACTTATTTTTTATTGTTACTTTATTCAGTTGTCGATAGTCGATGCATAAGCGCATCGATCCATCTTTCTTCTTCACAAATAAAACCGGTGCTCCCCAGGGTGAGGAACTCGGTCGAATAAACCCCTTACTTTCAAGGTCTTGGATTTGGGCCTTCAACTCCTTTAACTCTATTGGAGCCATTCTGTATGGAGCGATAGAAATTGGAGTAGTTCCAGGTTGAACTTCTATCCCAAACTCAACTTCACGTACAGGAGGGAGTCCCGGAAGTTCTTCAGGGAATACGTCAGGAAAATCTTTTATTATGGATATATCTTCAGGTTTCAGTTCCTTCGTAGATTCTAAGGCACACATAAGACTACTCTGACATTTAGATTTCATTAAGGTGATACTTTCTCTACCTAGACCACGGAGATATAATTTCTTTTTAGAACAATCTACCCATGCTTGATGTTCAGCTAGCCAATCTAGGCCAAGGATAAGGTCGAACTCATTAAAGGGTAAGACCATCAAATTGGCCGGAAAAGGAATTCCTTGGATTTTTAAGGGACAAGATCTACAGATCTTTTGGATTGCTACACTATCTCCTAATGGGTTTGACACAAGTATTTCGGAAGCAACATGATCACATTTTAAGGCGTATTTTTCAATCAAAGGTTCACTAATAAAGGAATGCGTGGAGCCTGGATCTATCAAAGCATAAACAAATTCAGAACCTAACTCCACCATACCTGCAATAACATCAGGGTCATCTTCTTGTTCGCGGCCTCGAACGTGGTACATCTGGGCTGAGGTCTTTGGATTTCGGCTTCCTGAAGGAGCATTATTGTTGTGGGGCCTTCCAGAAGAACCAGACGGTGCTTGATTTATTCCCCTCCCTTTTACTGGAACGTTCTGGGAGGCTATAGAGGTAGGGGCTTGTGGATTTTGGGGGCATTGTCGGATGAAATGACCAGATTCTCCGCACAGGTAACAAGAACCTGACTGTTTACGACACTGTCCCAAATGTCTCTTTTGACAAAAATTACACAGAGGGATCTGAGAACTTTTGGCAGAGCCTCCTGTACTGTTTATTGAGGTCGTACGCGTAACAGTGGTCCCACCAGATGGAAATTGAGAGACATAATTAGAGTTAGGTAGCTGTTGATTGGCAGATGACCTTTGGTCCCACTGTCTTCCTCTTTTTTGAGATAGAGGAGGTTTGGAATCTTCTCGGAATCTTTTATCAGGTCGAGCTTGGTTTCCCTTCCTTCTTTCCGAGGCTCTTTGAGAAGCTTCAGTTGCAATGGCTCGATTCACCAGTATTTGAAAATCCTCGATTTCCAGAGCAACAAAAAGAGGACGTAATTCATCGCAGAGGTCATCTATGAACATTCTACATTTTTCTTTTTCAGTGTGGATGATATCAGTACCATATCTAGCGTATTTGCAGAAGTCATGAATGTACTGTTCTACTGGCCTTCCTCCTTGCTTCAAATGGAGGAACTTTTTACGTCTTTCAGCGAGGTAATGCTCACTAATATACTTTTTACGAAACTCCTGGAGGAAAAATTCCCAGGTTACTTTATGTTCGGGTACAGTGAGAGTTACAGTGTGCCACCAGCTTTGTGCTTCATCTGCAATCAGGGCTAAGGCACACTCCAACTTATGCTCCTCGGGGCACTTTAGTTGCTTGTTGATTACTTTCAAAGTATTTTCTAGCCAATATTCTGCGATTTCAGGATTATCCAGATCTTGGCCAGTAAATGTATAAACTTGATAACGTTTTAGCTTATCTATTGGAGCTCGAGAGATCTGCTGAGCAGCTTCAGCAGATGATGAAGGTGCTTCTTGTCGAAGAGACACCACTACTTGTTTTATCATGTCGGCCATAGACATCAAATAGTCTTGTTGAGCCGATAACATAGGTGGAAGATGGGGTGGATCATTCTGAGCCACTTGTTCGGTACTTGGTTCTGGCCTCACATTTTCCCCTCGAGTGGAAGAGGAATCATGTTCGGTCTCATTTGTTTCTTTCCTAATAGTAGGAGCGGTCATTTTGGGTCTAGACACACATAAGAATTAAATCGTGTAAGTTGCAAGTCACAAAATACATATTTAATCAACTCCTAAGTGGCATATGAGACACAAACTCGTTAACGAATGCCTGATTAGTCCTAGAATCGACTAAACTCTAGCTCTGATACCACAAATGTAACACCCCCTACCCGGCCTGGTAGAGAACCGGGTCGGAGAGCGCTACCGGAAACGATGCGGAGATCGGAGACATAATTTCAAAGTTCAAAAATCATTTCGTAATATTTTATTAATCTCTTTTAAGACTTAACACTTAACTTATTAACCACTTACTCAAATTGGGGTCAATTTTAAACATTTTCAAACTTAGGGACTAAATTGTAATTTTCACAAATTAAAGGTCTTTATCTAAAATTCGTGAAAATATACTGAAATTAAACTAACTAGTTATTAGCCTGTAAAACCTCATTACTATCGGAGGTTATTTATCTACCTGATTAGACGATGCAATATTTAGTGACTATTTTGTAAAATATTCAAATCTATTTCTTTTTATTATCTTACTAAAATTCTTTACATATTTAAATGAGCCTAACAACTTACAAAAATCTTAGAGTCCTTTCTAATCATTTTTATTAGAAAATTATTCGTATCTATCATTATTATTGTTCTAACATTTTTTTTAATAGGACTTTTCTAGATTACTAAAATAAAACCACATTATTAAATTACAAAACACAATTTATACAAAAGTTGGATCATATGCCACTTTACTAGGAGTTCATGAAAGATATCATACATATAAGGTAGAGATGTGACTTGCAACTGCACCACACGATCAAAGGTTGGAAGTCTATCAGGGTCCTGAAAATGCATGAGACACGTATGTTAGGCTTACATAGCCTAGTGAGGTGGTCATGATAGTAAATTGACAATAATATGAATGTCATGATTAAATATAAATTTAATCTAACTTATTTGCATGCTTCTATAACAGTATAAGCATAACATGATCAGATATCCATATCACTAACATAACATAATATAATCATATATCTTATCATAAACATGTCATGGTATAACATATCGAACACATATTATATTGGTACCATTGGATACGCGGATTCCCTGTACACCATATCATAAATCATAAATGAGCCGTAGCCCTGAGCCGTAGCTCCATGTATCCCTTACACTTCCATCCTTTTATCTCCCACATATAGGCCGTAGCCCTGGACCGTAGTCCTCCCTTACATGGTGAGCTCGAATATTCCTATGGCATGCCAATTGTATCCAACGTCCATAAATACACACAAATTTACATAATCCATGATTTTCAGATCATATCAAATCAAATAGCAAGATGAGCCGTAGCTCCATATCAGATAATATTTCATATTATTTTCATATACATGTAGTATATTATAATCATTTTTAAGCATATCAAAATAATGCAAGGTACTTACCAGATGCAAATAAATTCATAATTAATGCAATAGGAAGGCACCGAGCCTACCCCTGACACGACTATACCCACATATCAGAACATAAAAATATCGGAATGACACCGTGTCACCCGAGACAAATGCATCTACACTCACCTTGACAGACCGGTGCTTTATTTTTATTTATTGGGCTTGAAAGTTGATCTGAATTGACCTCGTGTACTACGATAAAAATTAATTAAAATAATAAGACATTATCGAATATATATATAAATATTAATCAAACTCGATACCGAAACTTAAACTAACTAGAGATTTGAGCTTACCCCGTCGTCGGCAGAAATTCGATATTACTATATCGAAAATATCGGACTACCAATCAAACATTGGATCGTATCTTACTAATTTGTTTTCTTCAATTTGCTGTGTAATTTCAAACACTCCCCCCCCCCTTTTATACTAATCAGCCGAGACTACTCCTTTTCTTTTTCTTTTTTTTCCCTTTTTTTATAATAAAATAATAATAATTTTAACTACTCCATATCTACTCCATAAAATAATAATAATTTTAACTACTACATAAAAAAATAATAAATTTTTACTTACTCCATAAAATAATAATAAACCGAATAAAAATTTCGAACCTAATTTCTACTAGACCGGTTTTTGGGATGTGACAAGTAGTAAAAAGGCTAAACTATAAAATAAGTGTTTAAATCATAATTTTTTTTTTTGTAATAGGTGACTAAAGTATTTTTTGGCTGAAATATGTGGCTAACGTTTCATTTTGGCTAAAATAGGTGCCTAAATATTTTTGGGTTTAAATAGGTGTATACAATTTTACAATTTTAGTGATATTTTTCCTAAATTTTAAGGAAAATTCTACAACGTGCTACGAACATTGCTGAACACCACTAACGATGAACACCGCTGAACACCATTAAATTTCTTTTAAAATTTTTTTAAAAATCTAAAAGACTAAAATTATAATTAAAATTATCTCTTAAAAAAATAAAAATCAAATTTAATAGGTACTTTATAATATTTTTTAATAGATTAGAATCAAATATACCCAACTCTCCTAAAATCTAACAAAATCAATCTCTTAAAAAAGTAGAAATCAGTTTATAATTTTTTTAATAGATTAGAATCAAATATACCCAACTCTCCTAAACCTAAACCCTAACAAATCAAATATACCCAATTTTAATTTTCCCCAATTTCAAATTAGGGTTCCTAACGAATCAGTTTACAATTATCTCCTATTTCCCCAATTTCGAATTAGGGTTCTGAATTAGTTTACAATTATCTCTAACTAGGGTTTGAATTTGTTAGGGTTTAGGTTTAGGAGAGTTGGATATATTTGATTCTAATCTATTAAAAAATTATAAACTGATTTTTATTTTTTGAAGAGATTGATTTTGTTAGGGTTTAGGAGAGCTGAGTATATTTGATTCTAATCTATAAAAAATATTATAAAGTACCTATTAAATTTGATTTTTATTTTTAAGAGATAACTGTAATTATAATTTTAGTCCTTTAAATTTTTAATATTTAAAAAAAATTAATAGTGTTCAGCGGTGTTCATCGTTAGTGATATTCAGCAATATTCGTCGCACGTGGTAGACTCATCTAAATTTTAAATAATTATTTCAACCAAAATAATATTTTAAACACTTACTATAAAAAAACATAATTTGCACACTTACTTTATAATTAAGCTTAATAAAAAAACATAATTTAATAACCAGAAATAAGCAAATATGGTAGTGGAATAATTATTTGGCTTTCCTATAATTAGCAACATACTTTTGTTCCGTCTGTAAAAACGATCATTTCCGTCGGGCGAATTTTGGTTCTCTATTAAATTCCCCGAAACAAACCGAGCTGTCAAAAAGGAAACACAATATTTCAAAGATCGGAGTAATTGCAAGCACCGCCCTGGCTGTCCCCGCACCGGAAAAAATGCACTGCCCACCCGGTTAGTCTCCGTATTTCTCTTCTCCTTTTGCTTCTATTACTTTCACGAATTCACTTCCCAACCTTTGAGTTTCTATGCTTTTTCCGTTTAATTCATCTTCCAATTGTTTAATTTATTTGTCTCTGATTCTTAGTGTTCTGTTTGGTAGCTGAGAAAAATAAAAAAGAAAAGAAATAAGAGGAAAACAAAACGAACTTGGGAGCTTACTGCTAAGCTTACTCAGTATAATATTCTTTGCTTTTATATTGTTTTCTTTTTACTTTTTGTTTCTTCTGTTGCTTTTCGAGTCTGTCTGTTTTTTCTGCTTAATTGCTTTTTTGTGTAGTGGAGAGAGATCTATGGCGGTTATGGAATTGAAAGCCGTAATATAGCTGTTAGATCGGTCTTGACATATATGTTAGAAATACGGGTGGATTATCTGTTAAAGGAAGCAACACCAAACGAACTTATAACTATTTTACGACGCTTTATGACCTTATTTGCTCATTGATTACTCCAGAAAGTGGATGATCTCAAGTTCTTTATTTGGCTAATTTTGGCTCTCTAATTTGGTTATTGAGATGAATTGAGTTTGAGTGTGATACCAAGCAACAGCCTTTTTTTTTTCATTCTTAACTTTTTTCTTGTCAATTTCAGCTTCCACAGCATTTCAACTATAAAATTTGGATCAGTATATTGGTCTAATGTACTCTATTTGGAATTGTACAACTTTGTAGGAAATTCACAAGATATGGTTGTTCCACCGGTTGAAGGTGTTGCAGGGGGAGGGACAGCATATGGATGGAATGATGATGGTTTACATGTCTCAAATTCAATCAAGGGCTTGATTGACCCAACAGAAGTTCGAACTGCTGATTTAGTACATGTGTGGTGCCTCCCCAGCACAGCAAATGTTGGAACACAAGAAGTTCCTAGAAATTTAGAGCCTGTAAGTCATTGCCACTCCGTTTTATTTTTGTTTAATATCTAATAAGAAATTCATTTTAGGAATACATTCATACTGGTCCAATGGGTAGATTTGGATGGTCTTTATTTTACCTTCTTATTTCTTAAGCAGGCTTACAACTCTGTTTGTTCACCACATTCATGCAAACACTAGTCACAGCCTATTGTTTTGATTTAGATTGGATGTTTAGATATCACATTATAGTTAATAATTACTGTGCTCATTTTCAATGATCTGTAATGTTTGTATAGGAAAAAATTGTTTCTTTTGACATTCATTTTCATACAAATAGATAACATTTATTCACTTTCTATACTGCTGTTCTTCAATTCTGGATATATATAACAATATATATATGTGTGTGTATTATAATTTTATGTTTCCTTCTTAATAGATTTCCTTATGGTAGTGTAATGTGTAGGCTGAAATAAACACTTGGGTTTTTGTGCATAATTGATTGTTTTTACTCTTCTTTTCTTCCTTGTATTCTCTATTTTGATTTTAGTTTTTTTTTTGTACATATGGTTACAAAGAAAAAAACTAAGGAGTGGTTACCACGAGAAATGACTCAGATGTTCTTTTAATGGATATATTCCTCTTGACTTCTAATGATTTTTTTAATCTTGAAGATAAACCTTCTGGCAGCTAGAAATGAGAGGGAAAGTGTTCAAATAGCTTTCCGTCCAAAAGTCTCTTGGAGTGGTTCTAGTGTTGCTGGAGTTGTGCAGGTTCAATGCTGTGACTTATGCTCAGCATCTGGTGATCGGTTAGTTTCTAGACAATTTCAGTTCTTTGTTTGTGATGGTGTTAGATGTTATTCTCACTATATTCAGCTGTTGGCAGGTTGATTGTTGGTGAATCATTAAAACTGCGACGAGTGGTTCCTATCTTGGGTGTACCTGATGCTCTTGTACCTCTTGATCTTCCAATTAGCCAAATAAGCCTACAGCCTGGGTACGACTCTGTTCTCATAGTGCATGTTTTGGAGGCATGAGAAAATGCCGAGTGGCTCCTTATTGATCAGCATTGAGAGGGTTGTGTTTGTTTTTCCCCTGCTGCAGGGAGACAAATGCTGTTTGGCTTTCAATAGACGTGCCAAATGCACAGCCTCCAGGCTTATATGAAGGGGAGATCATCATTAATGCTATAAAGGCAGATACCGAGTAACCTTCCTTCCTCTTTTACATTGTTTACCTTAGTTTTTGTTCTGTCCACTAAAATCAATGAACAGCATCTGTAAAAAAAGTGTGCTTAATAGTATGTATGGCCTTTTGTATGAATTGAGTAGTGTTGCCCATATTATCTCATACTTGTCGTAATCTCAAGAATTTATACCTATTATTCAGATCTTCAACACAATGCTTGGTCAAGGCTGAGAAGCATCAACAATTCACCGATCTTCGTAATTGTCTTGATGCTGTGGAACCTATAGATGGAAAGACATTGGATGAAGTGGTGAATTTCCATATCTGTTCAACTTTGGGGTTTCTATTACATTTACATTTCCTTTCTCTTTTCAAACTGTTCATATCATTAATTGCTTTGTAGGTGGAAAGAGTGAAATCTGCAACTAGATCTTTAAGAAGTGTTCTTCTTTCTCCATCATTTTCTGAGTTCTTTTTGGATAATGGGCCAGTTGATATGATGGATGAAGATGCCATATCAAACCTTTCTGTACGAGTCAAGTTAAGTTTGACAGTTTGGGACTTCGTTATTCCAACAACCCCCTCACTTCCTGCTGTATTTGGTGTATCCTGTATTTTATTAAGTTGATTTCTTTCTGTATTTATAATTTTTTTAGGCTTCCACCTTATGAATGAGAACACAGACTAAAGGGTTTTTAGTCTTCACTTTATCCTCGTGACCTCGTCTAATAATTAAATTCAGATTATATTTGGAATGGCTGATGAAAGTTAGGGGTGTTTCATTTTCTCTCTAGAGAACATGTTGTCTGCTTAACCATGTATCTAGATATCTGATACTGTAATTGAGGATCGGTTTGGTGTCGAACATGGGAGCAGTGAGTGGTATGATGCATTGGAGCAGCATTTCAAGTGGCTTCTTCAGTACAGAATCAGCCCATACTTCTGTAGATGGGGTGATAGCATGCGTGTTTTGACCTACACATCTCCCTGGCCAGGTAACAAAGTGAATTTTCATTAACCTACTTTTACAGCTGTGATTGCTTCTTCTTGTTCCCTCTTTGATATATATTTTACCTCTACTACTGCAGCGGATCATCCAAAATCAGATGAATTATTTTCAGACCCACGGCTAGCAGCATATGCTGTTCCACACAGTCCGGTGGTCTCCTGGTATAGAGTTAGTTGCATGCTCACTTCTCTCAGGTATTTTGGTAGCAGAAACTGATACATGGCCATACTTATTGATGTGCAACAGTAATGAGGCAGCAAAGGATTACTTGCAGAAAGAAGTCGAGATACTGAGGACAAAAAGTCATTGGAAGAAAGCTTACTTTTACCTCTGGGATGAGGTATTATCTGTTTTTCATTTGGCTGAAAAATTAGCTGTTATGTTCTATTAATGAGACTTATAACGTCCATGAAAGGACAGTGTCTCTGCTTTCCTCTATTTATTATTTTTGGTCTCTACATTTCTACATCATTATACTTCTTTTTGCTGTGCTAGAAGTCTTTTATGATCTTTGTCGTATATCCAGTAGTTGGTGTTGGCAAATTGTCTGCTGGGTATTAGCATTATATGATAATCTTGATACATTGAAGAGAATGTATTTCTTTCTGCAGCCACTGAACATGGAACAATACGAATCTCTTTGCAACATTGCGAGTGGGATTCATGCTTATGCTCCTGATGCTCGTGTTTTAACCACTTACTATTGTGGTAAGATTTCACGCCCCACTTTGTTGAAGTTTTCTATTAACATGCCAGCTACCTTTCTCATAAATCATAATTTGCCCTTGAGTAATTGTTTATTAACTGTTTGTATGTGGATCAGATAGTTGCAACCACCCAAAATGATAGTATAAAGTTTATCACTTTCTCAGGGTACTTGGTTACTTCTGCATGTGGTAAAGAGGCGCCATGGTCATAGTCTGACTTCTAAAGGCGTATTGATCTGCTGCTCTAGTTGGCGTGCTATATTACTGAAATTATGTATTTCAGGAGTCATGTTGCTATTTTGACCTTGTAGAATTAGCAAGGTATCCTTTTCTTAACTATTGCGATGGTTCACCTGGTTTGCTTCTTTCATGCAGGACCGAGTGATGCTCCTCTTGCACCAACTCCTTTTGAGGCTTTTCTAAAAGTGCCAAAGTTCCTACGTCCTCACACTCAAATCTATTGTACAAGGTATCTCTTGCTTATTATAGCTCAAAGGGTTCTTCCTTGTGCTGAAGAATAAGTAAAACCTTTTGTTTTTTGTGAGCAGTGAATGGGTATTTGGTAATCGGGAGGATCTTGTTAAGGATGTTATTTCTGAATTGCAGCTAGAAAATGGAGAGGTAATGCTTACTGGTGGATTTTGCCTATTTCTTTCTGTTTAGCAAGGTGAACCTAAACAAGGGTCTCTATAATTTTTTTGTTATGACTTGAAATTAACCATTTTCTTATGATTCTTGGTAAGAATATTTCCTCGGATCAAGATTTTAGGATTAGAATGTTATTACTTACTTTCGTCCTAGCGAAGTGAATCGGTTCCTACTGGCTTCTTGAAATGTTTAGTGTACATACCACTGGTTGAATTGTGTCTCTGTCCTGCAAGTGTCTGGCGGACCAGCAGTGTATGGTGAACTTGCAGACTTCATATTTTGTAAAAAAAAAAAAATATAAATAGGGTGAAAGCATCAAAGTTATGAGCACTATGGAACGTGATGTTGATGGGTGTGAGCTTTTATGTTAGGAATGGTGGACATACGTTTGCATGGGTCCATCCGACCCCCATCCAAACTGGCATCTGGGAATGCGAGGAACACAGCATCGTGCTGTAATGTGGCGTGTATGGAAGGAAGGTGGAACCGGTTTTCTGTATTGGGGTGCCAATTGCTATGAGAGGGCAACAGTTCCCAGTGCAGAGGTATTCACTCAGCATCTCAAGTCCACAATGACATTTCTGAACTCTTTCAAAGAAAACAAAAGATTCCTGAAAATGCAAAATATGTCTTTGTTTGTGCAGATAAGATTTAGGCGAGGCCTCCCTCCAGGGGATGGTGTTTTGTACTACCCAGGTGAGGTGTTCTCATCTTCAACTCAACCTGTTGCTTCACTTAGACTGGAGCGCATTCTCAGTGGCTTGCAGGTAAGGCAAATTCCGTGTCAGCCACATTACTCGGCTTATTTTAAATTAAGTAAAATAAAATTGAACGATATGTAATTGTAGATTTCCCATTTTACCAGTTTACAACCAATTTATGTTCATTCTGCTCTAACTTGGATATAGGATTATGAATACCTGAAGCTTTATGCCTCAAGATATGGAAGGGAAGAGGCACTTGGTCTTATAGAGAAGACGGGTGTTTACTTAGGTCCCGAGCGATACACCTTGGAACATATGGCGATCGATATGATGCGAGGTGAGATTTTCAACACCTGCAGATCATCAGGGTCATAAATGCTTAATTTTTGTGATCCCATCTTCTTTAATATATTAGACATTCTTAAGTCAATATGCAACAGTAAAAGGCAAAATTCGTAACACCTCATGTTTGTGTCAACTTGTAGTTTAAGTTGAAGCTCCATATTATGTTATGTTGTCCTTTATTTTATTTATTTTTGTGTTTAACAAGTATTTGGATGTGATATAATCTTTCAATCCCATTGTAATTATTTAAATGATATGAATAGGCTGAATTCATAAACAACAAAAAAATGAGAGATGAAACGATTAATGCAAGTTTATATTTTATTTTTATTGTTTAATTTTTTAGGGTTGTAATCTGAAATTTAGTGTCAACAAGAATTCTAATAATTCGAGCCATTTTATCACCACATCAGTGATTAATTTGTTGATAATTTTTTATTCTATAAGACGCATTTAAGATAATGAATTAATTAATGCCCCATTGAAAGAATTGTAGCGTATTGTGCGGTAATAATTTTTTATTGGTTCAATAATTTAATTGGGTAATAATCTTTTATTGGTTCAATAACTTAATTGGGTGTGAAAAAATTTAAGTGTTTATTGGTTTGTTTTTCTTTGAAAAGTTTAAGGGCTTCCCCTTAAGCTATAAACTTGCGAGAGACTATATATATATATATAATAGAGGGGGCATACTTAAGATTTTATGTTAGGGGCATATTTATAAAATTTTAGAGGGACAAAATTAAATTTTTAATAAAAAAAATACATAGAATTTTTTTTAAAATCATACATGAATTTCATTTTTTGGGTAAATCAATTCCTCTCTCTCTACATATATATTTGGACATATACATAGTTTTATGTTAGGAGGTGAAACTCTTACAAAATTATATATATATATATATATATATATATATATATATATTTAAGGAGTGCAAAATTATAAAATTTTAAATATTTTTAATTAGTGAAAAATTATATGATCAATTGATTGTTTGAAATTTTAAAGGGTACAACCGCACAATAATAACCTTCTCGGTTCATCTACAAATTATTGAAATATTAAAAAATCTAAAACCTTAGAAATCAGGAAGACATAATTATCTACCAATTAAAAATGGGGTAATTATTTTTTATATTAGCGGTGGGAACTTTTAGTTTCTATAATTACTTTAATTTTAGGATTTAAGAATTTAATTTAGGGTGTAGCATTTAGAGGTTTAAGTGTAAGGGTTTAGAGTTTAGGGTTTATAGGTTAAAACTTAAATCCTTACTATATTACCCTAAAAACTAAACCCTAACCTCTAAACCTTAAATTAGAACTATTATCCCTAAATTCTAAACCCCTACACTAAAAAGCCTTAAACTCTACACCTTAAATCCCAAAACTAAGGCACACCCTAAATCCTAAAACTAAGGCACTTATGGAAACTTTTAGTTTCTGCTGCCACTGTATTGGATTTAAATTCTTAAAATATATAATATAAAATTATTGATATAAAAAAATAAAAATACATAAATTATTATGAGTAATATTTTGATCTATAGGTTGTGTAAACTTTGTAGCCTAAAACCTTAAATTTTAGTACCTAAATCCTACAACCTAAATCTTAAAATTAAGGAAATTGTAGAAACTTTTAGTTTCCACCGCTAGGTGGATATAAATTTTTAAAGGCTAAAGGGTCAAATTTGCCCCTGTAGTAATCCGAAATCAGCGATGTTGCCCCTATTTTTTTTTCTCCGTAATTTTGCCCTCAAAGTCAATCAATTGTAGCAATGTTGCCCTTTGACCGATTTTGACCGTTAAATGCTGACGTGGCAGTTAACGGTGCTGACGGGGCAATTTTACCCTCGAAGTCATTCATGCAATTTTGCCCTCGAAGTCATTAATTGCAGCACTTTTACCCTTGTTTTATTTAGTTTTTGAATAAAATTGGATAAGTGTAACCCCCTCATCCCGGTCTGGCCGGTTGACCGGTCCGAGTGGGTCACACGGGGAAAACCGAAGCGAAACCCGTTAAGGTTCCCCCTCGGTTAGCAACCCTATTTTTTTTTTCATTTTAAAATCTTGTCTAAATGGATATTAAACCCTATGTGATCAAACAGCGGAATAAAATACATGAGACAAACATTCGAACCCAAAACAACAGTTAAACAGCCCAATTTTAATCTTTTAAACAAGCCGTTTCGAAACGCCCTTGACCAGGTCAACTGTCCTAGAGCCTTTACAAGGGGTCGTATCGAAACGGTGGTCAACCGTTTCGAAACGCCCACGACGGTCAATATCTCGTGGTCAACGAGATTTTAACCGTTTCGAAACCTTTACACCCGTTTCGAAACACCTTCATCTCGTGAATTTCTCAGAATTCCAGTAGCCAAAACGTTCCGATACGCGTTTCGGAACAGGGGTTCCAAAGGCCATACCGTATCGAAACGCGTTCCGATACGGGGTCCCTGAAGCCTACCCGTTCTGAAACGATCCCTCCCGTTTCGAAACGCTGGCAGTCTGTAACCTTTGAAATACAGATTTAGGGGTGTTTTGACAAGTCTAAAGGTCCCATAGGACCCCTAAAGGCACACAAAACCATCAAACAAAGTCTAGAGGCATACATCCTAGATTTAACATACTCAAACACATACAAGCATGGATTTGGACAATCTTTCTAACATGGCAAATTACACATTAAGAGCCTTTCATACAAGCATGCTTGAAGACATTAAAAAGAACCAATAAGCATCACACATATCAAGTGAGTCCACATGCCATTCAAGCAACCTAAGCACTCATAAGACATCCATCGTACTAGCATTTGGCAAGATATAACATGCTTACAAATCAAGTCAACCATAGACATACGTCAAGACTCGAATCAACAATTCCTATCCCATTGCTTAACTATTACATTCTATTACTTAAAATTCATACATTGAGCTCACCAAATGCAACACTTGGAGACCTTCCCTTGCCTTTGCCACCCACAAGCTATAAATCTGCATTGTCGAACAGAAGAAAGCGTAAGCATAAAAGCTTAGTGAGGGTGAGCTCTTTAAAAACAAACCTCGACAATGCAGGGTCCAAGCACGAGCTACAACCAAGATAAAATGCATGTTCTTACCTCCGGTCCACACGAGCCATGATTCTAAATGATGCATGAGCATATAATCAATATCATGCCATGCTCAACATGTTTAAACCCACAACATATGATATCGCATATATTAAACCATGTTAGCAACACATCCCAAATCACATTGGCTCACAATTAACCACATATTGGCAACATAAACTACAATCTGTATTGGCACCTAGCTATGACTCGAATACACGGATAACCGTTGGAACTCACATCCAACAACACAACCATTACCTGGCGGTGGGATTCCACTCATCACCGTTCACGCGGAGGGGATTCCACTCATCCTCACGCCTCATTTCACGCGGAGGGGATTCCACTCATCCTCACGCCTCATTCCACGCGGAGGGGATTCCACTCATCCTCACGCCCGTCGATGGGATTCCACTCATCACCGACTAATGTAAATACAATTTCCGGGCGTACCCGTACTCCTCCTTGGTGACTCAACGCCACCAAGGCCACGCGCGACTTTTGACTCATGTGTACACACTAACATCCTAATGATCGATCATTTGTACCCAAGCATACTAGTGCCAATACTACACATTTCATTTATCATTCATAATATCAAACCATAACAACTTCCGTGCTTAGCATGTACTCACCATGACTCACCGTCATGCACAAACCACATTTTCCATGCCTAGCATGCACTCACCATGATCCTCAGATCATACATTCACCTCATAGCATCATTACACATGTCAACACTACATGCATCTCAACAACACAATTATCACCTCATAATTCATACATATGTTTATCTCTATCACATTTATCATCAACATGCATGTAACAATGCATTTAACTATACCTCCACGTACATGTATGACAACATAAGCATAACCACCATAGGCATGATTAACATGAGGTATAATTCAACACCTTAAAGATCAACCAAGGTCTCTAACTAAAGTTTGGGATTAGGCTACCACCCTAATCCCAACTCTAGGTGGGTCTACCAATCCCAACCTAGTTCACATGCTTGAACCAACACTTGAAAACCATTTAAAAGTATTTAACCACTCACCTAAGCTTCCAAGCTCCAAGCCAAGCAAGCAACCTCCCTCAAATTTCCGGATTTCTTCCTGAAGCTTCCCCAACACAAATTCCCGCTTCTAAACAACCTCGAACACATTTCAAACAATTCCAAATCAGCCCAACATCAAAATACCAACCCGGAAAACAATTCAAATCAAATTTACAACGTTGCAAGCCATGATCAAACCACACACTTTGAAATTTCGGGCAGCCCCTAAACCATGTCCAAAAACCATGTTTCCAACATCCATAGCACCCACAAACAATCCCAAATCAACCCCTAACCATTACCCTAACATCAAACCTCAATTTCCAACACAAACCACACCCAAAACTCAACTAAAAACCCTCCTAAAAACCCATTTTTATCCAATTTCGGGAATTTTCTTAAAACCATTCAAAATTCACATATGTGGTACCATTTAGCTCCTAGACTTCATAACTAACAACATTGAATCAAAACATTAAGCTTAACAACATAAAGTTACCATTTTTAATCAAAATCTCCAAAAACTCCATTTTCCAAAACCTTAACGAAAGTGAAAACTAAGTGTACTTTTGAAGAGAGGATGGTGAGGACAAGTCGAAAACGTAATTACCTTTCAAAAAGCTTCAAAAACGGAGAAGAAATGAGGTGAAAAAGCAACTTAGAGGAGAACCCTCTACTTGTCGTCAAAATGGAGGAGAAGAGTGAGTGAAGAAGATGAGCACATGTTTAATTCAATAAAGAGGGGTTTTCATTTTAAAAGTTCATTTTATTTACCAATCTGCCATTAATGAGGATAGCTATCTCCAATTCCAAATTCCATGGGATTGAGCTTTTAAAAAAAAACAAAACATGTCAAACACAAATTATTCATTTTGAAAACCTGAGGCCCAAAATAATATTTTATTATTTTAAATCTTAAAACCGAAACCCGAAACAATATTTTAATATTATTTCCATCCGACCCCCAAACCCGGGTGTTACAATAAGTAATTTGGTTTTTTCGAGTTGAACTTTAACAAACAGAATATATGAAAAATCGATTAACAAATTGATGTAAATATCCTTTGAGTCCCTAATAAATTTAAAAATAAGCAAAATGAGAACTCTCACAAAAAATCAAAATATTATTCAATTTTTTTTAAAATCTATAAACTTAATAAAAATAAATACGGTATTCAAAAAAATTATTGAAAATAAACCAACGAGAAGCGTGTTAATTGAACGGTGAACGCGAACTATTCTATTTGAACGCCGTTCGATTGACACACTTACCGACGATGAGTTGTTAGGAAAAAATGTACGATGATCTCAAAAAACGACATTAGTGGTGTTCGGCAAAAACGACATGGGAGATAAGGGCATGAGAGATAAATACAAGGATATCCAGAAGATAAAGCAGAATTCAACCTGAGCCACGTGATTCGAGTTCACTGTACATTTTTTCCTAACAACCCATCGTCGGTAAGTGTGTCAATCGAACGTCGTTCGAATAGAATAGTTCGCGTTCACCGTTCAATTAACACGCTTTTCGTTGGTTTATTTTCAATAATTTTTTTGAATATCATATTTATTTTTATTAAGTTTATAGATTTTTAAAAAAATTGAATAATATTTTGATTTTTTTTAGAGTTCTCATTTTGCTTATTTTTAAAATTACTAGGGACACAAAGGATATTTACATCAATTTGTTAATCGATTTTTCATATATTCTGTTTGTTAAAGTTCAACTCGAAAAAACCAAATTATTTATCTAATTTTATTCAAAAACTAAATAAACCAAGGGTAAAAGTACTGCAATTAATGACTTCGAGGGCAAAATTGCATGAATGACTTCGAGGGTAAAATTGCCCCGTCAACACCGTTAACTGCCACGTCAGCATTTAACGGTCAAAATCGGTCAAAGGGCAACATTGCTACAATTGACTGACTTTGAGGGCAAAATTACGGAGAAAAAAAAAGTAGGGGCAACATTGCTGATTTCATATTACTACAGGGGCGAATTTGACCCTTTAGCCATTTTTAAAATATATAATATAAAATTATTGATATATAAAAATACAAATACATAAATTACTGAGTAATATTTTGATCTATAGGTTATGTAAACTTTATAACCTAAAATCCTAAATTATAGTACCTAAAATTTAAACCTCTAAACCAGGGCAGACCATAGCAGGAGCCAGTGGCCCTGGCTCCTCCGAGATTCTAGAAATTCAACATTTAGTCCTTCAAAATTTTAAATTCTTAATTTAGCCCTTTTATAATTTTTAAATTTTTTTGTTATGTTTTAAAATTTTAAATATTTTTAATTAAGTAGTCTGTTAAATTTTCTAAAAATTCTCATTAAGTCTCATATTCTTAAAAAAAATTAGTTAGACTCCTTTTTTTTGAAAAATTTAATTTAGACCTCCAAAATTTTAAAAATTTTAAGTAGGTCCCTCAAACTATGTTGTCAAGATCCGCCTCTACTATAAACTTTAAATAGGGAAAAATTATTTCATGAATCATCCTTAGCTCCTCACTACATTATTCATAGGCCATGTTTGGCAATTAGCGGATAGCTGATAGCGGATTACATTAGCTGATAGCTTATTGCATTAGTTGATTTGACTAGAGAATTGTATTAGCTGATTGTATGAAAGTGTTTGGTAAAAGCAACTGATAGCTGATAGTTGTTTGATTATTTAAACAAGCAAAATATTTTTCATTTAGAATTCATTTTAAATCATTAATTTTTGTATTTAGATTATGTATTATGAATTTTTAAATTTTATGTGATTTAAAAAAAATTATTTTTTTTTAAAAATGAACAGGGTACTCGGTACTCGATTTTGCGGGCACCCAACTAGCGGGTACCCGGAAACCACGGGCAGGGACACAGGCCGAGAAATATGTTACCCGAAGAATCGGGTACCCGGATTTAAATACCCCTAGTTACAATGCTGACGTGGCGGTCCATGATGCTGATGTGGCAATATACGTGGGATAATGAGTGGCATAGGGGGTTGAATTGATTATTTTAACAAAATTCGAGGGCATAATTAATTTTTTTACCAGATTTAGGGCCATAACTAATTTTAAGTGAAAGTTCGATAACTTACTTAATCTTTAAGCTAAAAATATTAATATTTAAATATTCATAAAATATTAAAAATAAAAACACTATAATGAATTAAAAAAATTAATTAAAAAATTAAAATTAAAATATCAAAAGTTATAAATATAAAAAATCAAAATTTAAAAATATTTATAACCGTACCAAAATTCTCTTTTATTTTCTACATCAAATATTAATGAACATCAATTTGATGTAGAAAAGCAAAAAAAAAATGAATTTTATTGTTACTCTAATACAAGGTTGATTCCACGGAAAACTTGTATAACGAATGGTAATACTCAGATTGGCGAGGTTTAAAACTTTTTTCAATGAAAGTGTTTAATTTTTTAATAATTTATAAACATTTTTATTGAGTTTTTATATTTAAATTTTATCATTTTATAATTTTTAATATATTTTAAATTTTTATATATTTTTTATTTTTAGTAATTTTTTGAATTTTTTATTTGTTTTTATTAACTTTATGGGTTTTTATTGAAAAATTAAAGAATGTTTTGATTTTTTGTGAATCACTTTGCTTATTTTTAAAGTTATCAGGGACCCAAATGATATTTACACCAATTTGTTAATCAATTTATTATATATTCCATTTGTAAAAGTTTAACTCGAAAAACTAAATTATTTATCCAATTTTATTCAAAAACTACATAAATAGATTAAATTAACTTGAAATGTAAACAAATTATTTATCCAGTTTTAATATTTTTAAAATTTTAATAATTTCCTAAATTTTTATTTTTTAACTTAAATATTAAAGAAGTTATCGAGCTTTTAATTAAAATCAATTATCCCCTCAATTCGGTAAAAAAATCAATTATGCCCTCGAATTCAGTTAAAATAGTCAATTCAGCGCCCTCCGCCACATCATCATCCATGTGGACCTCCACATCAGCATCGTGGACCACCATGTCATCACTGTTAACTGTCACGTCAGCACTGTAACGGTCAACGTCAGTCGTAGGATCGATTTGATCGATTTCACAGACTGAAAAGTCATATTAGGTGCATTTTTCTTTTAAGGACGAAATTAATTTTTTGGATCGAAATTAAAAATCAAAAGTATCCCATTAGCCAAAAAAAAAAAAATTAATACTAACCAGTAACCACTACACCCATCATTAAGCTCTCTTATTCTTAAACCCACCACTACAATACAACATGAAAATAGTATAATTATTCTTCTTGTTTTATTTTCTTTAAAGAATTTTCAATATAAATGTACTCTTTAAAATATAAATTTTTACACCAGTAATTTATTAAAATAATCTTGCTGAAAGTTTGTTCAATGACGTTACGTGACCAAAATATTAAATAAAATATATAAAATCATTTTTAATTAATATTATTAATTTATACAAATAATTTTTTTATTAAGAACAATTAGATTATAAAACTGATTCTAACCACTACATTGCATTATTAAGCTTAGGTATATATATATTGGCACCAAAATGTACTATTCTCGTAGGTTATATATATATATATATATATATATATATATATATATATATATATATATATATATATATTGTCACGAGTGATGAGAAATTGTCATTTTCTTCCTTTTTATCCTAAAAGTTATTAACATCCAATAAGAATTTGCACGTTTTTATTGGTTGCGAAAATAAAATTATAATTATTTAATAGAAATATTTTAATACACATGTTGTATAGACTATAGGTTTATTAATTTTAGGGTTTAGAGTTAAGGTCTGAAATTTAACATTTATACTTTATAAGTTATGGTTTCAAAGATTATGATAAGAAATTTAGAGTTTATAGTTCAAATAGAAAATTGTATATATTTTTACACAACTTGTGGATCAAAATTTATTTCTTCATTAATTATGTACCTTTTTCAAAACAAAAAAAAAAAAAACTAAGTACCTAAATGTGAAAACTTAGAGGCTAATTTTACACATAAATCTTAAGCTTATCCATTTGTTGGGTAAAACTACCACAACAATCCCTATTCCATATAGAGGACCAAAATGCAATCTGTATTATAGTACAATGACTGTTGTGATACTTTTACCGTCGATTTCTTAACTTTTTCAAGCAGGCAAAAGCTCACTCTCATAAGCAGTAAAGCAATTAAAATCCATTTCTGAATTTGATATGTGGAAATTTCAATCATATATTAAAAATATGTAAATAAAATTGTACTACTTGTATTCGCAAAATAAAATAGAATAAAATTGCGGCTTTATAAGCTTACAAATGAGAGGAGGGATGTTACTTATAACCATGACTCAAAGTCAAAACTTTCATGGCTGGCTTCAGGTGATTATAAGTTTGGTATCGCTTAAAGAGATCTCGAGTTAAAAATTTTGTGTATGTGAAAAATTTATGTTTACTAAAATCAGATATGCAACGCGGGTCAATCTGAATTAATCAAGATAAAGTCATTAAAAACAAGAAGAACAACCAAAAAAATCACACCATAAGACATTCTTAGTGTGTGCATTTGGGTGAGGATTTTAAAATTTTGGAGATTTTATAATTGTTAATATTACGAAATGAATCATTTTAAAATGCCAGCATTTGTGTGTATTTTTGATTGGATAAATAATTGTTTTAGATAACTTTAGACTATTAGAATTTTACTAGTTTAAAAATATCTTATATAAAGATATGAAAAAATATTTTATGCATTGGTGGAAAATTTGTTTTCCACGAGCGAGTCTAATTTGGGGCTTAAAGGTTTAGTTTAGGTCTTAGTGATTAGAATTTAGGTTTTAAAGTTTAGAGATTATGGTTTAGGATTAGAGATTTAGATTTTAGTTTTTAAAGTAAAATTATGCATGTTTGTAGATTATTTTTATCACTCTCAGTGCATGAAATAATAAAAAATATACAATATAAACAAAAGGGTGTTTTAAAAATATCCAACCTGATAAAAAATATCCGAGTAATTTTCCTAAAAATAAAATTTTTGGGTCGGGTATCTGGCCCATTAAATATCACCTGAATTATTTCTTAAACTCATAGAATTTTAATATTTCTAAATGTATTAGTTATCTAAATAAAACAATCATAGATATTTTTTAATTTAAAAAATAAGTTCCCTAGTCCAAAATTTTATTTATATTTGTTTAAAAATGTTTTCCCACACAAATAAGGGGAATTTGGATGAATATTACCTTTTAGGAAAATATTTGGACAAATACCCCTTTTAAAAATCATTTGAAAAAATATCCTCATTTGGTACACGTAAGCCAAACTCGTGTTTGGCTAAAAGCGAGTTTTAAACATGTATTTGGCTAAAAGTGAGTTCTGTAGCGAGTGGGTAGGTAAAAAATAATAATTTACTTTTTTTTTTACACAGAACTTGCGTTTGGCCAAACACGTAAAATTCGCTTTTGGCCAAATTCGAGTTTGCCTTATACCAAATAAGAAGTATTTTTCTAAATGATTTCTGAAGAGGGTATTTTTTTAAATAATTTCCCAAAAAGGAATATCCATCCAAATTTCCTCACAAATAATGTGACAATCACCGACAGGATATTGAGCAGGTGAGATACAGAAATCATAGAGATATAAAGGGGCCATTTTGTAAAAGAAAACAAGAGAGTATTGCAGCCAAAAGATAAGGATTCTACGGTGAAAGCACATTGCCAAATTAATTATTATTCTAAAAAGAGTAAGTGCATTGGTTACTCAATCAAACATCATCCATGCGTTGTGTCAGGTATGTAGGTTGGGCTAAATTGCGGTCTCACACAAATTTTTATCACTTTTATAATAAAAAAGTTAGGTTATCCAATAATAATGGGTATATATATATATATAATGTATGTTGCTATTATAAAGTTTAACATAAAAATTAAGTGACCAATTATGTTACACATGTTATAAGTATTAAATTATCATGAAATTAAAAGTGTAGATATCGTAAGTTATATTTATAACTCAATGAGGGGTAGAGTTGTAAATATTAATAAATTGATTTTAATTCAATTTATATAAACGATAGTGGTCCCCGAGATCTAGGTTAACTTGCATATCTCTCCTTCCCCATCAGAAAGTTGTGTGGCAAGAGGTAACATATCATCTTGGAAGATCAAACCTTCTCTGAAAAATCTCCGTCAATAGATTTTGGTACGCTTTCGCAAATCTAGTATTTCTTCTTAATGATTTGGCATGTATGGATCTTGGGTTTATATTCGTATGAATATATTTTGGCTACAACAAGTGGCATCAAGTCAGATTATGTCGAATCATTAAGATCATATTTTTGGGTTATTAATCTCCCATTGTTATTTGCCGATTTGAAATCATAGTCTGAATATATATATGGTGATTTGAATTTTGTCGTTAGATGCTTTTAATTGGAATTTGAATATTATATTAGGGTTTGATCTTATTACCTTTTGGAATTTTGATTGATTCGTGTATATATATAATTCATCATATGCGATAGCCTTCTATTGCGTTAGTAATTGGGAATTAACTATGATGTTTCTGTTGTGCAATTTCAAACTTTTGAAAGCATGATTCACATTTAGAAATTAATGGCTTTTATATCTATGTTAGTTCTTTATGGTAGGTTACTGGAAATTAAATTTCAACTTTAGTGCATATATATATATATATATATATATATGAGATGGGATCAAGTTACATGGTGTAAAACACATTTAGTTTTACACTAATTTAGGACCATTGGATGAGTGAAATGTATGGATGAGATTAACAATAAAAAATGTGAAGAATATCACTTGGGAAAAAAAGACAAGGAAATAATGTGGTCATTAATTACCATCATCCAACCGTCCAGAAACTATGTAAAAGTAATTGAGTTTTACACAGTGTAAGTTGATCCTAACCCTATATATATATATATATATATATGGGATGAGATCAAGTTACATGGTGTAAAACTCATTTAGTTTTACACTAATCTAAGACTATTGGATGAGTGAAATGTATGGATGAGATTAACAGTAAAAAATGTGAAGGTTATCACTGGGGAAAAAAAGATAAGGAAATAATCTGGGCCATTAATTACCATCATCCAACGATCCAAAAACTGTGTAAAAGTAATTGAGTTTTACACAGTGTAAGTTGATCCTAACCATATATATATATATATATATATATATATATATATATATATATATATATATATATATCCAGAATATGAAATTGCCTTTAAAGGTTGCATTGTTTTTGCTCGTTTAGCAATCGCATACTTAGGTTACTATTATGAAATATATATTCTATTTAAAATATATATTCAATTCGGTTGGATCAAAATTTTAGTTTTGAACATTGGGTATTAAGATAAATCTTTAGAAACAAATAAAATTCATGTTTTGGCTATGTCTAATATTTTAGTGGGTTAATTGAAACACAATATCACCAAAGTGACCACTTCTGCGTAGATTAGCTTATTTAAAATATCAAGATGTTTGTGTTTTTGTAATTCATGCGTTTATTAATTGGCCCAAAGGAAAATTAATATTTGGCCGAATTTCAACGACACATGTGGTAATAAACGTGCAACAATTATAAGGTATTTTATGTGTGCAATACATTAGTCCAAAGATTAATATGTTATTCGACATAGTTTATTGTCAATGTTTGATTACTACAACAAGAGTACCGTTTACTGTTAATATTACTGTCTAAAGACTTGATATTAATGTTGTGTTTGGTATCTTGAAGGGAATTAGTCATTTCTTTGAATTTATTTGTTTACTTATGAAATATTGATGTGAATTGTGAGCCTGTTTTATTTTTATTTTGTTCTAATATTCAGCCAGTTCTTCTGCTGCCACGATATTTGCTAATATCAGTTTTATACCCATGCTTAATGGGACAAATTTCAAGGAATGAAAAAGGCACGTACTTATAGTACTTGGCTGTATGGACATAGACCTTGCATTAAGGCAAGAACAACCTGCACCTCTCACCGCGGATAGCACCCTTGATGCCAAAAAAGATTTTGAGAGGTGAGATCGTTCTAATCGCATGAGTCTGATGATCATAAAACACAACATTTTGGAAGCCTTTAGGGGCACTGAATCTGAAGAGATTACTCAGGCCAAGTCTTTCCTTGATGATCTTGAGCAACGTTTTGCTAAAAACGATAAGGTTGAAATGACATCACTTCTGACTTCTTTGATGTCTATCAAGTATAAGGGTCAAGGAAATATAAGGGAGTACATTATGGAGATGTTTCATATCGCTTCAAAACTCAAGACACTTAAAATCGAGCTTTCTGAAGACTTGCTCGTTCTTATGGTTTTAGTATCACTTCCTGCACAGTTTAACTAATTTAAAATTAGTTATAAATGTCAAAAAGGAGAAATGGACTCTAAATGAGCTCATTTCTCATTGTGTTCAAGAGGAAGATAGGTTGAAGCGTGATAAAACTAAAAGTGCTCATTTGGCCAGTGTCTCTAAGGATAAGGGCAAAAAAAGAAAAGGGTAAACTACTGCAGGGGTCACTCTCGTTTAGCGTTTGTACAGAGTTAGTCACCACTTTTGAAAAGTGCCAATTAGTAGTCCTCTACGTTTTCGATGTGTAAATACTTGGTCACTCCGACGTTATACTTCGTTAGTCCCCTAACGGATTGCTGATGTGGCGGAATTAAAATAAGGATAAATTACTGTAATAGCCATTAAAATTTATCTCATGTACATTTTTTCACCTCAATTTTAAAAAGTAAACATTATAGTCACTAATAAAAATGTTTCTTTATAATTTCACCCTTAAATTTTTAAAAATTCATTTTTCAATCCTAAAACTTTACAATCAATTAACACAATAATATTATAAATGCTTAAATGAAAAATAGGTGCCCAAAGTATACCCTTTGAAACTTAGGTGCCCAAATTGCTCCTATTTAATAACTCAAACTTAAAAATTTAGTCCACTAACTACTAAAAAATTCGAGTTATTGGAATTTCTATTTTATAATTCAAACTTTATTTTGAATTTTTGAGTCGAGTTTATGAAATTATGAGTCGAGTATTTTCACATCAAACCAAAAAATTTAATTTTTTCGAGTCAAGTCGAGTTATTGGAATTTCTATTTTATAATTCAAACTTTATTTTGAATTTTTGAGTCGAGTTTATGAAATTATGAGTCGAGTATTTTCACATCAAACCTAAAAATTTAATTTTTTCGAATCAAGTCGAGTGTTGCACTTCCCTACATATAATTTTTAATTTTAATCCGTGCGAAAAAATAAAAGGTCGTCGGAACTTACGTAGCTCCGATAGAGGCTCCGCCGACGTCGGTTGGACTCGAAACCTTAGGGGTTTTGCTCGCCGCCACGTCAGGAGCCCGGATCTGGTGTCTGTCTCGCGAATGGACGGCAACCGATGCCGAAAAATGCGAGAAACACTGACGTCGATTGGTTTCTTGCCAGAGCTTCAATCGAGATTTGCTGGCGGAAGGCGGCCCCACGACGCGCGTAGTTGCCATGGATGAGATCGCGACGACGTGGCGCCTCTAGCGATGTAGGCGGTGACCACTAGGGCTGTAAATGATACGAGACAGATCGCAAGCTACTCGAGATCGACTCGGTCAAAGCTCGACTCGATTGGACTCGACTCGAACTCGAACTCGACTCGAGTTCTTAACGAGCCGAGTCGAGCTACTCGATACTCGACTCGAAAAGCTCATGAGCTACTCGAAAAAATAATATTTAAATATATATTTTTTATTTTTAAAAATAATTAATTAATAAAATTTAGTTTTAAGTCGGTCTGTCGTGGATCACTCCTATATTTTTTCGTGGCCTTGAGGCATAATGAAGGCCAAGCCCAAAGTCCAAGGAAGAAACCCAAAGCAAGAAAAGACGACGAATTAAAGGCATCTACTCAAAAGATTTAATTTTTAATAGAGTTGTAATTTAGTTTAAACTTGTATTCTTGCCATATTAGAAAACTTGGACCCAAGGCCTATATAAAGGCATGTAATTCGACCTAGGGAAGGATATCTCATTCCTAGCCGCCTTCCCCAAAACCCTTATCGTTTTCCCCTCTTCATCATGTTCTAAATTCCCCCTAGGGCTAAGGGTTGATTCTGTAAAGTAGTTGCAAGGATTGTACTGTTTAGGAATTTTCTGTTCAAGCAATAAAAACTTTAAGTTTATTTATTCTGGTTTTCATATCTCGCAAGAGTATCGGGAGAGCATTGTGAGGTTATCCATTTGTTTGATATCAGGAGAGTCAAGCATACGAACGAAATAAATACGAGTTTTCCAGTTCATGGTTAAACCATCTCGGCTTAGGGATAAGTATGAGGTTAAGTGGCTAAGGAATAATTTGACAACATTGGTGTTCACCCTTCGATTTACGCCGGGAGGTATCATCTAAGAAATGTTCATCAACAGCACTTGGGCCTAGGGATAGGACAAGTCATAGCAGGGATTCTTGCCAAGCTTGAAGTACAGAGTTGTATGATCGTTGCCACGACATCAACATACTTCTGCCGCGACAGAGACGACGACAGAACATAAGTTCTCTTACATTGCAACACCTGCACTACCGAGCAAATCAATACCAGCCTATTTCTTAAACCTGATCTTTTACTCTTTTATTTTAGTTATTATTCATGATTACTCTACAATCAATTTAAACTCTTTCTCTCTCTTGTGCAGCAATTCTAGGATAAAGTTATTTCCAGTCCATGTGGAGACGATATCCGATACTCCAAGTATCACTTTACTACTTGTGTCGTGTACACTTGCATAATTTGCGATAGGACTCTTTTACACGCAACAAGTTTTTGGCGCCGTTGTCGGGGACTGGCAACATATCTTTACCCTTACTCTTACTGCACTTTTTCTTTTTAATTTTCTGTTTTTATTAGTATTGTTTACCCTATACTTTTCACAAGGTTTTTTGTTTGCTTATGCGCATATCTAGACGAGGCAAAGAACCTGAGTACGAACAAGACCCTGAAATCGAACGCACGTGTCAACTCAGAAACCGAGTCCGACTCTTAATAGCAAGAAACGCCTATCTTGAGGAACAACTAGAAGCAATGGTGAACGTAAGGTATAACAACGGGGTAGATGATGACCGGAGGGTTGCTGAAGATCCTCCCCAAGATGTCCGGAATGAACGGTCTGCTGCCGCTGCCGCACGACAGTCCTGACGCGATTACATGGTCAATGACCATGTTGAACTGGAGACCACCTTGCCAGACGTGGAAGCTGAGAACTTCGAGCTGAAACCTGTTATATTCAGCATGATAAATTCTGATGGCCAGTTTAGTGGTGCTGCAACTGAGGATGCCCGCGAACATCTAAAAACGTTCCAAGAAATCTGTGGATCGTTTAGATTGCTAGGAATAAATCCGGAAGTACTGAGGCTCCGGTTATTTCCTCATTCATTGAGAGACAGGGCTAAAACTTGGTGGAATAAACTAACGCCGGGTTCAATACGAACTTGGGCAGATCTCTCTCGTGAATTCTTATCTCGTTTTAATCCTTATCATTTATCTGAAAGATTGTGTAACAAAATTGCTACTTTTCAACAAGAGGATGACGAACCAATGCACGAGGCATGAGATAGATTTACAACTCTTCTTCGGAACTGCCCAATGTATGGATTCCCCGTGTGAAATCAGGTCGTCAAATTCTACAACGCTGCCAATGCACATACTCGTCTGAGAATAGATTCAGCTGCAATTGGGCTAATACTGGACAAGGAACCAGACGAAGCAATGATAGTGTTAAAGAACTTAGCGAAAAACGATGAGCAATTTCCTACAGCTAGGAGATGGGGCAAACGAGGGATACCTGTGAAGGATTTTAAAGCTGACAACTCGATGAAATCACAGGTTGCGTACCTCACAAAAGTAGTGGAAAATCTGCAACGGAAAGATTCCAAAGCCATATATTCTGCAAAAGAGGTATGTGAAACCTGTAGTGGGAATCACAGTTCAGAAGATTGTCCTTTACAGCTGGAAGAAGGAATGTATGTTGGGCACCCAGAATCCTCAAATGCAGAACAACCAAAACCAATGGGCATCCAGAATCCTGTCGTGACAGCAGCCACAACAATAGCCGGTAGCCGCACCTAGTATACTGGAGCAGACATTGGCAACATTCATGTCACAGACAGAAGCTTACATGGCGAACATGGATCACTTTGTTAAGAAAACTGAGTCATTTATAGACAAGATGAAGATGAGGATGACAAACCATGAGGCCACCCTGAAATCGCTGGAGACACAGATGGGCCAGGTTTCCCAGCATATCAAGCCAAGGCAAAACGGAGGATTCCCTAGTGATACTAAGGCCAATAGAAAACCCACGCATGAGCAGTGTAAAGCAATTACAACTAGGAGTGGGAAACAATTACAAGGGCTGGAGATGAAGAACATACCAAGTGAGGAACCGACCCTAGATACACCTACCGTGAACACTGCCTCGGCAGAGGAAGAATAACCTACTGTCGACATACCTGCCGCGACAACAGAAGGGACAAAAGAGCAAACAGATGATGTCGAAGAACCTAAACCTCCTTAAATTTGAATACCACATGAAGGGCATCTTGAAGATTACCGTACTCCACCTCCTTTTCCACAGCGGTTACAAAAACAAAAACATGAGTACTAGCTCAAAAAGATCTATGATATTTTTAAGCAGGTGCACATTAATATATCGTTGTTAAAGGCCATCAAGCAGATGCCTGGTTATGCGAAATTTCTCAAGGATGCCATGTCAAAAAGGTCCAGACTTGGGGAATTCGAAACGGTAAAAATGACAGAAGGATGCATGACTATCTTGCACAGGCATCCACCCTAGAAGAAGAAGGATCCTGGGAACTTCACCATACCGTGCATAATTGGCGACAAATTCGTGGGTAAGACACTTTGTGATCTTGGTGCTAGCATAAATCTAATGCCCAAATCTGTGTTTCAGAAATTAGGTATTGGACGAGCAAGGCCCACGACAGTCATGCTGCAGTTGGCAGACCGCTCTTACGTACAACCAGAAGGGAAGATCGAAGATATTATGGTAAGAGTGGATAAATTTATTTTTCCTGCTGACTTTCTTGTTTTAGACTGTGAAGCAGATGAAAACGCACCGATCATCCTCGGGCGACCCTTCCTAGCCACAGACAGAACTGTGATCGATGTGGAGAAAGGAAAACTGGCCATGAGAGTAAATGATCAAGAAATCAAACTCAATGTTCTCCAAGCAATTAAACATGCTGATGCAGAAGAAGAGTGCAAGGCAATCTCTGAAGTGATCCTTGACCAACCCTGTATCAGATCCAGCTACCACGACAAAAAAATTGGTCACTGCCACAACAGTCACCTGGAAGACTGTCACGGCAGTAATGGCGACAGTGACTCCTCTGACTCAGAAACATCTGACACTGAAGGTCATGCGGAGGTAAATTGGATAGGCAATCATCCAGGTAAGTTCTTCGAGCCTCTTAATTATACCTCGAATGAACATATAATCCAGAAGCCTTCGATTGAAAAGCCACCTGTTCTAGATCTTAAGCCCTTGCCAGGAAAGCTTAAATATGTTTTTCTTGGTTTAAATGATACGTTGCCCGTAATCATCTCTTCCAAGTAAATGTAGAAACAGGAGCAGCAGCTAATCAGAATGCTACAACAACATAAGAAGGCCATTGGATGGACTATAGTTGATATCCAAGGCATCAGTCCAGCATTATGCATGTACAAGATTCTCTTGGAGGATGATCATAAGCCGACTATTGATGCCCATAGAAGTTTGAACGAGGCTATGCGAGAAGTGGTGAGAAAAGAGATTATCAAATGGCTCGACGCCGGAATCATATACGCCATCTCGGATAGTAAGTGGGTGAGCCCGGTGTAGTGTGTGCCTAAAAAAGAAAGCATAACTGTGGTAACCAACGAAGAAAACGAACTAATCCCAACCAGGACTGTGACCGGTTGGAGGGTTTGTATGGATTACCAGAAGCTTAACAAAGCTACCCGGAAGGACCATTTCCCCTTGCCTTTTATTGATCAAATGCTTGATAGATTAGCGGGGAAACATTACTATTGTTTTCTTGATGGTTACTCAGGTTATAATCAGATAGCAATTGCATCGGAGGACTAGTAGAAAACTACCTTCATATGCCCGTACTACACCTATGCTTTTCGGAGAATGCCATTTAGGCTCCGCAATGCGCCAACAACCTTCCAAAGGTGCATGATGGCAATATTCTCTGACATGGTGGAGGATTTCCTAGAGATTTTCATGGACGGCTTTTCCATCTTTGGAGATGGTTTTGAAGGTTGTTTAGGCAACTTGCAGAAGGCTCTTGAGAGATGCGAAGAGGCGAACCTGGTTTTGAACTGGGAAAAATGTCACTTCATGGTGGATGAAGGGATATTATTAGGCTACAAAGTGAGCTGCCGCGGCATAGAGGTGGACAGAGCCAAAATAGAAGTCATCGAAAAGCTGCTGCCACCCACCACAGTAAAGGGGATTCGAAGTTTCTTAGGACATGTTGGGTTTTATCGACGATTTATTGCAAATTTCTCGAAGATTACCAAACCCTTATGCCATCTATTGGAGCAGAATCGTCCCTTTGATTTTAATACTGAATGTACCGAGGCATTCAGAATTCTGAAGGAGAAGTTGGTAACAGCACCGATCGTACAACCACAAGACTGGAGTTTGCCATTTGAGATAGTGTGTGATGCCAGTGACTATGTTGTCGGGGCAGCACTAGGGCAGAGGAAGGATAAGCTCTTCCATTTGATTTACTATGCCAGCAAAACACTGAATGATGCCCAAGTCAACTACACCACGACAGAGAAGGAGCTGTTAGCAGTGGTGTTCTCAATTGACAAGTTCCGCCCGTACATACTTGGAACAAAGGTGGTGGTCCATACAGACCATTCCGCACTGAAATATCTATTCACGAAAAAAGATGCAAAACCTAGATTGATACGTTGGATTCTGCTGCTGCAAGAATTTGACATTGATATCAAGGATAAAAAGGGAACAAAGAACCAAGTGGCAGATCACTTGTCGAGGCTGGAAACGGGAAGGAGTCAATCCACAGACAGGACCAACATATTGGAGACCTTCCCAGATGAGCAGTTGTTTGCTGCCACCAGCACTGCCGCGACAGCCATGGCGGCAGGTAAGCTTTCTGAAACCCCTTGGTACGCTGATTTTGTTAATTACATTGTTAGTAGGGTACTACCTCCTGAGCTTAATTACCAAGCAAGGAAGAGGTTCCAAAATGATGCAAAACATTATTAATTGGGTGAACCTCTTCTTTTCAAACACTGTGTAGATCAGATTATCAGGAGATGCATGCCACATGACACGCGTCGTATAGTGTCAAAAATAAATCCTTAAACTCAAATAAATAGGAATTAAAATAGTATAACGAGAGTAAGGTTCGATCCACAGGGAACAAGAATTCTAACACCCTTTTATTCTGACTTAGACCAAGAAACCTGTAAAAATAAAAGGGGGGTTTTAGAGAAGTGATTTGAGTAATAAAGAAAAATAATAAGAATGGAAAATAAATATTGAAAATGGATTATGGATTGAATTAGCCTCAAGCTACGCTTTGCCACGACATCTTCGATCACTGAAATTGGTTTTTCTTCAACTTTCTTGCCGGTTACAGTCTACAAGGCCCAACCCTTGCAACTTGCTTCTCTTGGGTAAATTCGACTCCCAGGGCAATCCTTGAAGTCAAGCTTTAGTGAGTTAACTACGGCAATCGATGCTAACTCAAATCTGAGTTAGTGCTGGAGAAGCCCGTGCTCGGATAATCGTCTCGATGAGAATTGTTTCCGATTTTGATTCCCCTTAGTGGACTGCCACTAAGTTTGTTCTTAGGGAGTTGAATTGGCTACAAGCTTTTCCTCGTCCCCAACGATGGATCTAAACCACTTCAACCCGATGCGCGCTCTCGGAATGAAACAATTGAGATGCCTAAAGATTAGGCCGATTGCCTAATCAATTTTACAGAGAATCTAAAAAAGAGTTGTTGAAGGAATGAAGAACTTTTCTAATCTCACGAGTTTAGTCGGGTTTGGCGTTGCTTTTAGCTAAAGGGAATTAGTTAAGCATGGTTGGTGAAGAAACCATACTTAATTAAATAAAGAAAGAAATGGAGATAATGGAAATGTAGAAAATAGAGAGCTTTTATTAAACTCAAGGAAGAAGAGAACAATGAATAACTAATGATCTAATTCACCCCCAAAGTGGGGTATTTATAGTAGCTGAAAACCCTAAAAAACTAAAATGATAAACCCAAAATTTAAATTAAATTACATAAGATAATTATCCCAAGTTTGAATTTTAAAATTAAAATCCGGATGATAAGCTATCTGATAAGCAGCTTGATAAGCTATCCGTGTTGCTGACGTCAGCTTCTAGAAGGTGCTGACGTGGCGCCCAGTCAGCATTCATGCCCTAGTTCATGCCCATGAATCTGCCCACGACTCTAGTATTTTCTGCAGCATTCCAGCTTATTTCCAGCATCACGTAACCTGCATGAAAACAACATAAAAACAACCCATTTAAGTCCTTCAAACTTATATTCAATCAAAATAAGAACTAAAAACATAACCAAAATAAATACTTATCAAATTCCCCCTCACTTATCCGATGCTTGTCCTCGAGTATCTCAAAATTAAACAAACCTAAGTTCAAGTTTTCATCCTTAATTTCACGAAGTCTCAAAGGTTTCGATAGGATTAAGCATCTAAACATGAAAGAAAAATAAGGAGCAAAATAGATAAATGGCAAGATTAAGAAATTAAAGCAAAAACAACATTCCAATACCCTACTAACATCAATGATGCAAACCAAGTACCCTCACAAGGAATCGCTCATGTCACTCGAAGTGTTTAAGGGTAGAGAAAAATCACTCGAGCCAAAACTAATTAGAGCATTACCATAGGCTTGTGGTTAAATCTAATCTCTACTACTAACATGAATGTGATGCAAAAATCAAGAGGTCTTAAAAGGGTTGTAATGGGGCTAAGGTAAGGGTAGGATAAAGGCTGAAAATAAGGGTTAAAATTCAAGACAAAAATCATCCTAAAAATATATTCGAAACTTCTTTTTCTTTTTCTTTTTTTCGAACTAAAACTGTTTTGCAGTGAATATTTTTTTCCCGAACTGTACTATTTTTTTCTGTTTATTTTTTCTGCAGACTCGAACAATTTTCTGCACTACATATTCGAACAGTTCTGCACAGTTTTTTTTCTTTTCTGCACAGTTTTTTTTTCTGCTGCTGGACTGCATTTATTTGAATCTGTTTTTTTAAGACGATTTTGTCTTGAAAAGTGGACAAAAATAATAGAATTAAGAAAAAAATGTATTAGGCTAAAATGTAGTGATTTTCAAGAAAAAGGCCAAGGCTCAAAAATTGTTTCACTAGGGGAAATTAATTAAAGGGTAGGTAATTTGTTTGGGAAGAGAAATGGTTAAAACATAGTGCCTCAATCATATTTAAGCATCATATTCAATTAATGTAATATCAAAAAGAATTTAAACACAAGTTCTAGAATGCTACTAATTTAGCTAGGCACACTCAAAGAAACAAAGAGCAAAAATAATGCATGCTCATTAGGCTCAAAACTCACAAAAATTTGTCTTGTGTACCTAGGTAAGCATCATGTGAAATAGAGAAAGAAATGTCATATAAAGGATTTTAATAAAAAAAATTAATCATGCCAAAATCTACCATGCAACCTAGAATTTTCTAACAAGATAGATACAAAACCATATGAAAACAGTGAGACAAGGCAAAACTAAGGATTAAACGAAGAACTTAAATTAAGTAAAATCAAGAAATCAAGAGAACATCCAAACGGATAAACAATATGAAAATTTGACAAGCATATCTCCCTCCCCCTCACTTAAATCATTTTGCCTCAAAATGAAAATATAAAATAAAATACAAAAGAGAGAGGGTGAAAATACTCCCTGATTGCAGAAGAGCATGTTTCGGTAGTGAACTCCGAGTCTGGTGTAGGGGCGGAGGCGAGCTTGCTCTCGAGTTCGGACCATGGTGGTGGTAATGGTGGACGATCGAGTGATGAAGGTTGAAGATGAAGTGATAATGGCGGCTGCAGAATAAAGAAAAAGGTAAGGGAAAAAATTATGTTAGTTTTTTTTTTAATTTTTGAAATGAAAGGATAATTAAAAATTTGTAAAAGGATAATTTTATTTTAAAATTTTAGATATAGTTGATAAAGATATATATATATATATATATAGATTAATAATTTAAAAGATATATATATATATATAGATTATGATGTAAAATCAATAATAATAAAGATAAGGGTTAAATTTAAAAATAAATAAGATAATAGATAGATAAAGATATATATATATATATATATATATATATATTTAACTTACGTAAATCTAAAAAAAGATAATATATAATAAATAATATACTATAAATAATATATAATAAATAATATATTATAAATAATATATAATAAATTTAAATTAGTAATAATAACTATATTATTAGGAGGAAGTAAATAAAAAATGCTAAAAAGAAAAGATAAAGGAAAAGTAGACGTGGGTTTTAAAAATAATAAAGAAGAAAAATAAATTCAAAACTGAAAAATCAAAATCAAGAAATAAATAAAGAAAATGGGTTGCCTCCCATCCAGCGCTTGTTTATCGTCACTAGCTTGACGACCTGGTTCAGACTACATGCATTGCGACAAATACTTCTTCCAGTTCTTGCGCTTTATCCAACTGAGTATTTCCTTACGAGAAATTTTGCGATTATGGAGTTTTTTTACTGGAAAATTTTCTCTTTCACTCGTCAATTTATCTGGAGGTAATTTTAACTCCAAATTCAATTCTTGCAAAATGAAAGAAAACATTTTAGATTTTGATGGAGTTAGGCATAAATCAGAATGAACAGAAGAAACATTTTTCAACTCCTTAATTCCTTTGTCGTGATCTTTCAAATTCCTGCATGAATCATCAACATATTTAGATTCTATAAATTCTTCAATGGCGGGCTCAATAACATCTATAAAATTTATACTAGCAACATTATCAGGATGTCGCATCGCTTTGTAAACATCAAATTTTACCACCTCGCCATCAAACTCCATTGTAAGAATCTCGCTTCTCACATCAATTTTCGTATTTGCAGTACTTAAAAATGGACGACCAAGGAGGATTTCAGAAGAATTATTAGTTCGATCGTTTTCCATGTCTATGACATAGAAATCTGCCGGAAAGATTAAATCTTTTACCTTTACCAGGACATTCTCTAGCAATCCTTCCGGGTAAATTATGGATCTGTCTGCCAGCTGTATGGTTACTTTTGTATCCCTCAAAGGCTCAGCAGAAAGTGAGTTATAAAATGAAAGTGGCATAACATTAATAGAGGCCCCTAAGTCACACATTGCTCGTTTAATACCCACTTTACCGATTTTGCAGGGAATGGCGAACATACATTGGTCCTTCAATTTCGGCGGTAACCTTCGCTGAAAAACTGCCGATACGTGTTCTCCTAGATTAACTTTTTCAACTCCTATAAGACGACGTTTGTTAGTACATAAATCTTTCAAAAATTTAGCATACCTTGGGATTTTTCGGATTACGTCAAGGAGTGGGATATTGATTTCCACTTTTTGAAACATATCTAGGATCTCTTTTTCTTCGGCTTGTTTATCTTTCTTCACTAATCTCGATGGGAAGGGAGGTGGCACGTCATAGGGTGATGGTTTAGGGGTCGGGTTTGGTGTATCTTTTTCAAAGGGAAATGTTGCCTTTTCTTTACCTTTCTTTTGAACGCCTTCCTCCGTGACTTTTGGTTCGACGATGATACCGCTTCGTAGAGTGATGGCATTCACATTCTCTCTTGGATTGGGCTCCGTTTGAGAAGGTAATTTCCCTTTGGATTCTAAGCGACTTACCGCTAACGTCAGTTGACTTATTTGTTTGTCAATTGCTTCAAAGTGAGCTTCGGTCCTTAGTTGAAATTTTTCTTGGGCTAGCGCTAACTTTTCAACAATTGACTCCAACGATGGCTTCTGCGGTTGATATTGTTGTGGTGCAGTTGGTTGATAAGCTTGATTTGGCCTCTGGTTTTGCGCGTAACCGAAGTTTGACTGGTTTCTCCATCCCTGATTATATGTATTTCCTATGGCATTGGCTTGAGCGATATCATCTTCCTGAGTCATCGGACAACAGTCTGTCGGATGTTCTGGACTAGTACAGATTCCGCAAAGTCTAGCTGTTCTTTTTTTATCTGCAACAAGAGATTGCACTATTTCAGCTAATTTATCAATCTTATTTTCTAAAGAAACTGTACTTACCTCGCGAACCCTTCGAGATGGTTCACTAGATTGATTCAATCTTTATGAGTTGACGGCCATGGTTGATATCAGTGTTTTAGCCACTGTTGGTGTCATGTTGACTAGAGCTCCGCCACTTGCTGCATCTATTACTTTCATATCCATAGGCGTCAATCCTTCATAAAAATAGTGGAGGAGGGTTTGTTCCAACAATCCATGTTATGGACAATTTGCACACAACTTTTTAAACCTCTCCCAGTATTCATATAAAGATTCAGCTTCTTTTTGTTGAATGCTCAGGATGCTGCGCCTAATTTCGCTTGCTTTCGCTGCAGGGAAGAACCTGTCAAGAAAAAGTTTAGCCATGTCAGTCCATGTTGTAACAGAATTAGGGGGTAAATCAAATAACCAATCTTTTGCTATATCTGCTAAGGAAAATGGAAAAGCTCTAAGTTTGATTTGGTCATCGGATACTCCCTGTGGCTTTGTGCTTAGACAAACCATGTGAAATTCCTTCAAATGTTTGTGAGGATTTTCTGTTGGCAAGCCGTGAAAAGTAGGTAGAAGGTGGATTAAACCCGTTTTTAGCACGAACGGTGTTTCGCCATTTGGGAAGGTTATACACATTGGTTGCTGGCCATCGGGCACCATATTTAGTTGGCGAATGGTTTGATTTTCGTCTCCCATTGGATTTGGTTCGTAATTCGACTTGCTTCGGATGTGATTTATAGATCGCGTTCGAATCTTTGCTGGCGTCTTTTGTTTTTCTTTTCCCGAAGTGTTTGTGCGTTCAACTTTCGGGCTAGTGCTTCGATTTCAGGGATGAGTTCGAATTGTTCTCCCGGATTGCTCCTGGTCATAAATCAAATAAAACGATATTAGTACTTTGTCGTATTCCCCGGCAATGGCGCCAATTTTGACACGCGTCGTATAGTGTCAAAAATAAATCCTTAAACTCAAATAAATAGGAATTAAAATAGTATAACGAGAGTAAGGGTCGATCCACAGGGAATAGGAATTCTAACACCCTTTCGTTCTGACTTAGACCAAGAAACCTGTAAAAATAAAAGGGGGGGTTTTAGAGAAGTGATTTGAGTAATAAAGAAAAATAATAAGAATGGAAAATAAATATTAAAAATGGATTATGGATTGAATTAGCCTCAAGCTACGCTTTGCCACGACATCTTTGATCACTGAAATTGGTTTTTCTTCAACTTTCTTGCCGATTACATTCTACAAGGCCCAACCCTTGCAACTTGCTTCTCTTGGGTAAATTCGACTCCCAGGGCAATCCTTGAAGTCAAGCTTTAGTGAGTTAACTACGGCAATCGATGCTAACTCAAATCTGAGTTAGTGCTGGAGAAGCCCGTGCTCGGATAATCGTCTCGATGAGAATTGTTTCCGATTTTGATTCCCCTTAGTGGACCGCCACTAAGTTTGTTCTTAGGGAGTTGAATTGGCTACAAGCTTTTCCTCGTCCCCAACGATGGATCTAAACCACTTCAACCCGATGCGCGCTCTCGGAATGAAACAATTGAGAGGCCTAAAGATTAGGCCGATTGCCTAATCAATTTTACAGAAAATCTAATAAAGAGTTGTTGAAGGAATGAAGAACTTTTCTAATATCACGAGTTTAGTCGGGTTTGGCGTTGCTTTTGGCTAAAAGGAATTAGTTAAGCATGGTTGCTGAAGAAACCATACTTAATTAAATAAAGAAAGAAATGGAGATAATAGAAATGGAGAAAATATAGAGCTTTTATTAAACTCAAGGAAGAAGAGAACAATGAATAACTAATGATCTAATTCACCCCCAAAGTGGAGTATTTATAGTAGCTGAAAACCCTAAAAAACTAAAATGATAAACCCAAAATTTAAATTAAATTACATAAGATAATTATCCCAAGTTAAGTTTGAATTTTAAAATTAAAATCTGGATGATAAGCTATCTGATAAGTGGCTTGATACGCTATCTGTGTTGCTGACGTCAGCTTCTAGAAGGTGCTGACGTGGCGCCCCGTTAGCATTCATGCCCTGGTTCATGCCCATGAATCTGCCCACGACTCTAGTATTTTCTATAGCATTCCAGCTTATTTCCAGCATCACGTAACCTGCGTTAAAACAACATAAAAACAGCCCATTTAAGTCCTTCAAACTTATATTCAATCAAAATAAGGACTAAAAACATAACCAAAATAAATACTTATCACCACAGGATGAACAGGAAGCTGCGCTTCACCACTACCATGCTTCCCCATATGGAGGACACTTAGGTGGAAACAAAATCGCTGCCAAGGTTCTGCAATCCGGTCTCTATTGGTCCACATTGTTCAAGGATGCACAAGCTTTCTACAAGGGCTGTGACAAATGCCAAAGGACTGGGAACATATCAAGAAGGCATGAGATGCCACTACAGAACATATTAGAGGTCGAAATCTTCGATGTTTGGGGAATCGACTTCATGGGACCATTCCCAGCATCTTGTGGGAACATGTACATCCTACTGGCAGTGGATTATGTGTCCAAGTGGGTAGAAGCGATCGCCACTCAAAAAAATGACGCCAGAACTGTTCAAAGATTTATGCACAAGAACATCTTCTCTAGATTTGGCATCCCAAGGGCGATAATTAGTGATGAGGGGAGACACTTCGACAACAGGGTAATTGCTGCTGCCTTGAGAAAATATGGTGTAAAGCACCAGATTGCAACAACATATCACCCTCAGACCAATGGGCAGGCCGAGATATCCAACCGAGAAGTAAAGAACATACTTGAGAAGATGGTTAAACCCACTCGAAAGGATTGGTCTCTACATCTCAATGATGCACTCTGGGCCTATAGAACAACTTTCAAAACACCATTGGGGATGTCACCCTATAGACTCAACTATGGGAAAACATGTCACTTACCTGTTGAGATAGAACACAGAGCTTACTGGGCTATCAAGGCAGCAAATATGGACTGGGATAAGGCAGGACCGAAGAGGCTACTGGACTTGAATGAAATTGAAGAAATTCAAGCAATGGCCTATGACAATGCCAAGATCTACAAGGACAAAATCAAGAAGTGGCACGACAGGAAGCTGATGCCACGACAGTTCTGCCCAGGGCAACATGTGTTATTGTTCAACTCTAGGTTGAAGCTTTTCCCATGAAAGCTTAAATCTAGGTGGTCTGGTCTTTTCCAGGTTGTCCAAGTTTTCCCCCATGGTGCCATTACAATCAAATCCCTAAAGGACGGGCACCAGTTCAAGGTCAATGGACAGAGACTCAAGTATTATCAAGGGACTGAAACCCCAAGTATGTAGGAAGTAGTTACTTTAGGAGATGCCCCTCAAGGCATCCCTAATTAAACTTAGTTTTTATTTTATTTTATTTATTTATTAGATAAAATGGCACAGTTGCTACTGAATTTGGCTACTTTTGCAGGTATCTGCTATGATAGACTTAGGGCAACAAATGAGTAGAGCTGGAACACAGGACTGGAGTCGAGGAGAAAAAGCTATCGTGGCCACTGCTGTGGCAGCCATGAAGACATAAGGGTGAAGTGGAGCTCGACAGATAGAGGAAATCAAGGCAGTCTGTCGTAGACCACTCCTATATTTTTCTGAGCCCTGAGGCAGAATGAAGGCCAAGCCCAAAATCCAAGGAAGAAACCCAAAGCAAGAAAAGAGAATGAATTAAAGGCATCTACTCAGAAGATTTAATCTTTAATAGAGTTGTACTTTAGTTTAAACTTGTATTCTTGCCATATTAGAAAACTTGGACCCAAGGCCTATATAAAGGCATGTAATTCGACCTAGGGAAGGATATCTCATTCCTAGCCGTCTTCCCCAAAACACTTGTCGTTTTCCCTCTTCATCATGTTCTAAATTTCCCCTAGGGCTAAGGGTTGATTATGTAAGTAGTTGCAAGGATTGTACTGTTTAGGAATTTTCTGTTCAAGCAATAAAAACTTCAAGTTTATTTATTCTGGTTCTCATATCTCGCAAGAGTATCGGGAGAGCATTGTGAGGTTATCCATTTGTTTGATATCGGGAGAGTCAAGCATACGAACGAAATAAATACGAGTTTTCCAGTTTATGGTTAAACCATCTCGGCTTAGAGATAAGTACGAGGTTAAGTGGCTAAGGAAGAATTCGACAACATTGGTGTTCACCTTTCGATTTACGCCGGGAGGTGTCATCTAAGAAGTGTTCATCAACAGCACTTGGGCCTAGGGATAGGACAAGTCATAGCAGGGATTCTTGTCAAGCTTGATGTACAGAGTTGTATGATCGCTGTCGCGACATCAACAGACTTCTGCCGCGACAGGTGCTGCCGCGACAGGGACGACGACAGAACTGAAGTTCTCTTACAGTGCAACACTTGCACTACCGAGCAAATCAATACCGGCCTATTTCTTAAACCTGGTCTTTTACTCTTTTATTTTAGTTATTATTCATGATTACTCTACAATCAATTTAAACTCTTTCTCTCTCTTG
Source organism: Hibiscus trionum (assembly GCA_030270665.1). NCBI lineage: Eukaryota > Viridiplantae > Streptophyta > Magnoliopsida > Malvales > Malvaceae > Hibiscus > Hibiscus trionum. The sequence continues at coordinate 8,737,858 of BSYR01000036.1, read as the reverse complement.
TGCAACAATTCTAGGATAAAGTTATTTTCAGTTCATGTAGAGACGATATCCGATACTCCAAGTATCACTTTACTACTTGCATCGTGTACACTTGCACAATTTGCGATATGACTCTTTTACACGCAACACAAGTTCCAAATAATTGCTACTTTTGTGACAAGCCTAGACACTTGAAGAGAGATTGTTCCAAGTATCGCGCATGGCGTGCTAAGAAAGGTATGGATCTTATTTTGGTCTGTTTTGAGGTTAATTTAGCTTTAGTACCTAAAACACTTGGTGGTTAGATTCTGGTGCTACTACTCCCATAAGTGTTTCTATGTAAGGTTGCCCGAGCTACCAAAAGCCAAGTGATGGTGAAAGAAACATCTTTGTGGGCGATGGAAAATCGGTAGAAGTTGAAGCAATTGGGCATTTTAAGTTGTTATTAGGAACTGGTTTTTATTTGGATTTGAAAGACACTTTTGTTGTTCCGTCTTTTAGGCAGAATTTAGTTTTAGTTTCTTTATTGGACAAATTTGGACATTATTGTTCATTTGGAAACAATCAGTTTACTTTGTCTTTAAATTTAAGTATTGTCGAAATTGGTTATTTAAATGCTCATGACAACCTTTATTTGCTAGATACAGTTGCATCATATAATGAAACCTTGCACGTGGAATCATGTGGTACTAAGCGCAAATTAAATAAGGAAAATTCGACATCATTATGGCATAAGCGCTTAGGTCATATCTCAAAAGGTAGGATTGAGCGACTTATATCTAATGGTATTTTGGAGTCCCTTGAATTTTTAGACTTTAATGTTTGTGTTGATTGTATCAAGGGAAAACATACCAAAACTAAGAGATTAGGTGCCATCAAATCTACAGATGTCTTAGAATTAATTCACACTGATATTTGTGGGCCATTCCCTACGACATCTTGGAATGGTCAACAATATTTCATAACATTTATAGATGATTACTCACGTTATGGGTACCTATATCTCATTCATGAGAAATCTCAATCTTTGGACGTGTTCAAATCTTATAAGGCTGAAGTTGAGAATCAACCCAACAAAAGAATTAAGAAAGTTATATCTGATCGTGGTGGTGAGTACTACGGTAGATATGATGGCTCAGGTGAACAACGTCCATGACCATTTTTGAAATTCATATAGGAATGTGGTATTGTCCCACAGTACACCATGCCAAGATCACCTAGTATGAATGGTGTATCTGAGAGACGTAATAGGACTCTTAAGGATACGGTAAGGAGTATGATTGCCCATTCTACCTTACCTGAGTCCCTCTAGGGAGAAGCATTAAAGACAACAACGTACATTTTGAATAGAGTACCAACTAAAGGAGCTGAAAAGACACCTTATGAGCTTTGGATAGGTCAAAAACCCAGTCTAAAGCACTTTCACGTTTGGGGATGTCCAGCTGAGGCAAGGCCTTATAGACCACATGAAAAGAAATTGGACTCCAAAACTGTGAGCAGCTACTTTATTGGATATTCTGAGCGATCTAGGAGCTATAAATTTTATGATCCAACGATTAAGAATATTTTTGAGACGGGAGCTACAACATTTTTTGAGGATGTTGAATTTGGAGGGAGAAATAAGGTTAGAGACATTACTTTTGAAGAGGAATTGAGTTCAATTCCTACTATTACTTTTGATAATGTTCAGGTTTCCATATCTGTCATTAATCAAGAAGTGAATCCGGAACCTCAACAAGATAATGTTGAACAACTTCCTCCTATTGAGGATGAGGTAATTGTTCCAGAAGAACAAATTCAACAACCTCAACAACAAGTGCCATTAAGGAGATCGATGAGAGAAAGGAGAAATACTATTTCGAATGATTATATTGTATTTCTCTAAGAAAATGAGGATGATAATGGAATGATGAAAAATGACCCAATCAACTTTCATCAGGCCATGCAAAGTTTTAACTCTCAAAAGTGGATTGATGCCATGCAGGAAGAGTATAAATCCATGTAAGACAATAAAGTTTGGGAACTTGTCTCATTACCTAAAGGTGCAAAATCAATTGGTTGAAAATGGATATTTAAAACCAAGAGGGATGCAAATGGTAATGTGGAGAGGTATAAGACACGTCTTGTAGCTAAATGATATACTAAAAAAGAAGGCATTGACTTTACAGAGACTTTCTCTCCGGTTTCATCGAAAGACTATTTTAAGACAATCATGGTACTTGTAGCTCATTTTGATCTTGAGTTACATCAGATGGATGTTAAGATTGAGTTTCTCAATGGAGACATTGAAGAAAAAATTTATATGGTGCAATCAGAAAACTTTGAGTCGGGAGACCTAAAGCATATAGTTTGCAAATTAACAAAATCATCTATGGACTCAAGCAAGCTTCTCGTCAATGGTACCACGAGTTTCACTAAGTAATTGTCTCGTTCGGTTTTGAGATGAATATCGTCGATGATTGTGTGTATCACAAGTTCAGTAGGAGTAAGCATATATTTTTTATTTTATACGTGGATGACATTTTGCTTGCCACGAATGATATAGGCTTATTGTATGAAATCAAGAGATTTCTATCTAAGCATTTTGAAATGAAAGATATTGGGGGCGCTTCTTTTGTTTTAGGAATTCAGAATATCGAGATCGATCTCGGGGTATTCTTGGATTGTCACAAAAGAATTATATCGATAAAGTACTTAAAAGGTTTGGCATGCAAAATAGTAAACCAATGGACACCCCTGTCGCTAAAGGAGGCAAGTTTTGTCTTGCCCAATGCCCTAAAAGTAACCTTGAAATTCAAGAAATGCAAAAGATTCCCTATAGATTAGTTATTGGGAGTTTAATGTATTCTCAGGTTTGTACGCGTCCGGATATTGCGTACATTGTTGGGATGTTAGGCAGATATTCAAGCAACCCTAGTATGGACCATTGGATAGCAGCCAAGAGGGTTATGAGGTATCTTCAGAGAACAAAAGATTACATGCTCACTTATAGGAAATCAGATCATTTGGAGGTCGTAGGGTATTCGGATTCTGATTTCGCTGGGTGTCAAGATAGCAAAAAATCTACATCAGGCTATATTTTTCTATTAGCTGGAGGAGCTATATCCTAGAAAAGTGCTAAACAAACACTTGTAGCTTCTTCCACTATAGCAGCAGAGTTTGTAGCATACTATGAGGCATCTAATCATGGAATATGGTTGTGAAACTTTGTCAATGGGTTGCGCATTTTGGAGAACATAGAAAGACCGCTTAAATTGTTTTGTGACAATAAATCAGCAGTATTATATTCAAACAACAATAGGAGCTCGTCTAAGTCAAAGCACATGGACATAAAGTTCCTAGTTGTAAAAGAAAGAGTGCAAAGTGGACAAATATCCATAGAACACATTGGGACAAACTCTATGATAGCAGATTCGCTCACAAAAGGTTTACCACCCAAGGTCTTTCATGAGCACACTGCTCATATGAGTGTTATATCATTTGAGGATATTATTGTTTGAGTGAGAGTTTGTTATTTGTTTGCTTTATGTTTGATTTTGGACATTTATGTATTCGGTTATTTTTTCTGATCAGAAATGAAGTATTCAATTTATTCACTCTTTTCTTATTTTTGATAAGGACCTCACTTAAGTTTAAAGAGGACCAGTTGGAAATAGGCATGTTCGGTTCACATTTACATGTAATTTTCATGCTACGCATCCATGATTGATCTATGTCATTTGATTGTGTTTGTATACGTGACCATTGATGGGTCCAGTCATGATTAATATGGCGAAGACCGCTTTGATCCTATATAGATATAGTTGATGGACGAGATTGTTAAAGAATACCTATTGTATGATAGCAAATTTTTGAGCTCATAAGGTTATACATTTGTCAGAAAACATATGTTGCCCAAGTGAGAGATTGTTGGATTATCCAATAATAATGAACACATATGTATAATGTATGTTGCTATTATAAAGTTTAACACGAAAATTAAGTGACCAATTATGTTACACATGTTATAGGTATTAAATTGTCATGGAATTAAAAGTGTAGATACTGTAAGTTATATTTATAACTCAATGAGGGGCAGTGTTGTAAATATTAATAAACTGGTTTTAATTCAGTTTATATAAAGGGTAGTGGTCCCCTAGATCTAGGTTAACTTGTATATCTCTCCTTCCCCGTCAGAGTGTTGTGTGGCAAGAGGTAACCTATCATCTTGGAAGATCAAACCCTCTCTGTAAAATCTCCGTCAATGGATTCAGGTACGCTTCCGCAAATTTAGTCTTTGTTCTTAATGATTTGGCATGTATGGATCTTGGGTTTATATTCGTATGAATATATTTTGGTTACAACAAAAAAATATATAAGACTGAATAATAATGTAGGTAGAACTATTTTTTTTATTAATTATATAAAATTTTGTGTAACTACATAATTTCTTATCAATCGGGTAAGAATTGTGTAACTACACAAATTTTTATATTATAACATAAATTCTTACCATTTGGGTAAGAATTTGTGTAGATTGTAAGAATTTGTATAGTTACACATTCTTACAAACTGAGTAAGAATTTGTGTAGGGCCGCCTCATTTTAAGGGTGCCTCGTCCTAAAACTACCCAAAGAATTTGAAGCTTTGTGTGCATAAAATTCCTGTTGAGACACTCACGCACCAAAATTAAGTGTACGACATGGGTTGATTCAGATTAATTAGGACAAAACCCTGAATAATTAGGAGGACAAAAAAGCATTGTGTATACTTATTTAATTATAAATTTTACAATGAATATGCCACTTTTCTTCCAGTTATAAACATTGCATTCAATTAATGTATTGTTACAAACATGTTATTGACCATTAAATACTAAACGAAAATAGTGATATGATCTGGTATAATAACAATTTTGGTCTTCAAAATTTATACAATCTATTAATTTAATTCCTAATTCGAAACCATTCAATAAATTTAACCTTTCATATTTAAAAATCCCTTTATTTTAGTATTTATTCTTCTCCCAAAAATGTTATATTGATTTCCTATTACTTTTCTAGTATAATAACTATGCTCTTTTTTCAATTAGATGCCCAAATTATTTTGGCAGAAGGTAAAAAATAGTCCTCCAACGTTTCACCATTTTTCTTATTTTAGCCTTATCATTTTTTGATACAAACAACCACCTAACGTTTCATTTTACGTTCAAATTTCACCCTTGTTAAATGAAAACCGTTAGTCAACTAACGGTCAACACTTGAGACTGACGTGGCATATCTGCAGGGCATGGCGAGATGACGTGGCACTACCACATGGCAATTTACTGATGTGGCGATTGGTTAAAAATATTTTAAAAAATATTTTAAAAAAAAATAATTAATTACTTTATTAATTTTTTAAAATGTCATGTCAGCAAAAATTTCACGTGGCAGTGCCACATCATCTCTACATGCTCTGCAGACATGCCACGTCAGCTTTAGGTGTTGAATGTTATTTGACTAACGGTTATCATCTAACAATGGTGAAATTTGAACGAAAAATGAGACGTTAGGTGGTTGTTTGCACCAAAAAATAGGGATAAAATGACCAAACGGTGAAACGTTGGGGGGCTATTTTTGACCTTTTGCCAATTATTTTTTGGGCTAAATAAGTGTCTAACGTTTCATTATGTGACCCATTTAAGGTTCTCCGTTAATTCTCATCGTTAAAGGACACATGTCATCTCCTAAAAATTATGAAATTATATTAAAAAATAAATAGAATTAATAAAACAAAATAAAAATATATCCTGAAATTTTAAAATAATCTTAAAATCCGTAAACCTCAAATTCGACCACTCTCATCGGCGTTGGTCGCGTTGTCGGCAACGGAATGAAGCGCCCTCCGCTTCTTCATTCGTCCTGCCGCCATTCGTTGCAAATCGTTCGGAGGAATCATTCGATATTTTCGACGTTTCACACGCCGACGTCAATTTTCGACGATCGGGTGGTGGGGAAAACAGTCGTGATGGTCTGGCGACCATTGTGGTGGGCGGCAGCGTAGCAATCGGTGGCAGAATCGGCCCAAATTGAGATTTAAGTTTTGGGGAGTTAGGAATTTTAAAATTCGGGGGCTGTTTTGTCAAATCTGAAAAACTTAAAGATTTTCTGAAAATTAAGTAATTTTATTTATTTTAATATAATTTTAAATTTTTTAGGAGATGACACGTGTCCTTTAATAGTAGGAAATAACGGAAAAATTTAAATGAGTCACGAAATGAAAATTTAAGCACGTAATTGACAAAAAAATAATTTAAGCACATTAACTTGAAAAAATACATAGTTTATGCATCACGTGTGCCTGCCTCGGTATAAACAATAAATGAGCGTCTAGAGTCACGACAATTTAACCCTGATTAAAGACAATGATTTGGACATTCAGATGCGTCTTTGTTTTTTTTAAATACAAAAAAAAAAACAAATTAATGACGTTTTGAAACAAAATCAACAGTAATAAGTCTGTAATTTTAGCTTGAAGGTTAAATTAGGGATGAAAATGTATTTCTAAATAATAAGTATGGACGGACGTAAAATTTTATGTTAGGAGATGTACCTATAAAATTTTAAAATATATAAATTTATAAAATTTTAGAGGGGTGGAAACAGATTTTTTTTTTAAAAATACATAAAAAAAATTTAAAAGAGGGGGCCGCATCCTCTAGCTCCCCTCTAGCTCCATCTCTGATAACAAGAGAAATGGTGTAAATTGGAAAATAATCTTTGTTTAGGAAATTGGTGTAAAATCTACTATAATGAGGAGATTGTTTTCAGTTTTTCTTAGCATTTTTGGACTAAAATAACAAAATTTCAAGAGCTAAAATTATAATTTTAAAAATATTTAAACTAAAACGCGTGTTTCCCTTTTTTACTGAAACGTTGTGTTTCCCATGTTTTTTTAATTATAATTTATAATTTACAGAATTATTATTTTTTGAATAGATAATTCAGAGAATTATAAGTGTAGTATAAAACTGTGGTCGTGTATAGTTAAATTTTTTTTAATTCATGTTACTTTTCGATATCTATACGCTGATAAAGAGTCAAAGATGCTTTATCGTCGATTTCCCCCGAAAAACTTCATTACTGTCTTTAATTTTGATTTTTTTTCATTGATTTTAAATCTTTGAATTTGTTAGTATTTTAACTTAGGGTAAACTACTGCAGGGGTCACTTACGTTTAGCGTTTGTACAAAGTTAGTCACCACTTTTGAAAAGTGCCAATTAGTAGTTCTCTACGTTTTCGATGTGTAAATACTTGGTCACTCCGATGTTATACTCCGTTAGTCCCCTAACGGATTGCTGATGTGGCGGAATTAAAATAAGGATAAATTACTGCAATAGCCATTAAAATTTATCTCATGTACATTTTTTCTCCTTAATTTAAAAAAGTAAACATTATAGTCACTAATAAAAATGTTTCTTTATAATTTCACCCTTAAATTTTTAAAAATTCATTTTTCAATCCTAAAACTTTACAATCAATTAACACAATAATATTATAAATGCTTAGATGAAAAATAGGTGCCCAAAGTATACCCTTTGAAACTTAGGTGCCCAAATTGCTCTTATTTAATAACTCAAACTTAAAAATTTAGTCCACTAACTACTAAAAAATTCGAGTTATTGGAATTTCTATTTTATAATTCAAACGTTATTTTGAAATTTTGAGTCGAGTTTATGAAATTATGAGTCGAGTATTTTCACATCAAACCAAAAAATTTAATTTTTTCGAGTCAAGTCGAGTTATTGGAATTTCTATTTTATAATTCAAACTTTATTTTGAATTTTTGAGTCGAGTTTATGAAATTATGAGTCAAGTATTTTCACATCAAACCAAAAAATTTAATTTTTTCGAGTCAAGTCGAGTTATTGGAATTTCTATTTTATAATTCAAACTTTATTTTGAATTTTTGAGTCGAGTTTATGAAATTATGAACTCGACTTGACTCGAATTAATTCCAAAAATGTATTCAAAATATGTAACCCCCTAGACTCGCCTATGCGTTACAACGGATCCTAGGAAGTCACATTAGGGTCACAAGAGGGACCCACTGTAAAAATACACATAAAACATTTTCTCTGAAAAACACATATTAAATTATAACGGTAACTTTTGTTGAAAATACTCTTTCATGAAATCATTTAAACATATAACAGGATTTTAGAAAACGTTTTACAGACACTATCATGAAACAATAATGATATGCATGCCCACTAACTATGTCGGTACCGTACTCCAAAAGCAACACCGAGAGAACTCCGAACACTGATGTCAAACGTTATACCATGATATATTCCTTTAACCCGCGATGGTAAAAACAACATGAGCTTGGGAAAGCTCAGTAATACAGAACTACCAAAAGATGCTATAAGCTCATGCAGACATATGGTAAGCATAACAATTTCATGATGATCCAAGAAGTGACAGTTCTCTTTTCCCTTTCCGTAATTTCAGGGTAACGTTGTTCTACTATTTCGGGGTTTCAACATACTCAAGAATAATGGTATTTGTTCTTTAATCAGACCTTGAGAATTAGACAGAAATTATATAGGCTGATGATATACGAGGTAGGAATCAGAGAGTTTGGCATCTAGTGTGTTCCAATAAGTACAGATCAACATACATAAGTACAAATCAACATACAAAAGTACCTAACATCATATCATATGAGCACATAACAGATTAAATGCAAATGTCCAATGTTCATACAGAAATTTACAAGAAATACCCTCCAACCTTACACCAATATGCAGTCCCCCAGAACTGCATCCATAAGGACCTACCCTAGGCCCGATGGGCATAGGTGCCACCTAAGGGGCTGCCTTAGGTTCATAAGGACTTACCCTAGGCCCGATGGGCATAGGTGCCACTCAAGGGGAGACCTTGAGTCCATAAGGACTTACCCTAGGCCTGATGGGCGTAGGTGCCACCTAAGGGGATGCCTTAGGTCCATAAGGACTTATCCTAGGCCCGATGGGCGTAGGTGCCACTCAAGGGGAGACCTTGAGTCCATAAGGATTTACCAGCTTGATCAGGGCTGTACCGACAAAGACTTCATATCATAACCCAACAGTATACCCCAGATGACAATCGGTAATCAGATTTCAGACATGAGTAACATAATACATGTAACAGACATATTCTATTCAGAGTATCAGAAACAGAAGTTCATGCTTTTAACAGATAAATGGGCATACCATTGAGCAAAGCAGACATTCATTATTCATCATGCAAACAGATTGTGCCATCATATATCAAGCTAACATATCATACTATTAAGTAGGCAGAGAATGTCATTATGCAGTTCATTCAACAGAAATTAGCACACACATGGAACACACTAGATGGGACAGATCATTTCTCAGAGATGCTTGGCATTTACGGAATGAGACATATTAAGCTTGTGACGATTTGAACGGATTTCTGAAACGTAGCTCCTATTAGAAGGGGTTCATACTAACGGCTTAACCCAGATATTTAGGAGGTGATACATCAAGATCTTTGAGAGCCTTGACAATACCTGAGTGATTCAGCCATTTAAGCTTACAAGGGCATTATGGTCATTTTATCATACACGAACATTTTGGTAATTTATACCAACAAGGCATAAACAGCGGCTCGGGAATTCTGTTTGCTCATCAAATTTCCAACCAGGCATTCAGAGATTTCTATGTCAAGATCCTTCACGGTATCGGATACATTCAGGGCTATTTTGATTACTTGGGCCAACGATGGCATCTTGGTCATTTAACTATCAGGGGTGATTTTCGTAATTTAGCCCATTAATGATGATATAACGACTCATAATATTTAATATTTCCAGAAGTTTATCGAGCCTCCAAAACCATTCGAACTAACATACCTCAACCTTACATTTCTAACCAACCCTTCTAATGTATCTGGCTGTATAGTATATCTGAACGATTGCTTTCTTATTTCACCACCAGACTTGCCGCAGAGTAGTCGAACTTATATTCTGTGCGGAAAAACTTCCAACCTTATTTTAATATCAGGAGTGATTATCGTACATGGGTGTGCTTCCTAACACTTAGGGGCGCTTTAGCCCTTAAAGTTTTATTAGAAATCTCAGAGTTTCATCAACTGCATAATTGCATATTTAGCTCAAGAGGGCTTTTAAGTCATTTTGGAAATTGGGGTAAATCCACCATTTCTTTCTGAATTACCATTCAGTACCTTCATCATTCACGTACTCAAACGAGACTAAGTCGTCATAACTCTCCGCCCCTTTACAGACGATTCATTCAATACAGAACTTGAGGGTATAACGTCATTCAAATTAATCAGACATTATAGTGCTCGAGGGCATTACCGTCTTTTTGGTCATTACGATCATTCTCATTTAATTCACGCATTACTGTCATAAGGATCGACTTATAATTTCAACAATATTTCCAGAGAATTCTCATTCAAGTGTTATACAGAGTTTGAGGGATTATCCGAGTTTGTATCACATGTATTGCATAATCAGGTCGAATGCAGATTTTAGGTCATTTCCTTTATTAGAGGGGTAGTTTAGTCATACTTATGCTCCAAGGGCATTTTCGTAAAATTCATAATTAACATCTCTCACTCCGTATCCTGGGCCTCGATTCTTACACAGTGTTGATTGAGTTGCAGATTAACTGAATTTAACTATTAGAACTTCTGATACTGTTAGCCCATTAGTAATCTTATTCGGATAATTTGGTCTTATTAATATCCATACTTATTGCTCGAATCTAATTCAGTTTAGGCAGAATTTATAGTATACGCCATCATAAGCATGCAAGCATTAACCGGATATCGACATGTACATAAAGCATACAAGGGGTAGTAGTGTATTACCTTAGTTCTGAGTTATACCGGTTGACTCATGATACTACATTCGATCGCATTCGAATCCGGACTGGATGTCCCATGACATTTCGAATACCAAGATACTTGCATACCTTCAAATACACAAATTAACATTTCAGTTCTTATCCATAGAGCTCTTAACAAAATTAAACACTTTCGGGTTCAAGGTCAGATTCGGAGGCCTTCGGGTCAGAATTTTGCAAAACAGGCTTCAAAAACGGACTCAGGACGTCGAAAAACATAAAATAGGAGTTTTCGGAAAATTTGACTTTTGGTCAACGGTCAAAGTCAACTGTCAAAGTCAACGGTCAACGCTGACATCAGCAGTCAAAGTCAACGCTGACGTCATGCTGACAACACTGGTCCAAGGCTGACTCAGCGAGTTGACTCACTGGGTTGACTCACTGAGTTGACTCGGACGAGTTAACTCACTGGGTCGGGTCGGGTCAACGGGTCAACGGGTAAACGGGTCGGGTCGGACGGGTTGACCGAGCTTTCCGGTTCAACCGGTTCAGATCGGTTTGGACTGGTTTAGACCGGTTTGGACGGTTCAGTCCGGTTCACTCACCCACAATTTCCGGTCACCGGACGGCCGTCGGAAAAGTCGCCGGAGATGCCATTTTCGCGTCGGTTCTGTCGGAAATCAAATGAACATTAAACCTCGAATCATATACATCTAAAAGCTCACCAAAATAGACCGGAAAATGACCGAAACTTACCCAAAACGAAGCCAAGATTGTCGGACTTAACGAAGCTCCGACGACGCCCTTGTCGGTGTCGGATGGGTGATCTATTACGTGGGTTTTGTAGATCGGGACGAGAGAAGCTCACCGGTGCCCACGGTGAGGCGAGCCGACGTCGGGAACGGCCGAAAAAGAAGAAGAACGGTGGCGGTCGAACCCTAAATGCTTCTAGATCTGTTTCTGCCGCAAATGGCCGGCTGACGGCGCGTGTGGTTGACGGCGCTGGGCTCGGGGCTGGTCGACGCACACGCCGGTGGTGGCGGTGTCGCACACGGCGGAGTGGTAAGGCGGTGAGGTGCGGCGGTGAGGTTATCGATTTGGGGAAAATGAAAAAATTTTAGAGGAAGCCTCTGGAATTTGATATATTTTGGATCTAAGATGGGCATTAATTATGGATGGGGTTTGGTTCTATTTTATTTATTTTCGTTATACCCCATTCAGATATAACTTAACATTAAATCATGGTAGATTTCTCAATATGGATAGCCATAGCCCTGATGGCTAAGGCTTGGGTTTATGATTTCAAGGGTCAAGGGTTCAAACCCTACAACCCACAATTATTTATTTTCTTTTCTCCTTTTTTTAACTTTAATCATATTTTAATATGGGTGTTACATTTGAATTATAAAATAGAAATTCCAATAACTCGACTTGACTCGAAAAAATTAAATTTTTTGGTTTGATGTGAAAATACTCGACTCATAATTTCATAAACTCGACTCAAAAATTCAAAATAAAGTTTGAATTATAAAATAGAAATTCCAATAACTCGACTTGACTCGAAAAAATTAATTTTTTTGGTTTGATGTGAAAATACTCGACTCATAATTTCATAAACTCGACTCAAAAATTCAAAATAAAGTTTGAATTATAAAATAGAAATCCAATAACTCGAATTTTTTAGTAGTTAGTGGACTAAATTTTTAAGTTTGAGTTATTAAATAGGAGCAATTTGGGCACCTAAGTTTCAAAGGGTATACTTTGGGCACCTATTTTTCATCTAAGCATTTATAATATTATTGTGTTAATTGATTGTAAAGTTTTAGGATTGAAAAATGAATTTTTAAAAATTTAAGGGTGAAATTATAAAGAAACATTTTTATTAGTGACTATAATGTTTACTTTTTTAAATTGAGGAGAAAAAATGTACATGAGATAAATTTTAATGGCTATTGCAGTAATTTATCCTTATTTTAATTCCGCCACATCAGCAATCCGTTAGGGGACTAACGGAGTATAACGTCGGAGTGACCAATTATTTACACATCGAAAACGTAGAGGACTACTAATTGGCAATTTTCAAAAGTTGTGACTGACTCTGTACAGACGCTAAACGGAAGTGACCCCTGCAGTAGTTTACCCTTTAACTTATTGGATTTAAAATTCTGATTTTTTTTATTACAGAAACAGACCATTATTTATACAAATTTGATACTTGTAATTTTATTGGATTCTATTTTTTTTTAATTTATTCCCTGTGATTTTAATTTTCTTTAAATACGGTCATGTGATACGAAATAATTTGCAAAGTTCTTAAAACTTTTTATTTTGGATATTTGAATTTTATTTTAAATAGATAAACTAAATGCACAACTTCATTGTAAACTTTTTGAAATATTCATATTAGGTCTTATAATTTTATTTTCCCCCCAAAAAAATTTGCACTATACTTATAATTCAAACAACAACATAAATAAATGTTTTCTTATCATTTTTTAACCTATTAGGACTTTTAAATAAAATAAAAAATTCTAAAAATATTAAGCAACAATATTCTGACATCAGCTGACCTTAAAAATTCGGTAGATTCAACCCTTAATATTAGTCAAAGTACTTAATTAATTTAATTTATTGGTTCAAAAGATTAATTCGATGCAAAAATATCATAAACTTAATTGTTTTTTCCCCAAAAGTTCAAGAACTTCTCACACCCCTCAGTCTCCTTTAAAAATACATTTTATCGCTAATTAACCTAGCATGAGTAATACATAATGCTTGGATATCGAATCCAACAAATGTCTCAGTAAAAAAGTGGAGGATAAATATTTTAGTAGACACGAATTCAAATCGCTTTGTTTACAAAATGGATGCGTATTGTCAAAGGGTTAAGATTATGTATAAACAAATAATATCTTGTAATCAACTTTAAATCATTAAAAAAAATTACATGATATCATATATATATATATATACCTCCCACATAGCGATACTGAGAATTCACAAATGAATCATCTAATTCTTGTTGTCGTGGCATTTCTCTGCACCCGTCTCCTGAAATTTGCCTACTCCACCATATGGACCCCTTTGAGAATCCAAAGCCATTTCAAAAGCCAAGGAATAACCGGCCCCGGCTACCGTCCTATCTTCGGAAACATGCCCGAGGTCGGCCGTCTGTTCCAAGAAGCGACGTCGAAGCCATCTCCACTTCACAACGGCGACCACCATATCCTCCCCCGTGTGACTCCGTTCTACCACATCTGGTCCAACATGTACGGCAAACCGTTTTTGTATTGGGCCGGTTCAATACCAAGGCTAGCCATTTCTGACCCGGACATGATCAAGGAGATCACTATGAACACTGGAGGTGGCTCGTTTGATAAAACCGGGTTTGACCCCAAGGGCAAGATTCTCTTCGGACAGGGACTTGTTGCATTGTTAGGCCAACAATGGGCACTTCACAGGAGGATTTTAAATCATCCCTTTCGCATGGAAAGAGTCAAGGTAATGATCATGTTTTTAATCATGTCTGATCCGAACTTAATCGAACCCGAATCCGACTCGGCCGCCATTATATTTATATGTAACATATGATGTATGAAACTTGTAAAAACCTGTCTTCAACAGGCCGGTTGGTTACCAGACATCATTGCGGAGACATCGAAAATGCTGGAGAAATGGGAGGAAACGAGAGCCGGGAGAGACGAATTCGAATTGGAAGTGTTCAAAGAACTTCATCATCTCTCAGCTGATATTATTTCAAGAACAGCATTTGGTTCCTTTTATGAGGAAGGGAGACGAATCTTTATGTTACAAGAACAGCAGATGCAGTTCTTCTCTCTTGCAGTGGAAAGTCTTAATATCCCAGGCTTGAGGTAACCTTTTCCGTCTATGTTATTCGAACTCTTCATTTTTCTAAATACGACTATATTCGACCGAGTGTCAGGTTTTTGCCAACTAAGAATAACAGAGAGATGTGGAGATTAGAGAAGGAAACTAATAATTCGATTCGGGCACTGATCGGAGCTAACAGCAAAAGCAGAGAAGATTCTTCGAGTCTGCTTAGTCTCTTGATGTCTTCGTACAAGAATCAGGATGACGAAGACGAGATGTTGGGAGACGATGAAATAATAGGCGAATTCAAGACCTTTTACTTCGCCGGAAAAGAAACATCGGCGAATGCTTTGTCGTGGGCGCTTCTGCTTCTGGCCTTGAATCCGGAATGGCAGGACAAGGCAAGAGAAGAAGTGGTTCGGGTTCTTGGAAACGACAAGGTTCCGGTTGCAGACAATTTGAAAGACCTGAAGATCGTAAGTTAAATCCTCTGTAATATTTAAACAGATTGAGGTAAGATTTTGTATAATCGATTTGTGAACAGGTGAACATGATAATTGACGAAACACTCCGGCTCTACCCACCTATAGTAATGCTGATGAGAAAAGCATACAAAGATGTCAAGCTGGGAAATATCGACATTCCCGCCGGGACGGAGCTTTATCTGGCACTGGCCGCCGTGCATCACGACACCGGCCTATGGGGGAACGATGCTCACAAATTCAACCCTTCAAGATTTAAAGAGTCTCGAAAGCATTTAGCGTCGTTTATCCCGTATGGTTTGGGACCTAGGTTTTGTGTCGGCCAGACTTTAGCCACCGTGGAGATGAAAACCATTTTGGCTATGATTATCCGGCGATATTTTCTGGCCGTGTCGCCGGCGTACGTCCATGCACCCAAGCTGTTCATCTCGCTTGAGCCCCAGTATGGCGTACAGATAGTCTTAACAAGAACAACTTTATGATGCTTTGAAGGGGCCTTGGTCGATCATTGTAAAATAAAGTTCGAATTCGGATATGTTAATGAACATTATCCAGTGTGTAATATAGATCGTCGTACTTAAATCTCTACTTTTTTTTTTACTTATTATCCCGTATATATAATTTATAAATCTGAGTAATCAAAAAAAAATTATAAATCTGATTTTTTTTTGACAAATTCTATCTAATCCTAATCTTAGAAGGAAGGGGAAAGAAATTCTAGAAGTAGTAAGGGAAAGGAAATTCTAGAAGTAGTAAGGGATTGCTCCTATTAAGTCTAGAACTCATGATCTAAAAAAAATAAGGAAACAAAGATAAACAACTTGGTTAACTGGCCAAAAATTTAGTACAGGAAGTCTCATCCATAGACAATTGGTCAGAATTTGTAACAATTATGTATAGTGTTCACTAGGTGTTTGTACGTGATTTTTTGTGTGTGTTGTCCTAGGATTTTAAAGATTTAGTTCTAATGAAATTTTTTTATGTACACAAGACTTTAAAATCGAGATATGCTTAAATGATATCAAATTATTTACCACTTAAACCAGTTATGTTGATTGTTTGTACGTTATTTTAATGAAAAGATTTTATCTCTCAATTTTTAAGGGGGGTTGATATCATTGAACTAACTTGACTACCATTTCAAATGTTTTTATGCTTAAAGACATGACATCGAAGAAAAGCAAACCAAACTAAATCAATATTTAATAAATGTATTAGCAATGACTAAAATTCACCGAATATAATAAAAATACAACTGTTAAAAGTCTTAAAATGATATCAATTATAATTTAGTAAGATAAGATGATAAATATTTTAAATAATGTTCAATTTTCAAGTCTTAGCATTATGAATTAACAATTTGAATGAGAAAAATTATTATAATAATAAATTAGTATAGTACATATAAAATGGTCGTCTAATAAATCGAATATTAAAAGTCACAAAACGACTAA
The DNA here is from genome assembly GCA_030270665.1 of Hibiscus trionum. Classification (NCBI taxonomy): domain Eukaryota; kingdom Viridiplantae; phylum Streptophyta; class Magnoliopsida; order Malvales; family Malvaceae; genus Hibiscus; species Hibiscus trionum. The sequence continues at coordinate 8,721,271 of BSYR01000036.1, read as the reverse complement.
TGCAATAATTTGCGGTAGCTAAACTTCATAAGATAGACTAATAATGTTCAATTTTGGGATTGCACATGTTTCTTCAGTCGGTTCAGCGGGTAGGCTAATTCTGTTGTGGGATAAGGATTTATTTACTGTGGAGAGCCAGAGTATTTCAGCACGGGTGATTGTTCTTGTTGGGCGACTCTTATCCGTGAGCAAAAGTTTTGGATTAATCAACGTTTACGCTCCTAACAATCAGGCAGAAAGAAGAAGTTTCTTCAAGCAAATCTCAGAGATTATCCAGGATATTTCAGTGTCGGTAATAGTGGGGAGCGATTTCAATGCAATGTTGTCTGCGGAGGAGAGAAGAGGCACTGAGTTTTGTTATAGTTCAAGCTATGAGTTCTCTGAGTTTATTAACAGCAATGGCCTAATAGACTTACCAATGGAAGGTGGTAGCTTTACATGGTTTCGAGGAGAGTCTCGAGTTGAGGCAAGCAGACTGGACAGATTTCTGATTTCGTCGAAGATTTTACAGTGGTGGCCAGATTTAACTCAAGTGGCTCTCACTCGCAGCTTATCGGATCACAAGGCAGTGTTGTTGAAAGAAAGGGTAATGGTTATACCTCGGAGACCTTTCAAATGGTTCTCCCATTGGGCCGAAAATGAGGAGTACGCGTCATTGGTCCGGACTACAATTATGAATGGTTCGACTGTTAGAATGGGAGAATTATTAAGATCTGTGAAAGAGGCGACAAAGATCTGGGTCAATAAGTTCAAGGAAAACGAAGTAAAAAGCATAAAAGGGATTGAAAAGCGAATGGAAGAATTAGAAAATGATCTAATTGACAGTGATGGTGATGAAAGTAAGAAAGATGAGCTGCGTTCTCTTAGAGCTTCTGTAACCCCCTAGACCCGCCTATGCGTTACAACAGATCCTAGGAAGTCACATTAGGGTCACATGAGCGACCCACAGTAAAAATACACATGAAAACATTTTTTTTTATTTTCTCAAAACACTTATTAAACTGTAAAATCAACTTCTGTTTAAAATACCATTTCAGGAGGTCATTTAAACATAACAGAAAATTCAGAAAGTGTTTTACAGACACTATCATAAAACAATACATGACATACATACCCACTAACTGTATCGTATCGTACTCCAAAAGCGACGCCGAGGGAACTCCGAACACTGATGTCAAACTTTATACCATGATATATTCTTTTAACCTGCGATGGTAAAAACAACGTGAGATTGGAAAAGCTCAGTAATACAGAACTACCAAAAGATGCTATAAGCTCATGCAGATATATGGTAGACATAACATTTTCATGATGTTCCACGCAGTAATAGTCTCCATTTCTGTTCTACTATTTCGAGGTTGCATCATACTCGAGAATAATGATATTTGTTCTTTATTCAAACATCAAGAATTATACGGGAATTATATAGGCTGGTAACATACGGAGGTAGAAACAGAAAGTTTAGTGTCTAGTGTGTTCCAACAGTGCAACGCTAATGCATGAAATGTAACAATGCAATAAACCTTTTTATTTTAAATAAATTTATTCCAAGTAGCCGTAAAGTTCATTTTAATTCTTTATTTACCCTCCAACCATACTCCAGTATATAGTTTCCCCAGTGCGGTATCATGTACAGGCATTAACCCGAGCCCATTGGGCGTGGGTACCGTCCTAAGGATATACCTTAGAATACGGGCGGCCCTTGCCGAAGCATAGAAACCGAAAACGGGCGGACCTGGCCGAAGCCTAGGATCCGAAAACGGGCGGACCTAGCCGAAGCTTAGGATCCGAATACGGGCGGACTTACCAGCTGGATCAGGGCTGAGCCGACGGTAACTTCATATCATGTCCCAAGTACCCCAGTGAATCAGATCATCAATAGTTCATTAATCAATAACTGTATTTTTAGTAACACATTATCCATATAACATGTTTGTCATATCGGGTGCATAGGCAAATACCAGAAATATAGTACGGTCATGCTTAATTTATAAAACATGTCATGTTTATGTGAGTTCAAGTATGTCAATCATGTGCACGTGATCAATATTATAACATGTAAATCAGTATGCAAAAACATTCTTGTAGCACACATGGAACACACTAGGTGGAATAGTTTATTTTCTTGGAGATACTTGTCATTTACGGAAGAGAACACATTAAACTTTTGACCATTTGAACGGGTTTCTGAAACGAGGCCCCTATTAAAAGAGGGGTTTGTACTAACGGTTCAAACTAGATATTCGGGAGATGATACATCAAGATCTTTGAGATTTTAGGCATATCATGAGTGATTTACTCATTTAAGCCTACAAGGGCATTATAGTCATTTTATCACACAAGGGCATTTTGGTAATTTACACCAACAAGACATAAACAGCGGCTCGGAAAATTTTAGTTGCTCATCAGGTTTCCAACCAAGCATTCAGAGGTTTCCATGTCCCAAATCTCTCATGATATCAGATACATTCAGGGCTATTTTGATCTCTTTGGCCAATGAGGGCATTTTGGTCATTTAACTATTATAGGGGACTTTGTAACTTAGCCCAATCATAAGGAAATTATGATTCACAATATTTAAGATTTCCAGAAGTTTATCGAGCCTCCAAAACCATTCGAACTAACATATCCCAACCTTGCATTACTAACCAACCCTTCTAATGTATCAGGCTGTATCGTATATCGGAACAGTTGCTTTCATATTTCACCACCGGACTTGCCGCGGAGTAGTCGAACTTATGTTCTGCGCGGAAAAACTTCCAACCGTATTAATACTATGAGTGATCGATATACATGATTCATGCTTCAACCCTTAGGGGCATTTCAGTCATTTTCAGCTTTATTGGTATTTCCAAAATTTTATCAAAGGCAATTTATTTATTCTAGTCAATGGGGGGTATTTCAGTCATTTGAAGTTCGTGATGTCCATCATTCCTGTCAATCGAACCATATATAGTATTTCAATCAATTAAGTATCCGTGGGTATTTCAGCCATTCAAGTAATCTCGGTACCTCCAACCACTTCATTCATTTCAGAACTCAAAAGATTTATCCATCATTCTAGTTAATTTGCAAACCTCGATGTCTGAGGATACTTTAGTCTTTTTGGTTAATACGATCATTCCAATTAATTAACCATAATAGTATTTTCCAATACATTTAGTCATTTCAGTCAATTCCGTATTTCGAGCCGCTTGATTAATTCAGAGGTACGAATAACTTCTCGTAAATCTATATTCAGAGACTCATTTCGAATTTAAGGAAACTTGACACCTTACAATCTCGAAGGTTCAAATCTTGTTGCCATAACTTTCCAGGTTTTTCGAGGTTTTCAGATGAATCACGTTGTCTTATCATATCTAGCATAAATTTCTAGATCGCTTCCAATTCCAAGGATATTTTAGTCATTCTCATACTTTAAGGGCATTTTCGTAATTTTATATCTGAATATTTTTAACATTTGATCATTTGACACTAATAATCGGATTTGGAGATTAGCTGCCTTACTAGTTATTTATTGAACTCTAGATCCTTACATTTATTAACTTTCTCGTTCGAGCATTTTAATTTTATCCAAGTTATCATACTCAATTTCATGTCCGGTTTGACTTAAGCAGAGCTAACATCACTCCTCATCATATTTATTAGGGGTGGGAGAAAATACCCGACCCGAACTACCCGACCCGACTACCCGAATACAAATAACCGGGTAATTACCCGGAAAATTTTTTTTACCCGGGTCGGGTACCCGGCCTGCCATTTCCCGGGTCGGGCCCGGGTCACAAAAGTAGAAAATTTCGGGTACCCGGTTCCTAATTTTTTTTTATTTTTTATTTTAAATATAATTATATTTTTTAAACAAAATATCCTTATATTCACTATATTTTCAAATCAAACAACCTAATTTTTAAATCTCGATCCCTCAAATGTTCTCCCTTCACAATTCGTACTAGTCTTCTCTCTCAATTTCACCGCACTCCATATATATATAATTCGAATATTATATATATTACAGTATATGTATATACAATATATTTAATTTTATGTTGGAATATAAATTGTAATTATTGACTCTAATGTTATTTGGGTTTGATATTTCGAATATTAAACTTTATGTTGGATTATATAATTCGAATTTTTCTTTTTTTTAGGTATATTTAAATATTCGAATTAAAAAAAAAAAAACTGGCGGGTACCCGGTACCCGATTAGACGGGTACCCGGGTGTGTCGGGTACCCGAATCTCGGGTACCCGGAAAAGGCGGGCCGGGACACGGGCCTTTATTTGAGGTACCCGGATGAACCGGGTACCCGAAAAACCGGGTACCCGAAACCCGGGTACCCGACAATTCCCACCCCTAATATTTATGCATGCATTTACCGAATACCAACATGTTCATAAAGCATACTAGAGGTAGTAGTGTATTACCTTTAATACTTGCTATATCGGTCGACCATGATACTCCGTTTGATCACTCTCAAACCCGAATGTGATGTCCTCAACATCCCGAATACAAGAAACTTCGAATACCTTCAATCGCACAAAATCCAATTTCAGTCCTTATTCACATTGCTCATAATTGATTATAAAATACATAAGTGGACTCGAGTTCAAGGTCCAATTCGAAGGCTTTCGGGTTAGAATTTCACGAAACGTGCTTCAAAATCGGACTCAGGACGTCGAAAAACATAAAATGGGACTTTCCGGGAAAAGTTGACTTTTTGGTCAAAGTCAACGCTGGCGTCAGCGGTCAAAGTCAACGCTAACGTCACTGGTCCAATGGTTGACTCGGGCGAGTTGACTCACTGAGTTGACTCGGACGAGTTGACTCACTGGGTTGACTCGGCCAATGGGTCGGTCAACGGGTTGGGTCAACGGGTCGGGTCGGGTCAGAATGGACGCGGGTTGGTTCGATTTGGGCCGAGAAAGACTTGGGCTTAACAGCCGGGCTAGAACCGGTTAACTGACTGGGCCGGTTCAAACCGGTTGGGCCAATTCAACACTTACCCCAAAAGTTCTGGTGGCCGGACGGTCGCCGGAATGGTCGCCGGAAGCCCCAAAATGCACATATTCTGTCGGAAAATATAGAGTATCAACCCACAAATTAACCCAAACCTCAATAATACCGAAAATACATCGGAATCACATCGATTCTTACCTAAAATGCCAAGGGACGACCGGAGAATGACGTAGCTTCGACGAGGTCCTTATCGGAGTCAAACGGACGAACCACCGACTGGGTTTTTCACGGCTCGACGCGGGGAGTTCGACGGCTACACCCACGTCTCGAACGGACGGCTGTATCGATCGGAGATAACGGAAAACAGAGGCGACGGTTTGGGTTTCTTGTCGAAGCTTCAAACAAAATCTGCCGGTGAAAGGTGGCTCGATCACGTGCGTGGTGGTCAAGGCTGTGACCGTGGCGACGTGACGCCTCCGACGATGAAGGCGGTGACCACCACCGCCCGACGGTGACGGAGATCAAGGGCGACCGATCGGGAAGGTGAATGGTCACTGTTAAAATTCCCAGATATCTGATATTTTATTCAGATCTAGAATGTGTATTGGTTTCGGGTAGGTGATGAGTCTCACTTTTATTCGTTATTGGATTACACAATTAAACCATATCCTAAATAAAAACTAGAGTAAACTAAAGCCATGGATTGCATTAGCTCAGACGGTTAAAGCTTGGGTTTACCAAGCATAGGTCACGGGTTCAAGTCTTCACAGCCACACTTACCCTTTTTTTTGCTTCCCTTTATAGCCTCTACTCTTTATTTTAGGGTGTTACAATTCTTCTCCCCTAAAAGAAAATTTTGTCCTCAAAATTTACCAAAGTTAGAAAATGTGTAGAAATTACGCTTTAATCCATTCTTTCACTGAAGCTTATCCACCAGGGCATGCTCATTTCTCAGGACTCTCAGATGGCCACAGATAATCTGGTAAAGTCCTCTGTTACTCATATTGTCCTGAGACCCATGGTCATCCCATTGTATAACTCGGTCCAACTAATATGAATACAATATTCGAGCCTATACAAAACTTTATGTGGTGCAAAACAAATACTTGTCTCATAACTTTTATCACAATTGGTCCCAGTTAGGGATAAGAAACATCCCCAATAACCACACATGTCAATCATACAAGCCATAAGTATGCGTCCTCGAATATGCTTAACTCTTCTAGGTTTACCCTCAGTTTACGGATGAATAACCATAACAGCAGTTCATATTAGTACTCTTGCATCTCACAAAGCCTTCCAAAATCGCAATGTGAACACCAGATTTACCATCAGGACTGATATACTATATTATGATACATCATGTCACATTTTTGCAGAAATATCCTTCTCTTTGCCAAAACAACCATAATCAAAGCCTTGAACAATTATCGATTACCTTCAACGTAATACTCGGAAAACTTTTACCTTCGTATAAAAGAGTAACCACATTGTCCACACTTTCGCCACTTTCATAGATACATCTCTTTTAAATTCATATTACTTTTATCAAATTTCCATCAGAATATTCTCACACATACTAAGTATCACCGAATAGCCTTACATGAAATCTTATGATAACCATCTCACATAAACAACCATTTATTCTCAATCTTATCAGATCTTTAATTCCATATGCATAAATCACCTCGGGTTATTTATCCAGATTCAAAATCCACCAATTTAATCCAAACCACAAACGAACGCTATAATTATTTCTTACCAATACAAATCGAGCTTTGGGAGGCAGATCACTTAGATACATTTATTTCAAAAAGAGGTTTGACATTGGAGTTTTGGGTCGTAGGAGTACGTTTATGATCTAGGGGCATGCACAGACCAGACACCCTATGACAGACGATCGGCCGATCTACCCAGAATGACGCAACTCTAAGCTCTGATACCACTAAATGTAACCCCCTAGACCCGCCTATGCGTTACAACGGATCCTAGGAAGTCACATTAGGGTCACAAGAGCGACCCACAGTAAAAATACACATGAAAACATTTTTTTCTTTTCTCAAAACACTTATTAAACTATAAAATCAACTTCTGTTTAAAATACCATTTCAGGAGGTCATTTAAACATAACAGAAAATTCAGAAAGTGTTTTACAGACACTATCATAAAACAATACATGACATACATGCCCACTAACTGTATCGTATCGTACTCCAAAAGCAACGCCGAGGGAACTCCGAACACCGATGTCAAACTTTATACCATGATATATTCTTTTAACCTGCGATGGTAAAAACAACGTGAGCTTGGAAAAGCTCAGTAATACAGAACTACCAAAAGATGCTATAAGCTCATGCAGATATATGGTAGGCATAACATTTTCATGATGTTCCACGTAGTAATAGTCTCCATTTCTGTTCTACTATTTCGAGGTTGCATCATACTCGAGAATAATGATATTTGTTCTTTATTCAAACATCAAGAATTAGACGGGATTTATATAGGCTGGTAACATACGGAGGTGGAAACAGAAAGTTTAGTGTCTAGTGTGTTCCAACAGTGCAACGTTAATGCATGAAATGTAACAATGCAATAAACCTTTTTATTTTAAATACATTTATTCCAAGTAGCCGTAAAGTTCATTTTAATTCTTTATTTACCCTCCAACCATACTCCAGTATATAGTTTCCCCAGTGCGGTATCATGTACAGGCATTAACCCGAGCCCATTGGGCGTGGGTACCGTCCTAAGGATATACCTTAGAATACGGGCGACCCTTGCCGAAGCATAGAAACCGAAAACGAGCGGACCTGGCGGAAGCCTAGGATCCGAAAACGGGCGGACCTAGCCGAAGCTTAGGATCCGAATACGGGCGGACTTACCAGCTGGATCAGGGCTGAGCCGGCGGTAACTTCATATCATGTCCCAAGTACCCCAGTGAATCAGATCATCAATAGTTCATTAATCGATAACTGTATTTTTAGTAACACATTATCCATATAGCATGTTTGTCATATCAGGTGCATAGGCAAATACCATAAATATAGTACGGTTATGCTTAATTTATAAAACATCTCATGTTTATGTGAGTTCAAGTATGTCAATCATGTGCACGTGATCAGTATTATAACATGTAAATCAGTATGCAAAAACAGTCGTGTAGCACACATGGAACACACTAGGTGGAATAGTTTATTTCCTTGGAGATACTTGTCATTTACGGAAGAGAACACATTAAACTTTTGACCATTTGAACGGGTTTCTGAAACGAGGCCCCTATTAAAAGAGGGGTTTGTACTAACGGTTCAAACTAGATATTCGAGAGATTATACATCAAGATCTTTCAGATTTTAGGCATATCATGAGTGATTTACTCATTTAAGCGTACAAGGGCATTATAGTCATTTTATCACACAAGGGCATTTTGGTAATTTACACCAACAAGGCATAAACAGCGGCTCGGAAAATTTTATTTGCTCATCAGGTTTCCAACCAAGCATTCAGAGGTTTCCATGTCCCAAATCTCTCATGATATTAGATACATTCAGGGCTATTTTGATCTCTTTGGCCAATGAGGGCATTTTGGTCATTTAACTATTATAGGGGACTTTGTAACTTAGCCCAATCATAAGGAAATTATGATTCACAATATTTAAGATTTCCAGAAGTTTATCGAGCCTCTAAAACCATTCGAACTAACATATCCCAACCTTGCATTACTAACCAACCCTTCTAATGTATCAGGCTGTATCGTATATCGGAACGGTTGCTTTCATATTTCACCACCGGACTTGCCGCGGAGTAGTCGAACTTATGTTCTGCGCAGAAAAAATTCCAACCTTATTAATACCATGAGTGATCGATATACATGATTCATGCTTCAACCCTTAGGGGCATTTCAGTCATTTTCAGCTTTATTGGTATTTCCAAAATTTTATTAAAGGCAATTTATTTATTCTAGTCAATGGGGGGTATTTCAGTCATTTGAAGTTCGCGATGTCCATCATTCCTGTCAATCGAACCATATATAGTATTTCAATCAATTAAGTATCCGTGGGTATTTCTGCCATTCAAGTAATCTCGGTACCTCCAACCACTTCATTCATTTCAGAACTCAAAAGATTTATCCATCATTCTAGTTAATTTGCAAACCTCGATGTCTGAGGATACTTTAGTCTTTTTGGTCAATACGATCATTCCAATTAATTAACCATAACAGTATTTTCCAATACATTTAGTCATTTCAGTCAATTCCGTATTTCGAGCCGCTTGATTAATTCAGAGGTACGAATAACTTCTCGTAAATCTATATTCAGAGACTCATTCCGAATTTAAGGAAACTTGACACCTTACAATCTCGAAGGTTCAAATCTTATTACCATAACTTTCCAGGTTTTTCGAGGTTTTCAGATGAATCACGTTGTCTTATCATATCTAGCATAGATTTCTAGATCGCTTCCAATTCCAAGGATATTTTAGTCATTCTCATACTTTAAGGGCATTTTCGTAATTTTATATCCGAATATTTTTAACATTTGATCATTTGACACTAATAATCGGATTTGGAGATTAGCTGCCTTACTAGTTATTTATTGAACTCTAGATCCTTACATTTATTAACTTTCTCGTTCGAGCATTTTAATTTTATCCAAGTTATCATACTCAATTTCATGTCCGGTTTGACTTAAGCAGAGCTAACATCACTCCTCATCATATTTATGCATGCATTTACCGAATACCAACATGTTCATAAAGCATACTAGAGGTAGTAGTGTATTACCTTTAATACTTGCTATATCAGTCGACCATGATACTCCGTTCGATCACTCTCGAACCCGAATGTGACGTCCTCAACATCCCGAATACAAGAAACTTCGAATACCTTCAATCGCACAAAATCCAATTTCAGTCCTTATTCACATTGCTCATAATTGATTATTAAAATACATAAGTGGACTCGAGTTCAAGGTCCAATTCGGAGGCTTTCGGGTTAGAATTTCACGAAACGGGCTTTAAAATCGGACTCAGGACGTCGAAAAACATAAAATGGGACTTTCCGGGACTTTTTGGTCAAAGTCAACACTGACGTCAGCGGTCAAAGTCAACGCTGACGTCATGCTGACGTCACTGGTCCAATGGTTGACTCGGCGAGTTGACTCACTGCGTTTACTCGGGCGAGTTGACTCATTGAGTTGACTCGGACGAGTTGACTCGGTCAACGGGTCAGGCAACGGGTCGGGTCGGTGAACGGGTTGGGTCAACGGGTCGGGTCAGGTCAGAATAGACGCGGGTTGGTTCGATTTGGGCCGAGAAAGACTTGGGCTTAACAGCCGGGCTTGAACCGGTTAACTGACTTGGCCGGTTCAAACCGGTTGGGCCAATTCAACACTTACCCAAAAAGTTCTGGTCGCCGGACGGTCGCCGGAATGGTCGCCGGAAGCCCCAAAATGCACATGTTCTGTCAGAAAATGTAGAGTATCAACCCACAAATTAACCCAAACCTCAATAATACCGAAAATACATTGGAATCACATCGATTCTTACCTAAAATGCCAAGGGACGACTGGAGAATGACGTAGCTCCGACGAGGTCCTTATCGGAGTCAAACGAACGAACCACCGACTGGGTTTTGCACGGCTCGACGCGGGGAGTTCGACGGCTACACCCACGTCTCGAACGGACGACTGTATCGATCGGAGACAACGGAAAACAGAGGCGACGGTTTGGGTTTCTTGTCGAAGCTTCAAACAAAATCTGCCGGTGAAAGGTGGCTCGATCACGCGCGTGGTGGTCAAGGCTGTGACCATGGCGATGTGACGCCTCCGACGATGAAGGCGGTGACCACCACTGCCCGACGGTGACGGAGATCAAGGGCGGTCGATCGGGAAGGTGAATGGTCACTGTTAAAATTCCCAGATCTCTGATATTTTATTCGGATCTAGAATGTGTATTGGTTTCGGGTAGGTGAGGAGTCTCACTTTTATTCGTTATTGGATTACACAATTAAACCATATCCTAAATAAAAACTAGAGTAAACTAAAGCCATGGATTGCATTAGCTCAGACAGTTAAAGCTTAGGTTTACCAAGCATAGGTCACGGGTTCAAGTCTTCACAGCCACACTTACCCTTTTTTTTTCTTCCTTTTATAGCCTCTACTCTTTATTTTAGGGTGTTACAGCTTCTTTGTGGGCAAAGCATAGGAGAGATGAAAGGGAATGGGCTCAAAAGTCTATAGTAAGGTGGCTGCAAGAGGGCGACAAAAACACGAAGTTTTTTCACCTATCGGCTTCGATCAAACGCAATAGAAACCATATCAGTTCGGTTCAGTTGGGCGAAGAAGTAGTGACAGATCCTGACCGTATCTCGAAAGCTTTCGAATCACATTTTAAGGAAAGCTATAACATGTCTAACACTTTACCAGTAAAAAAACTCGGATGCAATATGGGTCGTTTAAATTCTACATCAGCTGAGCTTCTGGAAGCTGATTTCTCGGTTAAGGAAGTATGGAATGCGATAAAAACAGCAGAAGGAGATAGAGCCCCTGGGCCGGATGGGTTCAATCTGAACTTCTTCAAGTCCTTTTGGCCTTCGTTAAAGGATAGAGTGATGGGCTTTTTGAACGAATTCCACAGTGGCAAATTGCATGATAAAACCATAAATCACTCATACATTGTCCTTATTCCCAAAAAGGTTAAACCTGTTACAATAGAGGATTTTAGAGCGATATCGCTTGTTAGCAGCTTGTACAAAATCTTGGCGAGGGTCCTATCGAGAAGGCTATCCTTGTGCATGGATGAGTTGATCGGAGAAACGCAGTTTGCTTTCACTCCAGGTAAGCAAATAGTTGATTGTTGTTTTGTTGCCAACGAAATAATCGATGAATTGAAGAAAAAGAAAAAGAAGTCCATCATTTTCAAGGCTGACTTTAAAAAAGCCTATGACACTGTCAACTGGGATTTTCTGGATTTTATTATGGAGTGTATGAGGTTTGGTAGGGATGTAAAAAGCTGACCCGATCTGGAAACCCGACTGAAACCTGCTCGAGTCAGAACTTGATTTGACCCGAAGATTTGATGACCCGAACCCGATCTGTAACCGACTGTTGTAGACAATTTGAAAGACCTGAAGATCGTAAGTTTACTCCTCTGTAATATTTAAACAGATTGAGGTAAGATTTTGTATAATCGATTTATGAACAGGTGAACATGATAATTGACGAAACACTCCGGCTCTACCTACCGATAGTAATGCTGATGAGAAAAGCATACAAAGATGTCAAGCTGGGAAACATCGACATTCCTGCCGGGACGGAGCTTTATCTGGCACTGGCCGCCGTATATCATGACACTGGCGTATGGGGAAACGATGCTCACAAATTCAACCCGACTAGATTTAAAGAGTCTCGAAAGCATTTAGCGTCGTTTATTCCGTATGGTTTGGGACCTAGGTTTTGTGTCGGCCAGACTTTAGCCACCGTGGAGATGAAAACCATTTTGGCTATGATTATCCGGCGATATTGTCTGGTCGTGTCGTCGGCGTACGTCCATGCACCCAAGCTGTTCATCTCGCTTGAGCCCCAGTATGGCGTACAGATAGTCTTCACAAGAACAACTTTATGATGCTTTTGAAAGGGTCTTGGTCGATCTATGTAAAATAATTAAATAAAGTTCGAATTCGGATATGTTAATGAACATTATCCAGTGTGTAATATAGATCGTCATACTTAAATCCCTACTTTTTTTACTTATTATCTCGTATATATAATTTATAAATCTGATTTTTTTTAATAAATTCTATCTAATTCTAATCTTAAAGGGAAGGGGAAGAAAATTCTAAAAGTAGGTATGAGGTGCTCCTATTAGGTCTAAAACTCATGACCTAAAGAAAATAAAAGAACAAAGATGAACCACTTGACCAACTAGTCAAATGTATTAGATATAAATTTGAATATCTGATTATCATATAATGTAACATGTAAATATGAGCGGGAGGAGCGAGAGGAGTGAGAGGACCGCCGACTGTACTATGGTCCGACGACGGTTAGGTGTATCAATTTTCGTGGATAACGTAAGTAGGAGGATTCACCTAAAAACGCTAAAAGAAGCTTTTCAAGAATATGGGACGGTAGTTGACGTTTACATGGCGTATGGAAATCAGAAAAGAAGAAATAAGCCAATTGTTTTTGCTTTTGTCCGCTTCAGCAACAAGGAGGAGGCGAAGTCTGCTATTCAGAAAGGGAATGGAAGAATTATGGATGGTTTCAAGGTAAGAATTTTTATGGCAGTACAGAAGTTGTCGGAGAAAACTAGGGTTAGGAATCATGTCTATGAAACGCCAAGATGGGCTGCGGCTTTTCGCGATACCAGGTTGTTCAAAGAAGTAGTGATGGGGGTTCCTGAACCCAATAAACCTAGTAGGAAGAATATAGCAGTCGAGAGGGGGGATGGTGCAAAGCATAAAGAAGAGGAAGCTGATAACTCTAGAGTTGAAAGCACTGATAAGGTGGTAAGGGTTGTGATGGTGGAGACAAACCACGAGGCACGGAAGCTGGAGGAAGTGCAGTCATGTATTCCAATCCAAAAAGAAGAAATAGTTTGGCTTAAGAACTGCATGGTGGGAAAAATAAAGCCCATGTATAACATTGAGATAGTTCAAGAAGCTCTGATGGAGTTAATGCCATAGTGTGTCCATGATTCGGACTGCTGGTAATCGTGCGAGCATTAGATGAGGAGTCAAAGAATAACATTTGGGCATTAAGAGATGAGTTATTGAGAACGTGGTTTGATGAATTTGAGCTCCTGTTAGGGTATGAAGGGAAAAGAAGAGTCAAGATATGGGTGGAACTCTCGGACGTACCATTACAGATGTGGAACATGGCGTTTTTCTACAAGCTAGGTGAAAGATGGGGCAAGGTGATCAAAGTCGATGAAGAGACAGCAAAGCTTATTCGCTTTGACAAAGCAAAATTTCTATTGGAAGTCCAGAGAATGTCCTTAATCCCTGGTTCAGTCAGTGTGAGTTACAACGACGCCATTAACCGGATCAGAATAGAAGTGCAGGAGTATGAGGAAGATCGGGTCTTCATTGACGGCGGAGGTCCGGCGAACCAGTCGGCCCATGGAATAAGTGACACCTCGTGGAATGAAGCTTGCAATTATGATGGAGTGATTATGCATGAGGAGCCCGAGGGACATAAAACAGCCACTATAGTGTCTACGTTTATGGAGGTGGAGAATTCAACTAACCATGGGGCCCAGTTGCCAGCTTGGCAAAATGCAACAATAATTGAACAAGGGAATATGGTCGGGTCAAATGATTCTGGGCTCCATGAGGTCCAAGTTGAGTCAGCTAAGACTATCCCAATTGAGCTTGCGTCGCTCAACTGTAAGACGAAAGCTGCGCGGCCCACGAATCAGATCCCAATTGGGCCTGATGGCTCAAAGTTAATCGAAGTTGAAGTTGGCCTAGTAGGCGGTGCAAACGTCGGGTCCACTGATGGCAGCTGCTCTCAATCCCGTCACGTTAGGCTTTGTGTCTTTGAAGGGGGTACGCAGATGGGTCTACGAGCCGGGTTGGAAAAAATTCAATGGTGGGCTAAACAAGCTAAAATTAGGGAGAAGAAAGGGCCAAAAAGCTAAGGAAGGTAACCAGAAAGAAGAGTCGCTCGTCGACAGTCTTACCGGTGCTGCCGTTGAATTCTCCCCTTCCGTCCTTTCCTGAGAGAGAAAGCAATCCTGTTGAAGTAGAGGAAGCAATAACAACCCTAAACATGGGGAATTTAGTGGGTGTATCTTTCGAAGCTCCAAATGAAGCTGTAATTACGCGTCTGGTGGAGATCGAGCTAAGGGAGGAGGCTTAATTGAGGTACGGAATTGGTTCTATCTCGGGTCAAAATAATGCATATTATGAATTCTTTGGTATTGGGTTGGAATATACGGGGGATGAGCAGACCTGAAAAAGTGAGAGCTTTGGGTAATGTTTTGGCATCTGCCAGATGCAAGGTGTGCTTGCTGCAGGAAACTAAACTGGTTTCTATTAAACCAGGGCCGTTGAATCGTATTAAGGGCAAAAGTTTTGGTGGGTTTGCCTTTTCTCCTGCACAAGGAGCGTCGGGTGGGCTTATATCCCTTTGGGATGAGATTTTTTTGCGACGGAATCAACATTAGTAGGTAACAGATACGTAATCTTGGTGGGTTCGTTGTTGTCGATAAACAGGAGATGTGGGATAGTCAACATTTATGCACCTAATGGGTACAGTGAGAGGAGGATATTTTTTTGAAGAAGTCTCTATTTTGTTATCTAATCTTAATATCCCGGTGCTAGTGTGTGGAGACTTCAATTCAGTTATGAATGCTGAAGAACGTTGTGGCACTGAGGCTTGGTCTGATCGGGGTAATCTTTTGGCAGACTTCATTCAGCAAAGCAATTTGGTGGACCTACCATTGTTGGGTGACAAATACACTTGGTTCCGTGGGGGAACTTCGATTTCGGCAAGCAGATTAGATAGAATCATTCTATCTCCAGAAGTTCTGATGTGGTTCCCAAACCTGCAACAACGCACGCTGTCTAGGAGCTTATCTGATCACAGACCAGTTATTGTGGTGGAAGAGAGATTTAAGTAGAGGTCAGGGTAGGGGTGATAACGAGCCGAGCTGAGCCCGAGCCTGGCCAAGCTCGGCTCGGGCTCGAGGCTCACCGAGCTCGAAATTTTAGGCTCGAGCTCGGCTCGAAAACAATACTATTGGGCTCGGCTCGGGCTCGTCAGGCTCGGCTCGGCTCGAAATGAAAAAATTTTCTATAGTGTTTTTTTATAAAAGATTCGTTAAAAATCCCTTTCATAACCAACACTAAAACGAAATTCAATAGCCGAAAAGGGAAAAAATGCCAAAAATTAGATTAATCTAAATAATCAATAAATATTCTTATAATACAAACACATAATTAAAGAAAATACAAAATCAAACAACAACAAACTATTGAAAACAAATACAAACACATAATTTATTTTAGTACATATGTAGATTTCGAGCCTGTTCACAAGCTTTTCGAGCCGAGCTAAGCTCGGCTCGACTTGTTAAGGTTTCAAGCTGAGCCCGAGCCCGAGTCGAGTTCACTCGAGCCGAGCTTTGACCGAGCCGAGCCCGAGTAGCTCGCGAGCCGGTCAGGCTCATTATCACCCCTAGGTCAGGGTCTTTCAAATTATTTTCCCATTGGCTTGATGTTCCTGAAGTGGTGGCCATCATTAAGAACATTGTTGCGGATTGTAAAGGTAAATCTATGACTGTTACTTTAAAGAAAATGAAAGGAGCTATTAAAGTTTGGGTCAAGAACTTCAGAGTAAAAGAAGGGGCTCAAACCAAAGTTTTAGAGGAAAGACTTTCACGGTTGGAAGAGCAAATCTGTGCAGAAGGATTTTGTCTTGAAACTGATCTAGAATGGAAGAAACTAAAAAGTGATATGTGGGCGCAGTACCGTAGAGAAGAACGTGAATGGCATCAAAAGTCGAGAGTGAAGTGGTTCACTGATGGAGACAAGAACACGAAGTACTTTCACTTAGTTGCTTCATTACGTAGAAGCAAGAATCTAATTCACTCGGTCGAATGGAAGAATAAAGTGTACTCGGACGAGATGCAGGTCTTGAATGTATTTGAGGAAGTTTTCAGGTCCAATTTCAATAAGACCAATACTGTACCAATCAAGAGTTTCGATTGTGATCTTAAGCAACTATGTGGCTCGACAGCTAGGAAATTGGAAGCTCCATTTACCGAAGATGAAATCAGAGATGCAATCTGGTCGGCCGATGGCAACAAAGCACCGGGGCCAGATGGATTTAATCTTACTTTTTTAAGAAATTTTGGTGCCATTTAAAGGATAAGGTACTGAGTTTCTTCAAGGAGTTCTATAAAGGGAAGGTGAAGGATAAATATTTTAATCATTCCTTCATCTCTTTGATTCCCAAAAAGGAGCATACAGTAAATGTGGAAGACTTCAGACCAATATCCTTAGTCAACAGCTTATATAAGATCCTTGCAAGGGTCCTAACGAGGAGGTTAGGCCTGTGCTTAAGCGAGGTTGTTGGGGTAAACCAATTTGCCTTTATACCCGGCAAACAAATTTCAGATTGCGTTTTGATTGCAAATGAGGTAATTGAGGATTTAAGAAGAAGGAAGAAAGAGTCCATAGTATTTAAAGCTGATTTCAAACGTGCTTACGACACTGTAGACTGGTTCTTCTTGGATTTTATCTTAAAGAAAATGGAGTTTGGAGCAAGGTGGAGGATGTGGATTACAAGGTGTATCTCCACGGCACAGATTTCGATGATTGTAAATGGAAAAGTATCGAGAATGTTCCCCATTAAAAGAGGGTTGAGGCAAGGGTGCCCGCTATCCCCCCTATTGTTCAACATTGTCGGTGAGGCCCTTAGTTCTCTAATCAACAATGCTGTTAATTTGGAGATTATTGAAGGGGTGAAGGTAGGCAATGTTGGTTTTAGAATCTCTCATCTCCAATTCGCAGATGACTTGATCATCTTTGCAAAATCCAATAGAGAAAATGTGGTTAATATTAAAAGAATCTAGAAAATATTTGAACTCGCGTCTGGATTGAGTCTTAATTTGAAGAAAACCAGCTTGTATGGCATCTCGATGGAGCATAGTTGTGTTGAAGGTTGGGCAAAGGATCTTGGTTGCAACTCGAGTAGTCTTCCTTCGACTTACCTAGGATTACCCTTGGGCGCTTCTAGAAACACTTTGCAGCTGTGGAATACATTAGTTGAGAAGGTTAAGGGGAAGCTAGCGGGATGGAAAGGCAAATGCCTATCAATTGCCGGGAGAATCTGTTTAGTCAGGTCAGTCCTTAACAACCTACCCATCTATTTTATGAGCTTATTTGAATTGTCAGCTGGGGTTGCCGAAAAATTAAACAAATTAAGTGCTCATTTTATATGGGGTCCCAACGCATCTAGACCCATTCATTGGGTAAAGTGGGATAGTGTTACTAAACCTAAAGAAGTTGGTGGGTTGGGGTTTGTAGATGTGAGGATTAAAAATCAGGCCATGTTGAATAAATGGGTCTGGAGGTTTAGCCAAGAACCGGATAGTTTATGGAGAAAGATAATCGATGCTAAATATGATTATCATGAGAATGCACTGATCCCTGGTAAATCAGTAGCGATGAATCATTCTTGGGTATGGAAGAATATTACGAAGACTTTACACAATCCGGATGATGTTTTCACGAAAAACATTTTTTTACAAACTTGGTAATGGTAGTTTGATAAGCTTCTGGGAGGACAAATGGACCGAGCATTCATCGTTAAAATTTGCATTCCCTAGGCTCTTTAGCCTTGCCATTAATAAAGAGGGAAATGTCTGTGAATATGATTTGATTGTAAGGGGTAGATGGAGATGGAAGATCGAATTGAGAAGAAGGCTCTTTCCGTGGGAAGAATGAATTTGGGAGGAGTTTTTACGTGTACTCAACCATGTGTCTGAGGTTAAAATTGCTAAGGATATTTTATGCTGGAAGGGAGTGCCTAGTGGGGTCTATAATTCAAAAGATTTCTGTTCCCTGGTCTCCTCGGTTGGATCTGTTGAAGACAGTGTTTGGAAGTTAGTTTGGGCGAAGTTAGCACCTCCCAAAGTCGAAACTTTCGTTTGAAGAGCCATTTTGGGAAGAATTCCTACCTTCCGGTCGCTAAGGAGGAGAGGAATTGTCAATTTAGGTGATGGGCTCTGTGTGTTTTGCGGCACTAAAGAGGAGTCATGTGACATCTCTTATGCCACTGTAATTTTACCTGGAGAATTTGGTAATTCTGGTGCAACTTATGGAAGGATCACTTGGTGATACCAGCAAATGTGAAAGAGCTGTTGGTGTTGTGGGATAATATACCTATCAGGAAATTGGTCAAGTCAGTGTGGAACATCGCGTTCTTCGAAATTGTATGGTCTATTTGGCTGGAAAGAAATGAGGTGGTTTTTAACAAGAAAAGGGTTTGCGAAAAGACTTTACGAGACACTATGATCCTACGGATTATGTATTGGTGTAAGAGTAAATGGCCTGCGTTCATCCCTTATATACTGGATTTTACCAGGTATCCTAACCGCTGTAATATCATATTGACGAAAGCCAAAGCTATGCTGATAGATCCGTGGGATGCGCCTCCGCTGGGAGCCCTCAAGTTTAATGTGGAGGCGTCGATGTTGGGAAGTTTCGGGTTAGGAGGAATCGGAGGAATACTACGTGATGATAAAGGTACTCACCTACTTAAATTCTCTAAATCTGTTGGTATGGTCGATCCGACTCGGGCAGATTTGTTAGCCATCGCAGAAGCTTGCCGTTGTTTTACTGAGAATTACCAAGAGCAGCTATCCCACTGTTCGTGGAATCGGGCAGCTCGCTTGCAGTGCTTTTGGGTCAAGGGAAGAGGCCAACCCCCTACAACTTTTGCTACGGTAACTGATGAATGCAGGAAATTTTTTGCAGTCGAGAACTGTGATCTGTGTGCAGTAGAAAAGGAAAAGAACATGATTGCTCTCAATCTGGTTTGTCAGGGAATGTCGAGGTCCTCTGAGTGGGTGTGGCGTAGATGAGTTGTCATTAGGTCTCTATGTTTTCAGTGATGTAATGCATGTATGTTTGGGTAGGCAGTTATTTTACTGTCCATATTGTGTATAACGTTGATTAATATTCTTGATTGGGTTGAATAAATAGGGCACTCTTTTCCCCCTACCTAGGATTAGAGTGGGTTTTTAACGAGGCCCGTCATTTTTTAAAAAAAATACAACAATTTTATAAAAGAAACCTTAAAACTTGACTATCACCCCCACATTTCAATTATGTGTAAAACGATAATGTTTTTTTTTTCAAATGGAAAAAGGTATCACAATTAAATTTTTCTTTACTTATTATATTAAATTGGGAAGTAAGTAAATAAATCAAAAAAAGAAGTAGAAGGACTTAATTAAGTAATAAGGAAATGACAAGGACTTAATTAAGTAATAAGAAATGACAATTGGTCAAAATTTGTAACAATTATGTATAGTGTTCACTAGGTGTTTGTACATGTTCTTTTTGTCCTAAAATTTTAAAGATTTAATTCTAATAAAGATATTTTTACATACACAAAATTTTAAATTCGAAATATTTTTAAGTGATATTAAATTACTTACTACTTGAACTAATTCTGTTGATTGTTTGTACGTAATTTTAATCAAAAGATTTATCTCTCAATTTTTAAGAGGGGTTGATATCATTGAACTAACTTGACTACCATTACAAATGTTTTTATGCTTAAAGACATGACATCGAAGAAAAGCAAACCAAACTAAATCAATATTTAATAAATA
The DNA here is from genome assembly GCA_030270665.1 of Hibiscus trionum. Classification (NCBI taxonomy): domain Eukaryota; kingdom Viridiplantae; phylum Streptophyta; class Magnoliopsida; order Malvales; family Malvaceae; genus Hibiscus; species Hibiscus trionum. The sequence goes on along the minus strand of BSYR01000036.1, from coordinate 8,700,963 downwards.
TATTAGCAATGACAAATTCACCGAATATAATAAAAAGATAATTGTTAAAAGTCTTAAAATGATATCAATTATAATTTAGTAAGATAAAATGATAAATGTTTTAAATAATGTTCAATATACAAGTCTTAGCATTATGAATTGAACAATTTGAATGAGAAAAATTATAATAATAATATATTAGTATAGTACATATAAAATGGTCGTCTAATAAATCGTAATGGAACGACTCCGATGAACGGAAAATTGACGGAGAAGAAACAAACAGAATATAAGGAATACGAGAAAGGGAAAACGGCTAAAAAAAGAAGAGAAGATGAGGGATTACGGTGTAGGCCAATACTCAAACTTAATTTATTAATGGGCCAGTTCCACTTAGTGGTTCTTATAGCCCAAGAGACTTCCAACAAATTTGAAACAGATTGGTTCATTCTGTTGAAAAGAGTGGGCTTTATTATAACTAAAAAACAACTTAAAAAGAAATCCAGAAGTTTCGGAGATTATCGACAGATGGACTGGAAGCTAGTGTGTTCAAAAATACTTGGTCCGAATTATCCGACCCGTCGACCCACTTACCCGATTAAAAATCATCGGATATTTATTTAAAAATAGCTGAATTTTTCGGGCCGGGTCAGGACGGAATTTTTTTTTATAACCGGTACCTGATCCGGCCCGGTAATTTTAATACTTATATATTTTAAATTTTAAATTCTATTTTTATTTTATGTTTCTTACTTATTTTTCCCTAAAATTAATTTTAAATCCCTAACTTCTTTTTATAGTTATATTATATACTTTTAAATTTTAAAAATTTCAAAAATAATTATATTAATTTGTCAATATGAGATTCGAAAGAGAATCATGTTCGAGATTAATATTTTTAATACTTTCTTTTGTCGATAAACTTTAATATATATACATATATATATATATATATCAATTTTTTGTGTTTGTAATATATATCATAAAATTTTATGTGTTTTTTAATTTTTTTCTTTTAAAAAAATAAATTTAAAAAATATATAAAAAGTGAATCGGATACCCGATTTGTATGGGCTGGGTAACGGGCTGAAATTTCACTACCCGAAAATTTTGGATACCCAAATTCAAACACCCTACTAAAAATTATACTTCAATAAATCGAACACCAAAAGTCGAAAAACTACTACTGCAACAGTTGGCGGTAGCTAAACTTCATAAGATAGACTAGTATGCAATAGATAAAAGTCAACGATTTAACTGATTGTCTATTAAATTTTATACAAATATTTGGACCGTTTGAAGAGTATTAATGAGTGACTAAGATTAATGGTAGAAAATTAAGAGATTTTTATAAAATAAAAATAAAAAAATTCTCGGTCATCACTTATTCTGATCCAACAGCCCAAACTCGTTGCAAGTGGATTTTAACTATATACATAATACATATATGGGTGAACGTTTCTCAATTTAAATTGAGATGGTTGGTTTAAATAAATTGTTTAGGTTACATTAGTTGAGGTTTCAATTAATTCGAATTATTCCGTCAAACAAATGAATTAATTGATTATTAATTTTTTAAATTGAAATGATCGAAAAAATCGATCGTTTTATTAAATATTTATATTTATAAATACTCATATACCATAATAAAACATAAACCCAAACCCATACTAACCCAAATAAATAAAAGAAAAAATACATTACTGGACCAACCCAAAATAAACAAAAACTAGATAAATCCAACTCATTAAGCTATTCAATTAAACATTAACTCAACCCAGATTAGAAAACCAAAATCGAAAGGCTTCCAATTCAATAACTTTGCCTCTTCTCCCAACTAAGTTAACTCAACATCAATTTTGTTAAAATAAGATTAAAATACTACTTTTTCAAATGATAATGGATAGTTTTTTCATATGATTTTATATAATCTTTAGATAAAAAGTAGGTAAAATTTACCACATTTTATTAAGTATCCAATAAATACTGAACACATGATTAATACACATTTATCATATTATCTACCACTTCATTTGTAATTATTCTTAGAATAAACGAAGGGATCTAATTAATTGGCGTAATGATTACACTTGCAACTCATCAGACTGGATAATTAAGTCTTTACGAGGTTATCAAATATAGTCTAATCGATTAACTATTTGACGATTCACATACATTTTACAGGTAAAACGATTTGAACTTAAAACTTTTAAGATGAACATCATCCGCTTTTTCACTGGAACCACTTGTTAGATTGACCTATAAGACCTTTTAAATTAATAAACCTACTAATTATTAATTAAATTAAATTAAATAAATGATTGAGCTCAAATAATAATGAAGATGTATTGACTTTTTTTTGTGTTTTTGTGGGTGGGAAGTGGGAAACAGGAATCTTATCTGTAATATACATGACAACTAGCACTTGATTACTAATAAGTTGAAACAAGAAATACAAATTAAAAGAACCAAATCAAAATCATTAGTCAATGAAATGCTAGGCAAGAACCAAATCAAAATCTTGTCTTCTCTTCCAAGAACCAAAGAGGACAAGTAAATTTCCAAGCTAGCAAGCTGTTGCTGTTGCTGCAATAGACTGGTTAAACGATAAGTCTTGTAACTTCTTCATCCCTTGTTCGAATCGATTGCATTTACGGATGGCGGTGGTCGGTCGTCGGGACAAAGCGCAGCAGTCGCTTCGATCTCGGATTGCAATTGCCATTGTTATCGGAGTTGTTACTGGTTGTCTCATTGCTTTCTATTTCCCTCATGGCCTCATCCTTTCCTATCCCGCGGTTCGAAGTCGTCCAATCGGAGTATCCAATATCCAGGTCCTCCTCTTATTTTGATTACTTGTTTTTTATTTTCTTGCCAATGTGTTGAAATGTCAATAGGATTTGAGTCAAAAAGGATTTGTGGTATATCATCCGATGTTGCAAAGTTAGAATGTGTCATTTTGCTTCATTTGTTGCTTGATGGATACACCATCGTTTTCTCTGCTGTTTTTCAGGTCGATTCTTCTTCGTGCGAATCCTCGGAGCATATTAAGATGCTGAAGTCCGAATTCGTCTCGCTATCCGATAATAATTCCAAATTAAAGAAGCAGATCAGGGATCTGAAACATAAGCTGCAGCTGGTTGAACAAGGAAAAGATCATGCAGAGAACCAGATTTTGGTGTTGGGTGAACAGCACAAAGCTGGACCTTTCGGTACTGTCAAGGCTTTGCGAACTAGCCCGACCGTCGTTCCCGATAAATCCGTGAACCCGAGGTTGGCTCAGATCTTGGAGGAAGTTGCTGTCGAGAAAGAACTTATCGTAGCTCTTGCCAATTCGAATGTGAAAGACACATTGGAGGTTTGGTTTTCTAGCATCAAGAGAGTTGGTATAAGTAATTATCTTGTTATAGCTTTAGACGATTACATTGTGGAGTTCTGCAAATCGAATGATGTCCCGGTGTACAAGAGGGATCCGGACAAGGGTATCGATGCTGTCGGGAAAACAGGAGGCAATCACGCTGTCTCCGGGTTGAAGTTCCGAATTTTGAGGGAGTTTTTGCAACTGGGATATAGTGTTCTTCTCTCGGATGTTGATATAGTATACTTACAGAACCCGTTCAACCATCTTTATCGCGATTCCGATGTCGAGTCCATGACCGACGGTCACAATAACATGACTGCATACGGATACAACGATGTCTTCGACGAGCCTGAGATGGGATGGGCACGATATGCTCATACAATGAGAATTTGGGTTTTCAACTCCGGTTTCTTTTATATAAGACCTACAATCGCTTCGATTGAGCTTTTGGATCGAGTCGCGGACCGCCTTGCTCGGCAAGAAAACTCATGGGACCAAGCTGTTTTTAATGAGGAACTCTTCTTTCCATCACATCCAGGGTATGATGGCCTTCATGCTGCTAAAAGAACTATGGATTTCTACATGTTTATGAACAGCAAAGTCCTGTTTAAAACAGTGAGAAAAGATGATAAACTCAAGAAGTTAAAGCCTGTCATTGTTCATGTAAATTACCACCCAAATAAACTTGAAAGAATGAAAGCAGTCGTCGAATTCTACGTCGATGGCAAGCGAGACGCATTGGACGCTTTTCCGGATGGTTCGGAATAATAGTCGCATTGCTGCGGACCTCATGTTAGTCCGGCGGATCGGCTAATCGGTTCTGTTGTTGTTGCAGAGTCCCTTGACAGGGGAAAGTTAAATCTGTATTATCTTCTTAATTGTCATAATTTATCAACTAATCTTGTTCAGGATTTTACTGTTTTTTATGATGAAGATTTGTTGCATTGTCTGCCACATAGTTTGTGTGATTCTCCCTCGTAAATTTGGCCTTTTGTTGTCCAAAATTGCATTGTTTGCCACATAGTTATAATTTTTATAAGTTTCTGAATCGACCACTCACAAGCTATTACTTTCGTTTAAAATCAACAGTAATTAATTTCTTCACGATTAAAATCTGGAATTTCAGGTTCTTTTGTATTGAAAGCAGATCCTGGGTGTTTTTCTTTCTGGATTTTTCATTTCTCTGTAACATCCAAGCATTATTTTCCCGGAAAAAGAGAGAAAATCAGGCAGATCGGATACTAGAATAGGAAAATCATGATAACTGGCTCGGATAAAACTTGGGTTTCTGGGGAAAATTCACTCAGAATCACAAGAATATCGAAAAATAAATTTTTTTCCATTGAATTATAAAATAGACTTAAAAGCCAAACCTTTAGTTTTTTTTTTGGCATTTTTCTACTCTTATCCATAGATAAATAGACGGGCCACTTGAACTATTTTGTGGCTTAAATATTTTGATAAACCTCTTTCTTTTCCTTCCTGCAACTTTCTCAATCAAAATTTCAAAAAAAATCTATTTTTCCCCTTTTCTCATGAAATTCCCCAGCTTCATCAACAGAAAACATGTTCTGCAAATTCATTTGTGGTTACCCCTTTGACAGTTTAAGAACTTCATCCTACTTCCCGCCAGTTTCCTCAAAAAGACATTCATGGAGTCCAACTCAGACATAAATTTCAATGATGTCTTTGGTGGTCCACCAAGGAGGTCGTCGGTTCAAGATATACGGTACAGTTTTGGTGAAGACATGGATTCATCATCTTCTTCATCATCTGCTTTTAGAACAAGTGATGAAACAGTGGTTGCACACCGGAATCCATGGTCCGGTTTAAGCGAAAAGCCTGTGTTCGGTGATGAAGGGACGACGAATCGAAGAAGATACTCCAAAAACGACTTCTTTGACGATATTTTTAGAGGGAATCAATCATTGACTTCTTCTCCAAGAAAGTATGAGATGAAGGACCCTTTTGCACCAGCTTCACAGCTATTGAGCCCTTGTAGGCCTTTGCCACCAAAGGCTGAACCTTTTAGCAGTTCATTTCCTTCTCAATTCAGGTTCTGAATTTCACTTTTTGGCCTTCATTTTGTTGTGTATAATCTTTCATGTTTTTGGTTATATCTGCACATTCTGACACTTATTCTATGTTGTTAAAAAAGCAGTAAGCTTGTCTTGTAACAGTGTTTCACATTGTCCCTAAACTGGTTTAAATAATGTCCTTTATTTGCTTATCATATGCTGTTGATTGATGAAGCCATTGAAATCTCTGAGGTTAGAAGGGTATTTCAGTTTATTCATGGAAAAACTTGGAAACTATTGAAGATACATATGTTAGACATGAATCTGTATCTAACATTCACACCCGAATCCGAGTAACATTGTACATATTTTTTAAGTTTTCCGAAGCTTACTTTTGTTACCTTTAACTTCCCAGCCTTCCTGCCAAATTGAACAAAGGAATGGACCTCCCCGTATCTAAAAGCAAGGATGGTTCTTCGAATGGTTCAAGTTACAATGCATATTCTCCTATGCCGAGATTCTCAGGCCAAGCAAATCGAGATAAAGATCGGGAAACAATAAGTGGGTTTCAAGGTGATTCGAAAGAAGATTCAAGCAGTTCGGAAATTCCGGGAAACGATAAACGGTTTCACTTCTCAATATACAAATGGGCAAACAATGGAGGAGTTCCATTTGACATTCCTCTAAGGGGAAGTCATAGATTCAAAGGAAAGGACAAACTGCAGAGATGCTCAAGTGCTAATGGTTGGATAGCTTGTGAAAGTATAGCAATGGAACCAAAAGCAGAAAATTTGCATAAAAATTTCAGCACTAGTGATAGAATGTCATCAAATTACAATAATAAACATGGCTCTCCCATTGATCGGAGGAACGAAGTAAATGAACCGATTCACATTACCGAGGAAGGCAACATTTCGAAGTCCGGGGCAGAAAGTTGGCCTAAAAGTGCTGATAAGAATGTTTCTGGTGACACTGTCTTGCCTAGTACAAAGGCAGAAAAAAAGACCCACTATTCCGGTTCTGTAGTTGGTAAAGAAGCATACAAGCCTCGATCAAAACCTCCAAACAACGTAGAAGCCGGTACAAGTAGTGCAAGAAGCTCCCCTAGGAACTCATGGGATAAAGGAAAAGGCAGAGGTAGAGGAAAGGTTAAAGAGTTCATTAAAATTTTCAACCAGGAAGGTTCACCAAAAACCAGAGCTGACATTGCCACCGAGAACCATAGCTCTAGATTCAAGCCAATACATAATACTATAAAGCCAGAGATTGAACAAAGTATTAGTATGGCTGAAAGTGATGAGAAAGTTCACATGCCTAACATGCAAAAGAACAAAAAATCTCCAGATGTTCGAGATGGCGATCATACGTTTAACAGTGCATCAGAAATGAATACTAATGGCTCAGAAAAAGAAACTGGTTGGTTTATCTGGTTTTCACTATGTTTACATCATTTGGCCTTTTCTTTCAAATTACACCATGAATTTTCAAATGTTCAGTACTTATTATCAACTTACTCTATATTGGCATCAGTTTCTGGTGGCTCTAAGACTATTGCTGAAGATCCAATAGACTCATCCGAGGTCAACTTTTCGGTATGTCATACATGATTTCACTTCATATCTATCTGTACATTTACTGCAAAATAGTTGACATTTAAAAGATTTGAAAGTTGGTATTTGACTACATGACAGTTAAAATATGTTGAGATTTTAAGGTATGTGATTTAGGCCAACCCTCTAATGGAATGCTCCTCTTTTGGTGATGAACAGATAGAAGACCTGACACCAGTTCCAGAAGAGAAAATTTTGCCACAATATGGCATGGATCATGAAGAAATCCAGGTAATAAAGAGTACACTAAAATCAGCTATAAACATATCCACAAACAACTATGCCGCTTCACATTTTTTCAGCCTGTTCTTCATTGTAATGCAGGCAATCGATGCTAAGGTACGGCAATGGTCAACCGGAAAACAAGGAAATATCCGTTCACTGTTGTCAACCTTACAATATGTAAGGATCCTCCAAATATATTTAAATCATGTAAAAATATGACCGTATCTACACATACTTATATGTCTGACACTCACAATGAAGCCTAAGTAACATAGATGTTTGATTTTGTCTCCGAAAGACTAACATTGGTCGTATAAAAACAGGTTCTTTGGGCCGATAGCGGTTGGAAATCAGTCCCACTTACTGATATAATTGAAGGACGAGCTGTTAAAAAATCATACCAAAAAGCTCTACTGTGTCTTCATCCAGATAAACTACAGCAGAAGGGAGCTGCCTCCTATAAGAAATACATTGCAGAAAAAGTATTCGATATTCTGCAGGTAATGTATGATTCCTGTAAGCATTTCTTCTCGTATCGATTGCAGTAAAAGTCCCGATATCTATATCCGACACATATCTAAACATAATACTATAGTCTTTTCATATGGCCTATGGGTAATTATTTGTGATAATAGAAGTAAAGCTTAGAAATTTTTCCATGGTGATGGTGTTAGCCTACCAAATCTGTTGGATGTGATCAATTATTGCACTTCAAATAATCTCCAAGTTTATACAACTGGACAAGCGCTCCCAGACAAACACCATAGGAAACTGTCACAGGCTGAAGTTTCATACACATGGGATGATTGGTTGTTTTCCCACAATCTGTTTAACCTGCCTACATTTCTCCTTATAGGACAAAACCCCTAGCTGCAACTTATCACCGTGTTGGTCCGGACTTTGAGTTTTTATTTTCGGTAGTTGAATCCGACACTTGTATTCGATACATATCGAACATGAGTGATAACACTTCAAATACATGAGAAAATATGCTTTAACATCTATGAGTTGCAACTTGCAAGACAAATTTGGTTTCAGTTCAGACAATACAATGTCTGATTCACCTCTTGCCATTTCAGGATGCATGGACTCAGTTCAACTCGCTCGGTTCGATCTGATTTACTATTTGCTCGATCGCGACGTTTCATCCATTCAAAAACAAAAGCTGCAAGATTTGAAGCTGGGGATAGGGAGAATGCATGTGATTAGTTCATCTTGAGACATCTTTTACAAACCATTTTTACTGTGATGAAAATTGAACAATGTTTTACAGAAAAGGGCTCTCTTTTTTATTGTTTTAACTGCTTTATTTGTACTGCAATGGAGATTGATTAAATTAGAGCAGGGAAAACGGAGATGGAAAGAAAGGGTCCATCAGAGTTTGGCTTCATGTGAGCAGAGCCTGCAACAATGCCTGAATGGTGAAGGTGGTTTGTTTTCATGCCGTTTTGACTGTGACACACTTGTCGTTTTATGTTTCCTCTTCTTACTGTGGTGAAAATAGTTTGTTTTCTTTCTTTACTATTTACATAAGACTTGCTGGAATATTTGTATTATTAATGTCCTCTTTAATATTGTTTATTTCATATTATAAATTATTATTTTTTATCAACAATTTTTTTTAAATTATGATTGATTGATATCAATTAAACCTTTAATTCGATTGGCATCATTTTGTTGAAACAACCAAGAGATCACACAAAATGATTTTTTTAATTCAAATGTCTGATAGTCTTATAAATTTTATATTTTGTCCAGGTTTTTGTTTTTAAATGTAATCATATAGTATGATAAGAGAATGTGTAAATAAATTATGAAAAAATATTTGATATATTATCTATTTGCTTTATGAATTTAGTTTAGGATTTATGGTTTAATTTTAGGGTGTATAATTTAGGATTTAGAATTAGAATATGCTTTAAATTTTAGGGGTGAGGTTTAGAATTTATATTTTAAATTTTAAATACATATGTTTATGCAAACTTTTACGGTGATAATGGGATGGAAATCCTCTACCTTTTTCGGTGCCCCTACTTATGCTCCCACACTTAAAATTAGGTTTAGGGTTTAGGGTTTTAAGTTAGAGATTATGGTTAGGGTTTAAAGAATTTAGGGTATGGTGTATTTTTTAGGATATAGAGCGTAAAGTTTAAGATTTAGAATTTAATGTTAGAGCTTAGAATTTAATTTTGTGTATTTTTTTAGTGTTAGAGCATAAATATGGGAACTAGAGAGGGATATAGAAAAAATAGAAATAATAACAAATCTTTTGAAAACAATAATCATATTATTTGATTTTTTTCAATATTCATGTCAAATAATTAATTCAATTTACAAAATTAATTCAGTTAAAATTAAATTAAATTAATTCGATTAACGACCTAATTTATGGACAAGCTAATGGATAAATAAAAAAACAAATCCATAAAAAAAAAAACAGTAACATTAAGGGAAAGAAAGCGTGGAAGCGATTGAGGAGCGGAGTGAAAACAAAAATATGAGAAAATACAATGGAGGTGGGAGAAAGAAAGAAAGCTTTAATGGCTTTGCCTATTCTCTTTCCTCTTCTTCCTTAAAAGCATTCAACTTTTTCCAGTTTTCAAGGCGGGGGTGCTTAACCTTATCTTTCATCTCTCTTTAACAAAAACAAACGATTCATCATCATCTTCTTGTTGTTGTTTTCTCTCCGTTCGCCGCCATACAGAAACTCGAAGCGTTCCCTTCAAATTTCAATGCCAACTCTGCTTCGATTCTGTAGTGGCGGCTTGCTTTCTGTTCCACGTTGAATGGCCTTCTTTTCTCGACCTGTACCGTACGTTCTCCCTCTCTCTCTTTCTCTCTGATTCCCATTTTTTAATTCTAAATCTGCTTTTGGGTAGGATCATTTGTTGAAATTATGGGTTTAAATTTGTCTGATTCTCTGGTATATAATATCACATTGTTGTTATTCTGTTTGTTTTTTCTTCTGGGTATGAACTGTTTTCAGTAGATCTGAAAGTGAGTCTTTTCTTCGTTTCAAATTTATTTTTTGTTCCTTTCAAAGATTTCTCCTTTTCCCCACATATATATATATATACAAGCAAATTAATTATATTTCTGCTGGAAAATGTGGGTTTGATTGTTAAATGTGCTGCTAAAAGTTACTGTTTCCCTCATTTCCTATGTTGGACCATTCGTTGATATCTCTGGGAAAGTTCCGTATGAAATGCTGGATTAATTAACCAGTTTGCTTCTCCTTGTATTTGACTTGTTCGATTTCGGGACTTTTAGGGTGTGCTTGGTTGAGTAGAAAAGTAGAAGGAAAATAAATTGAGTGTGTTTGGTAGGAAAGAAAAGTGAGAGGAAAGAAGATAAAAAGAAATTGACAATTTTCCATCCCAATGCATGAAAACATATCATTCCAGATTGCAATGCTAAGAGGAGAGAAAATGAAAGAGATGCAAGTTAGTTCAAATGTTTTATTTTCTTTCTTACAAGCACACCAATGGGAAGTAAATATATATTTTTTATCTTTCTAGTTTTCTACTCCGATTTTCCGTCTTTCCGGTTTTCTTTCCCTCTACCAAGCATAGCCTTAAAGATGTTATTTCCTCTAACTGAACTTCCCATTACTTCTCTGTCAAGCAAATTCATAGTTCTGGACTTTTAGAGGATAACCGTTAATAATTGCGCTTCGTGTTTGCTTCGGGATGGTTTCTGATTTTTTATATTTGTTGTTGAATGAGGGATTTCAAATGTCAATAGATTAAACTCTAAGGGATTTTGGATTTGTTAGTTCATGACAGTGTATACACTGCTGCCTCATTATGTTGTTATGGTATGGTATTTGCACACAATGGTTTGTCCTAGGTAAAAATACTTTTAAAGATGTTTTGTTGTGCAATCTTTGAATACAGGAGTGGTCAATTCTATTAGAGGATTTATTTTGCTGTCTTCTTTTCCGGTGTGCGTTTTTTCTCTTGCTTTTCGTCTACGATGATTATGAAATAGCTTACTTCCTCTAAGACAAGCAACTAATGTTTGCTAATTCTGCTCCAGGTTGTGTAGGCATTAATTGTAGTCTGTTCTTACCATTTAAGAAAGATGGAATTTGAAAAAAAGAAGAGATGGAAATCCGTGGTGACACGCCTTTTCAAAAACAAATCAGCTTCTTGTTGCTTTTTCCCAAAGGTGAAGCCCGCTACTTTTAGTGCGAGCTGTGCACCTGTGTATCTCAACGTATACGACCTAACGCCCATGAATGGTTATATTTACTGGGCAGGCCTTGGTATCTTTCATTCTGGTGTGGAAGGTTGGTTGATAACATTTTTACTAGAAAATATTTAATTCTCCTTTGTCCATATGTATAGTTTCGCAGCTAATTAATTGATTTGGAAATATAATGGTAGAAACAGTAGTAAATACTCAATATCATAACATTTTACGACTGCACTTATATTAAATATGCGAAACACGGACTTGACAATCATGTCATTGCTATTGGGTTTTTGAGTTCTATGTCTAGCTTTTCTGATACTTCGACCTATACTCTGTAGTTCATGGTGTGGAATATGCATTTGGAGCTCATGACTACCCAACCAGTGGTGTTTTCGAGATTGAACCACGACAGTGCCCGGGATTCAAGTTTAAGAAATCGGTGTTCATTGGAACCACAACACTGGACCCTGTGCAGGTAAGGGATTTTATGGAGCACTACTCAGAAAGGTACAATGGAGATACGTATCACTTGATCGCCAAGAATTGCAACCATTTCTGTGATGATATTTGTCAGAAGCTGGCCGGGAAACGAATTCCTAAATGGGTTAATCGACTGGCGAGAATAGGTAACACTATCACATCCCCCATCTTGCAAGACCGTAAATCATTTTTCTATTATGTCACCTGCATACTCTCATGTCGCATTTGTTACCCATCTCAAACGTGCCTCTGGCGTCAGGTTCGATGTGCAACTGCATTCTTCCTGAAGGCCTTAGAACTTCAGTTGTAAAGCATGATCCAAATTACGAACCGCAAGACAGTGAGAAGAAAAGACTGAGATCTAGCTTTAGTTGCCTGGCTTCGGTGTCGAGGCAGCAGAAATCTTCACTACTTCAATCATCCTCGAGAAACCGCCTACTACCATCATCAGAATCGAAAAGATAGAACAATGTTTTATGTTGAAAGGAAAGGTAAGAAAAATAACCAGTTGGGGTTTTTTTTCTTTGGCATTTTGAGTGCATCCCTAGCAAGCTCCATAGAAAAGGCTTTGACAGTTGAAGATTTGTTTTGGTGTTGTGTTCTGGTTTCTTTTGTATGTGTATGTATTCATGTCTGTAACACAACACTAATGTGCTGAAAATTTGTTATTTTCAGATGCTGATTCATTCCTGTCTGAAAAAGCACTAATTAAATGTAATTTTTTATTCATAATTATATTGTTCAGCTTTTTATTCAAACTACCATTTTCTCATCTTGATTTTAAATTGTTTAAATAACATGATATTATGTAAATAAAGCAGAAAATAATCCACTGGTTTTAATTTTTTAAAATAAAAATGTTAAATAAGTAGACATGCTCGATTGTTAATATATTTATCGACTTAACCTGTTAAAATTTATTATGGCTATATTTAAATTTTTGTTTCCGCTAGACTTTTGATCGAATATTGTAAGGGTTCATTACAATAAAAATAATATTTATTGCACTAACGAAAGTTCAATATTAAATTCCAAGGAAGAATAAGTTAACCATGAACAATTTCAGTGAGGAAAAAATTAAAGATACTTCTTAACTGTCAAAATTACATTAATGCCATCCAACAAGAAATAAAATTAGCATTTCAGAAGTAATTGCCCCAACTAAATTTCCAACCGATAAATATTAGAATCAAACAATGACTAATACAGATGAAGAATCCAAATTAGCTTTGACCAAATAAACCTGCAGGGACCAAAAAAAAAGACATTTAGATTTACAGTACTCAACTATTTGTTAATGTGTACTTCAATTATGACACTCGGACTCCAGATAAGTATCGAATATAAACATATCTATATGCAATACAATTAACTAGCACTTTTAAGATTTTTTTGTATATTTTGAAAAATATATTTTATTCCCATGCTCAAGTATATTTCAACACAAATATCCGACACATTTTGAAGAAATTAAGAGCCCAAGATACATAAGCTTTAAAACCAAAAAAAATGGCCCTAGGGGTGGCTTATAGCAGATGATCTTGGCCATACTTTTCATGAATAAAGTTCACAATATAATTGCAATGGCGTTGTCAGTGCAAACTAAGAAACTCAACTGAGAATAGATAAGATGTGGAAGCAAGGTTGAAGAATTTATCAATCGTTTTTCGGATGCAAAACACTAGGCAGGCTATTATTACCATTGAGAGCAGCAAGGTATATTCGCTTCTCAGCCAACCCGATATCAGAAAGTATCAAACCACCCTGCAGGCAAGAAAAATTAACAAATAAAAAGCTATACTGATTAAACTCTTCATTTGTAATTTTTTTTTAACAATACCGTATCAAACATATATGTGTGTCTAACATAACCGAGTTCAAGCAACATAACAATGAAGATAGTTCAAGTAATAGTGTGTCATATTAGATACCTCAGCGGCCATCAATTTTCGGACATTATTAGCATATAGTTTTGGATTATCCTTCTCTTGTTGCGATGGGTGGTAAACAGGTAACCATGTTACCTCCAAGTGATTTACAAATTGACACAGAAGAAAAATCACATGTCGCACCTACAAAGGACAATATAGACCAGCTCACCAGCAGGAAGAAAAAAAGGTCCTAAAACAAATATATTTATCATCAAATTATTTGAAATTCAATGTTTTCTTGGAGGGGGAAATATAATCATGTTTTCCAAATAATCATCCACTTTATCAACATTTAGTAATTTCTTCTTAAACTTCTGCCATATACCAGGACAAAGGTTACAGCAACAAGCATTGGTTGAAGTAGTTTTAACAGATTTTATACAAATGCACCATGCAAACAACAAAACATCATTGGAGTATTAGTGTAACGAACAAAAATCAGCATCAGTGTAACTATAGTGCACAAATGATTTGTATTGAGATCACTAAATAACTAACAAAAGAAAACCAATTTTTCTCGTATGTATTATCTTTTATGTTCGGTGATCAGTAACAGGTATTAAACAGCTAGTCGATTAAGGGGAAAAAATAAAATTTATTACCAGAAATCAAAAAGCCGTTTTGATTTTGCTTAATAGATACTCACCCCAGATATTGAATCCCAGGCTGGACTAAATCTTTGGTATGGGTACCTTAATATAACAGGCACAACAGGTGCTCCGGCTAAAAAGGCACCAGTCTTGAATGGGAGGAGGAAATCCCCATTAGTTGTTGTTCCTTCTGTTGTTGAGAATAATATAAATCAAATTTTACTAGTTACAGATAGGCATGTGAAATATAGATGTTAAGATGGTAGGAAACATCAGCTACAGACAAATATATACTCATACAGTAGAGCATGCATCATAAATTAAACCATGTGATAAATGCATAGTGAATAAATAAGATGATTAACCTGGAAAGAGCATTATCATTGGAGCCAATTCATTTTGATGCGCATTATGAACTCTATCAGTCACAATGCCTGAAAGAGAGACTAGTTAGGCATTGTACTTTTGATTGATTAAAGTTGCGCAGAATGAGTTTGACGTTGTATGTTTTTCTACCTGCAACACCTTTGAAGTCTGATGATTTTGACTCTCGCTGAACATAGACACAACCAAGACATTTGCTGTAAGAAACAAGGCAAATATCATTCATTGCGCCAACTCCAACTCCAACCAATTTATTTATACTAGGAACGCAACATACACAGAGAAAGTATAGAACTGGTAGGAAACATACAAAACAAAAGAAACATATAACTATCCAAGAGAAATGGATGCACACAATGCTCTTTCCAAAACTGAAGATTCCTATTCCAATGTGAATGGTTCGCTCGCTAGACATTGTTACAACATAAGATGTGAAGCTTGTAGATTAGGGAGCTTAGAGTGAAACAAGACAAAACTATTGCCATAAGTCCCATGGCCATAACTACATCATTCAAGCTTTAAAATGCAAAAAGAAAATGACTTATCAAGTTGATAAGATACAAAAAATCAATAACAATAACCAAACTGCAGATTGTTTTGCACCAAACCACGGGGGGAAATTTACGAGGATAAAATTAACTCTCACCCGATGAGACCAATTAAGGGAAGTTTACTCACTGATCTCTTCAGCAATAAAATCCAAGCATTTCAAATGAAAAAACCAAACAAGAGATATGTCAGTTAAAACAGCAAAGACTTACCTTTTTATGCCATAATCAACAACCAAAACGAGAAGAGTGGCTAAAGTTAACAGACCTTGGCAACAAAACTTGGAAAGGACGAGGACATGTGATATAAGATATCTAAATATGACAAGTGATTCGATACGATTGCCCCAGGCCTTTCTTGATCTTCCGATTGTTTGGTACTCTGTAGAAAAATCAAACACCCAGAAATAGAAAATTCAGGAGAATGTTGATCAGGCAATTACTTCTTATGTTTAACTATTGTCTGCAAGTTAGCATAATTAAATGCATATAAATTCTCTTTAAAGATGCCACAAATGCTGAATAAGTAAAATCCAACCTCGATTTTTGAATTCTCTTGGGTATTTGCTGAATCCTTATGAGTTTCATTAATCCAATAAAATCCTATCGTAAAAAGCAGCAACCTAGAAAGAAACCGACCCGACTGGACAATCACGGCTCGCCTACATCCAGTCAAGTGTGCAAAATCTTCCTGCTCATCCTCCAGATTCGGGGTCGAGAATAGCGTAAAAATTCTACAAATCAAGTAATACACGACCAAGATAGCCATTACCAAAACGAGACGTAGAGGGAGAAGCGTGACGAGGGCGACGCCCAGCAGGAGTTTCTCTTTCAATGGAAGCTTCCCACATCCCATGGAACCGTACACGTCATTGCGCACGAAGGCAGCGAATTTCTTCTCGAGCTCCTGGATATCTTCGGCGGCGGATGATGCGGCGGATTCAAGGAGGGGGCGGTCGTCTTTGGCGGAGGCATCGTGGTCGTTGAGGTCGGATTCACTGGTCTTTGCCTGTTTTGAATTAATGCCATTGAGTTCGGATCCCATATTGATTCTACAAACCTAGTGGTTTCCTAAATATTGTATTATTTGTAATATAAGAATAAGATAGTTTGATTGTCAATATTCGGAGATAAATTAATGGATCGGACAGTGAATTTGGATTTGATCGGAAATGTATGGCGGAGGGAATGAAAGTTTGTGATCGAAAACGAAAGGTTTCGTTAGATCAGGGGAAACCGCCATGGATGATTCTGCTGCAAATCTCTAATCTTCGGCCGCCACGTCCCTCGTGAAGGCCTTGGTTTATTACTGGGAAAATCAATTGCGCGAAAATTGGAATTTTCTAAATTTTTTATTATTTAAATTAAAATTATTAAAAAAGTAAAGGCTTAAAAGTCAAGGTTGTCCTCAACGAAAAATTAAAAAATTAATTAAATTTTTATGAAAAATTTTCACCAATTTAAGCCATTAAATTTAAATTGGACTCAATTTAACTCTTCTGTTACTTTGAATGTCAATATCCTCAAACGGTCAAAGATTTAAGGACATGTGGCATACTCTGAACATGTCACGTCATCAAAGTAGTTTTTTTTATTCTAAAAAAAATCTACAAAATAATTTAAAATTTATAAAAATTCATAAAAATGTAAAAAACTAATAAATTAATTTAACTTTTTTTCTTATTTTCCTTTAATTTTTTATAAAAAATATAAAATACTTTTTTAAAAAAACTAATTTTTTATTTCACTAATTTAAAAATTAAATTAGTGATAAAAAAATTTATAAAATTTTTTTCACTAATTTAACCGATTAAATTTAAATTGGATTCAATTTAACTCCTATGTTATGTTGACTGCCAATGCCCTCAGACGATCAAAGATATAAACACATAACACACTTTAGACATGTCACGTCATTAAAATAGTTTCTTTAATTCTTAAAAAATCTACAAAATAATTTATTTTTTAAAAAAATTCATAAAATGTAAAAAAATAATAAATTAATTTAATTTTTTTCTTCTTATTTTCCTTTACATTTTTTATAAAAAATATATAATAATTTTAAAAAATAACTACATGTTCATTTCTTTTTAAAATAAAAACCCTCATAAATCCTTAAATCAAGCATCACTCTCCATTACAGAAAAATTTCTTTTTTCTCTGTCGTACTTGCACTCATTTTCACCGTTCGACACCCCTTGCATCGTCCAACTTATTCTTCCTCAATATTTTTTTTCTTATCAACATCGTCGTCTATCATAGTACCAACAATTTTCACCGTCGATTAAATTGATTTGAGGATTTGAAAATGTAAGGTTAGAGTTTAGGATTTGAGAATTGTTACATACCTTCTCATGTGTCTCAATATTTTTTATTTTTTAATAACTTTAAATATATTTTTTAGATTATTTTAATTTTTTCTAATTTTAAATGATTATTTACTGTTTTGATGATGTGACACGTTCAGAGTGTGCCACGTGCCACCATCATAATAACTACTTTTGAGTTAACAGTCAGTTTCGAAAAAACTTAATTGATCGCAATTTGAATTTTGAGAACATAATTGATCGTAATTTGAATTCAGAGATCTCAATTGAGTGATTTTTTCGGCTTAATTATTTTTTTTGTTAAGGACTAATTTGACATTTAAGTCAAAAATAAATAAATAAATAAATAAAGATGAAGCGAACCACAGTCATTTGATGAAACGCCGATGGTGTTAAGCGTTTGATTACGATTCCAGTAATAGTGGGACCACCTTCTAGAATTTTTAGTTTCTAGTTATAGATTTGAGGTCATTTAGTTATAAATTTAGAAACATGTCATTTTTTCTTTCTTCTAAAAGTAATAATTTAATCACTTAATTATAGATTTAAGAACACACATGTCATTCAATTAAAATTTAGTGACAAATAAGTCACTCTGTCATTAAAATTAAAACAATGGCTTGGAATAGTAACATTTTTAGTTCTTAAAATTTGTGCATTCTTTTAATTTAGTCCTAATTTAAAATAATTCAATAAACTCAATTCCTCATATTTAAAATTTCACACTGCATCATCTTGACACACCCTCCGCTCACTTACCACAATCAATAATGTCCGTCAGTCCAATAATCAACATATGTAATAACTCTACAGACACAACCACTTCACTAATGGACAATTGACAAATTAATGAAATAGACTCATTATGACCTTAACGACGTCTACTAGTAGACACAGACACTTTACAATTTAGAATGTTTAAATATGAAGGGTTAAATTTATTGAATTATTTCGAAATATGACTAAACTAATAAAATGCATACGTGATAAGAACTAAGTTTGTTATTATATCAAGTCATTGTTTCACTTTTATTGATAGAATAATTTGATTATCACAAATTTTTAATTGAATAATAAGTTTACTTTTAAACAAATAATTGAGTAATTAAACTATTGCTTTTTATGAAAAAGAGTAACATATTTGTTACTTAAAATGTGGTGTAATTAACTCAAAAATAAATAAATCGACCATATTGCAACACGTGTTGTTAATTGATGGGCTGATCCATCAACGGCGCACTGGTCCATTTACTAATTATATTGCCCAAGATGTAAGGCATGCATGTAGTGAATATTTCTTGCTAGAAAAGGTGATATAGATATACAATAAGAGAAACACACACAAAAAATGTAAAAATTTGAGTCTCATTTGGTTCGCGAAAAAAATTATTATTAAGGAAATTAAATTTTTTTGAATCACAAGTTCACGTTTGGTTTTGAAATATTTGCTTCAAGCAGTAATATTATTTTTTTAACAATAGTGTTTTTTTCATTAAATGGTGAGAATGTGATTCCCTTGTATTTTTAAGGTATTTGTCAATTCTCACTATTTTGGATCATATTGCCCCTAAGTTAATGAATTTTGTTCATTCGAATCTTTTGTTGAATTTAATTAAATGATGAAATATTTGTGGTGTAAATTAATTAAAATTTTTATTTAATATTTAAATAGTGTTACATATATTTAAATATTATTTTAATATTTTAACATATTTTTATTAATAATATATATATATACGATGTTTATATGTTATATGCTGGGATTGTATATTGATTGAGAATTAATAAGTTAGGAGTTTGTTTTTAATTTTATTTTTTATTTATAAGATACTTACCGTCTTATAAAACATTTTAGTGGGTTAAACTTATGATGTAAAATTCTTATATGTATTATACAACTTTTGGATTTATTTTTATTATTTACTTCGTAATTTGGACATATTAAATATTTAACATTTGAAAATTCATAAAAATATTTTAATAGAGAGTAACGAGGTTTGTAAATATAAAATATATATTTTTTAAAAATACTTAATATAATGATTATATTAATATTACGATAAATAATATAAATCTATGACTTTTTATGCTGATATTTTTAATTTAATATTAAAAGTTCAACATGTTAAAAAGAAACTAGAACACATGGTCAATTTAGTAAATTTTAGGTAAAATGACAAAAGATGCCCTCAACGTTTGCATGTTTTTGTCATTTGGCCCCCTATTCTTTTCTTTGGTCCAAATATGCCCAACGTTTGCTTGTTTTGTCATTTGACCCTCTATTTTTTCTTTTGGTCCAAATACGCCCCTAACGTTTCATTCGTAGTTCAAATATGCCCCCAACGTTTCAGTTTGGTCCAAATATCCCCATGTTAGATGAAAGCTATTAGTCAACTGACGTTCAACAGCTGATGCTGACTGGACTTGCCACGTATTAAGATCTGTTGATGCCACGTCAAATTTTTTTATAAGCCGTTGACCGTCAGTTGATTGACAGTTTACATCCAACATGGGCATATTTGGACTATAAATGAAACGTTGGGGGCATATTTGGACCAAAAGAAAGAATAGGGGCCAAATGACAAAACAAGCAAACGTTGGGGGCATATTTGGACAAAAAAAGAATAGGGGGACAAATGACAAAACATGCAAACATTGGGGGCATCTTTTGTCATTTTGCCTAAATTTTATTTCTAGATAATATTATATTCCTCCAAACAAACACATTAATTTTAGATGTTAATACAACTTTTCCCCCTAAAGTATACCCGATTTCCCAACTTGCCCCCTAAACTTCATTTTGCCCACTTTTTCCCCTAAAACAATTCGCCGTTACCCATTTCCCCCATTCCGTTACCCTTTTCCGTTAAAAACAATTTCGGCCAATAACATCCTGCCATGTCATCAACGGATTGACTAAGTCAACCCGTCTGGTTTTATTTAAAGGGTAAATTACATGTCAAGTCTGTCAGGTTTGTTTTTTATTCAATTTAGTCACTGAAAGTCTATTTTTACCTTAAATTGACCCCTATTTCTTTCTAATTTTTATAATTTAGTCCATTATTTGTTATTATTAATAATATTATTTTATTAAAATGTTAATATTTAATAAAAATAAATAAAAACAAATATTTTAATACCAAATTAGTAATTTTTTAGATTCGAATTCCAATTAAATTCTAATTATTAATTCTAATTTCACTATATTTGAAGTATAGTTTTTGAGTAAATTTTAAATTATATTCGAATCATGTTCGTATTATATTCGAATCATATTCAAATTATATTTGAATCATCTTCTAATTATATTCGAATTATTAATTCGAATTTTGCTATATTCGAAATATATATTTTGAGCAAAATTCAAATTATATTAGAATTATATTTGAACCATGTCTATATTATATTCGAATCATATTCAAATTATTTTCGAAATATAATTTGAATATGATATTTTGAATGTAATTCGAATATGATTCAAATATAATATGAACATGATTCGAATATAATTCTAATATAATTACATGTTTTTCAACTATTATATTCGAATCATGTTCATAGTATATTCTAATCATGTTTAACATGTAATTATATTCAAATCATGTTTAACAGGTAATTATATTCGTATTATGTTCATATTATATTCGAATCATATTAAAATTATTTTCAAAATATAATTTGAATATGATTCGAATATAATATGAACATGATTAGAATATAATTCTAATATAATTACATGTTTTTTGAACTATTATATTCGAATCATGTTTAAAAGGTAATTATATTCGAATCATGTTTGACAGGTAATTATATTCGAATCATGTTTAACATGTAATTATATTTGTATCATGTTTAACAGGTAATTATATTCGTATCATGTTCATATTATATTCAAATCATATTCAAATTATATTCTAAATATGATTCAAATATAATATGAGCATGATTTGAATATAATACGAACATGATACGAATATAATTACCTGTTAAACATGATTCGAATATAATATTTGAAAAAACATGTAATTATATTAGAATTATATTCGAATCATGTTCATATTATATTCAAATCATATTCAAATTACATTCGAAATATCATATTCAAATTATATTTCGAAAATAATTTTAATATGATTCGAATATAATATAGACATGGTTCAAATATAATTATAATATAATTTGAATTTTGCTCAAAAAATATATTTCGAATATAGCAAAATTCGAATTAATAATTCGAATATAATTAGAAGATGATTCAAATATAATTTGAATATGATTCGAAATACGAACATGATTCGAATATAATTTGAATTTTACTCAAAAACTATAATTCAAATATAGTGAAATTAGAATTAATAATTAGAATTTGATTGGAATTCGAATCTAAAAAATTACTAATTTAGTATTAAAATGTTTGTTTTTATTTATTTTTATTAAATATTAACATTTTAATAAAATAATATTATTAATAATAACAAATAATGGACTAAATTATAAAAATTAGAAACAAATAGATGTCAATTTAAGGTAAAAATAGACTTTTCAGTGACTAAATTGAACAAAAAAACAAACCTGACAGACTTGACATGTCATTTACCCTTTAAATAAAACCAGACGAATTGACTTAGTCAACCCGTTGATGACGTGGCAGGATGTTATTGGCTGAAATTTATTTTAACAGAAAAGGGTAACGGAATGGGGCAAAATGGGTAACGACAAATTGTTTAAGGGGAAAAAGTGGGCAAAATGAAGTTTAGGGGGCAAGTTGGGAAATCGGGTATACTTTAGGGGGAAAAAGTTGTATTAAGCCTTAATTTTACAATCCTAACAAATAAATCAAACAAGATAATGTAACATTCCCAGTAATTTATCAAGTAATGTTACATTCCGGGAATCTTATTCCCAGAAGTAATCTTACATTCTATGAACCAAACTCTTATGGAGTCCATTAGCAAAACTAGGGTGCTCATTGTTTGGTCAAAATCGAATTAACAGATCAAATCGAAATTTAATTCAATTAGTTGGTCAATTATTTAAGTATTTAATCGGTTAATGGTTAATTTATTTTTTAAAATTCGATTATTGGTTATTTTGGTTCAAAACGGTTAATAAACCAAAATTCTTATATATAAACAAGATATTTGTAATTTTAGGGTAAAGTTCACAAATGGTCACTTTATTTACATATTATTTTGTATAATAACACATTTAGTCTTCCATGTTTGCACCTTCAAGATATTTTTAATTTTAATATATAAACAATTAATCAACATGTTACCAACATTAAAAGGGGTGACGTGACAGTTAAAATATTTTGTATAATAACACATTTAGTTTTCCACGTTTGCACCTTCAAATAATTTAGTCATAATTCTAAAGAAATAATAAATTTAACACTCTTTATTTACATATTATTTCAATTTAACCATATTTTTTAATAAAAAATAATTTAACCCTAAACCTTAAATACTAGGCCAGAATTTTCTTTCCTGTCCGGTCAGTTTGGTTTGTGTTGACTATCTTTTTGGACTCCATTCGCACATATTTTTTTGAA
Organism: Hibiscus trionum; assembly: GCA_030270665.1. NCBI lineage: Eukaryota > Viridiplantae > Streptophyta > Magnoliopsida > Malvales > Malvaceae > Hibiscus > Hibiscus trionum. The sequence continues at coordinate 8,677,762 of BSYR01000036.1, read as the reverse complement.
CTTGTATTATCAAAAATCTTTTATTTAATTAATTAATTTTTATCAAATATTATACAGATCCCCCCCCCCCCCCGACTTTTTATTATATCTACATCTCCCAGCTCTATTTTCGGAAAGGACAGTTTTTATTTTAATTCCACTTCTTTCGGGTATACAAAATTATAAAGATTGTATTAATTTTTTAATTTCAAAATTACACACATCCGAACATAAATGCTTTTAAGACGATGGCTACACGACACAATACATCTTCAAGTTTAAGTTCTTTTTTATTGTGATTGTCAGGGCTAACAATCTCATTTTGCGGTAATCATTTTCTTACATTAACAATAAATGCTAGGGGCTTTTCTAAAAACAGGCGGCTTAAAAACAGGCTAAATACAAACCAAGAAAAAAACTATTAGATGGAGCCGGTTTAATATAGGCCGTTGGATTGAAAAAAAAAACAGGACATAAGGTTACCCGGTGAACCGGTAACCCTTTTAATGATGATATAAGTTGAGTAAAAAACGACGAGCGGGAAAAGAAAAACAAAATTTTAGGGCATCGAACCCAAGAGGACGAAGCTGGTTTTTGCATCAACCAAAGAAGAAAATCTGAAGGAAATTTGTCGAGGAGGTTGGGTTTGAGCACAGTTTGTAGGTAAGTTCTTGCTTCTTGCTTCCTTTTTTCGGTTTTTTTTTTCTATTTCAGCGAAACCACATTGCAAAATGGTGAAGGTTTTTGTATAAATCGTTCGAATGTGGATTTCTTTGTACTTTATAATCAATATTGTAGAGGAGATTGGATTGGAAGGAATTTTGGGTGTTTTTGGTTAGTGTTCTGTTTAGGGTTTTTGGAAGAAAAAAAAGATAACAGTAGTTAGAAGAAGTGTTTAAAAGTAGTTAAAAAAGATAACCAAAGAAGAAGTGTTGAATTCTTTCACTGTGTTCTTGAATAACAAAATAAATAAGGTTAAATAATTAAGTGATGGTTCAGTTAGGTTAGTTAGTGATAAATGTTAGAAATTGTAGTAAAAGGAGAAAGAAATATTGTCGAGGAGATTGGATTTGTAAGAATCATTTAGTTGAAATGCATGTATTAGTTATGAATGTTGGCTGAGATGGTTCTTGTATTTGGTTTAAAAACTGGTTTGCATATTCTCTACAGCTATAGTATTGAATGTGTTGGAAGGTATGATTGTTTCTTAAGATCAAATAGTTGATTTGAAGTAGTATGTCAAGTTCGGAAAGTAGTATGTAAAAAACTGGTTTCAATCTTTGATTATTTTAGGTACACGTTGCAGACAATGAAACATAAGAAGAAGTCTCATAAAGGGGATGCAAAGGCACCTAAGATATGTACAACATATTTCCAATTCTAGTAAGTTGAAGTTGAATGTATATAGAACTGTCAAATTTATTAAATATGAGTTGCATAAGCTAACAGAGAAATTATGTTTTACAGTAAAGCAGAATGTAAACGTTTGGAGGGGGAGAAGATAATGAACAACAATGTAAGTGTATTGTGTAATGGTTTGTTAAGTGTACATGATATTTGTATTGGACTAATTGTGAGAGTGATACAGGAAAGAAAAACATTGGGTTTGAGGTGGAGGCAGATGAGTGAAGATGAAAAGGAGCCTTATCAAAAAATATTCGAGGAGCAGAAGCAGGCTCTAGCTGAATGGAAAGCCTCCAATGTGAAGGATATTGTAGTACCTGAGGAAGAGAAAGAGAAAAAGGTAAGTGAATTTTTGAAATTATTTATGGAGAAAGAGATGAAATTGTTCTAACATTAGGTATATTTGTGTAAGAGTGAAGTAAATAATGTATTTATGAAATGTTGTAGGAGAAGTCTTCAAGATGTAGCCTCATTAAGCTGTCAGAGGTGTTTGAAGAGATGAGGAAGATATTGAGGGTGTGGTACATGAGTTAGGGTTTGGTCCTTTACTGGAAATAAAACCGAGAGCAATTCATCGCGACCTATGTCGCACTTTAGTAAAGAATTTTGATGTCCAGAGGTCGATCATGGAATTTGATGGACATAAAATTCCAGTGTTGGTGGAAGATATGGAGGCTGTTTTGGGTTTGAAGAATGAAGGAGTTGAAGTTGAAATTGGAACGAGAAATGTTAATGCAAAAGAAATGGCATCGAAGCACGGAATAAAAAGGGATGCCAAGGTGAATGAACTTGAGGAGGACATACTTAGCGGTAAATTTGAGGGAGACGAGTTGAAAGCTCGCGTTCTTCTTTTCATTGTTGGTGTTTTTATAAGTCCAAATGCGAACAATATGCCTTCCTGGGAACATTTACGGCTGTTGTGCCCAAAGGGGTTGAAGGGAAATCTCAATTGGTGCAAATATGCATACAACAAGTTACTTGATGGAGTAGAGAACTGGAAAGTTCGTGGTGGTTTGGCATACATGTCCGGATGCATCGCGATATTAGAGGTAATATATGTTTAAAAGTATGTTTTGTTTGAACGTAGCATTTGTTTCATGGGATTGAGTTTATTGAGGTAGATTATAATGTTTTGATGAATAATAAATGTAGGTGAGGTTATTTGATTTTTGGAGTGGAGTCGCGAGCAGAATAGTTGCTGCCTCTGAAGGTCGCGGTCGCATACATGCATGGGGCAACAAGAAGGAAGTAAGGAAGATTGTAAATAGCCTGAAGGAAGAAAGCCATCCAAAAAACCCCAAGGTAAGTGGGTTAAACCAACCTGGTATTAAATAGGATGTTGTGGTTATATGAAATGATTTACTGATTATGTTTGCAGGTACTTGGGTATGATGATGAGAAAGTGGAAGGGGAAGAAGGGGAAGAAGGGGATTGAAAGAATGGAACAAATGATGTTGTTATGAATATGCTGCAGACTGTACTGTTAGAGTTGGGTGTAATAAAAGATAGTCTGCAAGCCCGTGTGGAGAAGGAAAAAGAAATCGAAGAGAGTATAAGGGAATTGAAGGAGGAATGCAAGAGTTTAAATGTGAACATGATAGAATTGCAGAAGTCGTTGAGGAAATCTGATGGAGAAATTGTTGTTCATGTTAAAGAAGGAGAAGAAGTGGTTGACAAAGGGCAAGTCAAAGTTTGTGATCCGAACAAAGGAGTTCATATTGAGGAGGACCCAATGATGGAGGACGATGTCGAGTGGTTGAATGAAGAATTCGTTGCTGTACTGAAAACAATGAAAAAGGTATAATAAGTTAATTTGATCAATCTTTCATGAAGTTAAGGATTGAGATTATTGTTGTTGATATTGTTTGTGTTAACTTGTAGGGCAAGACAACAGCAATAGCTACTGCAAAGGTTAGTGGCAAAGGAATAAGAGTAGGAATTCGAACTCGGAATATGAATAAAGTCAGCCATTGAATGAAGAATGCTGTGTGACAATGTTTGGTTTAAGTAGGATTTGTGTCCACAGTAAATGTTGTGTGTGTATGATTACATTTATTATAGACAAATATGAATGAAATTATAATGTTATTCAAACTAATTGTTTAGTGGTTGAATAACTAATGAGGTTTTCTAATAAAACTTATATATTTGAACGTGAAGTACTTATTTGTCTTATTAAGTAGATTAAGTATTGAACAACAAATGTGTAAGCATTGCAGATACTGACATACGTCCAAGTACCGGAAGGAGTAGGCAAGTCAGCAAAAAACACTTGTGACTATATATGGAATACGCCATTACCTGAATCGTAAGCAATCTGAATCTGAAAGTAATCCTCAATGATGTTGTTCTGTTCAATATAATATGTAAGTGTTTTTGTATGGGTGCAGTAAATCAATTGCAGATTTTGGGCACTCATATTTGTCTGTAAGCGATGCAGATACGATACGACCTGGATGGTGGGTGAATTCAATGGTTAGTAGGTTTCATAATTCCTTGTAAGCATTTTGTATATATTTGAAGAAATTTAGTATGAAAGTATATGTTTATGGTTTAGGTTATAGATGCTGTTGGTTTTACCATTGTTGATGAAGATATAAGGAAGAAATCTAAAAGAAGAAGAGGGTACATCCCGTGTACATTGAGTGTAAGTTAAATATTAAAGAATCTTATGTCTATTATGAACAAGTGGATATGGTTTTGTAAGGATACATGGTTAATAATAAATGATCTATTGTAGTCTCAGCTTCTGCAAGGAGTAAATGTTGGTACAATCGCTGAGTATTGGCGTAAGGTTGGCAATCCGTATGGCTTGTTGACGGACTGTAAAGTGGTACGAATAAGCATTAATAAATTAAACATGTCATGCACTTTCATGTCATCTGTATATTACAATGGAAATCGTTGCTTGTTTCAGCTCTTTATCCCCGTGAATGAGAACAACACTCATTGGTTTATGTGTGTCGTCGATATTGATGCTGGTGTAGTGAAGCTACTGGACAGCTTGCCAAATACCCGAGCCAATGGTGCAAGAGCGTGTATGGCCGAGAACCTGGTAATAATCGAGAACTACGAACTTTTATTCTTCCATTGTTTAAGATGTTACAGAGTATGTAAAAACAGAAAAAATGTTTCTGCATGTAGACCAATAGTCTAAAAGAATGTTTAAAAGATAAGAAGTTTGTCCAAGTGTTTGGCTCACCATCAAGGCCGTTGACCGATCTGCGCATGATGGTGGAAAAAGTCAAACATCAGGATAATGGGTACAGAGTTGTTATATTCTAGTACTTTGTGTTAATTTTGTTTAACAAATTGGGAAGGATTACTCGTGGTATTATGTTAACATGGATTTGTTTTCTAACAGAGATGATTGTGGTATGTTTTGCATCAGATGGATGCAGCTTTGGAATGAGAAGCATATATGGGAAGTGGTAAGGGTTTAGGTTAATCTTCATTCAACTTTCCTTACTTTGGTCATGTATACTATAATGCTCTTTAATAAAAGCTTAATTTGTTTGTACTTGTCTTAATAGAGCGTTAGAAAATGGGATCGGATGATTCTTTTGTATGAACTTATCAGTAATGATAAGAATAATTTGCGGAGGAATATCAATGTTGCTGTAGGTCAATGGTACATGAAGGCAAATGAACCAAAGGTTCCAAAACATGGCACTTTTAAGCGTCCGAAATGGTAAGGCTTTAGGACTGAATGCTTTGTTTATTATGTATTTGAATGCATTAGGACGTGTTGTTCATTATTGTAATCTAATGCAATTTTGTTTGGTGAAGAACATGTTAGGGGATGGGGCAGTGGTGAGTGGATGGCAATGGATTTTGACTTTTTGTTTGTGGCGTGGCATTGCGTAAAGGAACCCACTTTTTTATGGGTCGTAACCATGTTTGGATGTATATGAACTGAAAACATTTTGTATATGACATGTGCTGCAAGCATAAATAGGTTAGGTAAGAGTGAAATTTACACATTTTGAATGTATATTATGCAATTTCAGGGCCACAATGTGGTAAAACGCTTGTACAGAAATTTTGCAATATATGATAAATTTCAGTGGATAAAAGTAGCATATGCACATGATTTCGTATGTCTGCAGAGAATATCTTTGGTTAGGTTTTACTTATAGTGATTTGAATCACATTTGCATTATGGTTAGGACATGTCTACGTCTGAACTTGTCCCCGTAGTACCCGTTGGAAGTTGAAGCTTCAGTCCCGGGCATGTGTTCTTATTGTGTCCCTCCATTTTGCAAAATGAACATTGATTCCTCCGTTTTGTGGACGCATTAGTGTTTGTTTTCTGCTTTCGTTTTGCGTCCTTCTTTTGCGGGTCTCGAACGCTGTTTTGGCTTACCCTATGTGATGAAGAGTCATTGAATGTTACGGACTGGTCAAATTGAGCAGTTAGTCGTAGTAACTCATCTTTTGTGGTTTTGAAACTTTCGTCTGCTTGAGACGCAAGGTAGCACAACCGCGATGAAAGTGAGCGTAGCGATGCAAATCGAGACATTTGTCTTATTTCAGGACAGACTTCGCTGTGAAGATAAGATGGAGCAGATACCTTAGCATTTTTTGTCCACCGCAGTAGTATTAAGCAATTTGGGATGTCGGAGAAGTCTTCCAACTTAAGAACGTGCAGTTGATGGCGACATGAAAGCCCGATCGTCTCAAATTTCCGACAACTGCATGTAATGTTATTTGTTGTGACATCAAGCACAACTTCATAGATGGCATCCGAAACCTTATACTGTGTCAAACGATACGTTCGTGCACCTTCATCCGTAAGTATCGGATGGAGAGCACGACATAGTGTCTCAAATTTGAGTTCCTTCTGAACTTTTTCAAACGATGCCCGGGTGAAGATGTCAGTTGCACTCCCTTCAAGGTCATGCAATTTGGTCATTGGGAAAGGCTTCGAGGAAGAATTTTTGTATTCTTCGTTCAACTCATTTATGCGCATGTCATTTATTCCCTTCTCAATGGCTCGGACAACTTCAAGATATGTCTTCTTATGTTCGAGGATAATGTTGAGGGCGGAATTCATAGATTCACAACGTTGTGTGGAGTGAATATTTGCGAAGAAATGTCCTGTGAGATATGCTTGTGCCCACATACCAACCGTGTGATCCTTCTCCACAACCCAGGGATGCTGCTCCACGTTAAAATCTTTCATAACTGAGCTCCACTGGCGATCGAATTCCTCAATTGTCCACCAAGAGGACATGCACCGTGTAAAGGCGGATGTAAATTTGGGATCACCTACGTTTGCCTGGGCATTTCGAGAAAGATGCCAGAAACCTGTTTGAAATATTAAATAGCGGGAAATATAGAATGTAAATCAAAACGTTCCCTCTCCTTCATCTCGGAAAACACAATTTTATAACCCTAACCCTAGAATTTTAAGGCTTTTTATTGTTTGTTCTTCGATTACCGGCCATATTCGAAACCTGAGACCGTTCGTTTCTTCTTCTTCGATTGTTTAGGGTTTTTTCAGATATTCCTACGAAAAACTCTTACATGGCTCCAAAAAACAAACCCAGTAAAGGTAAACGAGGTCGGATTGAAACAGGTGGTTCTATCTGTTCAACTGAAGCGGACGCGCCACAACCTCCAAATATTTTGAGCCATTGTTTCTGTGATCCCGCGTGTCTTGAGCGCTACCGCAAAGTGTACGAGGCGAATAAGATTAGGAAGGAGCGAACGATTGTCTTGGATTTTTTGATGTCCAATGATTATCAATTCAACTTCTGGCCTTTATTTGTGGAATGGGGTTGGATCAGATATCTCGATATTAAACCCCGTGTTTATCAGAACCTGGTGAAGATCTTCTATGCAAATGCTACCCTTCAGCATGATGCCAGAACCCAACACTGTGTAGCTATCGAGTCCTATCTAATGGGAGTTGAATTTACAATCACTCCGGCAATTATTGCCCAACACCTTGGTGTGGAAGCTACTGGTGAAGAGCAAGAATTCGAGCGTGTCCCCTTGAGGTTCGATGATGACAGCCCAACTCATCTTCATATACATGAAAGGCTTCTGCATCTAATGACAACTTGGTTCTTCCGGCCATCAGGTGGACGATGCACTCACATGCGTCATATTGATTATTGGTGGTTGCACCAATTTCGGTAGGAAAATAAACCCGATATAGCTACAATCACCTTCAGATCTATTGCGGAAATCATTAGCAACCCTTCGAGAGGCTCCCTCATTTATGGATGTGTGCTAAGTCACATATTTGAATGTTTAGGGATCGACACCTCCATGGACCCTGAAATTCCGCTACCGAGTAAAATTGATGAAACAACAACTAAGAAGACGGGGTGGACGTTCATTCAGGGTGAATGGGTCCATAAAAGAGATGAAGATGAAGCAAGAATTGTCAAACGAAGTGACGATGTACCCGATGCTCCACCCCCCGATAAAATTGACGCCATGCACGACACACTAAAGAACTTGGATGCATTTGTGCGCAGTAGTGTGGCAGAGGCTCGTTCCCGATTTGAGAAACTAGAAGCTCGTGTTTATTCATTAGAACGTGAACAGAATCAGCATGTATTTCGACCGACATCGCTTGAGGATGCAAATGATCCTGAAGATGGTTAGGCTAGTATGCATAGTATATGGATTTCTTGTATTACATGAATAAACATTTGTTGAATTTGTTAGACTGCTTCACGAACATTGACTGACATTTGTTACACAACTGTCCATTTACACCTCCATTGCATATCGTGTTGCATTCTGTTTACTTTCATTCACAAGTTTAGGGTGTGTTCGTGCACGTAACATTGGATTGTTGTATACAGAGAATGTCACAGGTACACCTGCTGAGGAGCAGTATGATGCATATTCTGCACCAGGAGGCCATTATCAGGCCTCTGGCCCAACAGAAAATGTCCCATGTACTTCTGCAAAAGAGAACGATGATGCATATGCTGCAGCTACAGTTCATGATCAGACATCTGCTCCGGCAGAAGGCCATGCTCATGCGCGTGCTTCTACGCCTCAAGTGACTCTCACTTACAGGCGAAAGAAGCTTCATCGCCATGGCATAACGCCAAGTAATGAAATAGACTCTGATATTCAGAGACCCAGGCGTCCTCCTCAAATGTATGGCGAATGGTACAAAAACGTAGCACCTACCACGGCGAATAAGAAGCTTTTTATTCTTGATTACAATGGCGTGCTAGCCAGTGTTAGTAAAGACGGTATTAATTTTGTGACTCACTTTTAATACAACTGCTCATAAATTAGATTAGGAAATTTATGTTCTTCAATTGCAGCTGTGGAACTCAGACCTGGTGCTTTTGAGTTTCTGTATTCTTGTTTTACTGCGTATGAGGTTGCTATTTGGTCTTCAAGGACAAGGTAATGCGGACATATGCCACCACCCTAAATCAATTCAATTACCCGATCCTTTAAGATAATTTGTGGATTTACTTTATTTGTGCCTGAACTGTTCATCAATGCAGAGAAAACCTACACTGGGCACTTTGGAGAATTAGTGATCTTAAACCAAGACTTGCCTTCATTTGGGTAACTTCAAAGTTTATCTTCGTTAAAGCATCTAAATAGAATTTGACAAATCTGATGGACTTCATTTGAATATTGTAGGATCAAAGTCACTGCGAAAAACATCCCTCCTATCCAAATATATATACAAAAAATCTTAGGCGCGTCTGGGATAATATGCCTCAGTATAACGAAGGAAACACACTGTTGGTTGACGACTCCGAAGCTAAAATGATTAATAATCCGGTCAGTGAAGAACGCAACTATTTTGCTCTTACTTTATGCAATATAGTCAATGAATCTGTAGAAAATAATTATGTTTTCGATTATGTTCATTTTTTCAGGAGAACAGCTACATTTGTCCTAAATCCTACAAGGGAGAAGATGAGACAACTCATAACGCATTAGGTACAACACCCTAAAATAACACATATTCATTATAAAAATGAAGCAATGTCTTCAACTGCAACCTAATTATGTACTTGCACTTGATCATAGAAATAGGTGGTTCCATTCGGGTATATTTACAAAACTTGGCCGCAGCAGACAATGTACAGGAGTACGTGAAGCATCATCCGTATTTGGATTAAATGCAGCTGAAAGCGTGGATGGCAATTGAATTAACCAATTTTTCTCTTCTAATCTCCTCTGTATTATATGTGTGATCGTCTTTTGTATCTCTGTAAATACAACATACAATGTTATATATTCAGAAATCTTATTGGCAAAATTTTTGTACTTATTACATGATACATTTACAGTTTTGTACAAAAAACAACATAATGTACAAAGACTACGCATTTATGTACAACTCTCATTGTAAAAAGGTCTACACTGTGTATGTCAAGCTATGTGTAAAGAGTACCGAAACCCCATAAGGAGGTTTCGAAACCAAGAGGCACCGAAACCCCATACGTATGGCTTCGTTGCCCCCTACGAAAACATAGCACCGAAACCCCTTATTTGTAGATTCGATACCCCCTACACATCATGTACAAGAATACGCATTTCTGTACAATTCTTACTAGTACTTTGTGTATACAGTACCGAAACCCCTTATTAGGGTTTCGAAACCAGTAAAAGGAATCTGCCTTTTCAGTGTTCTGTCTTTTCACTGTCATCACATGTACCGTTGCGTGTTACCCAAAAATAATGCTGGTTTCGATACCCTCAGAATGAGTCAGCCTTTTTTAGTTGCTGTCATCACATGCTTCAATGAACAGACATCTCATGAGGCATTTTAAACCCTAAACAATTACATGAAAGGGCTAATATTTTATGTATAATCGCATAACCTTATAGATGGCTTGTACGAACAAGGTAGTAACTTTTTCTGCACTTCAAACAGGCACCGAAACCCCTTTTAGGTGGTTTCGATGCCCCCCAAAATGATGTACTTTGCATTTGGTTAACAATTTATGTATGTACACATTTCCTAACAATTAAATGCCCCAACTTGAACCTTCGTGAAACTGTGTAATAAAGTCATGTATATACCGATTTCTTTTGGAAACTTGTACCAATCTGTGTACATTATGCTACTACTAACTGTATATAGTTCCGAAACCCCTTCAGATGGTATCGAACCTAATAAAAGGAACCTTGCTTTTTCAGTGTTCTGTCTTTTCACTATAATCACATGAATCGTTTCATCTTCCTCATCGTGTTTACAGCTGGTTTCGAAACCAAGCAAAACGATTCAGCCTTTTCAGTTTTCTGTCTTCTCATTAATGTAGGGGTTCATGTTTATGTACCTCGTTCAATGAACAGACACACAGCGTGCCTTCTCAAGAAGTAGGTACCCCTCCATAGAACCAAATACTTTTTCGAAACCAAGCAAAACGATTCAGCCTTTTCACTTTCCCTCCCAACTGAATTTCCCTATAAATTTACAACTCTTCTCTATACTCTTTACAACATCAAAAATTCGCTATACTCATCTCAACCCTTCTTTCTTTATATTCTCTTCAGAACCAAATACATTAAACTTCCTTCCTTTAAAATGAGTTCAAGCAGATCTTCCAAAAACAATCCTCACCAATTCTCCAAGAGGAAACTAGAATTTGAGTCTGACTCAAATTCTGAGGATGATTTATATTTCGATTCTGATTACGAGGATCAACCGAGCAATGACACTCTCAGACGAAGCAAATGGTTCAACAACTTTTTCCAGGCCATCGCTACAATGCTGAGCATCACTGACCCTTCTACAAAATGGGTTTGTCCAGCCTGCCAATGAGGTCCTGGTGCCTCTCACAAGTTTACTGGCATTCACTCCTTACACACACATGCCAGAACAAAAGGTGGAGCAAAGCTCAGGCTTCATCGCCAATTTGCTAAGCTCTTGGATGAGGAATTGCTTACAAGGGGCACTTCTTCTATTCCTCAGGGGTCAAGCTTTTGGCCAATGGACTGCTTTGAGAGATGATCCGACTGCTGCTAATACTGCCTGCCCCCTGCCTGCAAACAACGAAGTTCATGATCACCAAATACTCTGGCCGCCCATGGTCATGATAATGAACACAAGGCTGGAAAAGGATGATGCTGGGAAGGTAGTTATTTAAAAAATTTGAATTATGTTTTCAATATTATTACAATTGTTTCACTTCTAATCTCTTGCATTTTATGCTTCAGTGGACTGGTATGGGAAACCAAGAGCTTCGGAAGTATTTCAGTTCCTATGATACTATTGTCAAGTCTCGCCATTCATACGGACCCGACGGCCATCGTGGGATGAGCCTTTTGATTTTTTAGAGCACGGCAAGAGGTTATCTCGACGCTCAGCATCTGCATAACCAGTTTGCTGCCCAAGGTTTCGATAGAAAAGCTTGGGAACAATGTCAAGGCATCTTCTATGGTCCAGGCACAGCACGCCAACTTTATGGTTACATGCCTACCAAAGAGGACATAGACTACTTCAACCGCCACCACTCTCAAGGTTGTCTTTATCATCAGTTTCTTGTTTTCTACAAGATGCACTTCTTCTCATACTAATGCATACATGTTTTGTTCATTAGGCAACAATAGGGTCAGATATGAGATCCGATCTTATGCAGAGATGGTTGGTCAGCACCAACCAGAGGCTGGTTCCAGTGCCATGGGTGGCAGCGGGCATGCAGGTCGTTTCCCGGGACATGAATGAGGACTGAGGAGGATTTATTATGTTTCTTTTTTTTAATGTCTAATGCATTTGAAAAACGTTGTTTGGAATGCATTTTATTTCTTTCATAAATTTCTTCATCTTTAGTTTTCATATGATCGTTCTCTGCTAAACCAAACCAAGTGTTAATTTTCAACTCATAAGGTTAACGACCTTCAAATATTTTCGCGCTCAACCAGCACCGAAACCCTATATACGAGGTTTTGATGCTACACAAAAGACTAACTTTTGACCATTCTGCAAAACCAGAACCGAACCCACCTTTACCTGGTTTCAATGCCATTATCATACATTCTACGAAAGTATGTTTTTGGGTATGAATATCTGTATGTACTCATTTCCTTACAAACAAATTGGACATTTCGACGAAATTTTAAGTAATAAAAAAAGTATACGTACAGAGTTCTACCCACCATTTTGTAATAAATAAGGTATATAACATTTCCTCAAACCAATTTGTACTATTTTGTGTACATTGGGTACTATTACGTGTATATTCACAACTCCTTACATAACTTTTACGAAAATATGCTTTACGGGTAAGAAATTGTGTATGTACACATTTCCTACAAGTAATGACCCATTTTCAACCTTCGTAACAATGTAATATATAAGGTATATACCGTTTCATCTTACACATTTGTTCCAATTCTTGTACAATTCGTCCTATTAAGAGTATATACACAAATCTTAACAAAACTTGTAAAATATTATGCTTTTCGGGTAAGAATTTCTGTATGTACACATTTCCCTACAAGTAAAAGTCCATTTTCAACCTTCGTGAAACCGTGTAAAAGAAATTGTATATACCTTTTCCTCTTACAAATTTGTACCAATTTCTGTATATTTGCTAGTAATATATGTATATACACAGTTCCATACCACTATTGTACCAAAATATGCTTTTCGGGTAAGAAATTCTGTATGTACACATTTCCTTACAAGTAAAAGTCATTTTCCAACCCTTCGTGAAACCGTGTAAAAGAAAAGGTATATACCTTTTCCTCTTACAAATTTGTAACAATTTTTGTATATTTGCTAGTAATATATGTATATACACAGTTCCATACAAATATTGTACCAAAGTATGCTTTTAGGTCAAAATTTGTGTATGTACACATTTTCTTACACGTACATAATCCATTCTAAAAATTCGTGCATGTGTTATAAAATGGTATATATATTCTTCTATTACAAAAGTGTATTAATTTGTGTACCGCATCATGTAACAATTTGTGTACCGCTTTTTAGAAGGTGAACAGTGCATCTTTTTAATAAAACTGTATATACATTCTTATTTTACAATATTGTACCAATTTGTGTACCCCTTCATATAATAATTTGTGTACCGCTTTTTACCCGGTAAACAGGTCAGCCGTTCTTTAGCCTGTATTTAAAGGTTGTTCCCTAGAATCCCCAAATGCTAGTTGCTTGTGAGCTCCATTCTCAAATCTCACCTCGATTTATATGGCCCAACTTTGGTCTTGTCTTAAGCTAATAGAGAAATTAACAATTTCGACCCTCTGTATATTTCTTTCCATGACAAAGAATGGGGTGTTCATCTATCTAACCAGTTAACTCTGTGTACAAATAAGTCCTAATTGTCATCTCCCAATTCTTTGCAGATCATTTGTAATATTAATATTACCTTAAACCTTGTTGTTTCTGGCCGTTTGGTTATTGTAATAAAATTACGACCGGATTTAAAACCCATTGCATGTTTTGGTTATCATGGACACACTGTTTTTATCATTCTTTTTTTAAAAGGAAATGTGGCTACTTAATATCCATCTTGATATTTAATGTCAAAAGTTTCATTCAGTCATTTTTATGTTGCACTGATACAAGTATATGTACAAAAACGAAAACAGAAACAAAAAGCGATAATTTTTAAAATTACAGGGTACGGTTAAGGTACGACAAATATAAAATAAATTTTATATTTTAAAAAATGTAAAAATAAAAAATCATACAAAATTTATGTGAGTATCACACTTAATGTATACTCATAGTTGATTTATATGAGCAAAAAAGTGTCGAAAAAAATAAGAAAAAGACAAAAAAAATGAAATAATAGAAGAATATAAAAGAATAGGGAGATGAAATACTGGAGAGTTCTCAATATGTCCTTCGTACGAGACGTATCGGGTATGAGGTATGACATCAGATGAAGTACTCGTGCTTCATAGGGTCATTTCAGGTGCCTAGCCGTTAACTATTGTTACTTTTTTCTTAATAATTCTTTTATTTATTATTTTACTTCCTTTTAAATTTAATTTATTTTTTAACTTAGTTTAAAAAACTCTAAAATTTCCAAAACTCACAAAATAACTCCCAAATTCTAAATCCCTAACTTCCCCAGCCGACCATTCACCAAACCACCCATCGTCGTTAATCGATGGTGGGTGTGCCAATCAGCTTCCTTATATCGAAGAAAATCAAACTCGCGAAAAGGAAGTCGGTTGGCACACTTACCGTCGGTTAAGTAGTTGAAATGATCATGTTAGTCCGGCGACGGTAGTAGTGATCTCCGGCGAGGCAATCAACGACGACAACGACGTTAATTTGAAAATTTTGGGTTTTGAGTTAAGGGATTATTTTGTAAAAAATTAAAAATGTTAATTTTAAAAAATAAAATTTGTTTAAAAAATAATTAAAAGAAATTAAAAATTAAACCATGTCATGTGTCACATTTAAATTGGATAACGAATTTTTTTAACAGCCATACACCTAAAATGATCGAAATAAAACTTTTGACATCTATTTAAAGCGAAAAATAATTTAGACACAAAAAGTGAGCCACGTCTATTTTCCTACTAGTATATTAAGCCGAAAAGAAACGATAAGGTCAGTGCGACAACGTTTAGGCGTTCACACCTAACGCCGTTAACTGCCGTTCAAAACCACACGGGTCAACGACGAGTCAAGAGAAATTAACCAACAGGTTGTCGCCACGTGGAATTTTAGAACGCAAACGTTATAACTAACCATTAAAACATAGAAAAGATGGATTAATAGAAATCTCTCCGCTGTAAACGCGTCAACAAATAGATACGAAGTTTCTTCAAGGAGATTTTTTCTGCGATCTTCATTTTCTTGACTCCTTTGGTTAGGTCGATTGCCTAATCGATCGGTATTTTGATCTCCTCTATCTATTCGAAGGTCAGTAATTTCATTTTTGTCTCTCTATTTAGTTTTTAAACGCTAGATTTGTTTTTTCATTTTTTATTACCGTTGAATCCCGATGTTTCTCTTTGATTAATCGTTATGAATTGTGTTCGTGTTTTTTTTATTAGTTTTGCTGATTTTCATAAGAGATCTGAGGTTTTTTTAAGTTGAGATTTTTTAATTTCCCAGCAATTTGATTAGTATTTAGAGGCTTTGATTTTGGTATGACACGCTTCAGTTTTTCGGAAAATTCAATTATTTCTGTGTTGTTTCATTTTTGGCTGAAACTGATAGTAGTGAATTGTATGTTCGGTTTTTGTTCTGGCTTCAATTTGATGTTTTTTTATAGGAATCTGAGTTTTGGAAGTCTGGGAAATGGCGAGTGGGTTTGGGGGATCAGCAAGCCATTCGCCCCAGAATCCATCTTGCTCTACCAACAACGCCAATGGCGATGCTGGTAATTTTGAGTGCAATATCTGCTTTGACTTAGCGCAAGACCCCATTGTTACTTTGTGTGGCCATCTTTTCTGCTGGCCTTGCCTTTACAAATGGCTTCATATTCATTCCCGTTCTCGAGAATGTCCTGTTTGCAAGGCCCTTGTCGAGGAAGAAAAATTGGTCCCTTTGTATGGAAGGGGAAAATCATCTACCGATCCTAGGTCGAAATCTATCCCGGGTGTTAATATTCCGAATCGTCCAGCTGGACAGAGACCTGAAACGGCTCCTCCACCGGATCCAAATCAGTTTCCCCAAAATGGGTTCGGGTTCATGGGTGGCTTGGGAGGTTTTGGAGGCTTTGCACCGATGGCAACTGCAAGGTTCGGGAACTTCACACTATCTGCTGCTTTTGGTGGTCTTCTCCCATCACTGTTTAACCTTCAGGTCCATGGATTTCCTGATGCGGCGATGTTTGGTCCAGCTGCTGGGTTCCCATTTGGGTTTCAACATGCGTATCATGGTGGCCATGCTCATGGATATCATCACCACCACCACCACCACCATCATCATACTGCACAAGGGCAGCAGGATCATTATCTGAAGATGCTGTTTCTGTTTATCATTATTTGTGTTATCTTTGCAATGATTTATCAATAGACCAAATCTGCTATCAAAGCATGAATTGCCAACTTATTTTAGGATTGTCAGTCCGATATCTTGTGTAAATTTAATAAATGCATTTTCAATTTCCCTTTTTGTTTTGTGCTTGGTGATTGAGCAATTTATTGTATAGTACTTCCAATATTCCTTTTTTTTCATTTGATGGTTGCCATTAATATGTGGAATGCCGAATGCCGTTGGTTTGTTTTGTATTTCAGCATTGGGAAATCTTTTGCTCTTGTCTATAGTTGAAAAGCATCTTTGTGCATTTTCAACTTATTTCTAGTCATAATATTTTCTAGTGTTGGGTAAACATGAAATGCAGTAGTATTTTTGGTGCCTAGCTATTCGTAAGTAAATTTCGTGGTCACTCGTTATTTCAGGGGGGGGATAGCTGAGTTGGAGTAGATGGATGGTTAAATATTGGTAGTGTAGGGGGTGTTGTTTCTCTCTGCAGTTTAAGCTTTGATATAAGCATTTGCAGTCTTTCCACTCATTGTATCATCCTCATTTGGTTTCCACTGTTCTTTCCCCTCATTTGAGACTTTATGAACAAACAATTTTACTTATGCAGTGATAATTAAATGGTTCCCTTTCTGTGCCTGATTGACAGAGCAAATCTTTGTGCTTGCATAGCTGTGTATATGATATAGTGCATGACACAGCTTGAATTTTCAAACCCGTGTTGTGATTCTAGTGCTAATTGTGCATGGAGCCATGGAATATGAATATCAACTAGAGATATAAATAGTTAAATACAGCATTGATTGCTCTGTTTTGTCAGGTTAATCAGATTTGTGATTCTCATTGTTGATTCCAGTTTATTATTTGTTCATTGAATTATTAAATTTGCAAAGAGAGGTTACTTTTTAATTGAATCTGTATATTGTTGCGGAATTAGGCTATAGTTTTGATGTTATCTTCTGTTTATGGAAACCTGGTGTTCATTGTGCTGACAAGGCATATTAGCTTACTAGCTCTTTTTTGCTTCCTTGATCCATGGCTACTTCTTTGTAAAACATGGATATGCATGCATATCAGTTGTTATATTGCCATTGATGATGGTGTATGACGTTTCCTGTTGTCAGCGGTCCGCTGGCTAGAACATAGAACCCTACCATTTCGAAAAGGTAATCACTACCATTCTGTGCACCTTCTCCTGTCCTGTGCACACACATGATATAGCATAAGTTAGTTTTGTTGGTACTTGAAAAGGTTCTATATGATCTAAATGATGGTGGAGTCCAGCGTTTGTTTTGTCCTTTTAACTACTTTCAAAGAACCATCACATGATTTGTGGCTTTCCTCAGAACAGGTACTCTATTGCAAGTGTTATTTTTATCGAGTATACGTAGAGGTTCGAATTGTTGCTATCTGTTTCTTTTTATCGGCATGTGGTCCTAAAATGGCTTCATCTGATCAGCCTCCTAGTGTTATCTGATCCACCAGTTTCAACATCTTTGTGGCTCTTTAGGTCGTTGGATTAAGCTTTAAGCACATGGATTGCTAAGGAGGTCTGGTGAACTTGCAGATCTGAATGTTCGGCATCGGCACCGTGTCAGGTAACTTTCTTTTCCTTGTATTCTTTCACAACTCTAGGCATCGCATCGGCATGGTTAGTTCGTTCAATTCATTCAATAGTTTTGTGACTAAATGTGGTTAGCCATTCATCATGCGCTTGTCGAGGCGCGAACATGGCACGGAAATGGTCAGCCGATTGTTGTGCGTAACGAGCTGTCTATAGGGTCTGTCTTTATAGTTGCATAATGTCGAGCACTTTTGCCTACCTAGTTGCATGCTCAAATGGATAAGATATGGCCTACGTTTTTGACATAGTGGATGCTACACTGCCCCAGTATCCCAAATCTATATCATCTGCTAAAAGTGATAGTATGAATCATGTATTCTTGGCATTGTTATTTTAAGTAATTTTCTTTTTTGGTATTTATAAATTGACCCAAAAATCAATTATTATAATATAAAATAGAAATTATTAATCAGAATATACTCAATCATGGGTCACAATAACTTTTCAATTTTTCTTCGTTAATGCAAGACAGTATCATGTTCCAATTCATAACAAATTGATAGTATAAAAATGTTATGAATTGGGATATGGCACTAATATGTTGAATAAAAAACTAAAAATACAAATAATTACTAAAATTACAAAATTATCCTTAAAATACAAATAATTACATTGTTGATTTAACTTCTAATCAAGCTATCCCATAAAAATTGCCCAATTTTATTTAAAAAAAAAACTAAAAATACATAATTCAATATTACTAAAATTATCCTAAAAGTTTAATAATTACTTTACCAATTTGACTTCTGGCTATAGATTAGGTGGTACCTGGTAAGCTCACCGTGTGAGAGTATCCAGCAAATATGGGTAAACGACAATCCAAGTCAAATTCAGTCAAAAAATAGAATGTTCTTTTTGCCTTCAATCAAAACTCTCACCATTTTTTCTTAATAAATTTTATATAAGTGTGCTATTTATACAATATAATTCAAAATTTTAATTTTTAATTTTAAAAAAATTAAACTCTAAATTTTATACCTTAAAATTTAAACACTAATCTTAAATTTTAAATTTAAATCACTGAACTTTAAATTCTAAATTAAAGTCATAACCCCTAAAACTAAAAGATTTATGTAAACTTTAGGTTATACAACATGTGTATCATTTTTTTTATAATCCTTGTTTAGTGTCTATTAAGTTCAACTCATCTCCTCAACTCGCCTGATCTTTCTCTTTAAAAACATTGATATTCTTTTATCACTGATAACGACATTAGTTCTAAATTAATCGTTGATTGTTGTTGTTTTAAGTTTTTTCCTTTATTTTATTTTAGACTTTATCAAAAATTTTTATTGCTTTTTGGTATTTTTTGTGCTTTTACATTAAAAATTAAATCATAAATCATAAACTCTAAATTTTAATTCTTTAAACCCTACCTCTTAAAAATCACCTTACACCCAATACTCTAAATTTAACCCTTACACTATAATCTTAAATTTTAAACCTAATTTTTTTATTGTGCAGGTATAATCCCTTGGTATCCACTAATTTATGGGTAGAAAGAAGTTTAAGTAGCATAACCATTGTAGGCATAATGTCAAAAATACCTCTAATGTTTGATTGAATTGTTATTTTAGCGTTTATTATTTTTTAAGCAATTTAGTCATTATTTTTATTTTGGGTTAAAATGTCCCTTCCGCGGATGAAAACTGTTAGTCAACCAACAGTAAATGACTTGAAATGATGTGGTAACCTTATATGGCAGTGCACGCCGCGATAGCAGTGTCATATAGCAAATATGCTGATTTTACATAATTATGCATCAGTCAAAAATAATTTTAATTTTTTTATAAAATATAAAAATATTCTTTTCAACTGATGTGCCATTCTGCTAAGTCATTTCAAGTTGTTTATCGTCGGTTAACTAACAATTTTCATTCACAGAGAGGCTATTTTGACTCAAAATAAAACGTTGAATGCTAAATTTTATTTAGCATTGCTTTTCAAACCATCTTTTGGTTCTAAAAGCTGGTTTGAGGCCAAAAGATGTGTTAAATAGCTAGCTTTTGGAGAAAAAATTGCTTTTGAAAAGTAATTTTCAACCCAAACGCAAAAGTTAAAATTTTTAACTTTTGCGGTTGTAAACGTGAGTTTTAGAGCCAAATTACAATTTTAACATACATTTACTATTGTGTGTTATTTATAATTTATAAATTTATTATATTCTCATGAAACACGTATAATTATTAAAAATATATTTATTAATAAAAATATTTTTATATTTTTATAATAATTTAAGCTGATATATTTCATACTATATTATAACATTAGAGAATTTGAATATCATTTATGTATATATATACACACACACATATATATATATAACTTACAATATCATGTCTAAAATGGTCATTTATCAAAATAGTCATTTATCTTCTTAAAAGCACTTTTTGACAGTAACGTTGAACACTAAAATCTTACTACTAACTTTTTAAAATCTCTTTCTAACAACACTTTTAAAAATCAGTTTTCAAAAGCAATACTAAAACTCTAAATTATTTTGAAAAATAATAGAGACGAAAGTAACTATTCAATCAAACGTTAGAGATATTTCTTGACATTATGCCGACATTGTACTAGTTTTAGTTGTATGTTAAAAGAATAAACAATAGATATTTATTTTCTTTGTTTGAATTAAATCATGTGAATAATAAATAACATTAATTTATTAGTAACTACTAATATACTAAAATAGGAATAAAAATACACTTTTACTAAACATAAAATTCACGAGATATTGTATGCAAGATTTTAAATAGTAATTACTATATTCATATTGAACGCGTATTTTAAATTAAACCACTAAAATTCGAAACTCGAGATTTGACTTTCTTATAGTATGTTTTTTTTTCTCTCGTTGCCTTAAATTAAAAACCAACAGGCTATCGCCCTTCACTTCACCTTCGCCTTCCAACAATGCCTAAATCACCAGTCTTTCATTTTCTCCATCTCTTAGCTTTCACCACCTTCGCCTTTGCCGCCGGTGCCATCGCCACCGCCGCTACACCATTACTAACTCAACAGTTCAAAGAAGCCTCCGAGTTCTACAACTCTCCGGATTGCCCTGCAATAATAACCACCGATCATGGAGACGAATCAAATGGCCAAGCCTCGATTTTATGCTCGGACCAAGCAGTTCACGTGGCAATGACCCTCGACAAATCCTACATCAGGGGATCCATGGCGGCTATCTTTTCAGTGCTTCAACACTCCTCTTGTCCCCACAACATCGCCTTCCATTTCGTTGTCTCCGCCACCGGAAACGCGTCATTCTTACGCGCCACCATATCCTCCTCCTTCCCTTACCTTAACTTCAAACTATACCCCTTCGATGACTCTACCGTTTCCCGTCTCATTTCAACATCAATACGTTCAGCTTTGGATTGTCCTTTGAACTACGCTCGAAGCTACTTAGCCGATCTCCTTCCTTTATGCGTTCGCCGTGTTCTGTACCTCGACTCGGACCTGGTTCTCGTCGACGATATAGCTCTACTCGCTGCAACTCGACTCGGGGATAAGTCGGTCCTGGCGGCACCGGAATATTGCAATGCCAACTTCATCTCCTACTTCACTACTACATTTTGGTCGAACCATTGGTTGTCCTTGACTTTTTCGAACCGTAAAGCTTGTTATTTCAACACTGGGGTAATGGTGATTGACCTTGATCGATGGAGAGAAGGGGATTACACGAGAAAGATCGAGGAATGGATGAAGATCCAGAAAAGAATGAGGATTTACGAGCTGGGTTCTTTACCGCCGTTTTTATTGGTTTTTGCCGGAAATATAGCTCCGGTCGATCAGAGGTGGAACCAGCACGGGCTTGGCGGTGATAACTTTAAAGGTCTGTGCCGGGATTTGCATTCTGGTCCGGTCAGCCTTTTACATTGGAGTGGAAAAGGGAAGCCATGGGCGAGGCTTGATGCTAAAAGACCATGCCCTTTGGACGCTTTGTGGGCACCTTATGATCTATTGGAAGCTTCATTTGGATTGGATTATTGAATGCCAGAATTTTGCTTCTTTCCGGGGAAGTGTTTGGTTGCTGAGAAAGTGACAGAATCATCGAGAAAGGGTGGAGCTTTATAGGTTTAAACGCTGAAGATTATATGGTGCAGTGGGAGGAAGAGCAGCTATGTTGTGATTAATATGAAGGAAAAAAATTAGGCTTGGTCTAATTTCATGTATAATAAAAACAATCAAACTGGAATTAATATGAAATGGCCGTGCTTTTCAACTCTTTACAAAGAATAGGGAAAACCTGTTTTAAGAATAAGGGGTTAGCGGGATTTTCAGTATGGAAAACTGCCAGTCATCCGAATATGTTCGAGGGTTCTTCTAAGCCCGAATTTATAAACTGCCGAATGGCCTGCTCTAAAACCATCTCCGTATACAGGCGATGTGTCTGATTCAATTTGGTGCTTGAAGAACTCCCCGAGCTTCCTCTCGAATTCGGGTCTCTTTGCTTTGCTTAATCTACTAGAGCCCGAGGATGATGCTGACGCAACATTGCTGCTCGGAGAAGAAGAATCGAGCTGAGTGACTAACCACATGTGCGCTAATACCTGACAAATTCCTTCCTCAACGTCCTGACTGAGAGTTTGGAAACCTGGCAAACAAGTAGAGAAAATTTGTCTATCAATGTTTCTAGGTACGAAACTGGAACGCCTTTTTTCGTACATGTTAAGAAGGAAATGGAAAGCACCTTGAAGTCGCATCCATGCATGCATCATCTCGTGTGCTAAGATTGACCCAGTCAGTAGCCTACATAAAAAAAATCGATAAAAAAGAAAAAAGAACATGAAATTGCTTGGTGGAAGCAACTATGGAAAATAATACAAAACCTTGGCAGGCCATATAATATGAGAATTGCAGTCACTTCGCATCTACGTGTCAATTTGAAGGGCTCTGTTATCATGTCCATGGCTCGATTTCCGATCCCAAAACTCGGTCGCCTTAGAATCTGATGATTTCGGGTTGAAGATGGTATAAATCTTTGAGCAATACAAACTACCAAATGAAAATTTCCAAAGTTATATCAAACACCAAGGCAAAAAAGAATTTCAATATTCTTACAGTGCTGATAGTTTGTTCCTCAGAAAGGCAGAGTCCTCTCGTCTCTGGCATATGATAGTGGCCCTGCCCAACACAAACTCTTCAATTACCAGCTATATTGCTCTTACTCTCCAATTTCTCTTAAATTACCCATGTCTAACACATCCAGAAATGGGCACAGAGATTTAAAGCCTTACATTCCGACTTAAAATCACAACTTACATTCTTTTCTCCCTCTCTGGCTTCATTTAAAGCCTGCCTTTCAACAAGGAGTAATGGAACTTGCTGCTCGACTTTCATATTTAACCCTTCATAAAACTCTTGTATTTCAAGATAAAGGGGTTGGCATCCCTTGGTATCCATAACTGCAGAATCCAGACACTCCAGGCAAAGCTTCCGTCCATCATCGAGGGCAACATATCCCGTGTCTCGTGGCTGCATATGATGACTCAAAAGTGTCATGCTTTCGACGTTTTTTCTCACCGTCATTCAGAAATAGTAGCCAAGATTTTACTTTTGTAATTTAAATAAAAGCTTGTCATCATACTCACCTCCATTCGCTCACAGCTGCAGCATCGTGGAGTGCCATCATGTTCGTGAGAGGGGCAGTACTTCTGGATCCAAAAAGGATGCGCCCTATATTCAATAAGACCAGCAGGGTTTGTTGGAATCTGTCAAAAGTATATATGCCGAAAGACGACACCAACCAGCAATGAGAGATGTGCAGTAAATTTAAGTTCTGTTTCAAAATTAATATATATATATATATATATATGAAAGATTTGTATGTGATATGCAGATAGGGGATTCCTATATATCAAACTTCCTTTTGAAATTCCAACTTTCCTTGTATTATTTTCCATTGTTTAAACTCAGAACTACATCTGGATCTGGTGACACAAACTATGAACTACTCCTCATGCCACCATATATCCACAAGACTCTATTGCATGGTTTTCAACTTTTCATATGTACTTGTGTGACCTTCAGGTTTAGCTTAATTTAGAACTCGGAATTTCATTATTAGGTAGAAACATATGGAAATTGTTGAAAAACACTCATAATTTGGTATTACTATAAGTTTGTGGTTGACATTTAACATTTGTAATATATAACTTCAGTGACATGCAGAAATCATAATAATACCACCTTTAACGTATATGAATAGAGTGACTTACAAATGAAACACAAATAAAATAAATAGAAAATAAACCAAAAAAAGAGAGCTTACAAAGTGGCTGCAAACATCGCATTTTGGATGGTAACGCTCCTTGTAGCAAGTTTTATGAAAACGATAATTCCCGGACATAGAGAACTGCAGAAAAAGGTGGGCATCTAAATTAGCTTATTCATCAGTGAAACATCCTGTGAAAGAATCATAGACAGCAACATTGATAGCTACCAAAAGGTCCACTAAAAATGTAACATTGTACCTCATAATCAGAAATTGGAAGGTTGCAAGCTTGGCAACGGAAACATTCTGGATGCCAAAATGCATTGAGGCAATTTAGAAATCTTCCATGGCCGATCTCAGTATTGCAGCCAGCACAAATCCTACAAAAAGATTAATTTTTTCATGGAAGAAAGAAAAGATCTGGAGTCCAAGTTATAGCAACAAATCTTTGAACCTAATTGATGCCACGGAAAACCAATTTATTAGCATCTATTTGCAAGGATAAAAGCTCAAAGATATATCCATAGTTAAACCCCGGTAAAATAAGCTGGGATGAAACATTTACTGTAGTTAATGAAAAATTTATATACCTGTATCCCATCGGAAAATGGACTGGGATAGGTAGATACGTATTTGCAATTTCATATTGGGGAGGAGGTTCAAAGATCAAGCTTTCTTGTAAGGCTCTTGCAAGTTGCTCATCTTCCTCTAGTTGAGATTCATCATCTACCCAATAATTTAAGAAACTTAATAATTCAAATTATGGCATGTTAGATTAAAAGGCTAAGTAGGGAAGAGAAAGAACGTTGTATTGGCAACAAGCAACTAATTCACTGATATCATAATATACAGCAAAAAGGAACATTCATGTCAACTGCGGGTATACATGTTACTCACTTATCATGTTTCTCCCCTTCTGACTTTCCTCTAGAAGGGATAGGGCAATAGCTCGATCTATCTCTTCATTCTCATGTTCCTGCCACACATCCTACATCAAGGTTGAAACCGAGATATAACATAGAAAACACATCAGAAGTTAATTAAACTAACTCAAATTACCTATTTGGAATAGAAAGTATCCTTTTACGCAACCAATGCTTCATAATCTAATTTCAACATGTCTACGACACAACCTAGCCAAATCCAGTAAGCGGATAGGAACCTTATGCATGTACCAGCAGCAGCATTACAGGTAGTAGGATGGGGTTGATCATCAAAAAAGTCGAGAACATATAGAAACTAGAAATAGTTAAAGATATAATACCCCTGTTCCAGATGGTGCATAAACTTGAGGATCCTCTGCATAATCTCCATGATTATGTCCCTCTGAGTTCTTTTGGCCAGAGCCCTTAAAAAACTTTTTAATCCAATCCATGGCGAAGGATGTTATCCGATCATAGTCAATAAGGTTTCTGCCTGCAAACAGAACATACATTCAAGCCAATAAACACAAAAATATTGCAAAATATATGTTTACAAACCGCAGTAAATTTAAATACATCCCAAAAGAGGAAGCAATGCAATTCATGTTTTAAGTGAAGAATCATCAACAAACAAAGCTAGACAGATGATCATAAATCAAAGTGGATTAAAAGCAGCCAGGACAAGAAGAACGCTAACATAACTGTATAAGCTAGGAAAATATGCTTCTTCTTTTTTTGTTTAATAACAGGGTATCATAATTCATACATACTGAGATCATATCCCAATGCCTACAATGGATTACATCAGTTCAACTTTATTGGTCATCAAAGCAAGCAAATCAAACCAGGAAAAACAATAGCAATCGAAACCAACAACCTAACATTGTTCTACCCCAGAATGCTTAAGCTAAAACTTTAGTTTAAAACATCAAATTTCTCCCTAAACCAAGTGGACATAAAAGAAAAAAAAGAAGGGAAAAAGGAAAAGCATATTATATTCAGCTGAAGATGCCAATAAAATTAATGATAGGGAAAAAGAATCAAACAAGTGGAGAGAATGACTTACCTCAAACAAATCAACAGCCTGCAGCAAAGGGTGGAAGAAGATTGCAAAAGAGACCTAGATCAGAATCTCAAAATTAACCAAAAAAGTTGCAATTTTTTTCAGTTCTATATAAAGCTATATATTCCCCCTCTCCCCCTTATACTTTTTTCTTTCTTTCTATTTTGTAAATAGAAATTGAATAATCTATTCAACGAAGCAAAAAAACAAGAAAAACAGTGACACCCTTTATTTCTTTGGCTCCAAAGAAGAAACTATCACACCCAAAACCCTAAAAATTCCGAAACAATGACAATGGAATGCAAATAAGCTAAGAAAAGATGCGTTCTTCAAAGTCAAAGATGAAGAAGACGTAGAAGAATTGCTGATTTTTTTTGTGACAATCCTCCAATGGGATTCATCAAATCCAATTGGGCGATTTTCACCTTTTAAATTTAAGTTTGGGGTTCTTCTAATTCATCCACTAGAAGACCCCCTAAACAGAGAAAAAGAAAATGCTTTCTTTGTGGAAAGCGTAAAGAAAAGACAAAACTCTGTTTTATGAAATTTGTGTAATTGTTTTTCATTTTATACCAACACTTGGGCCCGCTTTTTTCGAGTTTCATAGCTTCAGTTTCCTAATGGATGTTCCGAAACAGATCAAAAGTATAGGAAGATGTGGATCGGGTCAAGACATTTGCCATAATTATTGTAAGAGAAAAAAATTTATGCATAAATGTGTGTTTACATATGTTTATTAAATTTAAAGTTAATTTGATACTTTTTAAACAATGAAATCTAGATTTTATTAATCACAATGAAAGATATTATAAATATAATGCATTGAAAAGAAAAAATGACTAATCTATTAAAATCTCATATAATGTTGCAAATAAAAGCAAACACTTTTATCGAGATTAGCATACCATTAAAATCCATAAACTTTTCTGAATCTCACTGTCTCTAACTAAATGAGACGCTTTACAAGATGAAAAAGGAGTGGTGAGCGAACCATACTATCAAGCAGAATGCTACGTTATCCATGTCTGATTACATCGGCAAACAACCACCAACCGAGTGGAGATATATCTTTCTATGAGTACCGACAGAATCAAAATAAAAAAACTAACGCCGTGAAGATATCTGTACGAGTACCAAACGACCGCTAAGATATGCAGAAATCATGCAAAACGACAGATGAAACGAACCACAAAAATAAATAAAAAGCGTGTTATAAAAATAAAAAATGTGTCATAAGGATAAAGATTATAATTAAAATAATAAAAGAAAAGAAAATATTAAATTCGATGGTCGACAACCAACATTAAAATTAATATTCAACCACTAATTAAAGAAGCAAAAGCAAAGGAGGATGCGACGCTCTCGTTGCAGAGAAAAGTAGGGTAAAAGAAGTAGGGTGATATTATTTTTAAAAGTGCGGCAAAAGATAGTTTTGAAAAGTTTTTTGAAATGTTTGGTTTAAAATAGTCATTAAGAGTATAATTTAGTGTTTATGATTTATTATTTAGAGTTTAGGGGTTAAAGTTTAAAATTTAAAATATTAATATAAGGATTTTAGGTTTTAAAGAAGAGTTGTGTAATTTGTAATACATATTGTTTAGCAATATATAACCATTCTTTTAAGGGAAAATATTTCATGCATTAGCGGTTAAAACTTTTAATTTTCACAAACACTTTAAATTTAGAGTTTATATATTCAATTTAGAGTTTAGATATTTATATTTAAGAGTTTAAAATTTAATGATCGGAGTTAAAAATTAATATTTAAATTTTAAAATAATATACTAAAATTTAAATTTTAATATATAAACCCTAAATTCAAATCAAAACCCACCCCTCACTATCTTGCAAAAGGGTAAAATCTCTTTCACTTTTTATTCTTTCTCACTTTTTGTTTGTTTTTTTTTTCTTTTTTAAATAGTCAATTTCTCTTTAAAAAAAAGGAACTCTTCAATATTTATTTATTTAGTTAGTTACTTTGCAAAGTAGTAGTGGTGGATGATTTGACTTTGATATATATAATCGTTGCAAATGGATTTTGGGAGGTTAAAATTATGATTTGCCTTTAAACCACATTTTCTTTGGTCAAATAATTAATTTATGTCCCATATTTATATCTAATATAATCCTTCATAAATATATTAAATATATGGGTAAAATACATCAATCATCCTTAAATTATGATCAAATGATCATTTGGTCACTAAACTTTTAAAAACTATAAAAATGATCATTAAGTTTAGTTATTTATTAAAAAATGATCACCATGACATTGTATATTAATTATTTATCGAATTGTTACATAATGATAATTAAAATTTATCAAATTGTTTCAAAAATATTCAACAAATTTATTGAACTTTATTATTATAATGTCACAATAACAATTCGATAAATTTAATAATAATTTTATAATATTTAAAAGTTCAATACAAAATGATTGTTTGATCATAGCTTAAGGGCTACTAATGTACTTTACCCTAAATATATTTGTATCCGAGTATATATTTATATGCTCGTATTGGACCAACATGAGTATTGGTAGATAGTAATAAATTAGATCAAATGAGCAATGACGTGGTCAATAATTAGATAAAGTTTGGTGTTTTCTTTTTCTTTAAACTTATATTAAATAGATTAATTATTAGGTTAATACCCACTATAATTGACCAGCAAATTGAAAGAAAAAAACAATATGTTGTTTGGGTTTCAACGGTGGTTGTTAACAAGTCAACAAAAGTGGCTTGTTCGGATCAAAGTTAGGTTTGGTAGTTCTGGTGTGCGACATCCAAATTTAAAGTTAATTTGTGTCAGGTTTTAATCTAAAATATTATTATGTGTAATTTAAAACGTTATACAATTAATAATAATTTTAGTTATAATTGAGAATGTTATATTACAACGAGGTTTAACTTAAAATATTACATGTCTATTTTAAAAAGTTACACATCTGGTAATAATTTCAGTTACAAGTTACAACCGAAAATGTTACATGAGTAATTTTTTAGGTTGCAATCAGAATACTCAGTGGCGGATCCAAATATAATATAGGGTAGGCCCGTGTCCACCCTAAACTTTTCAAAATTCACATATTTACATTTAATTTTCTTAATTTTTTTGAATTATTAAGTTTTTGTAATATTTATGACTTGTGACCGCCCTAAATTTTTGAGATTTTATGTGTGTCCACCTTAAATATATTTCCGGATCCGCCACTGAAAATACTTATGCAATTTACATGATTTATTATGGATAATGTAATACTTTCGATTTCAACCTAAAATATTATCCAATTTATCCTCAAGTGTTATACACTTGGTAAGTCTTTCGGTTATAATTGTTTTCTGTTTTTTTATATTATATAACCGGTTATATTTTAGACGCATCCAGCTAGGTTAGCTGGCTTGTCTTTCCGATATATACGGTATTCTGGTTGGGTTCAAATTCTGGGTTGACTCACCTGATTATGACAAGAAATTGGGAGCTGATATGAAAGCTTGAATTTGAAAACATATATCCAGACAAATTACAGATTCATCGATTTTCTGTGTGCAATATCAATTGGGTACTTATTAACCAAACTGAACATTATTTGAGAAATTATTTAACTTTTTTTTTAAAAATAAAAATATAATAATAAATTATATATTTTTAAGAGTTATTATTATTATTATCTAAACTTAAAGTTTTCAACATTTTAAGAGACTGTTAATCTATTGGTCCCTACGGTGTTCCACCCATGTATACTCATAATTTCATAGAAAGATAATGAAAGAATAGCTTAACTTAAGGGTAAACTATCTGGGTGACCACCTAATTATTGGGTCTGATCTATTTTGACCACCGAACTATACAAATTTAAAATTCAACCACTCAACTATTTATTTGGACCTATTTTGACCACCGGCCATTAAAATCTAACAGAATGATGACATGACTGTTAATGAAAATTTGTATAACTATACATTTGGTCCATGTTAGTTACATATTCTATCAATTTGATCTTAATTTTAATTTAATTGAATAAATTAATCATTCAAACCCAGAAGTCTTGAGATTAATAGGGCAGATTTACCACTGAACCAAGTGGTCATTTGTGGTATAAAATACACAATGTAATATATGTTTTAGTTACCGATTCGGATTTCATATGCAGATCAAGAAATTCAACAGTCTCCATTTTTTGATATTGGAAGTTGTCTATTTTCCATTTTTATACATAATTTTTGGGGGTTTTTTTTAGTTGAGTCCTGCGAATGTTATTGATTTCTTGCAACGACAATGAATGATAATCAAGGAATTGCCATAGAGGTTTTGTTTGCTTTACATTGCCGAATCGTGTTTTTAATTAATGATTTTAAAAGAAATAATTGAAAATGACAAGGATCCCACTGGATTCCAAGACTTTCTATGTGCTGGTGGTTGAGGCCAAGCTGGATCGTTAATACCTTATTGTGCTCTTCCTTGGAGAAGAGAAAAATAAACCAATTTGTAGGCTTCTCAGGTCCCAAGCTTTGGAGAAGATGATGAGGAAACAACAAACTAAAATATATATTACAATATGTATTTCATACTATAAATGACCACTTGGTTTAGCGGTAAATTTGTCTCATTTAATTTTAAGGGATTTAGGTTTGATCCCCACCCAAGTCAAATTATTCTTATTATTTTATTTTCTTCGTCCAATCAGGTGACATGTGTCACCACCTGATTGGAAGAGGAAAATAAAATTATTAAATAAAAATAAATAATTAAATTCTTCCAATAAGATAATGACATGTGTCCGCACCTAATTGAATGATTAATTTATTTGATTAAATTAAAATTAGGATCAAATTGATAGAATATATAACTAACATGGATCAAATGTGTAATTATATAAATTTCCATTAACAACCACATCACCCTTCCGTTAGATTTTAACGGCCGGTGGTCAAAATATGTCCAACTAAATAGTTGGGTGGTCAAATTTTAAATTTTTATAGTTTGGTGGTCAAAACAGGTCAGACCTAATAGTTAGGTGGTCACCCAGGTAGTTTATCCTTAACTTAAATTATATATTCTTATTTATGTATATTGAGTCATAATTATAAACAGGGATATAATTAGGAGAAACTTCAGAGATAAATATAAATATGAATAAAATGATGGTAAGAGTTTAATTGTTAAATCATTAATTAAGAATAGGTTAACTTAAATAATATATTCTTATTTTTTTAAGGCTTAATGGCCCGTTTAGCTTCTGAAGTATACACAAAATACCGAATTATTTTCTAAAGTATTTTTTGGGACGTTATGGTCCTTGAACTAAAAATTGTTACCCCATTTGGCTCTTCTGTCTAATGCCGTTAAAAAAATATTTCGCGGGCCAACCATAACGCGCCACATGTCATTTTATTAAAAAAAATAAGTTGATTTAAATTAAATGGGTAAATTGCACGTTAGGTATGTCAGATTTTATTTTTTATTCATTTTAGTCCTAACTGTTCATCATCTTTCTCGAGTTTGTTATGTCTATTGCTGCCATGGCTCCGTCTTCAAGCTTTCAACTCATTCAAAAACGGTAAAGCTTTCAATTGTTCATCTTCTTCAAGCTGAGACCTTTGTTAAGTGATGACTGGAGCTTGAATTGACTGCCTTATTTATGTTTGATTTTGAAGATTTAAGAGCTTTTCGACAACTAGGTAGTCTATTTTAGTTAAAGAGACAGTGAGAGTTCAGTTGGTATTTTTTGAACAAAACAATTACCAACATTCTTTTTGTCATTTTCAAGGTTTGTTTTTGATTTTACAGTGAAAATGACATTGTTTTGGAAGCTGCACATTTCTTTGTTTTCTTGAATCAAAAGAGACTTCTGTTTTTCATAAATGAAAATTTGAAAGGAATTATAAAATAGTATTTGATTTCTAGGATTTGCGATTACAGAACAAAAAATGGCGGGAGCCAACACTTTAATATCATCCTCGGCAGCAAACATCAGCCAAATTCCAAGCTCATTTCGGTCTAAGTTCAATTTCCAGAAACTTCAACCCCACAAGTTCATCGAAAAGGCATGATTATTCATCCCTGGTACACCCTTCATTCAACCTTTTTCTTCAGATTTCACTACATTATGTCACCCTTTATTGGCTGCAGAGTGTTAACAAGCAAGACTGCCGGACTAGACGCCGGCTTATAACGATACCTACAGCGGAAGGGAGATGTCATAGAACATGGAGCTGTGATTTCCTTGTGCCTCTCAAGGACCTGAACTTGATTGACTTGATTGAAGATGATGCACAAACATAACAAATTCGAGGAAGAAGATGAACAATTGGGACTAAAATGAATAGAAAATAAAATCTAACATACCTAACGTGCAATTTACCCTTTTAATTTAAGTCGGCTTATTTTTTGTTAATAATATGACACGTGGCGCGTTCTAGTTGGCCCGTGAATTATTTTTTAACGCTGTTAGACGAAGGGACTAAATGGAGTAACAATTTTTAGTTTAGGGGACCACAACGTCCCAAAAAATATTTTAAGGGGTAATTCGGTATTTTGTGTATACCTCAAGAGCTAAACGGGCCATTAAGCCTTTTTAAATTGCCAATAAAGCCCAGACAGATAACAGGCACCAACGACCTCTAACTCTAGCAGAAAAATCAAAACAACAGGCTACGTAAAGTAGGGTGGATAAAACTTAGACTCGAAAAATTTGAATTATTCGAATTGATTCGATGCGAAAAAAATTAACTCATTTTAACTCGATTCGTAACTTTATAAACTCGACTCAACTTGAAAAAGTTTCAAATAAAGTTTGAGTTATAAAATGAAAATTCGAATAACTTGAAATTTTTAGTTATTAGTCAAACAATTTTCAAGTTCGAGTCGAGTCTGTCAATTCTGCCTGATATATTATGTATATCACATGTGAAAATATGAATAAATATATATGTATATCGTATATGGATAGAGAAAGTCATTTAAATTAGAATCAACATATATTATAACATTATAAATAATTACAATTAAATTTTTTATAGAAACTCGAAAACTTGACTCCATACGAAAAAATTTAAATAAAGTTTGAATCGTAAAATAGGACTTGTAAACTCGAATAACTCATTTTTTTTAAAATCGACTTGATCGAACGCTCAGTCCTAACATAAAGCTGATGAAAGAGCGACGTCGATTGGCGGGACAAAAAAAGACCCACCAAAATGAGACGAGTCAAGTTGTTTATTTTTAAAGTTAACAAGACTCTAAAATATAACTATAAAAACTAGAATGTTGATGTTTAATTTCACTTATTCTAAAATTAACATACCCTAAAAATAATTAAACCATAAAAATTGAAATAACTCAATTTATTAACTTTAAAACTGATATGATCTTAAAAACGTTAAACTAAAAAATTTTCAAAAAATAATTAAACCATAAACAGTTAAGATGAGTTATGTCCCATACTCCCACTTGACCCACCCCAATGTTTGGCCAAAATTTATCGCCAAGCATATGAACAAGCATGCCAAATTCATCGCAACATGATAATTAATATACTTTCTAAGTCGGTGGCATTTTCTTTGTTTCATTCATTACGGTTAAGCAGTGATCTTCTTGCTTCCACGCAGCATGTTTCTGCTCCGCACAATTTTTATGGGCAGGGATGAGGGGTTGGAAAGACGGTCATAAACTCTAAAAATTTAAAATTTGTATATAATTTAAAAATTTTAAATATATTTTATATAATTTTTTAATAAAAATCTATTTTCGTTTTTTTATTTGAAGTAAGAGCTGCAATGGACAATTCTCAGCCTCACAATTCAATATATTTGGAATTATTCAATTCTCAGCCTCATTATCGTTGATGTTTCTGTCTGTATTGTTCCTTTCATGGCTTTCTGTATTTAAAATTTGATGGCTTGCTGCTAGAACCAACAAATAAGAGTTTAATAGTTTAAGGTTTTAGATTGAGGGTTAAGGGTTAAATTATTTTTTATAAAAAATATGGTCAAATTGAAATAATATTTAAATAATGAGGGTTCAATAGAAATACGAAAATAGGTGAGATACTAAATATATAGTTTACCCTTATTAAAAAAATAAAATTTTAATATCTATAAAAAATAATTTAATTGAATTTTTTAAAGTAATAATTAATTATTTGATGAGCCCTTGAAATTTTAAATCTTTATTAATTAATTTAATGGTGTTCAGCAATATTCATGTTAGTGGTGTTCATCGGTCTTCGTCGTACGTTGTAGAATTTTCCTATCTTCCCATCATTAATTTAGCTTCTTTTTTCAGTATTGTGGACCCCATTAATATTTATTTTATTTTAAATTCTAGATAAAATTCATACACACTTTATAAAAGTTGTTGTTCGAGTTTAGAACACAAACATTTCTTTTTTTATTGAGATTACTTTTTTGGTTCTTAGTTTAAATTATTATATGTAAGTGTACTTTTTAAATATGAGAATGTCTTATACTTAAGAACTCAAATTTTTAAGCACCGTTCATGTTCAAAAAAGGAAATTTAAGCACCATTCAAGTAATGTTATCATTAATTTTCAAAGACATGAGAATTTTATTATTCTCACGAGAATACTAATTTTGAATTTTTTTATTCATAAAAATTATTGAAATTTTAAGGCTTAATACCCAAATAGGTGCCCAAACTATGTGTGTGGATCACTTTTGGTGCCTAAACTATTTTTAGTTCTAAATAGGTGCCTAAAGTTTTAATTTTGGTCATTTTAAGTGTCTAACCGTTAATAAAAAACTGTTAGCCAATTAAATTGTGACAAGTGGCATGTTTTTAATTTTTAATTTTTTTAATTAATTTTTAAATAAAATTTAATTTTCAATTTTCTAAAAAAATTAACAGTTTTAAATCTTTACAAAATAGTCCCAAATCCGGTCCCTAACCTAAAACCCCAAATCCCCAAATTACCGTCGATGTTTACTACCTCACCGGAGGCCACCACTACCGCCGCCGGACCACCACGACCGTTTCCCCCAATCACCTATCGCCGATAACTGACGGTAGGAAGTCAATCGACACACCTATCGCTGTTTACCGGCGATGGGTGGTTGGAGAAACGATCTTGGTAGTCCGGTGGCAGATATGGGGGCGACGGGTTCGGCCGAGGAAGTTAGGGATTTCGAATTTGGGGCCATTTTGTGAGTTTTGGGAAATTTAGGGTTTTTTTTTTTAAAAAGTATTAAGTTAAAAAAATTAAATTAAAAATAAATAAAATAAAAAAATATTTTTGTAATAAAAATAACGGTAGTTAACGGTTAGACACTTAAAATGGCCAAAATTAAAATTTTAGGCACCTATTTAGAGCTAAAAATAGTTTAGGCACCAAAAGTGATCTACAAGCATAGTTTAGGCACCTATTTGGGTACTAAGCCAAATTTTAATTATTTGTTTTAAAATAAATTTAATAATTAATTATGTAACTTGTTTTAAAGTCCTCATTTTTCTTTCAAATATTAATTAAACCATTTTTTTTCTTAAATTAAAAAAAAATCGAGAGAAACAACAAATTAGGGAGCTAAGATATTGTAGATGGATTGAGTAGATGAATAACACAAGAAACTTCAACATGAATTTTAAAATCATTTAGAAAGCTAATAGCAAGAAGAAGGAAGGCGTGGAGTTATGAGAACTTGAAGTGGAGTGGCTTTCAAGTTCGTCATTCCAATGCTTTCACTCATGTCCACTGCTTCATCCAATGGCGTCTTCAACTCGAACCCTTGCACCACACTAGCCAGTACGAGCTCCAACACTTGAACCGCCAACGAAACTCCGGGACACATTCTCCGACCACTCGAGAACGGAATCAGCTCGAAATTCTTCCCCTTCAAATCGATGTCCTTGTAGGTTGTTAGGAACCTTTGGGGCTGAAATTCACAGGGATCCGACCACACTCGTGGGTTGCGTTGGATTTTCGAAATATTGACGAACAGTCGGGTCCCTGCGGGAACGTGGTAGCCACTAACCGTGCAGTCTTCCATGGATTCATGGGGCACCCCAAGTGGTCCGGCGGGATATAAACGCAGTGTTTCTTTAATGATTGCTTTAAGGTAGACTAAGTTCTTAATGTCTGCTTCTTCGACCAGCTTGTCTTTTCCGACATGAATGTCTAGTTCTTGTTGTAACTTTCTAAGTTCATCCCTGTTGTTGAGTAGTAAAGACAACGCCCATGTCAGTGTCACCATTGTTGTATCAGAAGCTGCTAAGGTCAGACCCTGCAATATCAACGAAAACCAGATCATAAATTGTTCAGGGAAGTCTCTAATTCAGTAATTCTTACTATAGAACATACACACATACCAGACAGGTTGCTTTGTTGATGGTGTCGGCATCATGTTTCTCTGTCTGAGTGCCCAATGAAAGCATAACATCCATGAAATCTCCGTTGCTGTTGTTCGATGAATCCGATAATCGGTTTCGCTTGTGTTCTTCTAACCAACCTTGGGCAACTTCGTCTAGTACTTTTCTTACTTTCATAATTAACCTCTCGTCTCCGCCGATATCCAGCCATCTTAGATAAGGAAACGCATCGGATATCCCGAATTTCCCACTCAGTTCAAAGAACTGCTTCAACGCCTTCTTCCATTTCTCGCTCTCCGGATCGTTACCGGAACTCGGAATCCGTTTGCCTACGATCATCCGCAGAATCACGTTCAGAGTTGTATTCTCAAACCATTTCTTCATGTCCACCAAAACGTGATCAGATCCGTCCTTGTTCTTTCTCTCCTCCCAAAGCTGATATAACTCTTTGAGCGACGTTTTGATCTCGGATTCTCGGACGTGTCTGAGTCGCTCGAGGCGGTAGTTCGAGAGGAGCTCGATAGTGGAGATTTTACGCACTTGACGCCAATCATCTCCGTAAGGGGCGAACCCGAACATGGCGTGGTTGTAACTCAGCAACTCGAGGGCGAGCGTGGATGGACGACTGGCAAAGGCTTTGTCGTTGATGGTTAAACACTCTTTGGCGGTTTCATGGTCGCTGACAATCAGAACTCTGTGAACACCCATCTTGATGGTGAAGATTGGACCGTGTTTGTCGGCCATTTCGCTCAGAACTTTGTACGGTGGTTTGGGTCCTCTTAGGAGGTGGAGATGGCCGATTAAAGGCCATGAATTTCCAGCTTCCGGTGCTTCTCTCTTTCTGTTCTTCACCTTCAAAGTACTTTTGAATATCCATACAAGTGAGAAAACAAAGATTGACAAAACGAAAATAATGGGTGAAATTGAGGAGAATGACTGAAAAGGATCCATTTGATAGGTGAGGTACTTTCTCAGAAAATAGAAATCTCTCCAGGAAAGATTCAGCAATGGAAGATAAATATAGAAGAAAAACAGTACAATAAGTCTAGAAAATTCAATAACCAATAAGGGTGAAATATGGGATAAAAATTGATGGCAAGATACAACCAAATCATGTCTTTTCTTTCTTTCTTTTTTTTCCCGAGTAGTGCCAAAGAATTTCAACAATCAAGATAGGGGGGTCCCTCTTCTTAGATTCCACTCAAATTTTCGTTTTGTTAAAAATAAAAATTTTGTGCCAAAGAATACATTATTGAGGTTAAAATTGTGAAATATTGAATTTTTAAGATCAAGAATGATTATTACTGTGGTTAAATTTGTGAAATATTGAATTTTAAAGATCAAGACTTTTAAATAAAAAATCCACTTAATTCTATTTTAGATAATTTGATTAGATCACATACTGAATTAATCGTTTGAACAAATCTAACTTAAGCAACATTTTTTCTTTATTCTAAATGGGTTTTGGTTATTGATAAAAATTATTGTCCCTTTTCGGTGTCCCAACACTAAAAAATTAAATTTTAAGCCTTAATTCTAAATTTTAAATTCCGAACCCTACACCACATACCTTAAAAAATACACTCTACTCTAAATTTTTAAACCCTAACTATAAATACTAACTCTAAACATTAAACCATAAATCCTAAACTTAACTTTAAGTGTAGAACATAAATAAGGCACCGAAAAGGTATAGTCGCAAACCTGCATAATGGGATTCTGCTCCGCAAGCTCTTTCTTTTGTTATTCTGTCTTTACAAAGATATTTAAAAATAATTTGTGTCATTAAACTAATTTTTACTTTTTTTCTTATAAATATTTAATTTATTTTAATTTAATTTTTTTTTCGAAAATCTCATGCGGCCATTCACATTTATTCTGTTTAAAACCGTCTTTAAGTGCCGCAATCAATAATTACATCAAGAGTTGGTGGTGGTGGCATGGTAGTTGAGGTTGAGTGGTGAGAGTTGACGATGTTGATGATGGATTGATTGGCTGACGAAAATTCAATTTATTTAGAGTTAAATATTTTGGCTACGAATAAAATTGATGTTTTAGTTATAGTCTAGGGATCAAATTAAATATTGTTGTTAGCGTGACATATTATTAAATAAATCGATAACTTTGATGATTAAAATGTAACTTTTAAAACTTTATGACAAAAATAAAAAATTTCTAAACTTTAATTACCGTGAAGTTTATCCCTTTAGAAAATATGTGGTTTATGAGAACCCATCACTATCATCTTTTTTAACAATTTATTTTCGTTCATTTTCAAGATGTTGATTGGGATTTTTTCCCCTTGTTTGGAAAAATCCGTGAACTCTACTGGGCTGGAATAGAGGTGGCAAACGGTCATTTGGATCGGGTTCGATTCGAGTCATTTTAATTTGGATCAAATTCGGTTCAAGTTTATATTTGGTTTCGGTTCTGTTCATGTCGTATCTGGCCCAATTTAGTTTTAATTCGGGTCTATACTGATTCGGGTCGAGTATCAGTCTGGATCTGGTCACATCAGTTCAGTTGATTTTAGGGTCGGTTGATTTTGGGTCGAGTATTTTCGGGTCGGTTGCTTTTGAGTCTGGTCAAGATCGGTTCAATAGGAGATCGATATGCTTCAGTCGGGTTTTCAGGCCGGATCAGTTTTTTAAACTCATATATGACTTTATAAAGCCAATATATTTGACTTTTTAGTGAATTGCGCGAGAATTCACATCAAATCTTTCATTATTTCTTTTAATGTCTTTTATTATTTTGGGTTGTCTTCGTTTCGGGTTACTTTCGATTCGAGTCCATTCGATTCGGTTGAAAATCGGTCTGGGTCCGTTCGGTTCAGTTGAAAAATCAATTCAGTCCGTTCTGTTCGGTTGAAAAAATGTGTCGGTTTCAATTTGATTCGGTTTATTTCGGGTTTTGAATCAAGTTTGGATCACCCTGTTCGGATCAATATCGAGTCTCGAATAGAATAAAATCAATTCAAATCTCAGTTCTCGGGTCAATTTGCCACCTCTAGGTTGGAAGTCTTTGTCGGAGAAAACTTTCTATACTACTTACATGAATTTATTTAATAGTTTTATAGAAAATATACATGCAAATGTACCACTATTCACATGTACTGCAATGTAGCATTAACTGTTTTAATTAATTTTAAAATTTTAAGGGCCGAAAGTATTATTTACGCCTCTTAAAGTAAAATATTAAAAAATAATTTTATATTACTTCTTCATATTTTCTTTTATTCTTTTATTCAAAAAATAATTAAACTTTTATTACTATAATAATTCCTACATTCACTTTAATTTAAAGGTAAAGTTCACAAATAGTCACTAAGCTTTGATCAATTATTCAATTTAGTAACTAAACTTTCAATTGCTTCAATGTTAGCATTAACCTTTTAGTTTTGTTTCAATTTGGCCACTGACCCGTTAACGATTGTTAAAAGAGTGATGTAGCTGTTAAAATATTTTGTATAAAAACACATTTAGTCCTCCACGTGTACATATTCAAACAATTTAGTCCTAATTCGAAAGAAAAAATAAATTTAACCCTTATTATTTTAATTTGACCCTATTTTTAATTAGAGATAATTTAATATATTGTTCTGATCCCTCAATTACAACTAATGTAATCTTGTCCCTCCCAATCCCAACCATACACAATCCGAATGGTTGTTTATATAATATCATCAAACGAGGAGACCAAGGCCGAATTCGTGAAGATAGGTCTCATTTCTTTACTATTAGAAAATATTCCGTATTTTAGAATCGGCAACCGAGTACTCTGGTTCGGCCATTTGGAAGCTGAGCAAATATAAAGAGAGTTTTGATGGAAGCTCTGCAAGTTGGTGCATTTCAAAAGCTTTTGTTGCTCATACAAGTTGGTGCAGCCATGAAACGAAAGAGAAATCAGATGAGCTTTTGATATTTTGTATTGATTATATGGATTCCAAGGACATCAAGCGATCTTTTTGTATTCTTTTTTTTTGTTACAAATTCTTTATTCTTTCAAAATTTGACATAATTTAGTTAGGTCCATATCACGTTTTAACTTATTCTTCTCATTTTGGCAAACTACAGCTTTGATTTATTGTTTTCCTATCTTTGCACATGTAAGTGAAAAATTCAAAGAGGAGGGAAATGAGAAAAATACAAGAACATCGTTTATTTCTTATCACAGATGGTGTAGGAAACATACTATCAACTACCAAGACAATTTGATTATATTTTCTTTTTGACTAGACGTGTTATTATACAAAATATTTTAACAATCACATCACTCTTTTAACGGTTGTTAACGGGTCAGTGGTTAAATTGAAGCAAAACTAAAAATTTAATGCTAACATTGAAGCAATTGAAAGTTTGCTTACCAAATTGAATAATTTTTTTAAAAAAACAATGAATTTTATTAATCAAAAAACACTGAAAAAAACTTCGTTAAAAAATATCCCAAAACCTAATAAAGAAAAAAGAATACCCCAAATCAGTGCTTGTAATTGTATACGACACGAAGGCGCTACCAATACGAAGGCAATTAAAATCCTAGAAGTACCCATTCTTGAGCATACTACACTACGACATGACGCCCATACTGGCAATACTACACTATGATTAAAAAAAGAGAGCATACTACACTACGACAGGACGCCCATACACAGGCCAAATGGGTGGCCAGAATCACAAATCATAATCTAGTTGCTAAACACACCAATTGCTAATTTTAACGCTGACATCAAACCACCAAATTAAATAATTATCAAAGTTTAGTGATTATTTGTGAACTTTACCTCTAAATTAAAGTGAATGTAAGAATTATTATAGTAATAAAAATTTAATTAGTTTTTGAATAAAAGAAAATCTGAAAAATTAATATAAAAATTATTTTAATATTTTATTCAAAAAGGGGATAATAACACTTTTAGTCCTTGAAATTTCAAAACTAATTAAAACAATTAATGATATATTGCGGTACATGTCATTTACAGTAGAATTATCCTTTTTCTTTTATATGATATAGATTTTAGGAAACATAATCTTATTTTTGCGTTAATTTATTTTTAAATAATTAAAGAGATTGTCTTATTTTCATAGATGATTAGATAGTTTTATCTTTAAATTTAGACAAAATTATTGTGTAGAATAAATAAATAAATAAATAAATAAATCATATACTCTTACATTTATATATATGAAAAGAATTCGTTTATCCTCACTTTTTATCCGATTCACTGTCTCGTTCACGGATTATTGTCACATTGCTTTAATTAATTAAAATTTTCTTTTTTACATTCTGCCCTAATTATATTTAATAAAATCTAATTTTTATTTTTATTGTGTAATAGTTATGAAATCTATTAAATTAAAATGTTCTATATATTATATGTTACTCGTAGATTTAGTTTTCATTCTCCAATTTGATAATTTTAAGTCATATGGTTTAATTATATTGTCTTGGTATTATGAGTGAATTGAAATTTCAAAATTTAAAAAGTACATGAGTCGAACCCAATGAGTGGTCTTAACGGAAAGAGGTATTATATGCTTATCCTAAGAGACTTGGGTTAGACCAGCTTTGTCTGTAAAATGTATTTGTATGCCCATCAAAAGGTTAAAAAAGTATGAACATATATACTATCATGTAATCACACCATTTTTTATTTTTATTTAAATACATGAATCAAAATTACCAAAATTAGAATACATGAATTATTGACTATTTTTTTCTAAAACAACAAAAATGAACTATTTCATCGTAATTTTGAAAGATTATATTTCTTCAAGGGTTATTACTTGAAACAAGGTCACACTTTTCTTTCGTTGATTCGAAAACTAGCGGAACGTGATTGAGAAGTAGAGGTTCAACATGTGCAGAGAAAAGGTAATCGAGTAGCAGATAGACTTGCGAACGAGCATGAGAAGAAATAGTTCAGGAGGAGATATTTATGGAGTCACCAAATTATTTTTTGTCTTTGCCTCTCTATATAATTTTTTAAAAAAAATTGGTTTATTTATGAATTTGCCCCTACTTTCAAACTTTTATGTTTTGCTCCCAACCTCAAATCCTACTTCATCATCCCTAGGAGTCACCTACTAAAGTTATGGAATTACTACATGCTAATATGATAGATAGAAATTACGAGTATATGTTCTTTGCTTAGAAAAATATATATTGTCATGTTTTAAGACTCAAAACCCTAAAATGTAACCATAAATCTTAAACACCTAATTCATAAATCCTGAAATAGCACTGCATGTGAGAAAAAATTTCATTGATAGTACATCACATAATTCTCCCACGTATAAATAATTTTTTTAAAACATAAATGAAATGAATAGTTAAACTTGAAAAAATTAATAAATTTTTAAAGATGTAAAATCAAATCAAACTAAAATTAAATTATATGATAAAATGTAAATTACATAATATTTAGTTATTTTTATTTAAAATTTTATATATATTTTTAAATAATTTATATATATATATATATATATATATTTCATTAAGTAAAAAATTGGTTTAACGGATAAAATCTTGTTGAGAATTTTTAAAGAAAACTATACGATATTTAATTTTAAAAATCTTAAAACACTTTTCAAAAACACTTTTTAAAATTATTCTTTTACTACATTTTTAAAAAAAAAACAATGTTAAACGGATACTTTTAATCCGATTAATTTATCCATCAAACTCAACAAAGCCCACCGAGTGTTGGAAAATAGAATAAATAATCAAGGAGTAAATTAACCCATCAACTCAATAAATCCCACCCAAACCCATTCTTTTTAATAATGTTGTATAGACGAGGACTTCATTCTTTCCTCCTTTAAATCTTTAACGGCTTAATTATAAAATGAGTGCTTAAATTATATTTATTTTTAATAAGTATTTAAAATATTTTTGGCTGAAATAAGTACTTAAAGTTTTTTTTGGTCAAAGTAGGTGCATTAATTGACTTTAAAACAAGTTAAAAATAAAATTTTAGATACTTATTTCAGCAAAAAAAAAACTTTATGCATCTATTTTAGCCAAAAAAATATTTTAGACACTTACTTCAAAAAAAGACACAGTTTAGACACTTATTTTTGTACTTAAGCCATTTATTTGATGAAAAACTGTATAATGAACCTTTGCATTATATCAACTACATTTCAATCACGGAATATTTATTTATTTTATCATTTTTATTTTATTAATTCACTCAAAAAATTAAATTGTTTTTAAAATTTATGTGAAAAAACATGAGTGAAAACTTATCAATTAAAACATAAAATGAAAAATATAGATGAAGTAGATAATTTCCATTGGAATGAGACCAAAATATTTTTTTTTTTCGATTTGATCCATCCAATTTTTTATATTTTCTATCTTAAATTCTATTTTCTTTTTCATGTTTTAACAC
The DNA here is from genome assembly GCA_030270665.1 of Hibiscus trionum. NCBI lineage: Eukaryota > Viridiplantae > Streptophyta > Magnoliopsida > Malvales > Malvaceae > Hibiscus > Hibiscus trionum. The sequence goes on along the minus strand of BSYR01000036.1, from coordinate 8,633,904 downwards.
TACTCTATCTCAAAAGAAGCCTTTCTAATTTTGACTAATCCGTCTTAATTTTCTATGTAATGGTTTATATTAATGATTGTGTTCATGTGCAACATGAACGATGGCACATAGTCACAAGAAAAGAATGGACCATAATAAATTAAGTTAAATGCTTATTAGAAAAAATAAAAGATTAGTTACGAATTATTGGTAAAACATACATGGAAAACAAAATGTTGTTGAACTTATAGATTTGAGTCGTATTATATTCTCTCTCTTTTTTTTTTCAAAATCTCGCTTAGCACGCACATAATAAGTCAACAACTATTTATTTTTAAAAATTAAGGGCCACCTTTTAATAAATTGCACATGACCTCCTAAATCTTTAAATCGTCTCTATATATTATAACTTCTATCAAATGAAATCAAATAAATATTGTAAAATCATATTATGTGGTTCTCAACTCACTATGTTGAATGGATTGAGTTTCACTCTATTACAATTTTATCTATTACTTTTAATATTCCTTAACAATATACCTATTGAATTTATTAGGAAATAAAATAAATAAATATTTCAAGCAAAATGAAAATGTAAAAGAAGAATAACAAAACAAAGGGAAACTAAAAAAATAGAAAACGAAACATCATACCAACAAAACACGTTTAGGAAGCTGCAACGACAATGATGAGATGAAACATTGGAGAAAGGAAGCATGAAACAAAACTCATTGTCTCTGTCCACCTACACGCTTAAGCATCAAAGTAGGAGTGGTAAGCGAAACATAATCTTGCAGGCTGCTTCGCAAAACAGATGTGATTGCATCGACAAACGAACCAGAATTAGGGAATAAACTACTAAAAGATATCCGATAACCGCAAATCAAAACCGAACATCATGAGAAAGCCATCCATGAACGCAAATCTACAACAAAGATAGGCTAAAATGTGCCATAAGACAGAAATGTGCAACAAGACAAAAGAAAAATGTGCCACATAGACAAGTAAAAATTAGAAGAAAACCAAAACTAAATATAAAAAATCAAGAGGAAAGGAATATCCACAATCGGTGACCAACACCAAGACTAACGTCATCGTCGGGTAGTAAAAAATAAACAAAAGAAAAACAAATAAGAGAAAACATCTTAAGGATGGTAGGTTTTTGTTCCTCTTTAAAAATTTGTTTGTTACTTTTAACATATTAATTATTAGTACTATATAATATATAATAAATAAAACTTACTTATAAACCAAATAAATCACATTTGTGAATGATGATGAATGGTGATTAAATTTATATTAAATAAAAATTTAATTATACAATCTAAAACCCTATGTCTAGTGCAGCCTCAACCAACCCTAAAAAATATCGCCGCCTGAAGGAGGAACCGCCCGATGAGGGCAGCCCCAGTGATCGGCCTGACGGCCCGACACACAACAAAACTCCTATATCCACTACCGATCCCAAGCTTCCATCGTATAGAGACTCTTTGATGCATGGCAATCCTGCAGATCCACATAATGATGAAAACTGTTTTGACGATGATGACATTGAACTTCTTGAGGGTGATGTCACTCGTTCAGTGGAGGACAGACTTATTTGTATCGATTTTTCAGATAGGGTTCAAGAATTGTCAGAGAAGTGCTTTCTGAGAAAATAGAAATTTCTCAAGGAAAGATTCAGTAATGGAAGCTAAATATAGAAGAAAAACAGTACAATAAGTCTAGAAAATTCAATAACCAATAAGGGTGAAATAGGAATATTGACCCAAATATTAGTTTTGGGTTTTTTTATTCCAAAACTAAGGATGCTCTCAGATTAATTTCTCATCTAGGGATGTTTACTGTGCAAAATCAGAAAATATTGGGTGCACAGCCTGTTTTTGAACAGTGTTTTCCAAGTTGGAACACTGTTCAAAATCGAATTCCTTCCCCCCTTTGAAGAAGCCACGCTGCCACATGGCGTATAGCTGGGCGTCCGGGCACTATTTAAAGTCAGATTGTGTAACACCCGTGTTTTGGGGTTAGGAGTTAGCCGGGTTTATAGCTCGAGTCAATAAAATTTAATTAAATCAATTCAACTCTAAATAATGACCTATTTGAGCTTTAGAAAAAGGGGAGGGACTAATGTTGTAATTTTACCCAAACGTTTTAAAAAGCAAGACCACTTTTAACTAAAAGTTGTCTTCCTCCCCCTTTATCCCCATTCCAACGTTAAACACCCAAACCTCTCTTCAAAACTCTTTCAAACCTAAAACACTATTCCATTGGCTTTCAACTTCAATTCAAGGTGTTTTTGAAAGGTAAAATCATTTTCTTACTCTCCTCTTTATCCCCTATCTACCTATGGTCTTGGATTTCAAAAACATGGACTTTTAAAATGTTAGGGTTTTACTAAAAGCTTGGATTTTTATGAGATTTTCATTTTGTTTTGATAAATTGAGTTGGAGCTTTGTTTACTCATGTTAAAATACACATTATATGTCAATTTGGTTGAATTTTGATGAAAATCCGAAGTAGGGTCTTAGAGCAAATTTTAAGGTGTCAAAACTTGGGTTTTTGGGAGGTTTGAGGTTGAAATTGAAGGGCTGTTGGTTTAGGTATATTAGGGGTGATTTGGGGCCTTTTGGATGTCATTTGGGTGATTGGAAGTGGAGTTTTCAGCTAGGGTTGTAGGGAGTACGAATTTGAGATTTTGGGGATTTAAATGGAATTGGAAATTTTGGGAGAAGTTGGTTTGAATTCAAAGGTTATGTGTTGATGAAATATTAGCATTGATTTCGGTTATTGATTGTTTTTTGGTTGGATAGAAGCAAGAGGGATCGTCGAAGAAGCTTTAGGACCGAATCCGGGTTCGTAGGAGTTTCGCTTGGTTGCTAAGAAAGGGCGGTGAGTGGTTTCAAACTTGTTTTAAGTTTGGTTCGAGTATGTGTAGTGTGTGTGTGTAAAGTGTGCTTGGTAGGCCACTTCTATTTAATACAAGTTGTTAACTTAGCCTTTGTTCTCCATAAATGCTATTGTGCTTACTTAGCTATGCTCTTGTGATTGTAGTTAGTTGGTGCATGTATATCATGATATGTATGTATGTGTGATGAGCATGAGTTGTGGTTGATGATATGTGATGTGATGATGAAAATTGGCACTAAATAATTACCGGTTGTAAATGATCGATCATTAGGATTAGTGTGCACACAAATTGAGTCAAAACGTACGTGGCCTTGATGGCGTTAAGTCATCAAGGAGGAGTACGGTGATGTAATATTCCACCGGAAGCTTTTTATATATTTCTACGGGATGATGAGTGGAATCCCATCCGTAGGGCATGTGGCGATGAGTGGAATCCCGCACATGCAAGGTCCGGTGGTGAGTGTAATCCCACCGAGGTAAAGTGTTGTTGAGTTTTAAATCCGCACAATCGGGGTAATTTATAATGGCCAATTAAACTTGTTCATGTATTGTGATATATGATCGTGGTATATGGTATTGATACATGATGTTGATATTGATGATTGAGCTTGGTAGGATTGAGAAACCATATTATGCCACTTGAAAGACTAGCTAGGTTTACTTGATTATATGCCAATGCATGAAGTACGTGAGATTAGGATTTACATGCTTGAACCCTGCATTGTTGATGTTTTTCGTTTTAGAGCACCCTCACTAAGCTTATAGCTTATGCTCTCAATGTTCAACAATGCAGATCATTAGCGTGGTGTTAGCTCGAGGCAAGGCAAGAAAGGCTTTCCAAGTTTGTGGCTCAAGTACGGTTACCAATTTTGTATTAGCTAGCAATGTGGCAAGGGTTTTTGTATGAGCTTTGTATGACTCATTTGAATGTGGATGTTTGGACTTGATTATGGTTTGTAAAGCATGTGATGCTATGATGAATGTTGGTGTGTGATGGCATGCTTTAGAATGTCTAGGTTGCCTTGTGTATGAGTGCAAACCTCTTGTGATGACTTGTGCCTTTTAAGGCCTTTGAGCCTTTATGTATGCCATTATTGCCTAAATTGCTCTTTGGTTGGAATGCTATGTACGAATGCTTTGACTCATGTATGAATGCTTCCTTTGGCTCAAGTATGTTTGCTTACGTGTTTGTATACGCTTAGGTGAGTCGGGAAATGCATTTAGAGTCGTGTTGGGATCATTAAAGTTGAAAATTCTGGTGTTGCAGTGCAGGGCGTATCGGTACGCCTAAGGGCCGTATCGATACGGTCTTGCCTGCAGAGCTCAGTTTAGACTGGGCGTATCGATACGCGGGGCGTATCGATACGGTTTTTGGTCACTGGAATTTTGAGAATTTGGGGAGTTTTTGGTGTATCGATACGATGTTGGGGCGTATCGGTACGAGTTTATCTTGTTGATCACGAGATGTTGACTGAAGAGGGCGTATCGATACGCTCAAGGGCTGTATCGATACGGTCTTCTACGAGTTGACTTTTTGGGTTGACCATGTCAAGGAGTATCGATACCCTTGATTGGAGTATCGATACGGCCTACCTTATAAGCTTAAAATGGACTGTTATGCATGGCCATGGTTCGAATGTGTTTTCCTTCGATTGTTTTCCGCTGTCTTGGTCACTTAGGACTTAACAATCCTCTAGACAAGATTAAAATGAAAGAAAAAAAATAGGGTTTCTAACTGAGGGGGAACCTTAACGGGTTTCGCTTCGGTTTTCCCCGTGTGGCCCACTCAGACCGGTCATCCGGCCAGACCGGGACGAGGGGGTTACATTTGTTGGTATCAGAGCCTGAGGTTACCGAGACCTCGGGTAGGTAAGTGAGGTAAGCTTAATGTGTTAAATGATTATGTTGTTCGATGCATGTTTTGCCATGAATCCTTGATACTTGATTGATCGTATGATGTTTTGAAGCATGAATTGTTGTGTCTGGTGTAGAGTGTGTGCCCATTGCTAATATTACTTAATTTAAAAAGATTTTTGGAAAGAGGAGTACTTGAGCGCTATTGGACCCTTGCTTTGACTAACGTAATCCTTATCTGTTTCTTGTTGTAGTTTATACCTTGCTAGCTGTATCATGAGACCACGTGGGAGGCCTAGGATGGTTCGACCGAAACCACGGGTAGAGGCTCCAGGAGTTGAGCCAGTAGTTAGGGTTGAGGCTCAAGTGGGAGAGCCTGTGGTTGGAGTTGGAGCTCCTCCACCACCACCACCTCCTCCACCGGGAGCGAGAGGTGAGGCTGGGGTCGAAGGAGAGGGACCACAAGGAGGTCAAGGTGGCCAAGGACCGGCCGGGATTGACTTAGCTCCGTTGGTTCAGGCGATCGCCGGGGCATTTCAGGCTGCAGTAGCTGGAGGTCAGGCAGCAGCACACCATCAGGGTGAGGGCACTGGGTTGCCATTAGAGAGACTTCGCGGTTTGGGGGCCGAAGAGTTTAGAGGTGCTACTCTGGAGAGGTTAGAGTTATGGTTTGAGAAGACCGTCCGTATCCTTGCTCAGATGGGATGTACTGGTGAGCGTAAGTTGGGATGTGTTGAGTCTTTGCTTCAGGGTGATGCCTACACCTGGTGGGTCACCGTTACTTCGAGTATGGATGAGGCCGAGATTTCCTAGGAGTTCTTTGAGACAACATTCCGGAAGAAGTATATGGGTCCGCGATACCTCGATGAGAGGAAGATAGAGTTTATGGCATTACTTCAGGGGAGTATGTCCGTGACGGATTATGAGATTCGATTTGTCAGATTGAGTCAGTATGCACTTGAGCTTGTACCTACTGAGGTGGAGCGTTGTAACCGCTTCCGTTATGGGCTGAGTGAAGAAATCAAGACGTATACTCTAGCTTCAGACTACGCTGATTTTGATGTCTTGGTCTCGAGGGCCAAGGACTTAGAGCACAGTTTGAGTTTGACCAGGCGGTCAGGTGGATCTAGTTCGGGTAAGAGGTCCAACAACTTTGATAGAGGTGATGTCAAGAGGCATCGGGACAACAGACATCATTATGATCATAGGCGTGGTGGCAGTAACCACGGTAGGGGCCATCAGGGTCAGAGAGCTGGTGGGAAGTTGCCCACATGTGCTACTTGCGGGAGGAACCACACCGGCGAGTGTTGGGGGAATTTCCATTCGTGCTGGAGTTGTGGGGCTAGGGACCACATTAGACGTGACTGTCCACATCAGGTGGGACAGACACCAGTTCAGGCTCCTGCTAGGGCCAATGACTATCAGAGAGGCCGCGGGCGCGGTAGAGGTAATTTCCAACCAAGGAATGATGGTCAAAGAAATTTAGCACATGTAGTTGCAGTCTAGTCGGAGGGCGGAGGACAGGCCAGGGTTTACGCTCAGCGCGGGGAACAACATAACACCGATGTGATCGCAGGTAACTTCTCGATACAGTCTTTGGGTTTGCTTTCTTTGATTGACTCTGGGTCTACACATTCCTACATATTGAGTGAGCATGCAAAGTCTTTGAATTTGCCTTGTGAGATGTTAGAGGTAGGAGTTAGTGTTACTAGTTCCTTTGGGGACACTGTAGTAGTTAGGAAGATGTACCGAAGGTGTCCGTTGATGGTTCAGGGGCATGTGTTTCCAGTGGATATGATGGAGCTTCCTTTCTATGGTTTCGATGTGATTCTGGGTATGGACTGGCTCACGGAGCATAAAGCTAGGATAGATTTTGAAACTAAGCGGATTTCTTTGAGGCTCGCAGATGATTATGAGATTGTAGTGGTGGGTGAGAACGTGAAGTTCTTGTCCAATGTTGTTTCAGTGTTAGAGGCTAAGAGATTAGTTGAGTTGGGGTGTGAAGCATACTTAGCATATGTGATGAACCCTAACATGAGTGAGGTTAGACCTCAGGACATCCAGACTGTATGTGACTTTCCTAGTGTGTCTCCGGAAGAGTTGCCAGGGTTACCACCGGACAGAGAGGTAGAGTTCAGCATTGAGACTTATTCTGATTCGGCTCCTGTTTCGATTGCTCCGTATCGCATGACACCGAAAGAATTGAAAGAGTTGAAGAATCAGTTGCAAGAATTGACAAATAGAGGTTTCATTCGACCTAGTTCTTCATCGTGGGGAGCGCCAGTTTTGTTTGTGAAGAAGAAATATGGTAGCATGATAATGTGTATAGATTACAGACAGTTAAATCAGTTGACAGTGAAGAATAAATATCCGTTGCCTAGAATTGATGATTTATTTGATCAGTTGAGAGGAGCTTCAGTCTTTTCGAAGATTGATTTGAGATCGGGTTACTACCAGCTAAAGGTAAGAGAGGTTGATGTACCGAAGACGGCCTTTAGGACTAGATATGGACATTATGAGTTTTTAGTCATGCCTTTTGGGCTGACTAATGCACCGGCTGCTTTCATGGACATGATGAATAAGATATTTCATCAGTATCTAGATCAGTTTGTAGTTGTATTTATCGATGACATTTTGGTGTACTCGCGAACTGAAGAAGACCATGACCGACACTTGAGACTTGTTTTGAAGACTTTGCTAGATCATCAGTTGTATGCGAACCTTAGCAAGTGTGAGTTCTGGATCCGTGAGGTAGTCTTCTTAGGACATGTAGTGTCAGCCGATGGGATTAGAGTTGATCCGAAGAAGATTGAAGCCATTGTTGAGTGGAAGACCCGAAGTATGTGACCGAGGTACGTAGCTTCCTAGGTTTAGCCGGATACTATAGGAGGTTTGTAGAGGGTTTCTCTAAGTTAGCCGCTCTATTGACACAGTTACTTCAGAAGAGTGTTCAGTTTGAGTGGACAGATGCAAGACAGAGAGCCTTTGAGAAATTGAAAGAAGCTTTGACCCAAGCACCGATTTTGATTCAGCCTGAGTCCGGGAAGGACTATGTAGTTTATAGTGACGCTTCCTATGTAGGGCTAGGATGTGTTCTTATGCAAGACCGGAGAGTAGTGGCTTATGCCTCAAGACAGTTGAAGACCCATGAGCGCAACTATCCGACCCATGACATAGAGTTAGCTGCAGTTGTGTTTGCTCTGAAGATTTGGAGGCACTATTTGTACGGTGAGAGATGCACAGTGTACACCGACCACAAGAGTTTGAAATACATTATGACTCAGCGAGATTTGAATCCCAGACAGCGTAGGTGGTTAGAGCTTCTAAAAGACTATGATCTTACTATTGAGTACCATCCGGGTAAGGTCAATGTAGTGGCTGATGCATTGAGTAGGAAGGTGGCCGTGGACTTGAGAGCTATGTTTGCTAGATTGAGTTTGTCCAGAGATGGTGGCTTGATAGCTGAGCTTCAGGTTAGACCTACTCTAGGTCAGTTGATTCGAGAGAAACAGCTCTTAGATAGATCTTTGACACCTCACGTGCAAGATATAGCTGAGGGTAGATCTTCAGACTACAATTTCAGTACTGATGGGGTTTTGTGTTTCAAAGATAGAATAGTTGTGCCAGAGGACAATGACTTGAGACGTACGATCTTAACTGAAGCCCACAATAGTCCGTTTGCTATGCATCCTGGAAGTACGAAGATGTACCGTGACTTGAAGAATGAGTACTTTTGGGTTGGCTTGAAGAGAGATGTAGCCGACTTTGTGAGTAAGTGCTTAGTGTGCCAGAGAGTGAATGCAGAACATCAGGTTCCCTCAAGTCTGTTACAGCCGTTGAGAATTCCAGAATGGAAATGGGAGAACATTACTATGGATTTCGTTTCGGGTTTGCCTTTGACTCCTACGAAGAAGAACTCAGTTTGGGTGATAGTGGATCGTTTTACGAAGTGTGCTCACTTCTTGGCAGTCAACACCACTTACACTTTAGATAGATTGGCCGATTTGTACATTGGTGAGATTGTTAGACTGCATGGTGTGCTGAAGTCCATTGTGTCAGATAGAGATCCATGGTTTACTTCTAGATTTTGGGAGTGTTTGCATACAGCTTTGGGTACCCGTTTGAACTTCAGCACTTCTTATCATCCTCAGTCAGAGAGAGTTATTCAGATCTTAGAGGACATGTCGCGATGCTGTATCATTGACTTTCAGGGTACCTGGGAGAAGCATTTGCCTCTAGTAGAGTTTGTGTACAATAACAGCTTTCAGTCGAGCATTCAGATGGCTCCGTATGAGGCCTTGTATGGCCGGAAGTGTAGAACTCCAGTTTGTTGGGCCGAAGTGGGACAGAAGTTGTTACCTATGCCGGATTTGCTCAAGGGGACAACCGACAAGGTAAAATTGATTTGTGACCGTTTGAAGGCTGCTTCGGATAGGCAGAAGTCCTATACCGATTTGAAGAGGAAGGAAGTTGAGTTCTCAGTGGGTGAGAAGATATTCTTGAAGGTGTCTCCGTGGAAGAAAGTGATGAGATTTGGCCGAAAAGGGAAGTTGAGTCCGAGGTACATAGGACCGTATGAGATTGTGAAGAGGGTTGGTCCGGTTGCTTATCAGTTGCGTTTGCCATCCGAGCTAGAGAAGATTCATGATGTGTTCCATGTTTCGATGCTTCGTAAGTATAGGTCCGACCCATCCCACGTCATGCCCGTAGAAGAGATTGAATTGAATCCGGATTTGACTTATGAGGAGGAGCCAGTGGAGATCTTAGCTTCTGACAGTAAGATGTTGATGGGTAGATCGATTGAGTTAGTGAAGGTGCGGTGGCAACGTAGAGGTGTGGACGAGGCCACTTGGGAGAGGAAGGAGGATATGGAAAAGCAGTTTCCGTATCTCTTTCAGTCAGGTAATTCCGGGGACGAAATTCTTTAAGTGGGAGAGAGTTGTAACACCAGTGTTTTGGGGTTAGAAGTTAGCCGGGTTTATAGCTCGAGTCAATAAAATTTAATTAAATCAATTCAACTCTAAATAATGACCTATTTGAGCTTTAGAAAAAGGGGAGGGACTAATGTTGTAATTTTACCCAAACGTTTTAAAAAGCAAGACCACTTTTAACTAAAAGTTGTCTTCCTCCCCCTTTATCCCCATTCCAACGTTAAACACCCAAACCTCTCTTCAAAACTCTTTCAAACCTAAAACACTATTCCATTGGCTTTCAACTTCAATTCAAGGTGTTTTTGAAAGGTAAAATCATTTTCTTACTCTCCTCTTTATCCCCTATCTACCTATGGTCTTGGATTTCAAAAACATGGACTTTTAAAATGTTAGAGTTTTACTAAAAGCTTGGATTTTTATGAGATTTTCATCTTGTTTTGATAAATTGAGTTGGGGCTTTGTTTACTCATGTTAAAATACACATTATATGTCAATTTGGTTGAATTTTGATGAAAATCCGAAGTAGGGTCTTAGAGCAAATTTTAAGGTGTCAAAACTTGGGCTTTTGGGAGGTTTGAGGTTGAAATTGAAGGGCTGTTGGTTTAGGTATATTAGGGGGTGATTTGGGGCCTTTTGGATGCCATTTGGGTGATTGGAAGTGGAGTTTTCAGCTAGGGTTGTAGGGAGTACGAATTTGAGATTTTGAGGATTTAAATGGAATTGGAAATTTTGGGAGAAGTTGGTTTGAACTCAAAGGTTATGTGTTGATGGAATATTAGCATTGATTTCGGTTATTGGTTGTGTTTTGGTTGGCTAGAAGCAAGAGGGATCGTCGAAGAAGCTTTGGGACCGAACCCGGGTTCGTAGGAGTTTCGCTTGGTTGCTAAGGAAGGGCGGTGAGTGGTTTCAAACTTGTTTTAAGTTTGGTTCGAGTATGTGTAGTGTGTGTGTGTAAAGTGTGCTTGGTAGGCTACTTCTATTTAATACAAGTTGTTAACTTAGCCTTTGTTCTCCATAAATGCTATTGTGCTTACTTAGCTATGCTCTTGTGATTGTAGTTAGTTGGTGCAAGTAAATCATGATATGTATGTACGTGTGATGAGCATGAGTTGTGGTTGATGATATGTGATGTGATGATGAAAATTGGCACTAAATAATTACCGGTTGTAAATGATCGATCATTAGGATTAGTGTGCACACAAATTGAGTCAAAACGTACGTGGCCTTGATGGTGTTAAGTCATCAAGGAGGAGTACGATGATGTAATATTTCACCGGAAGCTTTTTATATATTTCTACGGGATGATGAGTGGAATCCCATCCGTAGGGCATGTGGCGATGAGTGGAATCCCGCATATGCAAGGTCCGGTGATGAGTGTAATCCCACATAGGTAAAGTGTTGTTGAGTTTTAAATCCGCACAATCGGGGTAATTTATAGTGGCCAATTAAACTTGTTCATGTATTGTGATATATGATTGTGGTATATGGTATTGATACATGATGTTGATATTGATGATTGAGCTTGGTAGGATTGAGAAACCATATTATGCCACTTGAAAGACTAGCTAGGTCTACTTGATTATATGCCAATGCATGAAGTACGTGAGATTAGGATTTACATGCTTGAACCCTGCATTGTTGATGTTTTTCGTTTTAGAGCACCCTCACTAAGCTTATAGCTTATGCTCTCAATGTTCAACAATGCAGATCATTAGCGTGGTGTTAGCTCGAGGCAAGGCAAGAAAGGCTTTCCAAGTTTGTGGCTCAAGTACGGTTACCAATTTTGTATTAGCTAGCAATGTGGCAAGGGTTTTTGTATGAGCTTTGTATGACTCATTTGAATGTGGATGTTTGGACTTGATTATGGTTTGTAAAGCATGTGATGCTATGATGAATGTTGGTGTGTGATGGCATGCTTTAGAATGTCTAGGTTGCCTTGTGTATGAGTGCAAACCTCTTGTGATGACTTGTGCCTTTTAAGGCCTTTGAGCCTTTATGTATGCCATTATTGCCTAAATTGCTCTTTGGTTGGAATGCTATGTACGAATGCTTTGACTCATGTATAAATGCTTCCTTTGGCTCAAGTATGTTTGCTTACGTGTTTGTATACGCTTAGGTGAGTCGGGAAATGCATTTAGAGTCGTGTTGGGGTCATTAAAGTTGAAAATTCTGGTGTTGCAGTGTAGGGCGTATCGGTACGCCTAAGGGCCGTATCGATACGGTCTTGCCTGCAGAGCTCAGTTTAGGCTGGGCGTATCGATATGCGGGGGCGTATCGATACGGTTTTTGGTCACTGGAATTTTGAGAATTTAGGGATGTTTTGGTGTATCGATACGGTGTTGGGGTGTATCGGTACGGGTTTATCTCGTTGACCACGAGATGTTGAATGAAGAGGGCGTATCGATACGCTCAAGGGCTGTATCGATACGGTCTTCTACGAGTTGACTTTTTGGGTTGGCCATGTCAATGAGTATCGATACCCTTGATTGGAGTATCGATACGGCCTGCCTTATAAGCTTAAAATGGACTGTTATGCATGGCCGTGGTTCAAATGTGTTTTCCTTCGATTGTTTTCCGCTGTCTTGGTCACTTAAGACTTAACAATCCTCTAGACAAGGTTAAAATGAAAGAAAAAAATAGGGTTGCTAACCGAGGGGGAACCTTAACGGGTTTCGCTTCGGTTTTCCCCGTGTGGCCCACTCGGACCGGTCATCCGGCCAGACCGGGACGAGGGGGTTACAAATTGCCCACCCCCGAGTTTGAACAGTGCACCGAATAATTTTGGGTAGGTAGCAGGCGGGTTCAGGCTTTTAAGTTTGAATCTGATTTTTTTAATTGGGTGTGGCAGGCTTTTAAGTTTGAATTTGGTTTTTTTTTAATTGAGTGAATGAGAGGTGTAGGTGTAGGTATAAGTGCTTGGGTTGACTGAATTTGGGGGGTTTGATTGGATGAATAAGATGTGATATTTTTTTATTTTAATTGTGGATCGAATATAAAATAATAAGTAATTATTATTTGAATATTATATATTATAAATATGAGATCTTAGTTTTTATTTTTATTTGAAAAAATATTTTACACTAATTATGTACTAAAATATAACTTAATTTTTAATCCAGTGATCAATCTTTTCAGACTGAAAAAATATTCGAATAATTAATATAATTAATATTTTTTAATTTGATTTAAAATATTTTTAATTGATATAGGTGCAGGTGTAGGGTTTCAGTGATGTGAAATAATAGTGGTGTAGGTGCAGGTGTAGGGTTTCAGTGATGTGATATAGTTGCAGGTGTAGGTGCAGATGTAGGTTTCAGTGATGTGAAATAATAGTGATGTAGGTGCAGGTGTAGGGTTTCAGTGATGTGATATAGGTGCAGGTGTAGGTGCAGATGTAGGTTTTAGTGATGTGAAATAATAGTGTTATAGGTGTAGGGTTTCAGTGATGTGATATAGGTGTAGGTTTCAGTGATGTGAAATAATAGTGGTGTAGGTGCAAGTGTAGGTTAGTAAAAAAATTAATTGTTCAATAATTTTAAATTATGTAGGGGCAGTGTAGTTTTTTTTATTGTAAATCTGTTAATGAATATTAATTTTCGTGTAGGGGTATTATAGGGAAATATTCAAGTTGGATTTTATTTTAAATAGGTTCATTTAGTGTTGAAGAATGTTGTTTGATAGAAAATTGTTTAAGTTATATTTGAGTAAAGAGGGAGAAGAAGAAGAAGAAGAAAGTTGGAAGAAAAAAATGTAAGTTGTTTTGAAATATTATTTTTTTATCTTTATATTTTTGATGTTATTTGAAAATTAATTGTAAAATATTTTTTCGAATATGCAAAGAAAATGAGCAACAACAGTTGTTTTGTGACTGTCCATTACAACAGACAAATGGTAAAATCTGATGTTGGTGTCGTATTTCATTCGGAGAGGCCTACGAATATGAGAATTAACAAAGAAATCACGATTCGAGTATTGAAAGAGGAGACATTGGAAAAAATTAGAGCTACGATTCATAGTTTGCAATACCGGTGGATGACATGTTCGAATCCAGTCATATATTCTTCGATTACTCTCGAAGATAATGAAGATGTGGAAGTTATGATCGCAGAGCATGAGTCAATGGGAATTCGAAATGCCGAGTTGTTTGCCACGATGCTTGATATTCCCGGACCCTCTAGAAATGCAACCGGGGAAGCTAGTCAAATGGGTGTCGGTAACGAAATTAATATGTCCGGAGGCAGTTTTGTTGCAATATTGGCAAGTGGGACATTTAGTGGATTTCATGAAGGTGGGCCGTCAACATATGATCCATCGTACGGACCGACTGTTGATATTGATGCTAATATTGCACTTGGTCGTGGCCGGTGGGGAGAATCATTAGAAGATTCCAGCGAAGATGAAGATATTGGGGATCCTGATTTGTTCCTGAATAACGATGGTCAAGCCACTGACTTCGATGTTGGAGAATTTGTTCCGACCAAGGGCGACATTACATTATACGAAGCTCCTGCTCATATGCACTCAGTGGATTTCGATGCGATGAGGGCGCCACAATTTCCAGATATACCCCAAATAAGTTCTAGTCAGAATGGCGACTTGGCTGAGGGGCTGGAATTTAAGGCAAATGACGAAGCTATATTGGCAATTAAAGAGTATAATATTAGACAACATGTAGATTATGCGGTTGCTGAATCCAACACAAAAACTTTCCTTGCGAAGTGTGTGAAGTACGGAGCAGGGTGCAACTGGAAGATTCGTGTAACGAAGCTTAAGAAGAGTGGTTGTTGGGAGGTCACGAAGTACAATAGCGATCACACATGTTTACGAACAGCCATCGACCAGGACCACAGGAAATTGGACTCCAGCGTAATAAGCCATCACGTGATGAAGTTGGTCGAAGCAAATCCAAGGGTTCCAGTTTCAACCATTCAAGCAACCGTTGCACAACTATTTCAATATCAAATACAATACAAGAAGGGGTGGCGTGCAAGGGAGAAGGCATTGAATTCAGTGTACGGTGATTATGACAGATCGTATAATGAGCTACCAGCGTTGTTGATGGCAATGATACAGTTCATCCCAGGCACCATAGTCAGGTATCAAACAGTTCATCCCAGTTCATCCCAAGCAGTAATTAATCGAGAGGGAAGTCGTTGGACACCTCCCTATGCATACCCTGCATATTGTGTTCGTCACATCGGAAAGAATGCCGTTGAAAAATTCAAAAATCAGTACCTTCGTAGTGAGATTTTGAGCATGGGTAAGTGTCATTATTTCAAATTAAGTTATATATGTGTATGCAGTGATGTGTTTTGATTTATGTCGATGCTAAGTCAAACAATAATTATGGCACAAGGTATCAATTACTACAACCATAATTTGAAAGGAAGATGCGGGTTTAATGAAATATGGCGAGCGTGTTTGGATTTGGGCCAACAACATCGAGAGAGAGAGATGGGCCCAATCATATGATGAAGGTGGTAGACGATACGGGCAAATGACTACCAACCTTGTAGAGTGCATTAATGGAGTACTCAAAGAGTCGCGTCATCTCCCAATAGCCAGCTTGGTAACGGAGACATACTACTGTTTGGCTAAGGTTTGGTCCGTCAAAGGGAAGAAGGTGCAGTCATTAATAAATAGGGGACAACTATGGCCGGAGAAAATGGTTGAAAAAATGGATGCAAATGTGAAGAGTGCAACCGCGTTGGTGGTTCACGCATTCGACCGCCATAATTAGACTTTCGATGTTGTTGCTTTCAGATCCTGACACGAAGCCCCCCACTCGAACGTATTTCGAGTAGAGTTCCAAGCGTGGCGATATCCATGTGCTCATGCAGTTGCAGCATGTTTGTTCGTCAACATTGACCCGTACACATTTGTTGATGAATGCTTCAGTCTCAGCCATATGTTAGAAATTTACAAAATTGAGTTCCCACCGATCCCGAATTCTATGTATTGGCCGCCAGTGGAGCATGATAAATGGTTACCGGATCCGACACTACGTAGAAAGCCAACTAGGCGACCTAGATCGACTTGGATCTACACGAGTATGGATCTTCCTCATAGAGGGAAAGGCCATCGCAAGAGATGCAGCATATGTAGGGGTGAAGGTCATTCGAAATCAAAATGTCCCAATGAACCAAGATATGTGGCCATGCCTCAATGATTATTTGCGGATTGTACTTGAATTCATGAAATATAATGTTTGCATTTAAAATATTGTCTGAATTGATTTACTACGTTTTTCACTATTTAGTGACCATTTCGTAAAGTATTAAAAATTGTTTTTATTCGAATTCATGTACCAAACGATTTCCAAAAATTACCAAATTTTAACAGAAACCTTAAAAACAATATTTCTAATAGCATACAAAATTTTAGAACGTTTCAAATTCATTTACTACGTTTTCACTATTTAGTGACCATTTCGTAAAGTATTAAAAATTGTTTTTATTCGAATTCATGTACCAAACGATTTCCAAAAATTACCAAATTTTAACAGAAACCTTAAAAACAATATTTATAATATCATACAAAATTTTAGAACGTTTCAAATTCATTTACTACGTTTTCACTATTTAGTGACCATTTCGTAAAGTATTAAAAACTGTTTTTATTCGAATTCATCTACCAAACGATTTCCAAAAATTACCAATTTTAACAGAAACATTAAAAACAATATTTCTAATAGCATACAAAATTTTAGAACATTTCAAATTCATTTACTACGTTTTCACTATTTTACCGAAAATATACCATTTATATCATATTTTAACCAAACAACGAACGAATAATAAATAAAAAACAAAACACATAGTGAAAATTCAATATTCAAATTCAATCAGTACTCTAAGTTATTACACAAATAAAGATAACATCATTTTTTCTTTTGCATCCGCTTACGTAATTTTTGACAATGAGCGGATATGGTCGAAAAATAGGTGTGTTTTTTGGTCCTCTTACGTTGTGGCCTCAATGCTTCCTCAAGAACCTCTTCAGCATCCACCTCTCCAGCATCCTTCTCATTCACCGAGGGCATAGGAGGCGGTGTTGTGTACGTGTCCACGCAACCCGTGGAGTAACGAGGTAAAAACTCTGCTGAATTCAGGAAATCTTGTATTTCCTGAAAATCCATGCTACGTTCAAAGTTTGAGTAACGAGGTAACTGTTGAGGAATAAACTCGGGTATGTATAAATCAACATCAACAAACTCGTGAGTATCGGAGGAGCTCTGGCCCACTTCTCCTGCATGATGTGTGTTGGGGTCGGTTCTTTTTCCCAAATAACTGGCGAGCGCACAGGATGTTCCCAAGTTGTTGGCCAACCTTCGAAATTTTGAGACCAAACGGGATTTTGAGATGCGGCCGCTGCTGTTGTCTTGGAAGACTCAGCTTTACCGCCATATTTTTTCTTAAATGTTTGACATTGTTCCCGTTCTTCGACCGAAGTTAAGTGAGGCTTTCCATTATTAAAAAAATAAATCAGGTACTCTGACCTCTAAAAATCAAAATCGTCCTCTTCGATTTCAGCGCGAAACGTATCCTTGAATTTCTGTTGTCCACATCGTAACGTACTCAGCGTGTATGACTTCCCACGGAACATCTGCCCTGTCGCGTCCATCATAATTGTGCAAATAATCATGTTGAGTGTGGGGATACAGAATAGGCTGGTGGAAGCCAAATTGCCTAAGCACTCTGTCGGCAAAGTGGAACTCGACAATCGCAAAGTGGATCAACGGTGTAACCGTACACCACATGTTAGAATCCTTCAACAGTTCATCTGGTACAAATATGCAATCATCGTAGTACGCCATCCAAATAAACTGCAAAAATAATGATTATTATTATCAGACCTAACTATAATGTAAAAAAACTATTAATTAATATCTATCTTACTAAATTGTTAAAAATATAGTTAACCACATACCCGCTCCTGACAATACAAATCAATTTCCGCTCTAAACACTTTCAAGTTGTTGTTCGCCAATCCCGTGTGCGTTTTTTTCTCGCACCATATGCATACAATTCACAATTAATGTTTTAATTAATAAAAAAAATAATTTAATATTAACAAAAAATTAAACTTACAATCAAGAGAATTACCTGGCGACAAGAGGGAACTGTACCGGTGTTCGAGTAATCGGTGTCCAGAACGGAAGTCGCTGCCAAGCCCATGCTTGCAGCAACAACAAACATCCACCAATACCTCGAACCTTACGACCATTATCTATTTTAGCGCCATTGCACAACTCACGATACAAGAACGCTAATATGGCCGATCCCCAACTATATTGAGCAGCTTCCCACGGGTACCTCAAAAAGCGTAGATATCGTGTATGTACAAGATTGCCAGATTTATCCGGCATCAATATACCGCCAATGAGCTGTAGAATATAAGCTCGACTGGCATTATAAACCGCATCAATCGAACTATATTCATTGAGATTGAATTCTTTTTGCAACCAACTCAGTTTCACGCGACTTCCTGACAATTTGATTTGTCCGGCACCTTCCCGAGAAAATAACCGCAAAGTGCTTCAAGTCTAACTTCAGTCTGGTCGATCGAAGGTTCCCCGGTCAATGGTGCCCCGATCTATGGTGCCCCGTTTACCGGCACCCCAATAAGCATGACTACGTCATCAAGTGTGATCGTGCATTCCCCACACGGCATATGGAACGTATGGGTTTCCGGTCTCCAACGCTCAATCAGAGCAGCAATCAACCCAGGCACCAACTTGTACCCTCGAAGGAATGTCGCATAATAAAATCCAGATTGTTGCAACCATTCAGTGATTCGATCGTGCAGAGGATTTTTTTGCCATGGTCAGGTGATGTTTAAATGTATTCTCAAAATCTTGTAATTAACACATCAATAAATAAAGGGATAAACCAAACAGAATATTATTAACTTAATTGAATTGAATTTCTAATAAATCAATTATTAATAAAATTGTACCATCTCAGGAACCGGCAAACTACTAATGTGTTCATCCTGAAATCTCAATAGAGGAGCTTACTCAGCCATCCTACATGATAAGTATGAATATATTATAACCCGACACTCAATTTTGTAAAATTCTACGCAATTAAAATTTTCATTCTAATACATTTATTACACTACTACTACTAAATAACTAAATAAATGCTTAGAATTTGAATTTCGTTGAATTTTACCGAATTAAAAATAATACTAGATATTATAAATAAATTTTGTTTAAATTTCAATTCAACTACACTACTATTGAAAGAAGACTAATAACATCCATATTTTTTTAATACAATTTTAAGGTCACTAATTATTAAAAAACTCTCAATTTCGTTAATATTTTTATTGCTCACACAACTAAATAACTAAATAAATTTTTAGAATTTAAATTTCGTTGAATTTTACCGAATTAAAAATAAAACTAAAATTTAAAATAATTTCTTCAAAATTACAAATAAAACTAGAATTAAAAAACTCTCAAATTCATTAAATTTCTTTGAACTTTATAAATTAATTTTTATCGAATTTATTTACTAATTTTCAACAACTCCTAAATAAAACAATTTCTTCAAAATTACAAATAAAATTTAAAAACATCTTTTTTACTACTACTACTACTACTAATATAATTTTAATCTTTAGTCCCTATATATATTATTCACTAATTTCTCTTTAAAACTCTTCAACTTTAATTTTTTTTTAAATTACTCACTAATTTACTACTTTCTCTTCGTAACCTTCAATTTTAACATTTTTACAAACTATTCACTAATCTACTTAAAATAAATACCCTAATTAGAATCGGTATATACATAAATTTTTAAAAAAGTCCTAAATTAAAACATTAATATTGTTTACCCTAAACCAAAACCAACTCCTAACCTAAGTTAATTTTTTTTTCAAAATTACAAATAAATTTAAAAAAACATCTTTTACTAATAACTCTTAAATTAAAAATCTTTAATATTTTTTTACTATGTCAACTCAACTCCTAAGTTTTTTTCTAAATTACAAATAAATTTTAAAAATGATTTTTTATTATTTTTTTATTCAACTCCAAATATACTCATTTTACTCCTAATATACTCCAAATATAAACATTTTCAACATTGATGTTATAAATTCTAACATAAAATTAACAACAATAGAAATATTCAAAAATTAAAATTTTCAAATATCAACTCCAAAATTAAAAAAAAAACAAATTCATCTCTTCATAAATTTATAAAATTTAACCACCAAATTAAAATTGCATTATACTTACTATATTTCTTCAAATCTCTATTTCTCAAACTCTTCACAAAATTTCTTCTTCTCCTCTTCAACAACCTATTTAACACAAAAATTTCACTATTTCAAACATCAACTTCAAAATTCTAACATATATAAAATTAAAAAAACTAATCTAAAAAAATAAAAAAAATGTAACTACAAAAAAATACATACATTACAAATATAAATTTAACATAATTTTCTCAAATAAAATATAAATACTCACAAATTTTCTTCAAAATCTTTCTCTTCTATTTCTACCTTCTTTCTTCAACCTTCAACACAACCCCTATTAATCTGAAAAATAAAAAAATTTGGTAAATAGAAAAAATATATACATTACAGATATAAATATAAATTTAACATAATTTTCTCAAATAAAATATAAATACTCACCAAATTTCTTCAAATTCTTCCTCTTCTATCTTCTACCTTCTTTCTTCAACCTTCAACACAATCCCTATTTATCTTCAACTCACTTCAATTTCAACCACAAATTTATCACCTCCCATTCACCCAATTAAAAAAATCAGACTTAAAAGCCTGCCACCCGCCTGACCCGCCTGCCACCCACTCCTAATATATTCGGTGCACTGTTCAAAATCGGGGGGAGGGCAGTCCGACTTTGAACAGTGTCCGACTCTCCCAGCTAATGCCACGTGGCAGCGTTGCTTCTTCAAAGGGGGGGGGGGGGAAGGCATCCGACTTTGAACAGTGATCCAACTTGGAAAACACTGTTCAAAAACGGGTTGTGCACTGATGGTGTTCTGAACAGTGAACAGTAATGTTCCCTAGTTCCGGAAATAATTCTTCAACATCCCTACTTTTGGAATTAAAAATTCTAAAATAAATATTTGGGTCAATATTTCGGGTGAAATATGGGATAAAAATTGTAATACTCGTATTTTGTCCGGATACTCGTATATATTATATTTTCACTATAAATAAAACCTAAAATATATACATAAATAAATAAATATTGAAGGCAATCTAAAATATCAAAATCCATTACATATTGTCCACTTTACATATAATATCCCAAAGTCCAAGTTACAAAGCCCAAAATCACTTTACAATCTAAAACTCTTCTCTAACAGCTCATTCTCGCCCATTTTCGGCCAAACAAATACAAGATTCATTTTGTGTTTCTTTATCCTGCCTAAACCAGCCACGTGGCGTCTTCCCATTGGCTCAAACCCAATTCACTTAGATAAAGCATCTGGTGACATCAGCACCTACATCACCTTATAAATAGGGAGAGAGAAAATGTCACGAGATTAATTACCATATTAATTACTACCATTAAATAATAATAAATAATAAAAAGGTAATAATGAGGAGAGAGAGCTTCTCGGGAGATCAACTGTCGTCAGTGGACGAGAAGTCGTCAGGAGTCGATTCGTCCGAGAAGTCGCTGTAGGGAGCTTGCCCGTCACTGAAAAATCCAGCTGTCAGCACGATTACACTATCGTGGTTAAGAGAAGACATCGAGAAAGGGAAGCGTCGTCAGAGTAGGTCACCGAAACTACCGTTTCACAACCAAAAATTTGTCGTTGCCGAAGAAAGGTAATTTTTCGTCGTCTTTTCGTATCCCTGTATAAGAAACCAAATATGTTAGATATAGGTTTAGATCTAAGAGAAACCAAAGTTAAAACATGAATAAGGCCTTCAGAGTTTGTTGTTTTGGTTCGCCAGTGGAGATCAGATGTCGTCAGAGATTTATTTTGAGTCGGTCGGAGTGCTATTGGTAACTGACAGAGTCGAAAAAGGGTGGTTAGGGTTATGAGTAGGTAGATTTGTTGACAATCATAACTTTGTGAACACCCATCTTGATGGTGAAGATTGGACTGTGTTTATCCCCCATCGAAATGCGGCGTTTTGGACCCCGGGTCAGAGGGGGATCTGCGCGCTTTCTATTCAAGTTAAGAGAGGATCCGCGTTTTTTTAAAAGTGGGTTAATTGTTGTTTTGGTCCTTCAAGTTTTGTAGCGCATTATAATTCAGTCACCATTTGTTTGTATTTTGACTCTCCAATTTCCAATTTAATACAATTTAATCCTTTTCTTAGTTTTAATTAGTTTATTTTAATTACAATTGCAATTAATTTATTTGTATGTTTGCATGATTTTAAAATAAACATGTAGTATACTTGTTTAGGAGACTTTAATTCATCTCGAATGATTAAATTAGAGCCTTTGGGACTAAGTTCTTTAATTAAATTTAATTAATTTGATACGCGTTTTTTTAAGATCACCATCGTCGTCATCTCGAATGATTAATTTGATGAGTTTAAAGGGAAAGTATGTTTAGGTTGCATTGCTTGAGGACAAGCAATAGTTTGAGTTTGGGGGTATGTAAAGTGTCCATAAGTCCTATATTTTATGCACATTCCATCTCATATTATTGCTGTTTTTAGTACATTTTAAGCATAATTAGGCTCATGCATTGCATTTTACAGTATTCTTCACTTTGCCATGCATTTTATAGATTATCTTTTATTTGATAAAGAAAATGTACTTTGCCATGCGTTTTATAGATTATCTCTTCCCTTTTATTTACTTGTGTTTTTATTTTATTTTCCTCTTAAACAAACCAACTTATTTGTGCATTTACTTTTCTTGTGCAGGAACTACGAATCGAGTCAAGCTGTCCAATCCCTGTGAGAGACGATATCTTTTATACTATAACTTGACAGGAGTGTGCACTTGCGCTTATATTTAGAGAACACCAAAACGCTCTACAATGGTTTTCATCTAGAACAATATTACAGAGGCATCACATCTTTAGGAAATTCTTCGACTCTACACCTCTTCCTCGAGTCAAGCGGTTAACTTTAAAATAATCAATCATCTTCTTTAGTCCTCGCACTTCCTCTGATCATAAGCAAGCGGTCCATGCCATCCTCGCGATTCGAGAGGTGGATGACCAAAGGAACTATCTCGGCATTCCCCTATTGATCGGGCAAAATAGAACTACATCCTTAGGGTTTGCTTGGGACAATGTGAATTAACGCATGTCTACTTGTGACAAACATCCTCTCTCCTTCAGTGGATGAAAGGTTTTTATTAAGTCTATGGAATACGTGATGTCCTGCTACCTTCTTCCCCAGAACCTTATCGACGACATGAATAAGTTTGTACGACGTTATTGGTGGTCTGAAAAGAACAATAAACGAGGCCAACAAATTTGGCGTATAATAATTGAGTTTAATTCTCTGCTTGCTCGGGTCTACAGGGACATATACTTTCCTTCTAGGAATATTTTGGAGGTCGAGACTAATAGGAGGGCTTCCTTTGCTTGGAAAGGTATTCACCAGGCCATGCGGAAACTCCTCCCCGAGTTCTTTTGAAGGCCATTGTGGATAGCAAGGTACGAATCCACACAAATATTGGGGTGGTGCGTCTGCAATCAACTTGTACGGTGAGTACATGGATAACAATGAGCTGCCTATTCGATGTTGTGAATTTATGTTACCTAGGCAACCTAGATGGGATGAAGTTAAAGTTCGCCATTACTTTGACTCGGATGATGCCAACACTAACCTCAATGTTTCGATTATCAATGACCGGCACGACACGATTCTTTGAGGGCAATCATGACTCCGGAGTCTACTCGGTTAGATCGGGATACTTGTACTTACAACGACCGCTTGCCCCCATAAACAAACCCTCGTGTATTTAAAAATTTATATCCAAGTTGCCAGTTCTTCTGAAGATTGGGTATTTTGGTTGGAGGGTTGGTCATGATGCTCTGCCAACAAGCCATAGGCTTCAGGCCACAACCCTCTACCCCAGAATCTATCCCCTTTGCCGCATGGCCCCGGAAACATCGATTCATGCTTTATGTGACTGCCCAGGTGCCATCGAGGCCCTTCGTCTGGCTTACATGCCGAGTTTCTCTATTTCTAGTAATACAACTTCCATATTATCTTGGCTTGAGAAAGGGCTGCTTGTTTATTGCTTCAATCATTTAGGTTGTTGCTAACGGTTCTCTAGAACCTATGGAATAGGCGCAATGATTGGGTTCATAATCATCGGCTCCAGTCCCTTTGGCTCACGGTTCTCAATTCTTAGGGCATTCTTCGCAACTACATAGCGGTTACATCAACCAGCTCCAACTCGCGGCCGATGGACGAACCAACCTTTGCGCGCCCGCGTTGGAAGCCCCCCGGACTGGGTCTCTGAAGATTAACACGGATGGGGCCTTTGATCCTCTCGCCAAGGTTATTGCCGTGGGTGTTGTGGCGCACGATGCTAGCGGTCCTATCATTGGAGGGCTTGCTCATCCCTTGGGCAACTGAACGGATGTTGCCTCGGTCGAACACAAGTGGTCCTTGCTGGGTAGGGCTGAGCAACGAAATTGAGAAAATTGAAAAACCGACATGAACTAAACTATTCAGTTCGGTTTGGTTCAGGTTGCCATTTTACGGTTCGGTTTTGTGTTTAACTTAAACACTAAATTTCACATGGAACCCATCTATTCCAAATCAAGCCTAATAAAAAGTGAAAAAAAATCCAATTTAAACTCTTTTTAAACTTTAAAGCCCATTTATTTGATCCAAATATATTTTAAGAAAAAAATAAAAACAAAAGTCAAAACCCTAAAATAACTTTTCACATTTTTCACTTTCTGTCGTTTCTGCAACTTTTCATTTTCACCGTTCTTCAATAGAGCTTCAAGCCTTCAATACTCAATAATCAACCACAACTATTGACATTTGACACCATCATTTTCATCCTATTTTACCTTCGTATTGTTGGGATCTCGTCCTCGTCTTCTCAATTCACATTCTTTAGAAGCTTTGACTGATTACCGTAAGTACTAAATAGTATTAAATTCTTTTACCTTTTCATTATTATAACTGATATATTTCATGTGGTTAGTCAGATCTTTTATATTTTTTTACTAATCATGAACGTACTTTTGTTAGACATTTTACCATTGAGGGTAAACTACACAAATGATCACCTAACTATGGGCTTGGTGCCGATATAACCACTATACTTTCAATTTTGGCAAATATACCACTAAACTATTTAATTGTTTTCAATTAGGTCACCAACCGTTAAAACCTAACGGAGAGGCTGACATGGCTGTTAAATAAAATGGTATAATTGCACATTTGGTCCCCTTTATTTATATAATCTATCAATTTGGTCTTAATTTTAATTTAATAAAATAAATTAATTATTTAATTAGGTGATGACACATGACACAAAGTAATTTAGGTTTGGAGGATTCTAACCAATGAAAGCTTGGAGAAAGTGGCATGCCTTTGTCACTGAGCCAATAGCAACTTTGTGATAAACAATACAAAATTATTTATGTCTTTATCACAAACAGTTTGAAGCTTTCAAAATTCATTCGGGTGAGTTCTTAATAGGTTTTTAAAATCACTAATGAAAGCAACCAAAGATATTGAAATACGCAACCAAACCCAAACCAAATCTTTAATACACAAAGTTTGAAACCAACACCCATTATTTGTTGGGATGAAAACCATGAGCACCAGTCTGTTGTGCCTGCTGCTTCTGCAACCAAAGTTCATATTTGGCTTTTAAATTCATTCGAAACATTTGTTTCTTTGTTCATGACATTTGTTGGTCATACTCACAGCCTCATACCATTGTTTCATTCATATTTGCTGAATCTTAGGTTCTTGGACAAGGCTGCCATTGTTGGGGTAGGAGATTTTGGGAGATATGTTGTGCATGCTGCTTCTGCTCCGAATCCTTGAAAAATTTGTTCTATTTCTTGTTTCAGCGACTTGGTTCAAGCCTCGGAAACCCAAACCTGCCATTCAAATGGACACCATTGTTAATGGCTCCACTTGTGTGGATAAATGCTAGGCTACTTTAGGATTGCAAATGATAGGCGTTGGTTTCAACCTTTGTGTATTAAAGATTTCGTTTGGGTTTAGTTGCATATTTCAATATCTTTGGTTGCTTTCATTAATGACTTTAAAATCTAATTAAGAACTCACCCCGGATGAATTTTGAAAGCTTCAAACCTAAACTACTTTATATTTATTTTCTTTCTCCAATCAGGTGACATGTGTCATCACCTGATTGGAGGAGGAAAATAAATATATTAAATTAAATAAAAATAAATAAAGTCCGCCAATTACGTGGTGCCACATGTCATCACCAATTTAAATAATTAATTTATTTTATTAAATTAAAAATAAAACTAAATTGATGAATTATGTAAATAACGGGGACCAAATATATAATTATAACAGTTTTATTTAACAGTCACGTTAGCTTCTCTATTAAATAACAATAAACTTAAAAAGTACTTTAATAAACTCGTCAGGTTAGTCACACAAGTTTAATAGAATAATAATAAAAATATTTTAAAACTTTCTAGATCAACCTGGCAAGTTTACTATAAAGGTATGGGTGAGCAAAATTCGATTCGACTCGAAAAGATTGAAATTTTCAATTCGAGGTAAAAAAATTTGACTCCTCTTGACTCAACTCGAAATTTCATAAACTAAATTTCAAGTAAAGTTTGAGTTGTAAAATGAAAATTCGAATAACTCGAAATTTTTAGTAATTAATGGATTGATTTTTAAGTTCGAGTCGAGTCCCTCAATTTTTCTTGGTATATATGAAAGAAATATATAAGCATATCTTATATGATTAGAGAAAGTCGTTTAAATTGAAATCAAATTGTACTATAATATGATGTGGTTTAATGCAAATACAATACCAATAAAAAAATAAAATACCTTTTTAATAATTAAATTTGTATAGCAACTCGAAAACTCGTCTCAACTCAAACTCGACTCGAATTTCATAAATTCGACTCGAATCGAAAAAAAATTTAAATAAAGTTCGAGTTGTAAAATATGACGTGCCAACTTGGATAACTTGAAATTTTTTACTTGACTCGTTTGAACGCTCTCCCATATATAATGGTGTTAGATACGTAAATAATTTTGAATGGGTGTTAAAATGGTAAACAAATATTTTAATGGAAATATTTATGTAAAAGCGCCTTTAGTTGACTTGAATTTAGAGATGGAAAACGGGTCAATCGGTTCGGGTTCGGTTCAAATTCGGTTTGGGTAGTTTCGGTTTCGATTATTTCGGGTCTGATATTATTCGGTTCATATTCGGTTTCGGTTCGTTTCTATTTCAGTTTGGTTCTATTTCGGTTTTATTGTACTGCGAGTCATTTTGGTTTGGTTGATTTTCGGTTCGGTTATTTTGATTCGGGTCAATGAGAGATCTGTCAGTTTTAATCAAGTTTTTAGGTTGGTTAGTTTTTTACACCCTACATATGGCTCTATAAAGCCAATATATTTGACTTTGGTGAGTTGTGCGGCTATTCATATCTCATCTTTCTTTATTTATAATAATATCTTTTATTTATTTCGGGTTGTCTTCGGTTCGGGTTAATTTCGGTTTAACTAAAAATTGGTTTAATCTCGATTCGGTTTCGGATCAAATTTCGGGTCATCATGTTCGGGTCAGTTTTGGGTCTCGGTTTAGGTAAATCAGTTCGGTTCTCGGATTTCAGGTCAAGTTTATCAGGTCTACTTGAATTAGAACATGTAAAATTCTAATTTTAATCTGACTTGACTTGAATAAAACTAATCTTAATCGTTAATATATTGTACTAATTGCTATAAAAATTATAAAATTTAAATATTAAAAAGGTATTTTATTTTTTTATTGGTATTGTATTTGCATTAAACCACATAATATATTAATATTTTAAAGTGAAAAATTAATTCATGTAATATGAAGAAATACAATATTAATAGAAAACACAACATTATTTTAAAAGCATTTAAAAAGCTAATAGCAAGAAGAAGGAAGGCGTGGCGTTATGAGAAGTTGAAGTGGAGAAGCTTTCAAGTTCGTCAATCCAATGCTTTCACTCATATCAACCGCTTCATCCAATGGCGTCTTCAACTCAAACCCTTGCACCACACTAGCCACTACGAGCTCCAACATTTTAGCCGCAAACGAAACTCCGGGGCACATTCTCCGACCACTCGAGAACGGAATCAGCTCGAAATTCTGCCCTCTATAATCGACATCTTTGTGGGATGTTAGGAACCTTTGGGGTCGGAATTCACAGGGGTCGGACCACACTCGTGGGTCGCGAAGGAGTTTAGAAAGATTGATGAACAATCTGGTCCCTGCAGGAATGTGGTAGCCACTAACGGTGCAGTCTTCCATGGATTCATGAGGCACCGAAAGTGGTGCAGCCGGATATAAACGTAATGTTTCTTTGATGATTGCTTTAAGGTAGACCAAGTTCTTAATGTCTGCTTCTTCGACCAGCTTGTCTTTTCCGACATGAATGTCTAGTTCTTGTTGTAACTTTCTAAGTTCATCCCTGTTGTTGAGTAGTAAAGACAACGCCCATGTCAGTGTCACCATTGTTGTATCAGAAGCTGCTAAGGTCAGACCCTGCAATATCAACGAAAACCAGATCACAAATTGTTCAGAAAGTCTCTAATTCTTACTATACAACTTATACACGTACCAGACAGGTGGCTTTGTTGATGGTATCGGCGTCATGTTTCTCTGTCTCGGTGGCCATTGAAAGCATAACATCCATGAAATCTGAGTCTGAGCTGCTGTTGTTCGATGAATCCGATGATCGGTTTCGCTTGTGTTCTTCTAACCAACCTTGGGCAACATCGTCTAGTTCTTTTCTTACTTTCTTCATCAACCTCTCGTCTCCCCCGATATCCAACCATCTCAAATAGGGCAACGCATCGGATATCACAAATTTCCCACTCAATTCAAAGAAATCCTTCAACGCTTTCTTCCATTTCTCACTCTCCGCGTCGTTACCGGAACTCGGAATCCGTTTGCCTACGATCATCCGCAGAATCACGTTCAGAGTTGTATTCTCGAACCACTTCTTCATATCCACCAAAACGTTATCAGATCCATCCTTCTTCTTCCTCTCGTCCCAAAGCTGATATAACTCTTTCAGCGACGTTTTGATCTCGGATTCTCGGACATGTCTGAGTTGCTCGAGGCGGTAATTCGAGAGGAGCTCGATAGTGGCGATTTTACGCACTTGACGCCATTGTTCACCGTAAGGGGCGAACCCGAACATGGCGTGGTTGTAGCTCAACAAGTCGAGGGCAAGCGTGGATGGACGACTGGCAAAGGCTTTGTCGTTGATGGTTAAACACTCTTTGGCAGTTTCATGGTCGCTGACAATCAGAACTCTGTGAACACCCATCTTGATGCTGAAGATTGGACCGTGTTTATCAGCCATCTCGCTCAGGACTTTGTGCGGTGGTTTGGGTCCTCTTAGGAGGTGGAGATGGCCGATTACAGGCCATGAATTTCCAGCTTCCGGTGCTTCTCTCTTTCTGTTCTTCACCTTCAATGTAGTTTTGAATATCCATACAAGTGAGAAAACAAAGATTGAGAAAGCGAAAATGGGTGAAAATGGCAAGAATGAATGAAAAAGATCCATTTGATAATTGAGACCGTCTCAGAAAATTATTGTGTAGCGGTGTATATATAAATGCCAGTGGTGTGATGGCGTCTAGGTACCAATACTTTACTAATTTGTAGTGCAATAATACTTTACTAATTTCAGCTCAGCTGGTTGGAATGGCAGATCAATTTTCTGTAAGTCGCTTCTTAAAATTAAATTTGGGAGAAATTATTAGACGAAAGTTGATTCGTAGTTCCAGTTAATAAATTTTATGACATGTACAAAAAATATAAACATTCATTTTAAAAAAACGAGTTAAATAAACCTTATTTACTAGAACCACAAATGATATAGTGAGCCCGACACATATAAATATAATAATGTTTTCAAATTTTGGGTTTTCTTTGTTCAACTTTCACCGTTTTTCGTCTACATTTTTCTCCATCTTATCTTATATAGATATATCCAAAGGTGTTTATCTACTCTTATTTCTATACAACTATAAATAGACTATGGCTCTTTGCCTCTTTCATATCGTGTGCCGTGACGTGTAGAAGAGAAAGTAGCCTAAAAAAAAGTAACATTTTTCAATTACGATTAGAGTTTAAATTTTAAAATTTTACGTAACTGATCATAAAATATTTTGATTATTGAGTGATTAATCCTATTAATATGATATTATTACACATTTGTTAAAGGGTTTATTTTTAATTTAATCTGTAACCCCTCGTCTCGGTCCGGACGCTTGACCGGTCCGAGTGGGCCACACGGGGAAAACCAAAGCGAAGCCCGTTAAGGTTCCACCTCGGTTAGCAACCCTAAAAATTCTTTTAATTTAATCTTCTCTAGAGGCACATTTAAATCATATGTGATCACGACAACGGAAAGATTCGAGAAGGACATGCAACTGGACACAAAACATCAAGTAAACGATCCAATTTTAACTTATCAGGCAGGCCGTTTCGAAACACCATTAAGATGTATCGAAACACCTTGACTTGGTCAACAGCCCCAAGTCCACACGAGAAGGCCGTATCGGAACGGAGGTCAACCGTTCCGAAACACCCTCAACGGTCAACTTCTCGTGGTCAACGAGATATTGACCGTTCCGAAACCCTTAGACCCGTTTCGAAACGCCTTCATCTTGGCAATTTCTCAAATTTCCAGTAGCCAAAGTGTTCCGAAACTCGTATCGGAACAGGGGCTCACAGTGGCCAAACCGTATCGAAACGCGTTCTGATACGGGGTCCCTGAAGCCTTACCCGTTCCGAAACGGCCCAGCCCGTTTCGAAACACTGGCTGTCTGCAACCTTCGAAGACCAACTTTAAGCATTTCTTAACAACTCTAAAGACCCTAAACGACTCCAAGAAGCATACACAACATACAAATACACTCTAGAGGCATACACAACATACAAACACACTCTAAAGGCATGCACCCTATTGCAAACACACTTAAAACACATAAGATTGCAAGATAAGACCTCCATTCACAAGATCATTCTAGGCATTAAAGATAGTATGCTTAGGCAAACATACATAAGCACATCCACAAAAGGCACAAGACCAACATATACATAAGCATTCAAGACATGCAACATAAACAAGGTTTACAATCCAAACGAAGCATCCAAAGGCTAAACCAGCATCAACATACCACAAGCATTCACATCAACAACACATATCCCATTGCTTGACTATTACAATCTACAATTTAAAGATTATACTTGAGTTAACCTAAAGCAACACTTGGAGACCTTTCCTTGCCCTTTCCACCCACAAGCTACTGATCTGCATTGTCGAACAAAAAGGAGCGTAAGCATAAAAGCTTAGTGAGGGTATGCTCATAAAACAAACCTTCGACAATGCAGTGTCCAAGCACGAGCATACAACCAAGATAGAATGCATGGTCTTACCTCCAATCCTCAAGAGCCAAAATAAAGGATGATGCATGAACATATTATCCAAACCATGTCATACTCAACAAGTCCATAACCACCACATATGGAAACATAAATATATTCAACATATAAGCAACTTAGTTCACATTCCGTATTGGCACCTAGCTATGACTCGAATACGCGGATAACTGTTGGAACTCACATCCAACAACAATACAACCATTACCTGACGGTGGGATTACACTCATCATCGTTCACGCGGAGGGGATTCCACTCATCCTCACGCCTCATTTCATGCGGAGGAGATTCCACTCATCCTCACGCCCGTCGATGGGATTCCACTCATCACCGACTAATATATATACAAGAAGATTTCCGGGCGAACCCGTACTCCATCTTGATGACTACCATCATCAAGACCACGCGCGCATTTGACTCACGTGTGCACACTAAACATCCTAATGATCGATCATTTGTACCCAAGTATACTAGTGCCAATACTACACATTTCATTAATCTTTCACAATATCACCTCATGACAACTTCCGTGCTTAGCACGTACTCACCATGACTTACCGTCATGCACAAACCACATTTACATGCCTAGCATGTACTCACCATGATCCTCGGATCATACAATCACCTCATAATATCGTTTCACATGTCAACACCACATGTATATCATTAATACAAATATCACATCATTTTCCATACACATGTATATCCCCATCGTATTTATCATCAACATGCATATGACAATGCAACAAGCCATGCCTCAACACACACGTATAACAACATATACATATCCACCATAAACATGATTAAACATGAGGCATAAATCAACACTTCAAAGATCAACCAAGGTCTCTAACTAAAGCTTGGGATTAGGCTACCACTCTAATCCCAACTCTAGGTGGGTCTACCAAGCCCAACCTAGTCCACATGCTTGAACCAACACTTGAAAACCATTTAAAAAAAATATTTAACCACTCACCGACCACTCCATTAGCACAAGCCGACTAGCCCACCAAGCATCCAAGTTTCCGGATTCGAGCCCGAAGCTTCCCCATTGGTTTCCCTTGCTTCTAACCATTCAAAAACAATATATTAACCTCAAAATCAGCCACAAACCCAAAGTTTAACACCAACACACAAATCTACTACAATTCTCACAATTTAAAGCCAAGTTCTTTCTTCAAATTCCCATTTTCGTCCATCCACAAAGACCCATCAAAAATCAGCAATGTAGTCATCCAAAGTACTCTTAAACATGTTCAAAACACTACCCAACCATAGTATAACCATCAGCCCTTCATTTCCCCACATAGACACCTTAAAAACTCTCATTTTCCACTTCCAAAAATCACTTACAGCAGTAGCTACGTGAATCCATTCAAACCAACACCATAACTACTCAAAAATCATCAAATAACATCTAAAGACACCTACCCAATGTTACTATAATATCAGTCCATCAATTTCTCACAAAACCATCCCAAAAACACAAATTTTGACACTTCAAATATACCCCTAAAAACCCATTTCGGGATTCACCAAAAAAACTTACAAAAATCGGATATGTTGGACCTTATAGGTAGTAAACAACTCACATAACATTAATAAATCGAAAGCTTTAGTTAAAGCTAACAAAGATAGCATTTTTAACTCAAAATCTCAAAACCCTAAAATACAAACTAGTGAGCTTTAATGAAAACAAATTACATGGGGAGAAAGAGGAAGATGATGGTAATAAGAAAATGTATTTACCTTTGAAAAGCCCTAAAAAACAAGTAAGATTGGTGATGGAATAGTGATGGGAGATGGGGAGGAGAAACTCATATTCAAAAATGGGGAGGAAGAAGATGGGTGTGATTTTTGGGTATTTGAAATAAAATGAAAATGGGTTTTATTTTACAAGACCTAGAAATGACAACTTTGCCATTAATGAGATGGCCATCTTCAAATTCTAAAATCCATAGAATTTGATTTCCAAAACAATTTAAACCCAATATAATTGTTTGCTTCGAATATATGAAGCCCAAAATAATATTTTATTATTTTAATTATAAAACCGAAACCCGAACCATTATTTAAATATTATTTTCACCCGACCCCCAAACCCGGGTGTCACAACTCTCCCCTACTTAAGAAAATTTCGTCCCCGAAATTTATCGGACCGGACACTTCCCTTTCCTTCTCACTACAACATTCTAGCCAACTCGATAGACTTACCACACCGCATTATCTATCTGATGCTAAGATCTCAACTGGTTCTCCATTGCTTGTCAATTTCAAACTCGACTCAACCTCTTCGACAAACATAGCACGAGACAGATCTGACTCACACTTCCGAATCATAGACATACAAAACACATCACAAACCTCTTTCTAACTCTGGTGATAACCGCAACAATAAATAACAGAACTAGCCCGATTCACAATCTCATACAACACTGTTTGAATACTTGACCCATAACTTCCTCTGATTGATCATCTGACTTCAACATGTAACCAAACACTACGCAGACGTCTTCAAAAATCTAGTTGAAATTTCGAATCTCTATTACTCACTTCCATTACGAACCTCCCACGGATGTAACAAACTAGAAGAAAACTGACGTTCAGTCTTGACACGCTGGCAAACTAAACACTTACTCTCATACTGAACCGCGTCATTCATCAACTCAATCCAGAAGTACTCATCTTCCACCCACAACGCGTCTTCATACCACTCAAATGCAACACAAATAAACTGCCGTGTGCTTCGGCCAAAACAATACGTCTCAAAACACTATGTCAATCGGTACAACTATTCTGTCTCTAAAATGCAAAACTCTATCATCTCTGAAACTGTATTCTGAAGGTCTTCCTTCCACTAAGTCTTGCACGCGAGGTTCCAAGAACATGTCTTGCAACTGTTTCTCTTTAAGTATTCTGACTCAAAGTAGATTTTACCTGAAGCTCGGCCACGAAACTACTATTATTTGGTAACTGAATCTGGCAAACACAGCTCGCAACTCTACTACTAATCTATCGACAACATAACTCGGAACATCAGTTACTACGTTAACTCTCTTCGGATGATACTCAATCTTGGGATTACGGCCTTCAAGCAGTTCTAACAACTCATGATGTTCTAATTTCAACCCTTCCTAAGTCGTCTAATATTTCAAGTTCTGATGATATGTGTATACTGTGCATTTCTTACTATACAAGTTTTGCCTCTAAGTCTTCAAAGCAAATACAACTGTGATTAACTCTATGTCTCACGTCAGATAACTCTTCTCTCGGTCTTTCAACTATCTCGATGAATAAGCCACAATCTTCTGTCTTGCATAGGCACACAACCTAACCCTATATGTATCGCGTCATTATGGTTCAAAAATTCTTTCTCTTATAAGGGCTGGATCAAGGTCGAAGCTTTCATCAAAGTTTCTTTCGGTTTCCCAAGGGCTCAATGTCTCGCATCTAACCACACAAACTAGATATTCTCTGTAGCAATCTGCCAAAGGAGCAGTTATCTTCGAAAGACTATTTAAAAACTTCCGGTAGTAGCAATGTTAGACCTAGGATCTATAGACACCCGTCACTGTCTTCGGTTTCTTCCAACTCGCGTCTTCTTCTGCCTACTTAGGATTTACTCTAATACACTCGGCTGGTCTACATGTCCTAGGAGAACATCTTCCTTGACTCGGAGTTCACGTTTTCTCAACTTGGCATACAATTGATTCTCTAATAGAATCTACAATACTAACTCCAAAGCTTGTCATGGTCTTCTTCGGTACGTGAATATGCCCATGTATCATCTATGAGAACTACTACAAACTGATCAAGGAGCTCAAAGCGATCACATCTTGCCTCGAAAGCCGTCTTCGGTACTTCAACTTCTCTCGCTTCCAACTGGTAGTAATCAGATCTCAAATTAATCTTCAAAAAGACTGGTGCACACACTAACTGATCAACAAATCACTGACACTTGTTTCAACTACCTGAAATCTAAACACATTCTCGTATTGTCTTCACTCCTTTTCATAAATTGTGCTGTCATACTCTAAGATGACGTACTATGCCTAATGAATCTACAGTCTAACAAACCTCGTAGTTGATTCTTCAACACTCTCAATTCTTTCGGGAACCATAAGATACAGAGCAATCAAAACAGGAGCAAACTCGGAGACGGTCTCAATAACAAACTCTTTTTACCTGTCAGGAGACAAACCGGACAATTCTTGCAAATACTTCTAGGAAAATCACAAACTATTCTAACATTCTGCGGTCTAATCTTCATTCAAAAATCAAATCAATCACATTTGCTAGGCAAGCCTGTCAACTAAACTCAGTCAATCTTCCACCTCTAAAGCTGGATCAACATTCGATAAGAAGTTCACATCTTCACCTACCACTACAGTCTCACAGAAATCTGCAACTTCAAGGCAACTCTCTCTTTGTCACAAAGTATACCCTAGCTTTGTGTTCTACAAGTCAAACCATGTCAAAAGGTACATCGAAACCGTAAAAGATAATTATTTCACATCTATAGGGAACACGTAACCCTGAACCATCAACAAACATTTTTCGTACATCTTTCTGGCCACCACTATCTCACCAAAAGGTCTAGTCACATGTGTCCCTAAGTCTAAAATCTCAACAGAGATAGTCTTCAGTCCTCTTGTTTTCAGGCTGACCCTTCAAGCATAACCTAACTCT
This sequence comes from Hibiscus trionum, assembly GCA_030270665.1. Lineage (NCBI taxonomy): Eukaryota > Viridiplantae > Streptophyta > Magnoliopsida > Malvales > Malvaceae > Hibiscus > Hibiscus trionum. The sequence goes on along the minus strand of BSYR01000036.1, from coordinate 8,597,943 downwards.
TCAAAACCGTTCTTAGAGTATCTCGAAACTTCAAAATTCAGTTCTGATCACACACAAACAATCATGCTTGAACTTGTTCTATAACATCGGTCCTGACGACTCGAAACGTTCCACTACCAAACAATCTGGAGTCAAAACTCAAGACTTCTTCTCGGCTTGACTATATCGGAAGCAACTTCATCTCTTCTTCTTGCTGGGAGACAACTCAGACGCACACTGGCCCAAACACACAAATCGATTCCCACTCATGGATACTGACCGGCTGTCATGTATTAAAACCATAGGCCGAACCCCAACGATCACCAACTAACATTTCTTAGTTTCAGATTACTCACACGAGACCCCTACCTTGATCTCCCCAAAAGAACTAAGGTACTCGTACCTATCTCTAACACTTCACTGGGCACATTAAAACTTTGCATGCTTGCTAACAATATACAGAAGTACAGATTCAGAATCAACCAGAGGAAACAACTCAAACTGTACCAATGGCTTATCCACTATCACATCGATACTACTCTAAACCTCACTCATAGGTCTTCATTTCTTCTTACGAACTACTACCAGAAATGATCACATCATCCCTCACCAACAAGAATTAACCCACATACACACGGTCTTGAACAAACAAATTGTACCTCAACTCCAGTACAACCATACTTCCCTAACTATAGCGATGAACTCCCTCAACATCATCCACATTTTCAAAAACCACAACTTTCACTTACCGATTCACGGCTAACCCCTTTGCCTCAAACTTACTAAAAAGCGATAGATCAACAACAACAACAACAATAAAACATACAAGGTTGGGTTAGCAAGGCAAGGCTTCCAAGTGCTCAAGTATGTTCCCTCACCTAAAATCCTTTTTCGATGTAATAGTAGCAATGGGACTCTACTCAACATGCTTCAAGCAACATACACGCACGTTCAAACAACATACACCAAGCATACTTGATAAACAAGCAAACATGTTTACATGGCAAGCAAACACCGTGCATATCAATATAAAAACTTAACTTACCTTACTTACTTGCCCAAGGTCTCGGTAACCTTAGGCTCTGATACCAACAAGTGTAACCCCCTCGTCCCGGTCCGGACGCTTGACCGGTCCGAGTGGGCCACACGGGGAAAACCAAAGCGAAACCTGTTAAGGTTCCACCTCGGTTAGCAACCCTAAAAATTCTTTTAATTTAATCTTCTCTAGAGGCACATTTAAATCATGTGTGATCACGACAACGAAAAGATTCGAGAAGGACATGCAACTGGACACAAAACAGCAAGTAAACGATCCAATTTTAACTTATCAGGCAGGCCGTTTCGAAACACCTTGACTTGGTCAACAGCCCCAAGTCCACACGAGAAGGCCGTATCGGAACGGAGGTCAACCGTTCCGAAACACCCTCAACGGTCAACTTCTCGTGGTCAACGAGATATTGACCGTTCTGAAACCCTTAGACCCGTTTCGAAACGCCTTCATCTTGGAAATTTCTCAAATTTCCAGTAGCCAAAGTGTTCCGAAACTCGTATCGGAACAGGGGCTCACAGTGGCCAAACCGTATCGAAACGCGTTCCGATACGGGTTCCCTGAAGCCTTACCCGTTCCGAAACGGCCCAGCCCGTTTCGAAACACTGGTTGTCTGCAACCTTCGAAGACCAACTTTAAGCATTTCTTAACAACTCTAAAGGCCCTAAACGACTCCAAGAAGCATACACAACATACAAATACACTCTAGAGGCATGCACCCTATTGCAAACACACTTAAAACACATAAGATTGCAAGTTAAGACCTTCATTCACAAGATCATTCTAGGCATTAAAGATAGTATGCTTAGGCAAACATACATAAGCACATCCACAAAAGGCACAAGACCAACATATACATAAGCATTCAAGACATGCAACATAAACAAGGTTTACAATCCAAACGAAGCATCCAAAGGCTAAACCAACATCAACATACCACAAGCATTCACATCAACAACACATATCCCATTGCTTGACTATTACAATCTACAATTTAAAGATTATACTTGAGTTAACCTAAAGCAACACTTGGAGACCTTTCATTGCCCTTGCCACCCACAAGCTACTGATCTGCGTTGTCGAACAAAAAGGAGCGTAAGCATAAAAGCTTAGTGAGGTGGCCATCTTCAAATTCTAAAATCCATGGAATTTGATTTCCAAAACAATTTAAACCCAACATAATTGTTTGCTTCGAATATATGAAGCCCAAAATAATATTTTATTATTTTAATTATAAAACTGAAACCCGAACCATTATTTAAATATTATTTTCACTCGACCCGAAACACGGGTGTCACATAATTCGTGAATTTTAAGATAAAATATTAAATTAATTTTAAACTTTAGATAAAATATTAATTTGATCTCTAAACTCTAGTTAAATCTCTTATCGCTGGTTGTTGCTCACCACCGTCGTCGGATAGTGTCGGCAACGATTGTAGGACCATAAAATTTTCAATTTACTTATTTTTAAAAATACTCTAAATTCTACAAATTTATCCGGACTCTACAAATCTATCTAGATTCATCAAATTTAAAATAATTACCCCTATATTTTAACTCAATATTACACTTAACACTTATTTTTTGTTTGATTAAATTTTGCTATCGTATTAAAATTTTAGTTTTAATTGTATTTGTAATTCAATTTAATTTTGAAAAATTCCAAACGAAATATCTGATGTAGAAGGTAAATCCGATGGCATATATAATAAAAAATTGAATGGACAAGGGCTTTAAGAGAAATCAAATGATGACCCATGTAGTAAGCAGTAAAAGTTGGAGGGTAGATCAGACTTCCTAGAGTTCTAGAGGTTGTTCTGCAATCTTCTATTTTCCAATGTAAACATACCCCCATTGCTATATGACATTTTCTGCCTTCCTTTTTTTGGTGATTATATGTAGGTCTTGTCACCATCTGGGTAATGGTTTTGAGTAAAGGTGGTAAATTGGTTGTTCAGTAAAGATTATTTCGGATTTAACTATATTCGATTTTAATTCAGGTTTGGTTTGGTTTTAGTTCAGATTTATAATAATTTGGGTCATTTCAAATTAATTGATTTTTGGGTCGGTTAATTTCGGTCCGAATCAATATGAGATGGACGGTTTTTTATTCAGGTCTGCCCTTGAATCGGTTGATTTCAGTCGGGATTTCAAGCCAGAGTCAGTTTTTTACACCCCTATATATTACTTTTTGGTGAGTTATGTAGTAGTTCAACTTCAAGCTTTTCTTATTACTTTTAGGGATAACTACTTATTTAGTACCTCACATATTCCTGCATTCCTACTTTAGTACTCCACCTATTTTTTTATTATAAAATAATACCTATCGTTAGGTTTCGTTTTTCAAAATTGTACCCTAGCCGTTAAAAATAAACGAAAAAGTTTATGTGAATTTTTTATCAATTTCTTTCTCCTGGTTAGCATATTATACATTATTTTTTGATAATTTTATTTTTCCAACTAGAATCTGATTGGTTGAACAAAACCAAAGAAAATAAAATGCCTCCTATATTACAAGTGGGAATCAGACCTAGGACCTCAAGAACCAAAGGCTAAGCACCCAACCATTGAGCCAAGCACCAAATTATGATTAAAACCAACAAAAGAAATATTTAACTTAACCAAAGTTACCACCTCAAAATAAAACAAAATTTTCTATAATAAAGAGTCAAACTTGGAACCTCTTATAAAATGGATATTGTGCAAAGCCATTAAGCTAAGTTAATTACATATTTTAAATTCATCAAAACTAATATTTAAGTTTAATTTCACTACCAATAAACTAAATAAATAAATATTTATTTTTTTGTTATAAAACTAATTTTAAAACATTCATAAAAAATTAAATTTATAATATTTATAAAATAATTATATTTATTTTCGTAACATTATATTAGATAATGTAAAAATTAAAATAATTTTATAAAAACTAAATATTTATTTTATTTAAAGTTCTAAAAAATAATTTATTGTTTTAATTTTTACATCATCTAATATATTAATTTAATTTTTATATTATCTAATATATTGTTTTAATTTTTACATTCTCTAATATAATATTATAAAAAAAAATTATTTTAATTTTTTATTTTCTAAAAAATAATTTATTATTTTAATTTTTACATTATCTAATATAATATTATGAAAATAAATACATAGTTATTTTATTAATTTTTAACTATATAAAAAATGAGAAATATTTTATTATTTTATATTATCTAACATAATATAATTTTACAAATAATTTAAACTTTATATTTTACACCGAAAAAATATTATAAATTTAATTTTTTATGAATGTTTTAAAATTAGTTTTATAACAAAAAAATAAATATTTATTTATTTAATTTAGTGGTAGTGAAATTAAACTTAAATATTAGTTCTGATGAATTTAAAATGTGTTATTAATTTAGCTTAATGGCTTTGCACAATATTTATTTTACAAGAGGTCCCAAGTTCGATTTTTTATTATAAAAAATTTTATTTTATTTTGAGGTGTTAACTTTAGTTAAGATAAATGTTTCTTTGGCTCAATGGTTAGACGCTTAGCCTTTGGATCATGAAGTCTCAGGTTTGATTTCCACTTGTAGCATGGGATGAATTTTATTTTCTTTAGTTTTGTTCAACCAAACAGAAGGGGACACATGTCACCTTCTGGTTGGAAAAATAAAATTATTAAAAAAATAATATATAATATGCTGAGTAGGAGAGAGAAATTGAAAAAAAAATCCACATAAGCTCTTTCGTTTATTTTTTACGGTTAGAGTACCATTTTAAAAACGTAACGTTAGGTATTATTTTATCAAAAAAAATAAGTGGGTACTAAAGTAAGAATGCGGGAATAGGTAAGATAAGTAGTTATCCCTTACTTTTAATATATTTTCTTTATTTCCTTTTGTCTTCGGTCTATTTCGATTCTACTGAAATTTGGGTCGGTTTTGGTTTGGTTCCATTTGTTTCTAATTTAGATAGATTTGTAACAAGATCAATATCAGGCCTTAAGTCGGATAAATTGATTCGAATCTCGGATCAAATTTGTCCAGTCTAATTCTGAGATATGCTCGAAAAGTACAGGGATTGGCCAAGTTGTTGCCTTAGATAATAAGAAAAGGTATTATAGATGTTGCTACAACTGTCTTTTCACTTTCTCCAAAGTTTTGGAGTCATCTAAAGTGTAAAGTAAAATCATATATTACTATCATGTAAAATATCTATAGTTAAACCGATTTAAAAGGTTTATAAATAAGCTAGTGGGAGAGAGAAAAGAATACAAATGTTTAATGTAAGTATCGACTTTGCCGCCTAAATGATATATAATCGACTTTACCCTCTACAAATTAATATAACGGTAAATATAACACACTAATACTTTATTCCATTACAAAACCTTTATGTTACTCACGGTACGATAACTCGTATCGTCCAATAGGTGGACACAAAGGCAGGTACATGGATATGAATTCCAGTACGAAACAGCGAAAGGTGCATACGCGCTACGGTCACTCCGTATCCCGGTGCACATTAAAACATGACTTAACCCTGTTCTACAATGCGCAAAGCGCGGACACAAAACGCAACCCGCAAGCACAAGGTACCCTATGACATACCGATTATACCTAACTAATTCCAGGATATGATTAAGTTACTAAAACTTCTAGCTATGAAGTTCGATACTGCACAATACATGGATTGCTAAAAGTGAACACACACACATGTAAGTACAACTGGTCGTGTTTTCTAGTAGGCTACTAGCAAAGCAATTAACTTCGTTCTAAACATATCTATCGCGTAATGATGATGCATCAATTACCTTCACAAAGTCTGGTGGCGAGCTTGGGGGACGGTTTACTCGGCTCACTATGTCCGGTGGTGAGCTTGGGGGACGGTTTACTCGGCTCGGAGGAACTGCTGCTGGGAGAACATGGAAGATGCTAACATCCAGGATGATTGGTGTACTCCCTACGTTTGCAGGCTCAAATACACACACATCATGTTCTTCTATGTTGTTGTCGTGCACAAACTTCCTCCATCCACCCGATAGCCCTCCGCATTCGCTACTTCCTTTATAATAAAAAACAAAATGGGTCGTCCATGTACGCTCATTCGTTCGAAGAATCACATCTGTCTTTGCTCTCGAGAGATATTTAGCCACCCATGCAATGGGGATAGACTGCACAAACCCGGAAAAATATAAGACAATAAACATGGCTGAGCTTTAACATAGTTGTCTAACTTACGATTGAGTTCGAGATTCAGGAATGAAGTCTACCATATAAAACTTTCGGTCAACATGTGTGGGCTTCATAACTACCATAAAACCTTCATTGGATAATGCTTCTTGTGCCTTTAAGAGGACATTCATTTTCTCAGCTCGGGTCGGAACCCTTTTACCCGTTGCATGCCACAACGAGCCAAAGTCATCAACATCTGTTGTTGTATGTTCATACTCTGAATCATGCGTTATATTAGGGCGGAAAAGAGAGTACAGTTATCAGTCACCCAATTCGAGCTACGAAAGTAGGATCATGTAAATACATAGAAAACAACAATGAAAAATAAAGCACTCATCCCGAGTTCGAAATGCATAGGGAGTGACCATAATATTAGGTGACAGATTCAACTCAAAAGTTAATAAATTCAACCATGGAATGCAGGTTTTATGTTTAGAATAAGTCTTCAAAGTGCTCCTACCAGTATCGAGTCTTTCAACCTTCACTCCTCCAGGAAAAGTAGAAGGTTCTTTGCCTCTAAAGCCCCGCTTTGCCGGGATGGATTGAGTACCAGAATCCCAATTTCGGATTTTTTTCTTATTACTAGCAGCGGACTCGATAAATTTCCTTGTCGGCCTAGCGTCGGTGTCATTGTTAGTTGATTTTTCCGGACTGCTTTCAAGGCCACACTCGGAAGAGATAGGCATAATTTCATCAGCATTTTCACTCACCTTCCTTTTCGCTTGGTGTCCGCAGTCGGACTCCGTGTGCATACACTTCCTCACAAAATAAGAAGATGCTTTCTCACACAAGCTATTGCCATCAAACATCAGAACATCGAAATGGGACACCCCATTGTATTTGAAGATCAAAAAGTCATTCTCGTTCAAGGAATGGTCTTTCACAAAAGTTTTCCATCCACCACCAAAGAACAAGGTATCATCATCGGTTGTCACTCCTACATCCCATATGACACCACTGGGACCTTTTAGGGTCACAGTTTCTGGAAGCCTTTTCTTGACATTCTTAGCAAACTTTTCCGGTATTTCCTGCAGAAAAGAACAAGACAAAGAAACGGTTTAAGATATCCAATATAGGGTTTAAAGTTTAGCAGTTTAAGTTTAGAATTTAAAGTATGTGATTAGAATTTAGGGTTTAAAGGTTTAGCATTTAGGGTAATATGGCTATTGATTTAAGTTTTAGCGTATAAACTCTAAATTCTAACATTAAAGCCTAAATTGTAACTATAACCCTTAAATTCGAAGACAGTAAACCTAAAACCTAAAATTAAGGAAATTGTTGAGTTTTTTTTTTTCAACGGCCGGTGTATGGAATAATGAAGCAAACTATGTACATACACAACATGAGAAGAGAAAGCAGGGGAGAGCAAGACAGAACATACCAAGCGCTGAAGAAAATCAGCATGGAGAAATTGGGAGAAATGAATGCACTGAAAATGGGTCCAAAAGATTTCCTCTTCCCAGTTCCCACAGTCCTTACATGAATCTTCCATCTGCAAACTCAAAACTCAGATAATTTGATTAACAAAAACAAAACCCAGAAATGTTGAGCTATTAACCCTAGAAAGTACAGCTCTAGTATTAATTAATTTGTGATTATGGGAAGGCAAAAACAAACTAAAATGGAGAGTAAACACCATTGAAATGTCCGTACCAGAGAGAGATTGAGTAGCTTGAGAAAGAAGCCTTCAAGGTCGAGCCATTTTGGTTTTGGCTTTAAGACAATAAATATAGTTCAGAAAAACAAAACATGTGGAACACACTTGGCAACTCACGGTTACCACTTCCCACGCTTCGGGGACTGCGCTGTCTGGTCTGCTTTCCATTAACCCAATTGTGTTTTGGTCCTGCTGACTGTACATTGCTCTCGTCTCTCTCTTTTTCTTCTTCTCTAACTCGTATCGTTTTATATGTACATTATATTAGCATCATTTTATATCTTGTATGATTTTAATTTTAAATTCCTTTTTAATATTCTTTAACGAAATTTTTTAATATTTTATTAATCAATTTAATTAATATAAGCTAACAAAGTCATAGCTATAATGATAAAATTGTTGTTTGTTGGTATTAAAGGAGAGTAATCAATTTCTTCAATTAATTTTTTAATTAAACCCATTACAATCTATGAAAATCTAACCGATCCAAATTTATGACTTAGACTGACATAATTGCACTTAAAGTCTGTTGGTATTTATGACTTTCATTATATAACAAATAATAATATTTACTTAATTAATCCAACTTGATTTATTATATATTATAAATATATTTAAAATTATTATATATTGTTGGTTTTAAATTCGACATTTAAAAATAACTAACGAGTAACCAACAAGTGTTGGGTGCATTGGTAAGGCACATTACACTCTCAAAGAGAGGATGTGAGTTCGAACTTTAAAAATGATATTGTTGGGAGGGACAACCTCGCAGCCGAAACATAGACCGTAAGACAGACGTGTATATAACCAAAAAATAAAAATAACTAACGAGTGGTTCAAGTAAACCAAAATATATTTCCCTCTAATTAACAGAGTAGTTAAAAATATTTATATTATCGCATATTGTATAAATTTTTACCTCCCTATTTAAAAAAAAAAATCTCCCCTAACTTGCACTGATAGCTATTAGCTAGGGCTCAAGTCTTGATATCCCCTCTCTTTCCCAAATCAGTGATGATAAAAAAATATAATTAATATATTACGTTCAAAATACTAATATAATTCCCCGAAACGATGTAAGGGTATATTCTAGTAATATTCGACGTTTAGAAATATTTTTATGTTTTATAATTGAAAATAAATAAAAAATATATTTTATTATTATTATATATTAATTTGACCCTGGCTGAATCGACAGAATCGATATTTATCGGCACCAATTATATTAGGCATTGAACAAATACGTTCAAAGTTTGAAACTTTTTTTTGAACCTATTCAAAGTTTGAAACTTGTTCAATTCAATTTTGCATTACAATTACTTTTAAACTCTGAATATGAAATGCCATTTCAGACCAAACTTTACATGATGCTCAAACATGATTTAATACAACAACAACAACAACAACAATATATATATATATATATATATATATTATGTGTGTGTCATACAGAAATGGATAAAAAGAAATCCATCTTCTCACAAGGAATTACTCTACTTTTGCTTGGTTTCATCATCTCCAATCATCAATTTCAGTTGCAGATATCATTCATGGTTGAACTTGCAAGGTGTTCCACAACGGTCCATCGTCCGGTTTTCGGTTTTATGAGCCTCCCCGAGAACTATGCTTCCGAATCTTCAAATATGGTTTCAACGAATGATGGATTAAGAAACTTGGCCATAAACGCCCATGTCTTGTACACATCTTCAAAGTTGGTCAGGAAACCAAGTGATGCAGTGATGATTTTTACTCGAAAATATAAGTTCTTGCCATCTCGGTAACCATTAGCCATTGGCTGATGCAGTGCCGAATCTTCGAGCTCAAGTTCGGGATATCGTTGCTTTGCATTGTCGACGACTCGTACGTGACTTAGTATACCAATGCCAAGAGAAATGCCACTCTTCTCAGCTAGCTGCTGAACGACTTCTGGTTCAATTAGTCCTCCTTTGCTGTCTCGTACATTAAAGGCTACCGCTGCACCTCGTTCGTATTTGATCTTTGGGCCGTATATTTGAACAAGATGCAGTCCCTTACTTTGATCGGAACTCGGTAGCCGCAGTTGAAGTAGTGAAGTTACAAGCCAATTGATCAGGTAACGCAATCTGAGGGTAGTTTTGTTGAGTCCCAACATGTCTATATGATCAAGATGTTGGCAAATTATCTCCGGTTCCTTTCGTTCGCACTCTTGTTCGCCATCATAGTCTTCATCGGTACCGGATTCATCATCAGCGAAGGTTGTCAAAGATGCTTCTCCGGTCTCCAACCAGCTTCGATTTTCATTGCAGCGATCTTCCATCCTAAAAGATACTTTGAGACGTGTACTTTCGGCTCGATCTTCCTCTTCCAAACCGAAGAATCTTCTGTTGTCAAACCTACTCCGTTCCCTCCTCCTGAGCAGTCTGAACTCGCCCTCGGCCTCTCTCCTTATAGCACTTTCAGAGGCCAGAGTGTTCTCGAGCACACCGCCTTCGATTTGGAATTCTTCTTGAATCTCTCCAAAGTACCGCAAACCTTTATACTTTCCATCATCTCCTGGAGCAGAGTCCATACGAGCATGCTGTTCTTCATGACTATCCTTAATCCGGTGTGACTCGTGTGATGCTGACAACACGGCTGCGTCGGAAGATAACCAAGGATCTTCATGAAATCTCATGTTTATTTTCCTTTCATCGTAACACGGACTTGGTGCTTTGGGTGTCAATTTTGGAGACAGACCCTTATTGTTTCTGATCTTCCTAGAAAACCATGTTGGTGGCAAGGTTGTTTCAGGTTCATGTCTGGTCAGTTGGCCTGAATCATCGGAACCGAATGGACTCTGACCGAGATCGATCCAGTACGAATTATCTGATGACTCATCCTCACTGAAAACCGGACTTCTCATGAGATCACCAACTGAAAAGTTCTCTGCTTCCTCGAAAATAGTGCTCGCTCCATCCCGGTCCGAACTAGTGCCACGATCCATCTCGACCTCAAAAACATTCCTGACCTGATTTGAAGTGAAAACACCGGAAAAGGCAGGCATATGTGATCCGCCGTTTCTCTCGGGCAATGATTCTTCATCGTGTTTCGCAGTTTCGTCTTCAAGTTCAGCTAAAACATCAAGACCATCTATGGAGTCACTTAGGTACTGGGGATATATAGGAAGGATCTTCACCATTCCGGACCCAGTATGCCCACATTGGTTTTTCAAGCTTGTCATCACAGATTTTTTTATTAAAAGACACCCAAAACCAGTTGGATCACATCCGAACAACCTATAAAACGATGTAATAATAAAATCCGGTCGAAACAAAGACAAGCCAAGGGAATCCATGTCCTTGGGACCTAATGATCCGGCATCAAGCAGAACATGCCAATTGTTTCGTTGGGCAAGCGACATCCACTGGTAAGAATACTTAGCACCAGAAACTCTAGACTGAACCGGAAACACGAAAAGACCATTCGAATGGCCTTTCTTCCTCTTTTTCTTGTTCGAAATCTGCTTCCTCAGTTCTTTAGAACAAAGTTTCAAGGAAGGCCATTTAAACCAAGCATTGTAAACCTTAGCACCTTTCTCTTTAGCACATTGAGCCATCCAAATCACCGACTGGCTCTCGTGATCGAACATGGTCAAAAGCTTTTTATTCGATCCGAAAGGGTAAGCTTCGGCGAGCAATTTAAAAGCAGACCCTCTACTTACAGTGAAAACAAGGCCATAATCATTTGCAGGGATGTTTAAATGATCCAAAATCCTAGTCTTTATATCATGTTCCATGGTGCCGGTCTCGGCACCTCCATAAAGAGCATGATTGCTCAAATTTGCAGTTATTTCAGACAAAGTAAAGGATGATGAATCCCAATAATGTTGAGTTTGATTAAAAGAGAATAGCCCGAAACCGCAGTAATCAAGGCATACCTTAGCTGAAGGTTGAGATAAATGGCCATACTCTTCGACTCTCAGATGATCGATGGTCTCGGTCCCTTGAAACTTGGGGTACACGGCAAGAAACTTAGAAAAGGCATCATGGAGGTCTGGAATGGAGTCTTGGTCGCAAAAAGTACGGTCTGCAACGATGGAAGCGGCATTCAAGAACTCGTTTTGGGCTCGAAGCTTGGCCAGTGATGACCTCGATCGTCCTCCATTGTTGTTTCCTTCTTGGTTCAAAGATGCAGAGTCGATATGGTGGGACTTAGCGAGCGAACCATCTTCGGATGCTTGTTCAAGAGCTTCCTTGAGTTTGGTTTCCTGCACGGAAGGCTTTCTCTTCACTTCTTTCGAAGCAGAAGCATTTCTCCTCCTGGTTTTCCTGTCCGCCATTAGAGCTGCACAGTGGGATATTGGTTTCCATAGTGAAAAATGCATGAATGGCAGCCTCTCTTCACTCAAGTTTTTGCTTGTTCAATTCAAAGAAGCCTCTAGGCTCTAATTAAAATTTAAAAGCAAAAGAGAAAAGATTGGAGCAAGGGCGGAAAGCAAAAGTTGTGGATGTTCAGTTTCAGAATCAAGCTTTAGCCCTTTTACTTTAATGCCTGGAACATTCAAAATAAGAGCAGCCAAAGGAAGATTGTGAAACTAAGAGTACTAACAACTTTTGCAGTATCAAAGAAGATTGTGAAACTAAGAGTACTAAGAACATTCAAAATAAGAGCAGCAAAAGTTGTGGATGTTCTGTTTTGAGGTTTTGGCATATGACTTTTGAATTTAAGGTTTAAGCACCGAACTTAAATTTCTAACCATATTATCCAAAAACCTAAACTCTGACTTCTAAACTCTAGATTCAAACTCTAAATCACAAATTATAACTATAAACCGTAATTTATAAATCATACATTCAAACCCCTAAACCCTAAAACTAAAACATTTGTAAAAAAAATTCTTATTCACCGCTAATGCATGAGATATTGTTTTCTTATTAACAGCACTCTTTAAATTTAAAGTTACTCACCAACTTTAGTTATTGTTTTTGGTTCGTATCGGGAGGTTTTAATTATTTTTTAACAATACAGTTTTAAAAGTTTGAATTTAAATTTTTTAACGAAAAATATAATAAATTTTATCTTTATCCCGAGATTTATCGGTAATTTTATTTATTTCTTTTATAAAGAGCAAGTAAAAATGTTATTAAATATGATAAGTTTTTTTTTTTCAAAAATAAAAGTAATTTTAATGTAATTCTAACAAAATGTATTTATACATAAGTTATTATTTGATATATTATTAATAGTCTTAGGTTTGATAGGCTCGATTTCCTTCAACCGATTTAGGCAGCCAAGTGGGGGAGAAGTTTGATTTTTAGTGATTAAATGACACGATAATTTAGAATGGTTCGATTTCTAAGAGCACTAGATTATCTAACATAAAAGTAATTTTCTAAAAACTATTTTTCTTTTCAAGCTCTTTGGAAATCAAATATTTTTCCTCTTGAACTTTATGAAGCAAATTTTGTAAATCAACACATTTTTTGCTCAAACTCATTGAGTTTTGCTTCAAGTTCAATTTTGGTTTTAAAAATTAAATTATTTTGAGTTTTCAAATTTGAAACAACTTTCTTGTTTTTCAAAATGTGATTTTTAAACTGTAAAACCAAATCATCATATGCATCTTGTAATTCATCAAAAGAATATGAACATGAGGTAGATGAATTAGAAGTTACCCTTGAATCTTCTTCGATGGTCATAAGGCAAATGTTAGCTTGTTCATTGTCGGTGGAGTCTTCATCACTCCAAGTAGCCACATATGCCTTCTTCTTATGACTTGAAGAGCTTGTCTTCTCTTTCTTCCTCGATTCATGATTGGATTCATTCATTTTGTTCTTCATGAATCGGGCAAACTATTTGAAGAGATAGACCATCTCTTCTTCTTCACTTACCTCCTCACTTGATTCAACATGGTTGCACTTGGAGGACTTGAGAGCAATGACATTAGTGTTGATGTCAAGCTCCATAATTTTCTTCTTCCCCATCTTCTTTATCTCTTCCTTCTTCTTCTCCTCTTTCTTTTCTTTCTTCATGATTTCATGAGTGAGAAGAGACTTCGGTAGTTCATCAAGCTTTAACGTCTTGAAATTCTTGGCTTCGATGATGTCGGTCTTCTTTGAGTCTCATGACTTGGGAAGAGAATAGAGAAGCTTTCGGACAAGTTTATCTTTCGGAATGATTTCTCCATAGCCTTTGAGCTCATTTGTGATGGTGTAGAATCTATCAAACAACTTCGTGATGTCTTCATCCGATTTCATCTTGAAGTTCTTATACTTGAGATTGAGAAGACCGATCTTGGTCTACTTTACTTCGTTGGTTCCTTCATATGTGACTTCAAGTTTGTCCAATACTTCTTTGGTATCTTTACAAGAGGACATCTTCTCATAGATGTTGGGGCTAATTGCACAAAAGAGGATATGCAAAGCCTTGCAATTAAGCTTCATCTTCTTGCGATCATCCGCATTCCATTCCACCTTTACTCTTTCTGACACATAAGGACCTTCTTCAACAATATCCCAAAGCTTGTAGTCTTTGGATTTGATGAAGAACTTCATACTTATCTTCCAATGAGCGTAGTTGGTCCCGCCAAAGAATGGTAGTTTGTCGATGGATTGCGTCATTTGACCGATTGATTGAATTGTTGTATCGAGCTTCTCGGATCACCTTAATAGGATGTTAATCCCCTTCAATTGAGCCCCGCTCTGATACCAATTGTTAGGCTTGATAGGCTCGATTTTCTTCAACCGATTTAGGTAGCCAAGTGGTAAAGTTAGATTTTTGGGTGATTGAGGTGTGGAAACTGAAACATAAATGACACGATAACTTATAGTGGTTCGGCCTTCTAACAAGCACCTACATCAACTACCTTAGCTTCCCACTAAGGATTTCACAACCAATTCACTAATTGATTCGTCTTCTTTTCTAGGATGAGGAGGAAACCTTTACAACGATCAAAGCTTTCTAGCCCAAAGCTTGATCAAACTCTCTCTACAAGAGATAAAGATAAGCAAACTAAAATCCCTCTTACAAGGTTGATTTTTACACACTAAAGCACTCATCAAAATCTAAATACTTGAGTAAATTTGACAATTTAGGCTCACAAGTGTTGTCTATACAAAGAATGAATAATTAAAGCCCTAAGAAAAATTTCTCATCATATGGTTGTTGATAATTAAAGCATTAACCTTTCCTTAATGCTCTGAGTTTTCTTTTATACTTCCAATTGAGTTTGTAGCCGTTGTACACCGTTGGGATTGAATTGGAGCCGCTGGAGACTTTATTTCTCATTATAAATGCAGTTTTGGTGATGTCTGTTTCGATACACGCGTAGCTGTATTGAAACGCCCTTCTTTAGAACTAGCCGTTGGAGTTTGATGCGGTGTACCGTATCGAAACATGTCAGGGTCGTATCGAAACGTCTAGTATTGTATCGAAACAACCTGTAATTTAAATAGTTTGGGAAATAGTCGTTTGGGGTTTTGACCGTTGGAATGTATGCCACGTAGGCATATCAAAATACAAAAGGGTGTTTCGAAACAACACAAGTCCGTATCAAAATAGGTAACCCCTGTATCGAAACGGGTTTTGACAGTTTCAAAACGTATCGATATAGATTATGCCTGTATTGAAACGAATACATTAAAAGCACTAATTTGGCAACCTAAAATGTTTCAAACATTTCCAATACCTTTTTAAACATCCTCAAACTTATTTTCAAGTTGTTTTTTACTTAGAGAATATTTTAAATTCTTTTCAATTAAGTCCAAAACATTTTTCAATAATTATATCAAAACATATATTTCTAGAGTCTCCCCCCTTTTTGATATAATAAAATCAACTTAAAAATTATTTAGGATTCTCTCCCTTAGTATATTTAAAATTTTGAATAAGAGATTTTAGAAATTTAATGAAATTAAAGCTCCCTCTTATTCTCTTGAAAAATCAAATTTTCAAATCATTTCTCCCACTTTTTTATATCAAAAAGAATTTAAAAGACATTAAGCTCAAAATAACATAGGATGTTAATTTTTTTTTGACATAATTAAAAAATTTTGGTTTTAAAATTGGTTTTCCTTACTTAAAGCATCAAATATTGTTAGTCTAACAATATGATAATCTAGTTGTAAAAAAATAATCTAATTACAAACAAAAACAACTAGAAATTTTACCAACACTTGAACTTCAAAGGAGGATGTGAAGCCTTCCTTCTTCAAGTATTCTTCCTTGTGTGTATGAAGCTCCCCCTCAAATTTGGACTTGCTGATCACTCTCCATCACGCCTAAACATAAGACAATCAAGTAATTTTTTGTATCTAAAACATTTTCCGTTTGTAAATCTAGGGGCACTAAATTGTCTAACATAAAAGTTTGATTTTCCAAAACTATTTTTCTTTTCAAGATCTTTAGAAATCAAATTTTTTTCCTCTTGAACTTTATGAAGCAAATTTTGTAAATCAACACATTTTTGCTCAAACTCATTGAGTTTCGCTTCAAGTTCAATTTTGGTTTTAGAAATCAAATCATTTTGAGTTTTCAAATTTGAAACAACTTTCTTGTTTTTCAAAATGTGATTTTTAAACTCTAAAACCAAATCATCATATTCATCTTGTAATTCATCAAAAGAATATGAACATGAGGTAAATGATTAGAAGTTACCCTTGAATCTTCTTCGATGGCCATAAGGTAAAGGTTGGTCTATTCATTGTTAGTAGAGTCTTCATCACTCCAAGTAGCCACATATGTCTTCTTCTTATGGATTGAAGAGCTTGCCTTCTATTTCTTCCTCGATTCATGCTTGGATTCATTCATTTTGTTCTTCATGAATCGGGCAAACTTTTTGAAGAGATAGGTCATCTATTTTTCTTCACTTTCCTTCTCACTTGATTTAACATGGTTGCACTTGGAGGACTTAAGAGCAATGGCATTAGTGTTGATGTCAAGCTCCATAATTTTCTTCTTCCCCATCTTCTTTATTTCTTCCTTCTTCTTCTCCTCTTCCTTTCTTTTCTTCATGATTTCATGACTGAGATGAGACCTCATGAGTTTATCAAGATTTAACGTCTTTAGATTCTTGGCTTCTATGATGTCAGTCTTCTTTGAGTCTCATGACTTGGGAAGAGAATCGAGAAGCTTTTGGACAAGCTTATCTTCCAGAATGATTTCTTCATAGCCTTTGAGCTCATTTGTGATGATGGAGAATCTATCGAACATCTTCGTGATGTCTTCATCCGATTTTATCTTAAAGTTCTCATGCTTGAGGTTGAGAATACCGCTCTTGGTCCGTTGGTTCCTTCGTATGTGACTTCAAGCTTGTCTCATACTTCTTTGGCATCTTCGCAAGAGGACATCTTCTCATAGATGTTGGGGGTAAATGCACAAATGAGGATGTACAAAGCCTAGCAATTAAGCTCCATCTTCTTGCAATCATCTGCATTCCATTCCGCCTTTACTCTTTGTGGCACATAAGGATTCTTTTCAACAATATCTCAAAGATTTTAGTCTTTGGATTTGATGAAGAACTTCATTCTTATCTTCTAGTGAGCGTAGTTGGTCCCGTCAATGAATGATGGCTTGTCGGTGGATTGCGAAATTTGATCAGTTGATTGAATTGTTGTATCGAGCTTCCCGGATCGCCTCAATAGAATGTTAATCCCCTTCGATTGAGCCTCTCTCTGATACCAATTGTTAGGCTTGATTTCCTTCAACCGATTTAGGTAGCCAAGTGGTGGAGAAGTTGGATTTTTGGGTGATTGAGGTGTGGAAACTAAAAGATAAATGACACGATAATTTATAGTGGTTCGGCCTTCTAACAAGCACCTACATCCACTACCTTAGCTTCTCACTAAGGATTTCACAACCAAATCACTAATTGATTCGTCTTTTTTTCTAGGATGAGGAGGAAACCCTTACAACGATCAAAGCTTTCTAGCCTAAAGCTTGATCAAACTCTCTCTACAAGAGATAAAGATAAGCAAACTAAAATCCCTCTTATAAGGTTTATGTTAGCACACTAAAGCACTCACCCAAACTTAAACACTTGAGCAAATTTGACAATTTAGGCTCACAAGTGTTGTCTATACAAAGAATGAATAATTAAAGCCCTAAGACAAATTTCTCATCATATGGTTGTTGACAATTGAAGCATTAACCTTTCCTTGATGCTTGGAGGTCCCTTTTATACTCCCAACTGAGTTTGTCGCCGTTAAGGACTGTTGGGATTGAATTGGAGCCGTTGGAGACTTTATTTCCCACTATAAATGCAGTTCGGGTGATGTCTGTTTCCATACACGCGTAGCTGTATCGAAACGCCCTTCTTCAGAACTAGCCATTGGAGTCTGATGCAATGTGTCGTATCAAAACATGTCTGGGTCGTATCGAAACGTCTAGTGCCGTATCGAAACATCATGCAATTTAAATAGTCGTTGAGAAATAGTTGTTGGGGGTTTTGACCGTTGGGATGTATGCCACATAGGCGTATCGAAACACCAAAGGGTGTTTCGAAACAACACATCCGTATCGAAACGGGTTCTGGCAGTTTCAAAACGTATCGATACAGATTATTCCTGTATCGAAATGGGTACATTAAAAGCACTGGTTTGACAACTTAAAAACGTTTCAAACATTGCCAAAACCTTTTTAAACATCTTCAAACTTATTTTCAAGTTGTTTTTGACTTAGAGTATTTTAAATTTTTTAAATTAAATCCAAAATATTTTTCAATTATTAAATCAAAAGATATATTTCTACAAATAGAGAAATTTTTTAAAATAGTGACATATGTACTGCTTTTATATATCTAAAAGGTTTAATTCACGGTTTCTTCTTCAAAATATACATTTTTTACACGTTGCACCTTAAATATATATTGGAAATGAACTATATAAATAATATCTCGACTATAGCACATTTTTTTATGATTAATTAAAGAGTTGTTATATTTTTATACCGAAATCTAATTTCATATAAAATAAGACAATATAAGTATTTTTAGTTATTAGGCCAATTAATAAACCTCACAATAATATTTTTTTGTTGGCTGTTTATGATTTCTTTTAGAATCAAACTTTAACTTTTTTCAAACAATTGTAAGCTCCTTTACTTTATTGCCTAAAACATTCGAATTAACAGGAAAACAAAGATTGCAAAACTAATACTAACTTTTATAATATCCAAAATATGTATTTTAGAAGGAAATAAGCATAGATTGGATCGTATCACCTACTATACTATACTTCTTCAAACTTTACCCCATTATGTAAAACAATGCAAAAAATATTCATTGTTGTATTTAATGATAATGTATATATATATAGTTTAATAGGGATAAACTACATAAATGACTACCATACTATTAGAAAAGTCGCGATTTGACCATTTTATTTTTTTCGAAGCAATTAAATCCTCATATTATTAAATTGAATGCAATTTGACCACAAGTCGTTAGAGATTAATGAAAGGGTGATGTGGCAGTTAAAAACTAAGAGTATAATTACACATTTGGTCTTCATTACTTATACACTCTATTAATTTGATCATAATTTTAATTTAATAAAATAAATTAATTATTTGGTGACATGTGTCACCACCTTATTTGAGGACTTTAATTATTTTAATTTAATTTAATTAATTTTCCTTCTCCAATCAAGTTGTGACACGTGGGGAGATTCGAACCAAGGCTCCATTAATGGAAAGAAGGATGTGATTGCCACTAAGCCAAGCTTATTTTATGATATAAAGTACAACATATAATATATCTGTTATATTACTGTTAATGCATGGAGAAGGGAGGAAATGCGGTTTTAAGAAACTCGAACATAACATACTTATGATGCATAAAAACATCTAACCTAATTAAATAAATCTAATAACTAAATTAAAGTTAACAATATTTTGTATATATTTTAAATTATATTTAATGCACGATTAAAATAAAAAAAGTAAAATTTTATTAAATTGATTTAATTATGTTCGTGACATTGGATTCGCTAAATAAATTTCATATAAATTTAATTTTTTTAATCGTGCACTAAATATAATTTTAAAAATATATAAAGTATTGTTAATTTTAATTTAATTAATAGATTTATTTAATTGGGTTAAATGTTTTTATGCATCATAAGTATGTTACGTTCGAGTTCTCTAAAATCACATTTCCTCCATTTTTCATACATTAACAGTAATATAACATATTTATTATATGTTGTACTTTACATCACAAAAATAAGTTGGCCTAGTGGCAAGCACATGCTTCTTTCCACCAAGGGAGCTTTGGCTTGAATCCCCTAAGCCCTAATTTTGTTACTTTTAATTTTTTTCAGGCATTAATAACAATATAAACATATACTATATGTGGTACTTCATATCACAAAAGTAAGCTTGGCCTAATGGCAAGCCCAGCTTCTTCATACCAATCCAAGCTTGGTTTAAATCCCCTACTCCCAATTCTTTGCTTTTAATTTTCCTTCTCCAATCATATGACATGTGTCACAACTTGATTTGAGGGGGGAAATTAATTAAATAAATTAAATAAAAATAATTAAAGTCCTCCTATAAGGTGGTGACATGTGTCATCAAATAATTAAATAATAATTTATTTTATTAAATTAAAATTATGATCAAATTAATAGAGTGTATAAGTAACGAGGACCAAATGTGTAATTCTACCTTTATTTTTTTTAACTGCTGTAACCCCCTCGTCCCGGTCTGGCCGGATGACCGGTCCGAGTAGGCTACACGGGGAAAACCGACGCGAAACCCGTTAAGGTCTCACCTCGGTTAGAAACCCTAGAAAAATTTCTTTTATTTATCTTGTCTAAATGCATTACCATATCCTATGTGAAACACGTCAGCGGAAACAAGAGTAATACAAAAACGATCATTCAAGACATCACCTTTAAAACAACCCATTTTCTGTAATTAAACAGGTTGTATCGATACACATGTCAAGGGTATCGATACGCCTTGACCAAAGTCAACACCAAACAGTCAACACAGGAAGACCGTATCGATACAGCCCTTGAGCGTATCGATACGCCCTTCCCAGTCAACTTCTCGTGGTCAACGAGATAAACCCGTACCGATACGCTAACACACCGTACCGATACGGTAATAACTCACCAAAATCTCAGAATTCCAGTGAGTATTTACTGTATCGATACACCCTCGTGTATACGCCCAGCCAAACTTGAGTCCTGGAGGCAAGACCGTATCGATACGGCCCTCAGGCGTACCGATACGCCCTGCGCAACAAGTCTCCCAAATTTAGCAAAAACATAAAAGACTCAAATCTAGATGCGATTTAAGACTTCTTTAGACTCAAACAAGCATTCATACAACATCCATTAGCCATGATCTAGACATACAAAGCACCCAACAAGGACAAACAACATTCATTAAAGAAATCATGCATTTGATCAAAAGATGGCACATAGGCATTCAAGGTTTCATGCTTCAACAACCAAACACATAAACATCCTCAAAGGGCACATAGCCAACAAACATGGTAAGCAAATTAGACATGATTACAATCCAAACATGGCATCAACGAGCCAATCAAAAACAACATAATTAAGGAGACTAAACATGCTCCCAAACAATCAAACAATAGCACAAATCAACAACACCTATCCCATTGCTTGACTATTACAATCTAAAAATTAAAGTTCATACTTGAGCTAACCAAAGCGACACTTGGAGGCCTTTCCTTGCCCTTGCCCTTGCCACCCACAAGCTATTGATCTGCATTGTCGAACAAAAAAGAGCGTAAGCATAAAAGCTTAGTGAGGGTAAGCTCATGAAACAAACCTTCGACAATGCAGGGTCCAAGCACGAGCTACAACCAAGATTAAATGCATGATCTTACCTCCGATCCGCAAAATCCGAAATGAACATGATGCATGAACATATAATCAACACCATGTCATGCTCAGCAACTCATAAGCTCAACTTACGATGATACATAACTCAATGAATTAACCACATCATATATCGATTCATAAAGGGAGTCACATTTCGTATCATATAAGCATATATGTATAATCTCAAATTGGTATATACATACAACCTCATATTGGCACCTAGCTATGACTCGAATACGCGGATAACATGTTAGAACACATTTCCAACAACAACATTACATCGGTGGGATTACACTCATCACTGGTCCTTGCATGGGTGGGATTCCACTCATCACCACATGCCCTACGGATGGGATTCCACTCATCATCACGTAGAATGTATATAAATTTCCGGTGGAATATTACATCACCGTACTCCTCCTTGGTGCCTTATCGCCACCAAGGCCACGTACGTTTTGACTCAATTTGTGTGCACACTCATCCTAATGATCGATCATTGTACCCAAGCATACTAGTGCCAATATTAATCAAATTCCACAACCTTTCACAATATCAATTCAACATAACTTTCATGCTTAGCACGTACTCACCATGATCACTATCATGCACGATTCATAAACCAAACCACATGCATATATCAACGCATCGCATCAAGTCTCAACAACATGCATATAACAATGCATTAGGCCATGCCCCAACATACATGTATGTCACATTATACATAATCATCATAACACAAATCATCATGAGGCATAACATCAATTAAAGAGTTCATCCAATGTCTCTAACTAAAGCTTAGGATTAGGCTACCACCCTAATCCTAACTCTAGGTGGGTCTACCAATCCCAACCTAGTCCACATGCTCGAACCAATTGCTCAAAACCATTTAAAATATTTTAACCACTCACCTCCACCTCCAAGCTCAACTACCAAACAACTATGGTATTCAAATTTCCGGATTTGTTCCCAAGGCTTCACCAACACCAAATCTCGCTTCTAATCACCTCAAAACAAGCAAAACAACTTCAAATCAACTCAAACATCAAAGTAGCTAACCCGGAATGCTAATCAAACACCAAACACAACAATTCAAGCCATGAACAATCCCCAAAATTACCAAACCCGAGCAGCCCATAAACCTCAACCAAAACTCATGATTTCAACACATTTAACACATTCGAATGCTTCCAAAACAGCCCCCAACTATTACCCTAACATCAACCCTCAATTTCCAACACAAACAATCACCAAAGTTCCCATTTTCGTACTCCTATTTTACCCAGCAGAAAATTATGTTTTCAAACACCCAAATGGCATCTAAATGGTCCCAAAACACTTTCCTAACATCCCTAAACCATCAGCCCTTCAATTTAACTCTAAAACTCACCAAAATCCAAGTTTTAGACACTTCAAAAATAGCCATAAAAACTCATTTCGGGTTTTCACCCAAAATTACTCATTTTAACATATTATGTGTATTTTCATGAGGCTAAACCAAAACCCAACTTAATAAATCAAAACCATTTGAAAAACCCAATAAAAACTCAAACTTTCTTTAAACCCTAAATTTCCAAAAGTTGATAGTTTTCAATTTTAAAACTAGGTAAATGTAGAGGATGAAGAGGAGAGTGTAGATATGTAATTACCTTTAAAAAAGACCTTGAGATGAGGAAGAAATTTGATGGAATAGTAGTTGGGGCTTGAGAGGGGTTTTGGGTGTTTCTAACGTGAAATGCAAAAAGGGAGGAAGACAACATATTTCTTTTTTTTTTGTTCTTTTAAATTTCAAAAGGTTGTCTACCTTTTTACTTGTTTTGGGTAAATTGCCAAAATGACCCCTCCTTTTTATTTAAAACTCGATTGGCTCAAACCAAGGTCAATTTGATTTAAAATTGATTTTACCGACTCGGGCCAACTAACCCGACTAACTCCCAACCCCAAAACATGGGTGTTACAACTGCCACGTCACCCTTCCGTTAACCTCTAACAACTGGTGGTCAAATTGCATCCATTTAAAAGTATGGTGGTTTAATTGCTTCAAAAAAAGTAAGGTGGTCAAATCGCGACTTTTCTAATAATATGGTGGTCATTTATGTAGTTTACTCAGTTTAATGGTACTATTTACTTCAGATTTATTAATTGGTCGAGTGGTTAAGTATGTTTATATTATCTTATTTTGTATAAATTTAAATGCCCATATTTGTCTCGAGACTGTATAAATCTCTCTATTTAATGAAAAAACGAAGTTAGTTAGCAACTTTATTTATTATTTTTTACATCATGTTATTATGTAGTGAGTTAAAAATGTATTTTTAAAAAATTAATTTTTGACTTATTAACCGGTTAATCTGAATCAAGTGTTGTAGATATCAGATATAGAGGCGCCATTGCTAGCACAATCCACGCATTTACGCATTTGTTTTGTTTTATTTTATTTTTAACAATTCCTATTTAGGGGAGGGGAGAATGAATTTGCTCCTAATGAGTATCGAAACTTTTTTTATTTTCTTTGTCCACGAAAATTATTGATTTTTTTAGTTAAAATTTTTCAACTTTGACTCATAATTATTTAAAATTTATTATTGATAAAAATATATTTTTAAAAACCTATAATCGATTAGTTTTTAAATATATATTTTATAAAATTTCATTATTTAAAATATTTAATATAGTTATAATCAACGTTTAAAATTTTTTAACTTAAAAGGGTCAATGAGTGACTCTTCATGTAACAGAGAGAGTAATATTTATCGTATATATTCCCACCCTTCAATCGCGAAAGAACATTTCTAAATAGATATTGTTTTAACATAAACATACAAATTAAAATGATTAATTACATATAGATGACGATGGTTATTTCTCTTTCAAACTATACTACTTTCGTTTTGATTTGTTGTCTATGTTTCAGGCCCGTGAGTTCTTTTTAATAATAGGATGAGTCTATCACGTGTGACGAACATTAATGAACACCACTAACGATGATACCGATGAACACTATTAATATTTTTTTTAATTTTAAAAATCTAAAGAACTAAAATTATAATTAAAGTTATTTCTTAAAAAATAAAAATCAAATTTAATAATTACTTTATAATATTTTTAATAGGTTAGAATCAAATATACTCAATTCTCCTAAACTCTAACAAAATCAATCTCTTAAAAAAATAAAAATCAGTTTATAATTTTTAATAGATTAGAATCAAATATACTCAATTCTCATATTATTGATTCTAATCTATTAAAAAATTATAAATTGATTTCTATTTTTTAAGAGATTGATTTTGTTAGGGTTTAGGAGAATTGGGTATATTTGATTCTAACCTATTAAAAAATATTATAAAGTAACTATTAAATTTGATTTTTATTTTTTAAGAGATAATTTTAATTATAATTTTAGTCCTTTAGATTTTTAAAATTTAAAAAAAATTAATGGTGTTCATCGGTATTCATCGTTAGTGGTGTTCATCAATGTTTGTCGCCCGTTATAAAATTTTCCTTAATAATAACATTTATTTTTAGGGTTCGAATTTAAATCTTTCTTTAGAATTATAATTTATTTTATCATTGCTTCTAATGTTTGTTGGTTTTTTAAAAAATAATATTGTAATATAGTTGTAAAGGTTTTCTTATAAATATTCTATCACATGCTACGTTTGAAAATCACATAAGGTGGAAGAACTTAATTTTTACATGAGACAAGTTTGAAAGTAGTTGTTTTCAAAAAAAAAAAGTTTGAAAGTAGTTTGTCAAAAGATAAAAAAAATTAATATAAATCTAAATGTGATATTAAAAAATCGATTAAAAATAATAATTGTTCAAAAATAAATAAAAAAATATTCTTTCACCTTATCCTAGGGATGGCAAAAATACCCGGCCCCGACCCGACCCGACCCGACCGGGTATTTTTTCTAAAATTTCGGGGATCGGGGCGGGGCGGGAAAGGCATGAAGTCGGGGCGGGGCGGGTTCGGGTATTTGCTAGAAATTCCCCGCCCCGCCCCGCTCCGGTACATTTTTATATTTATATATATATTTTTATTATATTTATAAAAAATATCATTAAATTTAAATACTTTTATGAGTTTTAAGTTATTTTTTGTTTTTGTTTTGGTTCGTACTTATTGTAAAATTTTGTTAGATATTGTTTAAGTTTTAATATATTCGATTCTAACGGTCAATGATTTAAGTTTATTCTTTTAAATATGTAGTTTAACATGTGTATAATTTAAAATTGGTTTTATTTTAATTTTTTATATATGTTTGATGTCCCTTGAAACTATAATTTGTGATTGTGGTGGAAGATTGGTCGAATCTAATATTTACCGTCGGCGAAGATTAAATTTTTTTAAATTTTTCGGGGCGGGTCGGGGCGGGGTCGGGTTTAAGGGTTATTGTATCGGGACGGGGCGGGGCGGGTAAATTAATATTTTAATCCGGGGCGGGGCGGGGTCGGATATAATATATTATAGGTCGGGGCGGGTTCGGGGCGGCCAAAAACCCGCCCCGCCCCGCCCCGTTGCCATCCCTACCTTATCCATACTAAATTAGAGCGACTAAAAGTTACAAAGTAAAATTAGTTTATTTTTAATTCATGTGTTAAAATTTAGGTTTAACAGTCAAGTAAGTGCCCAAACTATATATTTTTTAGATAGGTGTTTGGATTATATTTGGGTCAAATAGGTGTATAACGTTTTATTTCATGACTCATTTAACGTTTTTCCGTAACATACACTATTTCCCCCGTTATCCAATGAAATTTGAACATGTTGCGTGATTTATCATTTTTTAAAATTAAAATATGAAAAATAGAAAAATAAAATAATAAAATATAGTAATTAACCCAACAATCTTTAATTTCTCTAAAAAAAACCCAAACCCTAATCCTAAATTCCTCCACTCCGACCACTAATTCAACCACCACTAGCCACCATTGTCTTCATCGGACCCTCTCTACCGAAAGCTCCATCATCTCGTCACCAAAAATCGACAAATGAAC
Organism: Hibiscus trionum; assembly: GCA_030270665.1. Lineage (NCBI taxonomy): Eukaryota > Viridiplantae > Streptophyta > Magnoliopsida > Malvales > Malvaceae > Hibiscus > Hibiscus trionum. The sequence continues at coordinate 8,571,210 of BSYR01000036.1, read as the reverse complement.
CGTCGATTTTGCCGTCTACGAACACCCAACAATGAAGAAAAAAGAGGTCGATTGGGGTTCGATCGACGACTAGAGGGTGTGGAATGTCGAACGGTGAGGTACCCAACACTTGAGCGGTGAACGGTGACCACCGACGTGTTGGGGATGTCGGATGGTGATGGAGATGTGATTTGGGGGTTTGATTAAAAAGAAATTAAAATTTAGGGATTTTAAAAAATAGATTTTTAAAGAAATTTAGAAATTAAAAAAAAAAATAGGCCACGTGTCATGTTTTGATTGGATGACAGAATTCTTTTAACGGTCGTTGACAAAAAAAACTTAAATGTATCACAGAATAAAACGTTAGGCACTTATTTAGCCTAAAATATAGTTTAGGCACCTATTTGAAAATGGGCTTAATACTCATTTTCCCCCTAAACTTTACCTGTTTTTCCAACTTGCCTCTTAAAGTTTATTTTGATCACTTTTTCCCCTAATATTTTCGTCGTTATCCATATTGCTCCCCTAACATTAAAAAAAATATGTTATGACCAATCAAAACGTGCCACGTCATTTTTTTAAAGTTTTAAAATAAAATAAATATATTAAATTATTTATTAATTTAATTATATTTCTCAAAATGCACTCATCTTCTTCCCCATGGTCACCATCCAAAATACCCAAAAATTTGTCCTGCATTTCACTTTCAAACCCTCGTAATTTAGTGCTTATAAATGAAGCAACAAACCAGCTGCAAAAAATCAAAGTCTCACATTTCATTTGATCTTAAAAACTCAAACAGAAACAAAAGAAAAACCCAATTCAATTCAAGTTATAGGCAACACATTGTAATAATGTGTTAGGTTGTAGTTTATGTTTCCATTCACCTTTTATAACCAATTTTTTTTTACCTGTAGAAAAGAATCCTAGATAGTGAAGAATGGAATAAAGCAAAAAACGTTACTGCTTTGTGTAAAACAAGAGAGTCGTTTGTTGATATCCTTTTTTGGTGCCATGATTGTGAACTCCAACTTCAAATTTTCTATAATGTGAAATGCTTTGTTGGTTGTTCAGTTATTTTTTTGGTTTTGTTCAGTTGATGCCTTTGTTTCCTATGACAGTAAAGTATCACCATTAATGGCCAAAGAAGGATCAAAATCAAGATTCGCAGCAGTAAAAATAAAATTTGACGGATAAAATAAAGAAAATGATGTCTTATCATTACATGGGAGGTGGCGAAAAAGAGAAGAGAGGAGGTTGGGGAAGATAAGAAGAAGAATGGGAAACTGAAGGTTAGGGAAGTTTATTATGATTTTATTTTATTTTTAATTCTTTTATATATTAAACTAGAAATAAGAAGAAGAAAAAATTAGGTGACGTGTCGTGTTTTGATTGGTCAGCGCAGATTTTTTTTAACGGTGTTAATTTTTTGAGGCAATATGGTAACACGAAAATGTTAGGGGGCAAAAGTAGGCAAAACGTAGTTTATGGAGCAAGTTGGGAAAACATATAAAATTTAGGGAGGGGAAAAGTGTATTAAGTCAAAAAAAAGTATAGTTTGAACACTAATTTGACAGTTAAGCCTAAAATTTACTGAAACATGAATAATAAATAGTACTCTTACCAAACGACACATAACTTACATGTATTTGAATTCGGGTCTCTTATAACCATTACGTTCATTAAAAGAATATATATAATGCGGTATAAAATTATAAAGGTCATGTATTTATATGGATATCTTCATTAAAAGAATATAATATAAAGTGTGAAAGTTTATTCGTTATGTTAACTTATTTTAGTAACTGTTTATGAATCAAATTTAGGCAAAAGTCACAATTCCAATCACAAAAGTTGCTAGAAAAAATGACAGATCTCAGCAAAGTTTGAACATGAAAACGGAAAACTTGTGGTGACCAACAAAAACCAAATGAGAAATGTTTGGTGTTCCTGCCAAATGCCCCCTTAACCACTAACGGTTTGTTTCACTTTCTTACAATAAAATAAAACAACCTCGTCCTTCAATTTTCTAAATCAATTCCTCTTTATGAGCAGCCTTGGTCCACTCCAAGGCACCTAAAATGACCGCCATGAAAACACTAACATTTCTTAGGGAGAGCTCGGGCTACTTCCTATCGCTTATCCTCATCGCTTATCTCGTTTTTTCTTCGTCGCCGTCGCCGTCTTTCACTCAAGCCCTTTCCGACTCCGAGGTCGCATTCATAGCTCGTCGCCAGCTCTTGCATCTCGAAGAGAGTGATGATTTGGCCGATGATTATGAATCTAATGTGAAGGTTAATTTCACGTTTGAGAATTCCGGGCTCAAACGTGCTTACATTGCATTTCAAGCATTGAAAAGTGCTATGTACTCGGACCCTTTTAACACCACGCAGAACTGGCAAGGTCCTAAGGTTTGTGATTACGAAGGGGTTTTCTGTGCACCCTCCCTCAAAGATCCCAACTTGACGGTCGTTGCCGGCATTGATATTAACCATGCCGACATCGCCGGATATCTGCCTGTCGAGATGGGCCTATTGACGGATTTGGCTCTGTTTCATATAAACACGAATCGATTTTGTGGGATCATTCCCAAGAGTTTCTCCAAGCTTACTCTGCTTTATGAATTGGATGTTAGCAACAATCGTTTCGTTGGTCCGTTCCCGAAAGTTGTTACATCAATGACCTCGCTTAAGTTCCTTGATTTAAGGTACAACAATTTCGAAGGCGAATTGCCTTCGGAGTTGTTCGAAAAGGACTTGGATGCATTGTTCTTGAACAACAATCGGTTCGAGTCGAACATTCCGGAGACTTTAGGCTCTTCTCCAGCCTCCGTCATCGTCGTTGCCAATAATAAGCTTTCGGGTTGTATTCCGAACAGCATCGGCAAGATGTGCAACACGTTGAACGAGATTGTGTTCCAAAACAACAATCTCAAGGGGTGCTTGCCGATGGAGATTGGGAATCTTGGAAATGTAACGGTTTTGGACATCGCTTCGAACAGTTTCAACGGTGTTTTGGCGAAGACATTTAAAGGGCTAGGCAAAATTGAAGAACTTGATGTAGCGTATAACATGTTGGCCGGTTACGTGTCGGACGACGTCTGCCGGTTGCCGAGCTTAAAGAACTTTAGGTTTTCTTACAACTACTTCAATGGCGAGGCTGAATCTTGTCTACCATCCAAGGGGAAGGACGTCGACTTCGACGATGTTGGCAATTGTATAGCCGATAGGCCTGAACAGAAGCCAGCTCAAAAATGTCAACAAGTGGTAAGCCGACCGGTCGAATGCAGTAAGTCAAAATGTGGTGGCGGTGGCGGTCAATCACCGCCGAAGCCGCAACCCCCTAAACCGAAACCACCTCCTACGCCTAAACCAACAGATGATGATGACTCTTATGACCAATCACCTGTTAACAGGCAGCGGCCTCCAGTTCCACCACCACAATCGCCGCCGCCACCAGTAAAGCCTCCAATTCCACCACCACAATCGCCGCCGCCACCAGTAAAGCCTCCCGTCCACTCCCCTCCTCCGCCAGTCAAATCTCCACCACCTCCGGTTCATTCACCACCACCCCCACCCCCACCATCACCATCACCATCACCACCACCTCCAGTCCACTCTCCACCGCCTCCAGTTCACTCACCACCACCACCAGTAGTCCACCATCCGCCTCCTCCGGTGCATTCTCCTCCTCCACCACCACCACCGCCTAAGTCTCCTCCTCCTGCCCCACAAAAAGCAGTCCATCTACCACCTACTATCGGTTTCCAATACAAATCGCCACCTCCACCAAATTTCCCGGGATACTAATGGAACATAAGCGGGTTTTAACACATTTTAGTACAACATGAACATAGTGTTGTTTAGATTATAGCCTGTAATCAATCTAGAAAGAGAATGTTTATAATTCTCTCCATCTGCAATATGCATATTTGCAAATATTAAAATTTAGAAACTTAATGAATTTTGCCAACTTCTCCAAAAAAAAAAAAACTAAAGTAACAATTGAATAGAAGGTTACATCATTATCTATATTCCAACAACAACATCAAACTTTCTACAAAATCAAAAGTTATTTTTTTTTCATTAAAAAATAAGGCAAGGTATAAACAAAAATAACATACTTGTAATATAAAAGCTCGATAAATGTGAAGAAACAAAATTAAAAATCTTTTCTTGAATATAATTTTAGCTTAACCGTTAAATAAGTGCTTAAATTATATTTTTTTTCAGTTAGGTGCTCAAACTACTTTTTAGGCCAAATTAGGACCTAAACTTTCATTTCGTGACCCATTTAAGGTTCACCGTTAATTTTTCATTAAAGGACATGTGTCACCTCCACAAAAATCCAAAATTATATTAAAAATAAATAAAATAAAAATGTATCATGAAAGTTTCAAACATTTCTAAAATAGTCCCCAAATCCGACCACTCCTGCCACCGCCGGCCGCTTTGTCAGCGACAGAATGATGCGCCCTCCCCTCGCCAAACAACCCACACGCCGTTCGTCACCCCTCTTGCTGTCGTTCATCGCAAATTATTCGAAAGAATTATTCGACAATTTCGTCGATTCGTGCGACGTCGATTGATTTCCGGCGACATAGTGGTGGGTAAAATGGTCATGATGGTCCGACAACCGATTTGGTGGGGGGCGGTGTGGTAATCGGCGACGGAATCGGTCCAAATTGGGATTTAGATTTTAGGGGTGACACGTGTCATTTTCGCGTCAAAATAATTCATAATTCTCAATTAATAAATAAAGGAAGTTAAATGTAGTAAAAGAGAAGTAAGGGTCGATCCCACAAGGACTAAGAAAACTTCCTGATTTATGTTCGCTTGATCGGTGAGCCAGGAAGAGAGTTGAATGAAATTTAAATAGAAAAAGGGTGATTTGTAGAATTTAAGTAAAAATAAATATTGTAGAGAATATTAAAAAGAAGTGAATTCAAATAAAGATTAGCTTCGGGCTTTTGCTTTGACTCAATTTTCTCAGATCATCGGAAAAGGTTTTTACTTCAGGATTTACGTCGGTTACTTGCCTACAAGGATCAATCCTTGAGACTTGTTTTTTTCTCTCCAGTAAACCGATAATCTAAAATCAATTTTTAGATTCCAATTTTCTGGTTAGATTAACCGCGGCTATCACTGTTAAAAATAAACAGTTTTAAAGTTCTTGGAAAAACCCGACTCGGATGTTGTTTCAATAACAACGGTTCTGATCTCAATTTTCTCTTAGTAATCAATTTACTAAGTGTGTTCCCATGAAGTCGAATGTGCTTCAATAGCCAATCCTTCCTCCCACATATTTAACCAAAAATAACATCATAACCAAAGTCAATCTTTAGTTTTGAAATCGTTTTGATTTTGAAATTAAGCTTAGAAAACCGAGAAAAAAAACCTGAAGTTACTTAAGTATTTTTCATCCCTCACGTTGAAATCGAGTCATCGCTTTAGCCTTTGGCTATGAAAAAAACTTTATTAAAATAAAATTTCCTAAGAACAAATAAAAACTAAGAACCAGAGATGAAAAGATGTTTCTTTTGAAGCTTACCCCAAGGGGTATTTATAGCTTCCTAAAATCCTAAAAATATTTAAAATACAAGAGATAATTCCTAAGTGATAATAAATAAATCCTAAAATACTTAAATTTAAAAATAAAAGATAATCCCCAAGCTTTAATCCAAGTCTCGGCTGATAAGTGATCTGGAACGCGACTGATAAGCTATCACGCGCTGCTGACATCATCTTCTAGAAGCCTGCTGACGTGTCATCGAGTCGGTGCATTCATGCCCCAATTCATGCCCACTAATCCAGCCATGAATCCAGAAAACTTGCAAAATCCAGCATTTTTAGCACATTTTCCAGAATCTACAGCCCTGCACAGAAAAGAACAGAAAATCACCAGCTAAGCATCTTAAAACAACTAATCAAGGAGTAATTATTAATAAAATAATGTATAATTTAAGCACTAATCAAGGGGTTTTGGGATTTTAAAATTTGGGGTTGTTTTGTAAAATCTAGAAAATTGAGAGATTTTTTAAAAATTAATTAATTTTATTTATTTTTAATATAATTTTGTATTTTTCTGGAGGTGACATGTGTCCTTTAACGGACAAAATTAACGGCGAACCTTAAATGGGTTAGGGTCACGGAATGAAACTTTAGGTCCCAATTTGACCCGAAAAATAGTTTGAGCACCTAACTGGAAAAAAGAACATAGTTTGAGCACCTATTTGCCTATTAAGCGTATAAATTTTATGTTCTGTAAAAAAAATTCTACAACTATCAATAGTCTCTTTATCTTTATTTAAACTAGATATTTTTTATGTAGTAGTAGTAAAGATTGAATGCATCCCCTGCCACGAAAGAAGATCTAACCATATAAGATTGTCGACTTTTCTAAATCATGGAGTGTGACAAAGCACGAATCGTCAAACTATCATCATTATAGACGGAAAGCGTACTAAAAAACGAAAACAAAACACTTTAATATATAAAAAACTAGAAAATAAAATAAAGATATTATTTGTTTATATCTAAGACAAAAGAAGATACACAAAAAAAACTGTTAACAGTTAGATTTAATAATTATAAAAAAATAATGTACCATATTATATATATATATATATTCTTTTAGTGTTAACAGTTAATTGAATAAAATAAAATCATTCGTCTAATAATTAAACACATGTTATATATAATTTACAAATAAATTTCTTACCACTCAATTATTGATCATTGAAAAAAAAGTAATTTTTTTATAAAATTATTCTCTTTCACCCCTAACCTGAATATGACAAAATCAAGTATATATAATATCAATTAGTTTTCTAATTGGATCAATAATAAGGATTAATTGTATATTAATTCAGTTAAAATGGTTAAAAGATAATCATACTAAATAATAATTAATAATATTAATAATAATTTCATACTTTAATATAATCTCTATTTTTTAACTCATTTTAAATTTAATCATAATACAACTTAAAGGGAGGAGAAGGGGGGCTGCAGGGAAAAAAAGGAGAGTACTTTTAGTGGGTCTAGAGCTCATAACTTAAGGAAATATGAGGAAACGAATATGAGCAGTTTGGTTAACCAACCAAATATACTTTCTCTATTTTAATATAATCTTAAAAAGCAACTTGATCTAATTCGAAAAAGAAAAGCAACTTGATCGAAAACATAATTAATATGTATCTTTCGTTATAATCGTTTGTTAAATAAATCAGTATAAATATATACATTAAGATAAAAATATTCTTTCTTGCAAAAGAAGAAGAAAAAAAAAACAAACTAGTGTCTATTAACTTTTGGATACATTTATATTAGGGTGAACTAGCGAAGTAGTCACTCAAATTTTAGCACACTATCAGTTCAGTCATCGTTGTTAGAAAAACTTTCACTTTAGTCTCCACCGTTAAATAACTATAAGTATGTGACTGAAAATGATATTCCTAAGAAGATAGTGACATATGTTACCATCTAATTGGTCACAAAATAAAATCTAATAAGTCGGTGACATGTGTCATCATTTATCTAATTTGTCACAATCTTAAATGAAAATTAGTCTCCAAACCAAAAACTAGGTTGTACATTTCAAAATATCAAATCAGATTCGATTCATGAAAACCAGATATTTAATTTTCGATCATCTCAAATTACTAGTAGTAAACTTAAACTTTTAAAAATAAATCAAGAAATAATAAATAAATAAATAATACGACCTGTGTTCATTAGAAATTGATGTGGTCCATGAATGGGAACCTAGCCAATGTTGCTGGACCTAGACCCATTGTAAACAATCAATCCAATTTATTACATATCTCTTTCAAAATAAAATAAAAATAAAATTGGTGCCAGGAGGGGCATCTCCTAAAGTAATCACTTCCTGCATTCTTGGGGCTTCAGTCCCCTGATAATGCTTCAATCTTTGTCCATTGACTTTAAATTGGTGCCCGTCTTTTAAAGATCTGATTGTGATGGCACCATGGGGAAAAACTTGCACCACTTGGAATGGGCCAGACCATCTAGATTTCAGCTTCCCTAGAAAGAGTTTCAACCTAGAGTTGAATAGCAATACAAGCTGCCCTGGGCAGAACTGTCGTGGTAGCAACTTCTTGTCATGCCACTTCTTTGTCTTGTCTTTATAGATTCTTGCGTTGTCATAGGTCATTGCTCGAATTTCTTCAATCTCATTCAGATCAAGTAGCCTTTTTTGTCCTGCTTTTTCCAAGTCCATATTCACTGCCTTGATGGCCCAGTATGCTTTGTGCTCAATCTCGACAGGTAAATGGCATGTTTTCCCATAAATCAGCCGGTAGGGTGACATTCCCAATGGAGTTTTGAATGTTGTTCTGTAGGCCCATAATGCATCATTGAGGTGTAGAGACCAGTCTTTCCAAGTTTGTTTAACCATCTTTTCAAGAATGTTCTTAACCTCTCCGTTGGATATTTCAGCATGTCCATTGGTCGGAGGGTGGTATGTTGTTGCGATCCGATGTTTGACACCATACTTTTTCAAGGCAGCAGCTATAACCCTATTATCGAAATGCTTCCCTTCATCACTGATGATCGCCTTGGGGATGCCAAATCTGGAAAAAAAATGTTTTTATGCAAAAACATCTGAACCGTCTTGGCATCGTTTTTCTGAGTAGCGATTGCTTCAACCCATTTGGACACATAGTCCACTGCCAGGAGGATATATAAGTTCCCACATGAAGTTGGGAATGGTCCCATAAAATCAATCCCCCAAACATCGAAGATCTCGACTTCAAGAATGTTTTGCAGCGGCATCTCATGTCTTCTTGAGATATTTCCAGTCCGTTGACACTTGTCACAGTTTTTGTAGAATGTCTAGGCATCCTTAAATAGTTACGGCCAATAAAATCCCGACTGCAAAACCTTGGCAGCAGTTTTGTTACCTCCTAAGTGTCCTCCATACTGTGAAGCATGGCAGTGATGTAGTATAGCTTCATGTTCATTATGTGCTACGTATCTCCTGATAACCTGATCTGCACAATATTTGAAAAGAAGAGGTTCGTCCCAATAATAATGCTTAACATCATTTTGGAACCTCTTCCTAGCTTGATAGTTAAGGTCAGGAGGAGTTATTCCACTAACTAAATAATTAACGAAATCCGCATACCAGGGAAGTTCAGAAAACTTACCTGCCGCCATGGCTGTTGTGGCAGTACCTGTGGCAGCGAACAACTGCTCGTCAGGGAAGGTCTCCAGTATTTGTGTCTCGTCTGTGGGAAGACTCTTTCCCTTCTCTAGTCTCGACAAGTGATCTGCGACTTGGTTCTCTGTCCCTTTTTTGTCCTTGATCTCAAGGTCGAACTCTTGCAATAGAAGAATCCAACGTATCAGTCTAGGCTTTGCATCCTTTTTGGCGAACAGATACTTCAATGAAGAGTGATCTGTGTGGACTATGACCTTCGTTCCAAGTATATATGAACGGAACTTGTCAATAGAGAACACCACAGCTAACAGTTCCTTCTCTGTTGTTGTGTAATTTACTTGGGCGTCATTCAATGTTTTGTTGGCATAGTATATGACATGAAAGAGCTTGTCTTTCCTCTGCCCAAGTGCTGCCCCAACAGCATAGTCACTAGCATCACACATAATCTCAAATGGTAGTTTCCAATCTGGTGGCTGTACTATTGGGGTTGTTACCAGCTTCTCTTTCAGAACCTTGAATGCCTCAGTACATTTAGTTTTGAAGTCGAAGGGACGGTTCTGCTCCAGAAGATGGCATAAAGGTTTGATGATCTTCGAAAATTTCGCGATAAACCTCCGATAAAAACCAGCATGCCCTAAGAAACTCCTGATTCCCTTGACTGTGGTAGGTGGTGGCAGCTTTTCAATTACCTCGATCTTAGCTCTGTCGACTTCTATGCCGCGGCAGCTTATTTTATGGCCTAGGACTATCCCTTCATCCACCATGAAGTGACATTTCTCACAGTTCAATACCAAGTTTGCTTTCTCGCATCTTTCGAGCACTTTCTGTAGGTTGTCTAGGCAGCTTTCAAAATTGTCTCCAAAGACAGAAAAATCATCCATGAATATCTCCAGGAAATCCTCCACCATATCGGAGAATATTGCCATCATACACCTTTGAAAGGTTGCTGGTGCATTACAAAGTCCAAATGGCATCCTCCGAAAAGTATAAGTACCGTATGGGCATGTGAACGTCGTCTTTTCTTGATCTTCCGGTGCGATGGCTATTTGATTATAACCTGAGTATCCATCAAGAAAACAATAGTAAGGCTTTCCCGCTAATCTATCGACCATTTGATCAATAAAAGGCAGGGGAAAGTGGTCCTTCCATGTAGCTTTGTTAAGCTTCCGGTAGTCCATACAAACCCTCCAACCGGTCACAGTCCTGGTTGGGATTAATTCGTTTTCTTCGTTGGTTACCATGGTTATTCCTCCTTTCTTGGGAACGCGCTACACCGGGCTCACCCACTTGCTATCCGAGATGGCATAGATTATTCCAGCATCTAGCCATTTTATGATCTCTTTACGCACCACCTCTCGCATAACATTGTTTAAACGTCTCTGTGCATCAATGGTTGGCTTGTGATCATCCTCTAGAAGGATTTTATGCATGCATAGTGCCAGACTGATGCCTTGGATATCAGCTATCGTCCATCCAATAGCCTTTTGTGATGCTGCAACATCCCTATTAGCTGATGTCCCTGATCCTGCATTAACTTGGAAGAGATGATTACGGGCAACGTATCATTTAAACCAAGGAAAACATATTTAAGCTGCCCTGGCAGGGGCTTAAGATCTAGAATAGGTGGATCTACAGTTGATGGCTTTTGGACTATATGTTCATCCGAGGTATAGTTTAAAGGCTCGAATAACTTACCTGGACGATTGCCTATCCAGTTTACCTCCTCTTGATCTTTAGTATCAGATATGTCAGATTCTGAGGAGCTGCTGTCGTCGTCGCTGCCGTGACAGTCTTCTAAATGGCTGCTGGGGCAGTGTCCAATTTTGATGTCGTGGCAGCCCGACCTAATGTAGGGTTGGTCAAGGATAACTTCAGTGATAACCTTGCATTCTTCTTCTGCATCAGCATGTTTTATTTCCTGGAGAATATTCAGCTTGATCTCTTGATCGTTCACTCTCATAGTGAGTTCTTTTTTTTCCACATCAATCAGTGATCTTCCTGTGGCTAAGAATGGTCGCCCCAGGATGATTGGTGCATTCTCATCTGTTTCACAATCTAAAACAAGAAAGTCAGCAGGAAAAATAAATTTATCCACTCTTACCAGAATATCCTCAATTTTTCCTTCTGGATGAACGTAAGAGCGGTCTGCCAGCTGCAGTACGACTGTTGTGGGTCGAGCTTTTCCAATACCTAATTTCTGAAAAACAAATTTGGGCATTAAATTTATACTAGCACCAAGATCACAAAGTGACTTACCCACAAATTTATCTCCGATTATGCACGGTATGATGAAGCTCACAGGATCCTTCTTCTTCTAGGGTGGATGCTTGTGCAGAATACTCATGCATCCCTCTGTCATTTTAACCGTTTCAAATTCCCCAAGTCTGGATTTCTTCGACATGGCATCCTTGAGAAATTTGGCATAACCTGGCATCTCTTTTATAGCATCTAACAGCGGAATATTGATATGGACCTGCTTAAAAATATCGTAGATCTTCTTAAGCTGGGACTCCTATTTCAACTTCTGTAACCGCTGAGGAAAAGAAGGTGGGGGACGATAATCAGCAATACGTCCTTCCCACTACATTCGGATTTGGGAAGGTTTAGGTTCTTCATCTTCCTCCTCTTTCCCTTCTGCTGTCGTGACAGGTTCATCGGTAGCAGGTTGTTTGTCGTATGCCGGGGCAGCTGTAACAGCAGTCGAATCCAAGGCTGGTTCCTTAACTGATTCAGCTTCCTTCTCTGGCCCTGGTAATTTCTTCCCACTCCTTGTTGTGATGGCTTTACACTGCTCATGTGTGGGTTGTCTAGCGTTTTCAGTATCGCTAGGAAATCCTTCATTCTGCCTCGGTTTAATATGCTGGGAAACCTGACCCATCTGTGTCTCTAATGATTTCAGAGTAGCTTCATGGTTGGTCATATGCATCTCTGTTTTATCCATGAATGATTCAGTCTTCTTGACGAAGTGATTCATGTTCTCAATGTAAGTTCATGTTTGAGACATAAACGTAGCCAAGGTCTGTTCCAGTATACTCGTCGTGGCAGCTGATGGTTGTTGCTGCTGCGGTTGCTGCCGAGTCAGTAATCTAGGTCCCCCCTGATTCTGAGTGTTCCGTGCTTGAGGATTCAGGGCATTATTAGGGTTGCTCCAAGAGAACTTGGGATCCTTTCTCCAATTGGGATTGTAGTTGTTGGAATTGTAGTTCTGTTTATTGTAGTTCCCAACATGCATCCCTTCTTCTAACTGTAGCGGACAATCTTCCGAATTGTGATTCCCATCGCAAGTTTCGCATACCTCTTCAGCTGAGTAGACAGGCTGTGAATCTTCTTTCAGAAGCTTTTTCATTGCCTTGGTGAGTTATGCCACCTGTGATTTTAGAGAACTATCAGCCTCATAATCTTTTACAGCTAGTACTCGTTTACCCCATCTTCTTGATGTAGGAAATTGTTCCTCGTTCTTCGCCAGATTTTTCAATACTGCCATTGCGTCTTCTGGATCTTTGTCCAACAGCAATCCATTCGCTGCTGAATCAATTCTCATTAGAGTCTGTAAGTTGGCAGCATTATAAAATTTAGTTACCTGGTTCTAAACGGGGAATCCATGCATCGGGCAGTTCCTCAGAAGAGTGGTAAATCTGTCCCAGGCCTCGTGCATTGGCTCGTCATCTTCCTGTTGAAAAGTAGCAATTTCGTTACGTAATCGCTCAGATAAATGTGAAGGGTTAAAACGAGACAAAAATTCACGAGTTAAATCTGCCCAAGTTCGTATTGAACCCGGTGTTAGTTTATTCCACCAAGTTTTCGCCCTATCCCTCAATGAATGAGGGAATAACCGAAGCCTCAGTATCTCCGGATTAACTCCCGGTAGTCTAAACGAACCACGAATTTCCTGGAACGTTTTCAGATGCTCCCTAGCATCCTCTGTAGCAGCACCGCTAAATTGGCCAGCGTTGTTAATCATGCTGAACATAACAGGTTTCAGCTCAAAATTGTCAACTTCTACGTCTGGCAGGGTTGTTTCTAGTTCTACATGATCATTGAGCATGTAGTCTCGGCATGACCGGCGTGCGGCAGCGGCAGGAGGATCGGTAGGTTGTTCGTTCCTCCCATCTCCGGCAGGATCTTCATCATCTGATGGATTCCTTTGGTTGTATATGGCTTCTAACTGTTCTTCAAGGTATTCATTTCTGGATAACACAAAGCGAAGTCGGTTCCTAAGATTCTACGAGCGTTCGATTTCAGGATCTAGTGGATACACAGGTTCCTCTCCTCGTTTCGATCTGCGCATAAACAGAAAACCTTGTGAAAAGCACAAGTTGAACAATCCAAGTGAAACAAAACAAAAAAATAAAAGAAATGCAGTAAAAGGTAGGGTAAAGATATGTTTCCAGTCCCCGGCAACGGCGTCAAAAACTTGTTGCGTGCAAAAGTGTCTATCGCAATGTAGCGCAAGTGTACACGACGCAAGTAGTAAAGTGATACGTAAGTATCGGATATCGTCTTCACAGGGACTGGGCTAATAGCTTCACTTTGGATTACTGCACGAGAGGAAAAAGAAATAGTTTAAATGTTTGTCACGAGATAATAAAGAATACTGATAATAAAAGAGTAAAGAATTCAAGATAGAGAGAATGGGTCGGTATTGAATTGTTCAGTAGTGTAGGTGTTGCAAAGTCTAGGAATATATGTTCTGTCGTTGCGCCTGTCGTGGCAGCGGTCTGTTGTTAGTCGCGGCAGCGATCACACAACTCTGTACTTCAAGCTTGGCAATAATCTCTGATGTGCCTTGGCCTATCCCTAGGTCCAAGTTTGTCGATGAACACGTCTTTGATGATACCTCCCGGCGTGAATCGAAGGATGAACACCGATGTTGTTGAATTCTTCCTTAGCCACTTAACCTCGTCCTATCCCTAGGTCCGAGATAGTTCAACCATAAACTGGAGAACCCGTACTTATTCCTTCTGTATACTTAACTCTCCCGATATTAAGTAAATGTGTAATCTCACAATGCTCTCCCGATACTCTTGTAAGATGTTGAAAACCAGAATAAGCAAACTTGAAGTCTATTTTATTGAACAGAAAAATTCCTAAAACAAAGGCAATTCTTGCAACTACTTTACAAATCAACCATTAGCCCTAGGGGAAGTTTAGAACATGATGAGAAGGGGAAAATGACTAGGGTTTAGAAAAGAAGGCTAGAGAGTAATATATACTTCCCTAGGTCGAATTACATGCCTTTATATAGGCCTTGGGTTCAAGTTTTCTAATATGGCAAGAATACAAGTTTAAACTAAAGTACAACTCTATTAAAGACTAAATCTTCAGAGCATATATCTTTAATTAGTCCTTCCTTCTTGCTTGGAGTTTCTTCCTTGAACTTTGGGCTTGGCCTTCATTCTGATCTAGGGCTTGGAAAAATATAAGGATGTTCCACGACAGACCGGCTTAATTTTCTCTTTCTGTCGAGGCCCACTTTGCTTCTTCTCTTCACCATTGTAGTCGTCCTTGGCTGCCACGGCAGCGGCCATGGCAGCACCGTCCTCCTCGTCTGCACATCCAGTTCCAGCTCTGTTTCTTTACTGCACAGCGTCTGCTTCTTCACTGCCCTCCATCTGCTACAGCAGCTACATGCAAAAGCAATCAATTTTAGTAGAAATTGTGCGATTTGATATATTTGTGATGTTTAAATGAAATCTAACCTAAATGCAATGAATTATGCTTGAATGCAGCAGAAATATGGGTTAAATAGGGGGTAAAATATAGAACTTTTACACACTCAACAGTGTGATCTATCCCCATAGAAGCACGGGAATTTTTGCTATGTCGTTTGATGCTTGGCTTGTAGGGAACCTTACGGATAAATCACGCGCAATTTCTCCGGAGGATCATTGGAGTATTTTGTTTGTTGTTATTTGTTGGGTATTATGAAAAGCTCGTTGCTCGAGCATTTTTGGAAGCTCTAGTGAAAGGGTACGGGATGTGGTTGTGGAGGCAAGGCGTATCCGGAATGATTGTGCTTCCACTGCCCAAAATGGTGGTGTCGTGGTTGACAACAGTGTTGACCAGGGGTCTTATGCCAAGGTACGTTGGCAATTGTCAATGTATGGGAGGGTTAAAGTTAATGCTGATGGGGCGGTAAGGGGTTCTAATAACATGGCCTCGATAGGTGGTGTGTTCCGTGACTCTAATGGTTCTTGGATCCTCGGTTTCGCTAGGAATATTGGCTCATGCTCGATTCTTATGGCGGAATTGTGGGCGGCACATAATGCACTTGCCCATGTTTGGGAGCGTGAATTTCGATACGTGGACTTTGAAACCGATAATAAAACAACTGTTGCTATTCTTAATATGAAGACGGATATTTTGTTTGAGAACGGTCTTGTACAACGCTTGAGGAGATATGTCTCGCAGGATTGGAATCTAACGGTTAAGTATATACCACGTGAAGCAAATATGGTAGCTGATAAGCTAGCGAGTTTGGCTCGGAGTCGGCCTTTGAGTGACATGCTCTTTATTCATCCTCCATCCGAGGTGGAGACCTTGTTAACTTTAGATATTTCTTGATGTGTTGTCGTTGTTTGTGTGCTTTGTTTGCTATCATTAGTATTTTTATTTTGTATGTACCACTATGTGTACTATTTTCCCCCATTTAGGTGTAAGGGGGTTTTTAACGAGGCACGTGGTGATACTTCCTCTTGATCAATCGAAAAAAAAAAGATACACAAAGAAAAAACAAAAACAAAAAAACTGTTAACAGTTAGATTTAATAATTATAAAAAATAATGTATCATATTATATATATATTTATATTGTTTTAGTGTTAATAGTTAATTGAATAAAATAAAATCATTCATCTAATTATTAAACACACGTTCTATATAATTTACAAATAAATTTCTTACCACTCAACCAATGATCATTGACAAAAAGTAATTTTTTTATAAAAATATTCTCATTCACCCCTAACCTGAATATGACAAAATCAAGTATATATAATATTAATTAATTTTCTAATTGGATCAATAATAAGGATTAATTGTATATTAATTCGGTTAAAATGGTTAAAAGATAATCATACTAAATAATAATTAATAATAATAATAATAATAATAATTTCATACTTTAATATAATCTCTATTTTTTAACTCATTTTAAATTTAATCATAATACAACTTAAAAGGGTGGAGAAGGGGACTGCAGGGAAAAGAAGGAGAGTACCCTTAGTAGGTTTAGAACTCATAACTTAAGGAAATATGATTATATGAGAGAATGAATATGAGCAGTTTGGCCAACCAACCAAAGTATCTTTCTCTACTTTAATATAATCTTAAAAAGCAACTTAATCTAATTCGAAAAATAAAAGCAACTTGATCGAAAACATAATTAATACGTATCTTTCGTTATAATCGTTTGTTAAATAAATCAGTATAAATATATACATTAAGATAAAAATATTCTTTCTTGCAAAAGAAGAAGAAGAAGAAAAACAAACTAGTGTCTATTAACTTTTGGATACATTTATATTAGGGTAAACTAGCGAAGTAGTCACTCAAATTTTAGCACACTATCAGTTCAGTCATCGTTGTTAGAAAAACTTTCACTTTAGTCTCGACCGTTAAATAACTATAAGTATGTGACTGAAAATGATATTCCTAAGAAGATAGTGACATATGTTACCATCTAATTGGTCACAAAATAAAATCTAATAAGTCGGTGACATGTGTCGTCATCTATCTAATTTGTCACAATCTTAAATGAAAATTAGTCTCCAAACCAAGAACTAGGTTGTACATTTCAAAATATCAAATCAGATTCGATTCATGAAAACCAGATATTTAATTTTCGATCATCTCAAATTACTAGTAGTAAACTTAAACTTTTAAAAATAAATCAAGAATTAATAATAAATAAATAAATAAATAATACGACATGTGTTCATTAGAAATTGATGTGGTCCATGAATGGGAACCTAGCCAATGTTGCTGGACCTCGACCCACTGTAAACAATCAATCCAATTTATTACATATCTCTTTCAAAAAAAACATTACATATTAGTTACGATCAGGTTAGTGTTAATTCAATTTTACTGGTTTAATTATGATTTCGTCCCTTGATAGATCTTATTCAGCTCCCTTCGTTCGAGCTAAATTTTAGACATGGTTGAACTTCAACAACCCTAGCAGTATGAAATTATCAGACCTTTTGCTGCGTTTTTGGTTCGCAAACGCCTCTAACTATTGCGGCGCTGGATCTAGCGCCACTTCTTACGGCGTTTTTTAACGCCGGAAGAGTTTTTAGCGGCACTTAAAAACGTCGTTATAGAGCAAAAAAACGCCACTAATAACATATTTTGCTGTAGTGAACCTGTTGTGTTTAATATATTATAAAAACATAGTAAGTCAGTTAAATTATCAATTTAATTATAAATTTTAATAGGCTTGGTCTAATTTGTGCCCTATGGACTAAGGCACATTGATCCTCCCTAGAGACTAAGGCATTGTTAAGGATTAGGATGAGTTTGTCACGTTCGACGAACACCGATGAGTATTACTAGCGATGAGCACTAAGTACTATTAATTTAATTTATAAAGATTAAAAATTTAAAGGACTTATCGTACAATTATAAATTATTTAAAAATTAAAAGATAAATTAATTAAAATATATTATTTTTTTAAAATTTCTTTTAAATATAAAGGTAAATTACACCGTTCATCACTCAACTATCTTCTCACTTCTATTTTGGTCACACAACTTTTAAAATTTTTAATTTACTAGCTGAACTTTCGAATTGCTCCTATTTTAATCACTCTAAATTATTTTTTTATTATTTCTCTATGACATGGCATTTTTATTATTATTAAATATAAAAGCAACTTAAAATAAATTTTATTATTATCAAATAAAAAATTAAAATTTTATCCTAAACTCTAAACTCTAATTTCCAAATTGTAATCCTAATTCATAAACTCAAAATCTTCCCATTCTTCTTCAACAACAGCCTCATCGGCCGGACTTCCACAGATCATCTACCACCATCAGTAACTAGGGTGTGAAGTGGAAACAAAAATTGACATTCATAAAAAACAAATTAAAATGAAGCGAAGTGGATTGCTTTGCTCTGTTGTGCATTACTTGTTTGTTAAACAGGTAACGATAGCATATAGATAGTAAGGTCAAAAATTCATTATTTTCTGCAAGATTTTCCACTACCACTGATCGAGGGAATATGATTAGAACTTGAAATCTTTCAACATTAAAATTCATTATTTTCTGCAAGATTTTCGCTATTACCTGAGCATAGATATGAGGTGATATTGTTCATGTTTGGCAATTAGCGGATAGTTGATAGCGGATTATATTAGCTGATTTGATTAGCAGATTGTATAAAAGTATTTGGTAAAATTAACTGATTAAATTATTTAAACAAGCAAAGTAATATATAAGGACATGATTAGATTTAATACGTGTTTGAATAGTTTATTATTTATCAATATTTTGTATCTAATTAATATTAATTAGATCTATAAAATTATTTTTAATATAACTTTTCTAAATATATTCGAATGATTTATATATTAATTTATTATTTATACAATTATTTTAATATAATTTAATTAATAAATAAATTTAAATACACATATAAATATGTGATAATAAAAAGAAAAAAGTAAATAGGATTAGCTTATAAATAAGGTTAGAAAATATTTAATTTAGGTTATTTTGAGATTTTTGGTAGATGGTAAGGGTAAAAGAGTCTTTACAACTCTAATATCAAACCTCTAATCTAAAAAAGCTTCTATTATGAGTTTTTCAAAATTAGCGGTTTCACCCCAATCCGTTGTTAACCAAACAACAATATTAACGGATTTGACTGGTCAAACCTCTAATTATACCTCAAACCTCTAATTTTTGCCCAAACATCTCTTTACCAAACAGTGTCATTGTATTTTATCGGACCCACGCTCAAAAGTTCGACCGATAAAAGTGTGGCCGAAGAAGAAAGGGAGGGTTTTGGATTTATAGATTAAGATTATGATTTGGGGATTAGGTTTAGGGTTTGGGATATAATTTTAGATTTTTAATTTGAATTATTTTTATTTTAATAATAAAAAAATATGATTTTATTTGTATTCTAAATTATTTTTATGTTTAATAATAAAAAATTACCATGTCATAAGAAAATAATAATAAAATCATCTAAAGTGACTAAAACAGGAATAATCTGAAAGCTCAGTTAGTAAATTGAAAATTTTAAAAGTTGAGTGACCAAAATAAGAGTGAGAAGATAGTTGAGTGATGAACGGTGTAATTTACCCTTATGTTTGAAAGAAATTTAAAAATAAAATAATATATTTTAATTAATTTACCTTTTAATTTTTAAACAATTTATAATTATACTGTGAGTCCTTTAAATTTTTAATATTTATAAATTAAATTAATAATGCTCATCGTTAGTAGTGTTCATCAGTGCTCATCGAATATTCTAGAATTTTCCTAAGGATTAATTAATATTTTAGATTAAATCGTTTTTTTAAATTACATCTCATTTAATTAGATACATTTCATTAAATCTTTCATTTAATAATTAAATTTTTTTCTTATTTCTAAGTGATTTGTCTCTCATATTAAACCCAAACCTTAACCCTAAACTTTAATCTTAAACTCTAAACCATAAATCATAATTTTAAACCATAAACCCTAAAAACTAAAACATAAACCCAGAACACTAAACATTATACCCTAACTCGCAAACCCTAAACCCTAAACAATAAAACTCAAACCCATAAACCATAAGCCCTAAACTTTAAACCATAAACCCTAACCCCTAAACCAAAACCACTAAACTACATACTATAGATTCCAAAACCTTAAACCCCAAACCATAAACCATAAACCCTTTAATAAGAGACACAAATCACTTAAAAATAAGAGAAAAATTTAATTATTACATGAAAATTTTAATGAGAAAATGTTATTTGTATTTAATTAAATGATGTGTAATTTTAAAGAAAATATTTAATTTAATCTAAAATATTAATTGATCCTTATCATGTGCCGGTTAGACAAAGGCTTTGTTTGGCAATTAGCGGATAGCTGATAGCTGATAGTAGATTACATTAGCTGATAGCTGATAGTAGATTACATTAGCTGATAGCATATTACATTAGCTGATTTGACTAGCGGATTATATTAGTTGATTGTATAAAAGTGTTTGGTAAAATTAACTGATAGCTGATAGCTGTTTGATTATTTAAACAAACAAAATGACATATAAGGACATGATTATATTCAATACTTGTTTGAATAATTTATCAGTTATGAATATTTTGTATCTAATAAATATTAATTAGATTTGTAAAAATTATTTTTAATATAAATTTCCTAAACATATTTGAAAGATTTATATATTAATTTATTATTTATATAATTATTAAAAAATTATATGCACATATAAATATGTGATAATAAAAAATAGAATTAACTTACAAATATCACCATATAAATTAGTAGTAACAACAAATAAGTTGAATATTTAATATGTTATTATTTATATTAAAAAATATTATTATTTAATTTAAGTTATTTTGAGATTTTTGGTAATTGTTAAGGGTAAAAGAGTCATTACAACTCTAATATCAAACCTCTAATCTCAAAAAGCTCATACTATGAGCTTTCTTAAAATTAGTTTTTTCAACTCAATCCGCTATTTACCAAACATCAATATTAGCGAATTTGACTAGTCAAACCTCTAATTATACCTCAAACATCTAATTTTTGCTCAAACCGCTATTTACCAAACAAGGTCAAAGTCATTAATAATCGTTTTAACTGAGAACGTAATTAATTAAACCAATAAAATTAATTTAATCGACGCCGATCTAACTGAATGAACTGTTTTATCACTCTAACTTAAGGATAGTTTGACTTAGCCCACTTTGACTAGGTCCTGGTGGCTGGATCTAGGGTTTTCTCTTTTTCCCATAATTTGAGATGTCGTGCTCGACTCTAATTATTATTTTATTTAATTTAAAATTAATTAAAAATATATAAATAAAATAAATAAGTTAATATTTGATACATCGTCAATAAAATTTTTTATTTTTAAAAACGAATTTTATAAAATGTCACATGTCATTTTAAAGACACTAAACCTTATATACTAAAAACCAAACCTTTAACACTAACTTCAAATCTTAAAAGCTAACACTAAATTCCTAACTATAAATTTTAAAACCCAAAATTTAAACTTTAAAAATAATACTTTATTTTTCATTGTATTTGTGAGTGCATCAGATAATTTTACAAAAAAAATATTCGTATTATTTTTAACCATAAAACAAGCTAGTAGATCAGTCGGGGTCCAATCCAACCCAATGGATATGTAAAGCAGTAGGAAGTGTGAACATAGCTCCATTGAGTCCAAAATCCAAAGAGACACACAGCCGAAAGCTACGGACCAAACTCCAAAGCCACGACTTCACTTTTGACTCTTTGTAAAGATAAACTATATAAATAGTCCTTCGGATATACGATGCTTTCTCGTTATCTCTCATGAGTCATGATTATAAAAAAGTTGGGCATAATATTAAAATATGTCCGTAATATTTTATTAAATAATTATTTTGACTCTTATTTTTTAAAGTATTTTATTTTTTAATATTTTATTTTAGGTCAAAATAATTTTTTTGTGAATAAAAAATGTTAGTCAATTGACGATAAACAACTTGAAATGATTTGGCAGAATGACGAAAAAATAATTTATATTTTATATAATTTTTTTAAAATTATTTTTTGACTAATGTGACATTATCTAAAGTCAGCATATTTGTCTATATAACATTATTATTGCGACGTGCATTGCCATGTAGGTTTGTCACACCATTTCAAGCCATTTATCGTTAGTTGACTAACACTTTTTATCTGCAGATGTGCCATTTTGACCCAAAATAAAACGTTAAGGGCTAAATTGTTTCAAAAAACATGGGCCAAAATAATAATTCAATCAAACGGTAGGGGCATTTTTTGATATTATGCCAAAAAGTATTATAAATTAGTCATTCAGCTTAAAAATATTTTCTTTGTCCCATTAAAATTGTGATAATTATTTAATATACTAGCGGTGGAAACTAAAAGTTTCTATAAGTGCCTTAGTTTTAGGGTTTAGAGACTTAGTTTAAAGAGTAAAATTTAGGGGTTTATGTTTAGTAGTTTGGAGTTTGGGGATTGTGAATATAATTTAGTGTTTAGGGTTGGAATTTAGGATTTATAAGTCCAAAACTTAAATCATAAACCCTAAACCCTAAAATTTAACCATTGTCCCTAAAATTTTGAACACCTAAACCTTACACCCTAAACTAAGTCTATAAAGCCTAAAATTAATGTGCTTTTAGAAATTAAAAGTTTCACTGTCAGTGTATTGGATATAAATTATTAAAATTATCCCTTTTAATTTTTAAAATTGTCTCATTCAAATTATTTTTTTTTAAAAATTAACAACTTTTAAAACTTATATTTATCTTTTTTTTATTTACTTTTTTAGTTTCTCACCAAACAAGATTTTACTTTTCAAGAATAAATGTCGTCACTTGAGTTATTTTACATTATATCTCTTGCAAAAACAAATTTTTCCTTAAACTATATAAAAAATTAATAAAAGACAAATTTTAGGGGACTGAGAATAACAAATTAGTTTTTTTATTAAAACTGATAACAAATAATATGGCAATTAATAAAATTGATATAATTACAAATTTAGACTTTAATTTTTAGACATTATTATAATTAATTTTAATTCTAAAAAATAAACCTTTTATTTTGATTTGATCATTCTTCTATCTCATTTTTATTTTTTCTCTCATCTACCATCTAAACTGACTTTTTTAATTTCTTTTGTCTCATAAAAAAATATGATTCACCTCAACCCAAATAATTGTTTTTTTTAATTTAAAGATTTGAGTTAGGGATAAAAAATCTATGCCATGCTTCACTACATTTCTTTTTCGCATCTTAACCATCTTCTTATGGACGAATGTACATAAAGAGTAAAAAAGATTTTTGCCTTTCTCAAAAATTTTGATCTAATACAATTTTAGGTCCTTGTTAGTTTATACTTAAGTTAAATTAGATATTTTTGCTCCAATTTTTTGAAATAAAAATATTAAATGAGTTTATATTATTCTAAATTTATACTCTCTCTAACTTTGTTCTTAGTACTTCTCCCCTTCTTTTAGTTTTTATGTAATTTATTCTAATTTTTAAAGTTTTTGGAATCCCAATTGTCTCATTTGTGCGATCCACGCGTTTTCTATAATCCCTTCACTCGTTTTCTTCCCTTGAAAATATAATTAAATAAAATGATTCCTTGCTTATTTGGTTGGTGTGTTTGACTCTCTCTCACCTAAGCAAACCGACCGATAGCGCACACACATCAGAAAAAAATTAATAAAAAAGAACACAGAAAATGCCTAAAATGAAAACGATTGATTGATCCAAAACTTCTATGAAAAATTCAAAGGTGTCCCATTGTAATCATTATCAGACATGTATATTACAATTTACTTACACCAACATCAAAATGTGTCCTAAAATAGGGTCAGGGTCAGTATTAGTAAGATGAAAGTTTTGATAAAAAAAAAGAAAGAGTATTTGTAAGATGAAAGTTTTAAATTGAATTTGCATCCCAAAATTCTCACGGTCAGAAATGGGCACCACTTTCTCCATTGATTTATTTGCATAAAAAAGCCATCAACTTGTGCTTCCTAGCCGCCCATCCATGGCGGTTTTCTTTGTACCCTTTACTGGAAAGGAAAACAAAAAACTGTTCTTTCATGTCCGGGTTATGCTTTCCATTAATCTAACAAAAATTTACGTACATTGGTATTGAGTATAGATGGATATATACATGCACTGTTTTTCAACCATTAAGCCAGTCCAGGCTATACCATTTCTCTGCAACTTGAACGTGTAGGTCCGGCACCATCTTTTCAAGATTCCTCCACTGACCGAATACTTCTTCGTCGCATATGACTCGCCCTAGTGACTTCAAGTTTGATAAAACAGCCGGTGTTGGTAGGCTCACGATCTGTAAACAGTCCCTCATGTCTATCTTTTCCAGGCTTCTTAACTTACCTATTTCCCTAGGTAGACATTTCAGGTTAACGCATTGTGAGATATCCAGGTATTTTAACCCGACTACCTCGCCGATGCTGGGAGGGAGCGTCTTGAGTTCTGGACAAGCGTAGAGCCTAAGTATCTGTAGTTTCTTCAGCATACCTAAATCAGCAGGCAATTCGTGGAACCGGTGGCAGTTGGTTATGCTCATACTTTGTAGTGAATTCACCTTACAAATGCTCGAGGGCAGCTTAACCAGATCATCACAATGGTCGATTACGAGCTCTAATAGACGAGGGAAGATCTGGGGCAGGTCAAGCACTGATGGATCAAGGCTGTTACTAACTTTGCAGAGAACCATGGATAGTTTCCGCAAGTTCCTCAACGGAACAGTGGTGCTGGATAATTGAGGAACGGTCACTTTTTCAAGCCAAAGGCTCCGCAAGTTTGCCAGATTAGTGAACACTGAAAAATTCTGAAGCGTTGCTTCGGTTGCGCCGTGGTTTATAACGATCAGTGCCCTAAGTTTGGGCATATTATCTATGAAAGGAGGCAGGAAGTATTCGTCCGCAGAAAAATTCAGGATGAGTACTTCAGCTTTAGGGAACTCCATGTGGAACCAGTCCATTTCCCTCATTTCTCCTGTCAGTTGATGAAAATTAAGCTTAATGACTGATGACAGTAAAACAACAAATTATACCCCTAAAATAGTACTAATATTGGAAATCTGGAACAAGTGAATCGTAATACCTGTATGAACCGAAACAATCCGAGCATTGAATGGCTGATCTGTGTTTTTTTCCCATTCTCTTGGAAGTTCGGTATCTCTTCTAGGCATCAGTAGCCGCTTCCGATCATTCACCTCTCCTTGATTGCTTAGATGAATAGCAAGGTCTCTCAACACATCATGCTGAGTAACACTGATTTCATAGTAACTGCAGAACGCATCTCCAGCCCTGCAGAATACAATTCCGAAAACAAAAATCAGCGATCTCAAGTCTTCAACTAACTAAAGCCACTCGAATTAAGTAACATACCGAGCATCTTTGACCAGAGTGAGCAGATTCTTCTCAGAAAGCTCCATAAGAATGGCAAAAGCTTCTTCCTCGTCAATGTTATGGATTTCAACCCACGTGTTTACAAGAACATCAAGGGGGATTTTCTTATCCTCAGGAAATGATCCCAAATCCAAGAAGCATTCCTTAACCTTCTTCTTCAAGCACTCGACACTGGTTTCCATTCGATCGAGCAATTTGTTTTCATGAGACTCGCAGATCGGTTCTCCTCGTGATAGCCTTTTCCTTGCATTTATCCAGTACATTTCAGGTTGGTCTTGCAAGGAAGCTCCAATCACTTTAAGTGCCAATGGAAGTCCTTTACATTCATTAACAATCTAGAAAATCCAAAATTACACAAACATCAGCAAAGATAAAAGCCAGCTTAACTATATCAATTATCAACTAGACAACTACTAATCCTTTAAATTCATGATTAATTCATTACCTGCTTGACCAAAGTTGCATTGCCGGTGGGAGGAATCGACTTTTGTCCGAAAGCAGAGTGACAAAACAGGGACATAGATTCATCTTCCCTCAACAACTCAACTTCATAAACTTCATTAACAACCCTTTTCGGGAACTTGCATCTCGAAATCACCAGTGTTTTATACGTCGGGACCTTGAAAATCAGTTGTTCGAGTACAGACGCGGACCAGACATCATCCAAAACAACCAGAGTTCGCGGTCCACATCCCCACTCAAACTGTGACTTCCCTTGAGGGACAAAAATGTTAGTAGTATGACTCATATCCTCGCTTCCTGTAATGAATCCCCATATATTTGCCCTCAATTGTTCCAGATCCGGTGATTGTGATACAGTTAGGAACAAAATTCTGTTGTTGAAATAACCTAAAAAAAACAGATATTGTTAGGTTTTAATTTCATAACAGGCCATTAACAGAAGAAGAAGAAGAAAAGAACATGTTGGATCACTTACTTCGAACTTGATTATCTCTACTAATTTCTTTTGCTAAAGTTGTTTTCCCTGATCCTCCAATACCCCAAATCCCAACAACGCTTAAATCATCTCTTCCTATCAACATCTTCGTCACCTTGTTTTTCCCTATTTCCAAACCAATTCCACCAAAAATCCCCAAATTAGAATCCTCTTCGGCTTCGATTCCCTGTCGACCCGATGTCCCCGGTCCAGCGTTCATCGAATCAAGCCGCTCCTCCAACCGGTTGAACCGCTCCATCGTTTCGAACCTCATGTGGTGAACGTCGGCTAACAAGTGAGCCTGCATCGGACCCCTAATGAAACTTTCTACTTGTTTCTCTAACTTCTCCATCTTCCTCACCAGCTGGAGGTTCTTGTAGACGTTCCATCGGCCGGAATCGAGGACTTTGTGTGCCAATTCGAGGCCGCCACGTAAGGTCTCGGAGAAACGATTGATTTGAGATTGACGGAAAGCGGGGAGCTCGACGCCGGAGTACTTGAGCTCTTCGACGATGGGAAGGAGTTCTTTGATGCGTGTGATAAGACTGTCCGCACTAGATTTGCAGAAACAAGATTTGCGTGAGATGTCGTGTAACTGACGGAGAAGCTCCGTTGCGATTTCTCCGGCGAATAGTTCGTTAAACGCCATCGTCGGTCCGTTGGTTTAACCGGCGGGCAGCCTTTTCGTCGGAGAGTGAGTAAATGAGTTAAAGATCCTAAATGGTGAGCGCAAACTAAACAGAAAGAATAAAAAAACCAAAGTGCCTTAAAAAGTTAAAAAGATGTAATTTATATTAGGCTAAATTATCTATTTCACTACTTAACTTTTTTCTCATTCTTATTTTAGTCACTAAAATTTTATAATTTTTAACTTTATCACTAAACTTTGATATTATTTATACTTTGACCACTCGAATGTGTAAAAATGAGTAACGTGACCTGTTTTTTTATGTGAAAACAACTTGTTGTCCATTTCATTTTTTTTCACCCCTGTACAACTGCCGCCATCCACAAAATACTATTTCCAAATTCCAATATTGTCACTAAAGGAAACAATTTCCTTCGTTTTGGAAGAAGTATTTGAATTGCAAGAATTTGGAGAGCCAATAAAAACCTTTCTTGGGACAAAGAGCAACTATTAGAGTTTCATTTGGTAGAGAAACATTTCTTGGGATAAAGAGCAACATTTTTTTGTTTGGGATTTTATCTAACAGCAGATAGTGAATATCTAAGAATAAAAAATTAAAAAGTTCAATGTTAGAGTTGTTGAATTTGGGTGTTTTTTTTATTTAAATGGACACAAAATTCACGTTTAGGAGGAGAACATAAATTTGGTGAAAAAATTTGGGATTTATCGGCCTACGACGATGGCGGTCGATGCAGTGGAAAAGGTAAAAAAAGGGAAATGAATGTATCTCTTTAGCTATTTTAGACAATGGCAGTACTCAAAGGACTGATGGGCAAGAGTGAAAATTGGGTGAGGAATATCTAAAAATGTGGGAATTCGAATCGACGGGATGAGAAATAATTAAATCTTTATATACGAAGATGAGGACAGTAGAAGTTTTATCACCGGAATTCAAATGGGAATGGGGACATAAATTGCTATATCTGAACCGTAAGTCCGTAACTATATAAATAATTGTGGAGATTCTCGAACAATATCCGCAAGAATCCTGATATTTTACAAAATTTTTAAAAAATATATAATTAACTCTCATTTACTTATACACCTATCTATTTTATTATCAACATTTCAATCCATCAAGATATTTGTACTTTTGTTTAAACCTTATTGAATTTGGGAGGTCTCTCAATTAATTTACATTTTTTGTTAATTAAGAGTATATAACCTATTTATCTCCCAATTTCCGTCGTTTATCTTACCCAAAAATCTGATTCCCCTTCAACCATATTTTGAAGTGTATTGAATATATGACTTGTAAAATGAAACTAACTGTATATTTTGGCTAGCAAAATAGTAAATTTTGTTTAATTTTTTTTTTGGATAGAGATTCTTCGAAACTTGTAGGGATTCGATGTGTATGGGGACAAAAAAATCTCCAAAGCATGTAATGAAGATTTTCCGAAACCGTCCCCGCAAGTGTTGGGATGGAATGGGGAATGCTAAACCGTCCCCGCACTACTTGATTCTCAATCCTACTGATGGGGCCACATCTCCTTCAAAAATTAAAAAATTAGAAAAAAAAATCAATTAGGGTAATGATAAATTCTATTTTAGTCTCCTAAAAAAATATAATTTATATTGTTGCTCTTATAAATTTAGACATTTTTAATGTCTCTCGATGAATAATGTTGAGTTCTGCCATTGTTTATAGGGATCTAAAACGACAACGTTTTGTTGTGTCATTAAATCGTCTTCCATGCAATTACACCATTTGTAATTTACCAATCGGGTGGCTAAAACATATACAACTCAAAAGTTTAATAATAAAAATAAATAAATAAATTACACTTTAGTGGCCAACATTGTAGTAATAAAGAATATTTAGCGATGAAATATGTAATTTACCCTCGTATTAAAGAGTTTTTTTTTTTAAATTAACATTATTTATTTTCAGAAAAAAATTAGTTTTTAATTTCATAGAAAAATATTACTAAGCGATAAAAAGGCATGCTGTAATTTTTCTAGGATATGAATAAATCATTAAAACAAAAAAAAATCATGGGTTATTTGGAAATAGAAGTTTCTTATATCCACAAACACAATGAACGAATAGAACTATTTATTTAATTATTTTTAATCATTTCTAGAAAACTTGTCCGCTTGTATTGACAATTGCGTTTTCTTTAATTAATAGTATTAATTTGTACCCGGTCAAAATTTAATAAGTGGTGGGTTAACTAATGGGTAAAGTATACATATAGTCATTAAATTATTTAAAAATGATATTTTTGACCACTGAAATTTTAAAAGTTACAAAATAATAACTATATCTATAAAATAATGATAAATTTAAGGAGCTTTTTATAATAATTTTATACATTTAATGACCATTTTGTAATAGTTTGATAAACTTTATAAATCTTTCGTAACTTAATTTAACGTCCATTTGTGTACTTTATCTTTAATTAATTAAGTATTAATCTAATCGGTATCTGTTAAGATAATCAACCTATTATGAATGACCAAGAGGGGATGAATTGACAAATAAAATTTTTGGTAGAAATAAAATGAGAAAATGGAAGAATTTGACACAAAAAATTTATAATGGTTCAACCTTCTAACAAGGTCTACATCCAATACCTTAGCTTCCTACTAAAGATTTTCAACAAATTCACTAAAAAATTCCATCCATTTTTTTAGGCTTAAGAGGAAACCGTTACAAGATCAAAGCTTTCTACTCAAAACTTTGATGAACACTCTATTTTATAAGAAAAGGTTGACAAATGATGAAAATTCTCTTAAAGGTAATAATTCACCCAATACAAGTTCACTCAATCCAAACTTGAAATAAAATATTACAAATTTGCTCACTCAAGTGGGTTACAAAGAATTTGAATATAATAGACTCAAAAGGATTGGATTTGTGCTTGAATGCTTGGAAGTTGACCAATAGTTGTTGATGCAGCTTTTGATGTCACATCCCAAAAACCGGTCTAGTCGGAATTAAGTTCCGGTGATCGAATATTTTTATCAATTGAATAATTTATTCGATCTTAGCTGAACCAATAAATATTATTTGGGGTAATTTATAATAGTTTATTATTATTATTATTATTAAAAAAAAAAAGGCCAGCACAAAAGCAAAGCAAATTAAAGTGGTAAATTGCCATAAATGTTGCCCAATTTAGGGGCAAATGCCACGTGAAAGATGGGATAAGGTTTGGTGGAATGAAAGGTGGCTAGCTAATAAATGAAATAAAAAAATAAGGGGTGGGGGGAGATGCCTGACGCAAATGTGTATAAATAGGGGGAGGGAGGATAGTTAGAAATGCACAACAAATAGAGAAACAAACAATCGGTTTGGATTAGGTTGTTCAGTATTAGATTGGTGGTCCGATATTTTCGATATAGTAATATCGAATTTCTGCCAACGTCGGGGTAAGCTCAAATCTCTAATTAGTCTAAGTTTCGGTATCGAATCTATTTAATATTTTTATATTTATTCGATACTGTCTTACCGATTTTAATTAATTTTTATCATAGTACACGAAGTCGATTCAGAACAACCATCAAGCTCAAGAGATAAAAATAAATTACCGATCTATCAAGGTGAGTGAAATAAATTAGAGTTGAGATTAGAGTCTCAACTATCTTTAAATTAATGTTAGTATATTTATTAAGCACGAAATTGGATTAATTAAAGGTTGGTAAAAGATAAGGGTAGAAAGAATAAAGAAATTCGGATTTATAAACTGTCCTGTAGAAAACTGAAGTTTTGAGCATGATAGAGTCATTTCTGGAAAAAGTGTTCTTCTACAAAGTTGTAGAGGACAAAATTTTACATGAAATAGAGGTATTATTTGCTCAAAAATGTTAAGTATAGGTCTCGGAATTGTTGTTAGAAGTTGACGGGACTGAAACTGAATGGTTTTGGAATCTGCTGGACTAAATTGTAAAATTCGAAATGTTTAGGGGTTTAATTGATGCCAATAAATTCTGGAAAATTTATTAGAAACAGGGGAGGTATTGTAGGAATGAAAAATAAATAATTTAGTTTGAATTATATATCAATTGATAGTTTAAATATCATTAGAACACATAGAATATCAAAATGGACTAGTTTGTAAGAATTGATAAGTTGAGGACTTATATGCTCTGTTTTCATGGTTTCTGGAACATAATTATTATGTTAATATGTGAAGGTAAAAATGGTTAAAATCTCAAGATTTATGGTGTAGTGAAACATAGGTTATAAATGCACTAAAGTCACAAATAGGCAGATTAGTTTTCTAAAGATGCCCTATGTTCAAGTAATAAACTGTATTGATAGAGAAATGATAAAATTATGTGCCATACATGGTTGTAAAGGTGTGTTTATAAGCTTTCCAAAATGGTAAAGAACTCCTTATTTGGAGTTGTGAGTAAAAAGATATGACCAGTTTAGTAGAGGTTACTCAAACTGCCAGTTTAGGGGGCAGATTCACTTTTCTAGGTGATTATGATTAAGTAAATGAATTTATATGTTTGAATTAATTACTAATGGGTATTGTATATGATATTTTATGTATCAAGAGCATATTGGTGAAGAGATATTAGAGGAATCAAGGGGTGATCAAACCAAGAAGAAAGGGAGAGGCATCACCATTAAGGAGACAAACTAGCTTGGAGTATTGTGAGTGTAGTTTTGTTTAAAGTGTTGGGATTAGTATCCTAACCTTGTTATTTTTTAGATAACATGAAGAAAGCATGAAATGAATTTAATAATGATTGGTAAAATTTAAAATGATAAGGAAGAAGGATTAAAGGCAAAAATATTGATCTAAGTGTATATTGCTTGTTAGATAAGCATGCTTAGCATAAATATGATTAGTTGCTATGATGTGTTGATTACTTGAGCTATGTGAAATGTGACTAAATGATAAGCTTTGCTACTGGTTTTTGATGATCATAAAATGAAAATGATCTCATGTACTTGCTGGAATTTTATATTACCATGATGCTTGATTGATTATATGTATATGCCTATTGAAATGGTTAAATGCCTTTGAAATTATGAATGATTGACAAGTGAATGATCTTGTTAATAAAGAAAGATAAGTAAAGTCCTTGGTATGATTAGTGTCTATAGGTAGAAGGGCATGCCTTAGAGTCGTTGAGCTCCCCTGATCTTTGTTACAGGATGGTGGTTAGTCACCTATAAACCTGATAAGGTGGTTAGTCACCTTGATAATTGAATGGTGGTAAGTCACCATTGATGCCTATGCATCCCCTGTTATATGTTGAAATGAGAAATGGATACTTTGAGTATCTAATGTTACATGTTACATGAAGACTTGATTACCTATTTCATTAATCATCCAAGGCAAAACATTTATTAGAACAATGATATATGTTTAAATGAACAAGTTGGGTATTAGCCCTTATGATATGAAATGAATATGTGTACTTGGTTGAGATTCGAAATGAACTATGTTGTGATGTGAAACTATGAAATGTTGTTTCCAAGATGACAATGAGATTACATGTTGTTTGTTGTCCATGTTAGCTTGAATTGTAAAAGTTTGCTGCCCTATTGGTTAGTACATGAGACTAGCTAAGTTAACTTGGTTTTTGATGGAACTAGCTAGGTATTTCAATGTGTGCTAAGCCTAGCTAAGTAACCTCAAAGATTGAATAAGACTTTAAAAGATTGAAACTAGTAAAGTTAGGGCTGCCTCACTAAGTACATTATGTGTACTTATCACTCTCTTTGTTTCCTTCTTCCAAAATAACAGGTCATTTGATATCCGAAAGTCATCCGTTCTGATTCGAGAGCTTCGCAAGCCAAGAACAAGTATGATATAATCTTGCTTAGACTCCTAGTTGGTGGCATAGTCTAAATTATTTTGTCATGCATTATGAATCATGTAATTCTTAAGTGTGGTTTGTATAAAACTAAGACATGTTATATTACGTAATGACTTAATAAATGTTTATGTAAATATGGATATGATAATATGAATTAACTATGTTGAAGTTAATCAAGCTTGACATGAATTGAATCTGTCTATTATCCGAATAGTAACATCGCTCGCTCGTAACCGGGCGAGGGGTGTTACATTTGAGACTTGTTTATATACCTCTCATTGATTTCTAACCGCTTGGGTAGTTAAAATTATAAATATAGCCGTTGGGCTGTAATTTTTTTCGCAATAAATGATGTTTAGTAGGCAGTCGTATCGGTACCTGTCAAAAGAAAAAAGAGTCGTTGTACAAAAAAGTATCAATATGCGTGAGGGTGTATCGGTACGAGAAGTGTGTTTTTATAAAGGCGTATTGATATATATAGGTCGTATCGGTACGATTTTTACTCACTAAAATCTAAAGAAAAAGTCTTTGGAAAAAATGCATCAGTATGCATAAGGGTGTATCAATACGATTTAACAAACTTTTAAAGTTTGGTATTTCCAACAATTGACAAGGCAACGGTCAAAAATTAAATGCAAAGATCTTGAAAATCTTAACAACCCGCATCATCATAGGCAAGGCCGTAGCGATACTCGTAACCAAAAATATTTCTCAGGTTGAATGTCGTATCGAAATGGATGAACATGTATCGATACCTTTTTGCAATTACAATTTCAGTAGCCAAAATTTGTATCGATACAGCCAAGGGTATCGATATACGCCTAGGCGATTTTAGTTAATTTAAGTATAAAAAACACATAAAAAAATATTTTGGGTATTAGTTTGACACTTTGACTTAGAAACAATTTTAAGTTCAAATCATTATCATTTTGTGAGACTTTTCAAATACTTAAAAATTTGTCCAATTTATAAATTGGTCCTTAAACTCTTTGTTATATCAAAATCAAATCTAATTTTACAATATCATTACTACTCCAATTAATCTTAAAAACCATAGATTGAAATGTGTTTAAGCTTTAAAATATTGTTCATCGGATCACTTGATGATGGGCATTGCTTTTTTTTTTTTATCTAAAAATTCATTTTAAATAGTTATTTAGAAAAATGATCACAGTCAAAGTTATTTAAAAAATACTTATAAATCGTTCATATAAGGTAAACTCACGTTCTACAAAAAGCGAGTTTCGAACCTCGCTTTCTACAAAAACGCGAGTTTCGTGTTGAATAAGTTGGTAAAAAAAATTAATTTTACGCGTTTTTTTAATATGGAACTCGCTTTCGAACCTCGCTTTCTTTAGAACCCGAGTTTGCCTTATGTAGAAGATTTGAGATTATTTTTCTAAATAACTTTATATGAGGTTATTTTTTAAAATAATTATTTAAAATAGATTTTTAGATAAAATATCCGGGGTGTATTAATGATGTAATTCAAAAATATACATAAGACAGAAAAAGACATATTTGTAGAAAACTAATTTGGTTAATGTCTAATGTTGAAAGTAAAAATGGACGTACGTACCCACCATTGTCAGTGCTCATTGACAAGCGCAGTGGCGGTTGTTGTACAACACAGTACAACTATTGACATGTCTCTGCTATCAACAACTGAAATGGTCACCCAAATTTATTATATATACTTCGAATAAAGCAATTAACCCGTATTTTTTTCTTTGAAGTAATTAACGCTTAACGTTTCTTTTTGAGTCAAATTTTTTTACGGATGAAAATTACTAATCAACCAATAATAAATATTTTAAAATGACGTGACAAATCTACATGGTAGTGCACACTTACATAACGTAACTAACAATTTTCATCTGCAGATGGGTCATTTTAACCCAAAATGAAACGTTGAATGTTAAATTGCTTCGAAAAAGAATAAAGGCCAACACGACTATTCAATCAAACTTTATAGACATTTTTTAATAGGGTAAACTACACCAGATACCGAACTATGACCCTTGACTCGAAAATGCCACAGAACTTTAAAAAGCTTGAAATCTAACTTTGAACTTTATTTTTTGTCTCGAAAAAGCAACTTTGTCGTTAGCTTTAAATGTCTTCGTTAAGCCAAAACGACGTTGTTTTAGTGCGGTTGTTTTGAAGCCTAATTTAGCACAAAACGACATCGTTTTGCTGGAGAATAAATATAAAAAAAAACATGAGCTTTGAGGGGTTAGAACCCCTTGAACCCAAAAACTTCATATATATATATATATATATATTATTTTGAAATAAATGGAAATATTATTTATATATTAAGGTAAACTTTAAGGTTTGAGGTTTAAAGTTGTTTATATATTATTTTTATAAATATTTTGGCTTTTCCTAAATAATATAAAAATATAAAAATAATATATTTTTATTTATATATATTTATATATATGTAAATAATATATTTTACATTATTTATGTATTAATATTATTTATAGTATTATGTATTTTTATAAAATAATTTGGTTGAACAAAATATATAAGTTTATATTATTTAAATAAAAATATATTATTTTTATATTTTTTTATATATTATTGACTTTGCATCATGTAAAGAATATTTCTAGGGATGACAGCAAGACATGTTTTTTGCCGCCCCAAAAATTTAAACCTTTGACTCGACCTAACCCGAGTCTAAAGTTTTTTTTATCCCGACACGATATAATAAAAGTATAAACCGACTCTGACCTAACGCTCCCGAATACAATTGTTAGGATTTTTGTTTTGATATTATAATATGAAAAATGTTTTTGGATTTGTTTGAATATTTTACAAACTTGTATTAAAGTCCAAACAACTTGAAATATGTTTGAAAATGTTTCTAAGACTTTTGGCATGTTTTTAAACGATTTTAAATGGCCAAACTAGTCTTTCTCAAAGCCCTGTACCGATACGCCTCCTCTCGTAACGACACCTTTTAGGGTTTCAGCTACAATAATTTTTTAGTAGCAAAAACTCGTACGATATAGGCTTAGTTGTAACGATACGGAGGGGATCGTACCGATACGCCTCAAAGCGTATCGATATCTTTTGGTTTAAATTCCCAACAGCTCTTTCTTTTTTAGGTAGTGTACTGATACCAGCACGCGTTGACCGATACGCCATGCTGTAGAAGGCATTTATGGCTGAAAAAGAAGTCCCCAACTGCTCCAAACAACCCCCATCGGCTAATAACAACCATAAAGGTGTTATAAGGTTTAAAAGACACCTCTGAGCATCCATGGAAGACTAAGAATCAATAAGCTAACACACTTATGATTGTAAAAGAGTCTTAGTGCTAAATTTTCACATTCTTGCATAGACAAACACTTGTGAGCTAAATTGTCAATATATGCTCAAGTGTATTAAGGTTAGGTGAGAGCTTTAGAGTGCAAACACACACCTTGTGAGAGAAATTTTAGATTACTTTAATTTCTCTTGTAAAGAGAGGTTCCAAAGGCTTTTGGTAGAAAGCTTTGGATGCTAGACTTAGTGGTATAAGTCTAGGTTGTAATGGTTGCCTCCTAAGACTTGAAAAGGGGAAGACATTCTAGTAAATTTGGAAATACTTGTGTCTTATTTTCTTTCATTGCTTCCACCACCAACACCCAAATTAACTCTTCTCCATCACTTGGCAAGCACAACGGTTGTGAAATTCGAGCTCCAACAATTGGTATCAGGGCGAGGCTCAACCGTGAAGGATTAACATCCTATTGAGGTAATCCCGGCAAGCTCGATCAATAAACAATCAATCGGTGTTCATGACGCAATCGATAGACAAGCCATAATTCTTCAACGGTGAACATTATGCCTATTGGAAGAATATGACGATGTTTTCTTCAAGGCCAAAGATTACCGTCTTTGGGAATCTTGTTGAAGATGGACCATTAGCACCTCAAAGAAGGAAGGCGTAATAGAATGCAAATGAAAAGAAGATGATGAAGCTAAACTCGAAGGCTTTGTACATTCTATTTTGTGCATTGGGACCGGGGGAGTATGCCAAATTCTCCTCTTGTGAGAGTGCCAATGAGGTTTGAGACAAATTTGAAGTGACCCATTAAGGTAAAAATGAGGTGAAGGAGACGAAGATTGGTCTACTCAACCTCAACTACGAAAATTTCAAGATAAGCCCGGATGAAGACATCAAGAGTATGTTTGACCGTTTCTCCACGATCGTCAACGAGCTAAAAGGATTTGGAGAAGAGATTTCGAAAGAAAAACTTGTTCGAAAGTTGATTTATTCACTCCCCGAATCATGGGAGTCAAAGAAGACGACAATCATTGAAGCTAAAAACTTGAAGGAGCTCAAGCTTCATGAGCACATCGAGTCTTTACTTACCTATGAACTGATGTCTCAATCTTTAAAAAGGAGAATGAAAATAAGATCAAAGAGCAAGGAATAGATGTAAACATCACTGCTCTTCAATCGTCCACAAGCCATCAAGAAGATTTAAGTGAAAAGGAAAGTGAGAATGAAGATGTGGTCTATCTCTTCAAGAAGTTTGCTTGATTTATGAAGAGCGAAATGAAAGAATCCAAACATTAATCGAAGAAGAAAATGAAAGATTCCCTAAAGAGCTATGAATGCAAGAAGCAAGGCCACACCAAATACGATTGCCCTCGCTTAAAAAAAAAGTGATCATCTTTAAAGAAGACATATGTGGCAACATAGAGTGATGGAGAAGACTCCACCGACAATGAGGTAGTCCACTTATGCTTAATGACCGTCCAAGAGGGTGAAGTAACTTCTAATTCATCTATTTCTAATTCTTATACTTATGATGAGTTACAAGAAGCCTATAATGAGTTGATTTTCAAATTCAAGGCTTCATTTTCTAAAAACAAAAAGTTACTTTCGAAGTTGAAAATAGAAAATGATTTGCTTTTTAAAATCAATCTTGAACTTGAAGCAAGATTTAAAGAATTTAAATGAAATAACTTTGATTTACAAAACTTGTTTCTAAAAGTTCAAGAGGATCATCAAAGGGAAATTGATGACCTCAAAAGGATTTGTTTAACAAAAATGTGAAGTTGGAGGTAGCTCCAAATCAAATTTTATTAAAACAAATTTTCATCAAAAACAATCTAGTGCCCATAGATTTTTGAACAGTAAATGTTTTAGAGGTATTTGAGTCCTAAAAGGACTAATTACTTCAAGTAAAAAGGATGAAATTGTAGAATGGATTTCTAAGGGGACTAAAATTTGTGCCACTAACGTCATTGGATTCAAAGCAATTTGGATACCAAAAACTACTTGATTGTCTTTTTACATGTGTGATTGGGAATTGATCAACAAAATGATGAACCAAGAAAGAAAACTTGAAGAAGGAAGGCTTCACATCCTACCTTTGGTTCAAGTGGTAAAAATTAGTTGAATTTATTTGTTCATCTTGATTTATTTCTTTTAATTCAACTAGTTAATCATGAATTGTTGGACTAACATTTTGTTTGATGCTTGAGTAAGGGGAACCATTTTTCAAATTGCAAAATCTTTTTGATATAACAAAAGGGGAGAATAGTTTGAAAAATTGAATTCTCAAACGAAAAAATGGAGCTTTTTTATATATTTTCTACAAATAATCTCTTTTTCAAAAATTATTTTTACTAAGGGGGATAATCACAAAAACAATTTTTCAAGTTGGTTTTATTATATCAAAAAAGGGAGATTGTTAGGATATTTGTTTTGATATAATAATATGAAGAAAAAAAATTAGACTTATTTGAATATTTTGCACACTTGTATTAAAGTCCAAACAACTTGAAAATATGTTTGAAAATGTTTCTAAGACTTTTGGCATGTTTTTAAACAATTTTAAATGGCCAAACTAGTCTTTCTCAAAGCCATGTAACGATGCACCTTGTCTCGTATCGATACTTTTTAGGGTTTCAACCACAATAATTTTTCAGTAGCAAAAACTCGTACGAGTACAAGCTTAGATGTTGTACCAATACGGAGAGGGTCATAACGATACACCTCAAAGCGTATCAATACCCTTTGGTTTAAATGCCCAACGACTCTTTCTTCTTTAGGTAGCGTAACGATACCAGCACACATGTACCGATACGCCCTGCTGCAGAAGTGCATTTATGGTTGAAAAAGAAGTCCCCAATGGCTCTAAACAACTCCTAAAGGCTAGTAACAGTCATGAAGTTATTAGAGGGTTGAAAAGACACATTCAAACATCTATGGAAGACTAAGAATCAATAAGCCAACACACTTATAATTGTAAAAGAGTCTTAGTGCTAAATTTTCACATTCTTGTATAGACAAACACTTGTGAGCTAAATTGTCAATGTATGCTCAAGTGTATTAGGATTGGTTGAGAGCTTTAGAGTGCAAACACACACCTTGTGAGAGGGATTTTAGTTTTCTTCAATTTCTCTTGTAAAGATAGGTTCCCAAGGCTTTCGGTAGAAAACTTTGGATGCTAGACTTAGTGGTATAAGTCTGGGTTGTAACGGTTGCCTCCTAAGCCTTAAAAAGGGAGAAGAAATTCTTATAAATTTGAAAATTCTTAGTGGGGAAGCTAAGGCAGTGGATGTATAGTGTGGTTAGAAGCTCGAACCACTCTAAAATTATTGTGTCTTATTTTTTCGTTGCTTCCACCACCAACACCCAAATTAACTCTTCTCCACCACTTGGCAAGCAAAACAGTTGAGGAATTCGAGCTCAATAAAAAATTAATAAAAATATTAAATAAAATATAATAAATATAAATATACATTTATAAATAAATCGGATCGTAGAATTTCCACCTTAGACCGAACCCGTTCCGACTCAAATTTTTTAAAAATCCGACCCAAAAACTCAAAAAAAATACCGACCTTACTAGATCGGATCGGGTTGAAACCCGCCAGGTTTTTTTTTGCCATCTTTAAATATTTCAATGAGACTGAAAATTGAGTAGGTATCTAAAAGACGAGTGATTATAGTATGGTCGAGGGCATTTTGACGTTGCATGAATAGAAGCATTATGGCTTGTTATAACTTGTCTCCTATTGATTTTAAAGAGATTTATATAAAGTGATGCATTTCGAGGATTGCTTATTCCAACGCTTAGCCTCCTTTTTTACTCTTCGTTATGAATGGTGTTTCGTTTTATTTCAATTTATAATTTGTTATATTTTGAGTAATAAACTCATCTTTCTTAATTTGGACAGAGAATCGTGACGGCCTATTTAAATGAGTCATGAGTCATAAGTACTACTTAAGGACATTTCAATTTAAAGTATTCCTACATAACAAAACAACACTAGTTTGAGTCGAGTACTATTTAAGTGTCGAATTTGACCTTCTTTTTTAAATCATAGGAGAAAATCTCATAAGAGATAATTGCTCAAATGTAAGGCTAGTTTCACTAGAAATATGTTCAAAGAACAACAATAGACTCAAACCGACAAGAGCGGAGACTTGTTTGTAAAGAAATTCAATTTTTTAAATACTCGTTTGTATAATTTCGTAATATTGTAATACTTTCTTGAATATTTTTTAAATGTTTTTAATTTTTATTGATTCCAATAAAGTTTTAATTATTTTATTGTTTTCTAAAATTATTTTTATTAGTCTTAATCATTTAACTTTTTTATATTTTTAAAATTTTTAATACATTTTTATAATTTTTCTCTTAAGAATTAAATAAGCCTTCAACTTTTCAAAAAAAAAAATCACTCTCAAATTTTAAAAAATCCATCAAGCCCTTGAACTTTAAAAAATCATCCATTCTTCTTGGTCACATCATCATTCACATGTTAACTGTCACATCAATAAAAATAACGAATATAAAGATACGATAATAATCAACGGCGAAAATTATTAGTCCAAAATATTCAATTAATAAAAAAATTTAGTTCAAAAGTTTAATTAGATGAAAAACATAAACTTAATCAATTTTATTAAAATAACCAGAGGTCTTCTTTTTTAACCCTTAAACCTTTGCGTAATAAACTTTATTATATATGGGTTAAGATACATTTATACACAATGTAACGATCTAAAAACCGTGTAAAATTTAAAAAAATTTATAATGTGTAAACATAACTTATTCCATTATATATATATCACTAGGGTGAGTATCTTGCGTTCTTGCTTAGTTTATGGATAGTTTATTTGATGTTACATTGGGGTTAATTGTTATCCATTTGTTTGATGTTACGTCGACGGGTTTAAATTATATAATATGAGCCTTGGATTATTGTACTAAGACATCTTGCCTAGGGTAGACTTTTTCTGGTTTTTATGACATTTATCATTTATGATTGTAGTTTTCCCCATGCATTCGTGTTGTAAAATAAAATGTATGATTAGGGGTGAGCAAAATTCGATTCGACTCGAAAAAATTGAAATTTGTAACTCGACTCGAAATGAAAAACTCGATTCCCTCTTATTCAACTAGAAAATACATAAACTCGATTCGCTCTGACTCAACTAGAAAATACATAAACTCAACTCGACTCGAAAAAATTTCAAATAAAGTTTGAGTTGTAAAATGGAAATTCGAATAACTAGAATAACTCGAAATTTTTAATAATTAGTAGATTTGTTTTTTAAGTTCAAGTCAAGTTCTTCAATTTTTACTCATATATATATATATATGCCAGATATGAAAAAAATATAATGAAATATATATGCATATCTTATACAATTAGATATGGAAAAAAATTAAGTTTCAATTTTTTTTCTTTGTATTACTTTTTTCGCCGCCGGCGGTCATTGACCGCTTTGCTGATTATGTACATAAATAAGATTCATTTTCGCTGATGAATTTTAGTTTCATGTTTTTCTTGCTTTTTCTTGTTTTACATAAAATATAATAAAATATATATGCATATCTTATACAGTGCTTTCGTCTGCCTCTATGACAGTTCTTTCCTTTGCTTGTGTGGCAGTTCCTTTGTCTGTTTTTCTATAGTAGTTTCAGTCTATCTTTTGATAGTTTAGAGTTCGGGTGACGAGTATCATCAAACTTCTTTGTTAATGAAGGAGGCTGAGCTTTACATGTTATGATTCTCTTTTTTTTGTGGTTGTACCGATACTCCAAGAACAAGTAACTGAGGAATTTTACTTTCATCAAAGAGCACTTAAGGCAAAGTAATAATTTTTTGAATTTAATTTCAGGAGTTTTTTCAAGTTTTTTTTTGTGGTGTTAGGTTTGATATTTTAATGTCTTTCATACTCTTAGAGTTTACTGAATTTTTTATTTTGCACTGAACTTCTAATGTTTGAGACGTGATTCCTTTATAAACTTTTCACTATTGAATATAATCCGATTTTTGAAAAAAAAATATTGATATCCACTGGCCTAGTGGTCATGGTGCTCATCCGTCTCATCTTTTGTGTGGATTTCAATCCTGATATTTGTCTTGAGAATATTACTGTACTACAATTTAATCAAAAAACATTCAAAATTTTGGCAACAACCTCTAGAGTAGGTGGTTAAAAGTTCTCGATTAATATCTTTTTTAAGTTGTGGGTTTAATACTTATTAAGAGCAAATTTCCCTCCCCTAAATAGGAATTGTTAAAAAACCATTCTTTAACATCTATTATGTGTAACAAAACTTGTTTAGTATAAATAATAAGAAGAAAAAAGTATAATGACAAAATGAGATTTTGTCCAAGTGGACTTAAAAGTGGTTCAAGTAGAAAAGTTGATGATGTTTGTTTTAGGAAATTTAGTTTTAATCGTAATGTCTGTAAGTTGTATGTGCAATATCAAAGGGTTTCAAATATCTATAAACAGATACTGCATTGTAATCAACTTTAAACTATTAATTAATGTAATAAAGTTGAGAAAGAGAAAGCTAATTAATTGAGTTGTTATAGTGATAATTCACCAATATGTTGACCAACTTTAAGTAATCATAGCGATTAATGTAATAAAGTCTTAAACCCCATACTTAGACCCATCCCTATTTTTCTTTTTCAAAAGGGTTATCATAGTTTAGTTTGTTTAGAATAAAACTGTTGTGTCCGTACCTCTATATATTTATTCTATTTTGGCTGGAAGCACATATTTTAAGTTAATTAATTGATTTATTCAAAATTTTAATCAACTCAAACGAGTTTAATAATCTTTTGAGTTCTAGTTGAACTTTTATAATTTGATTTTTTTTAAAAATCAATTAATAAATTAGTGCATGTAAATTTATATAATACAAAATATTATTGTTTCAGGCATTGACAACGAAAAATACCTGCAAATATGTTTAATTTTATTTTAAAATCTAAAATGTAAATTCAAATCCCCTAAAACTCTAAATCATAAACCCTTAAACTAAATTTCTAACCTTTAAATTGATTTTGCTTGTGAAACACAAAATTTTCACTTTCAGTTCATGAAATATTTTCTCTATATAAAATCTATACAAATTTCAGTAAAAATCTTTTAAAAAATTCTAAAATATTCTCAAAACAAATTAAGTTATATAATAATTAATTATCAAGTTACTTGAAAGTTAACTAGGTTTAAACATTAAACAAGTAAATTATCAAACTTAGTTTATTACATCTTTTTTCATTTTAAAAAAAGTTTTTAAATATATAAAATATGTTCTCTAATTTATGTGCTTTTAACTTGAGATTTATTCAGATTATTAAAAGAAATTTAATTACGCTTTAATTGAATTTCTAGTTCTTGACTTTTTTTAGTTGAGTTTATCATTTGAACAAATATATTCAATTAAATCTAACTGGAATTTTTTTTAACTCAACTAAAAAATCAAATATCATTTAAATAATAAAATAAAACTTATCGATTCGAGTAACCCATATAATACTTATCTATAAGTCAAAGCGTCGAGCATACAAAACTAGAAATTCAACAAGAGAGAAACCATAATTAATTGTGTTGAAATATGAAGAGCTGGCATTTATAGCCTCGGCTTGTGTTGACTGTTTTTAATGCAAATTCTAAAATATTGAAACCTCTGATTAATTAATTAAAGTAGACGTTTAAGCAAGCATAATCTCATGTTATTTGAATTAACATTCAATCAACTGTATTAACCGTGTTAGTCCAAGTGGT
This sequence comes from Hibiscus trionum, assembly GCA_030270665.1. Lineage (NCBI taxonomy): Eukaryota > Viridiplantae > Streptophyta > Magnoliopsida > Malvales > Malvaceae > Hibiscus > Hibiscus trionum. The sequence goes on along the minus strand of BSYR01000036.1, from coordinate 8,527,409 downwards.
AAACAGCTTGATATCGCTTAAACATATATCAAGTTCGAGGCCTTGTGTATGCAAAAAATCTCCGTTGAGATACTCACCCACTAAAATTAGGTCTGCAACTGGGTTCATCCAAATTAAACCGGGATGACAACCAAAAGAAATATTCAATCAACTGGATTAGACCTTATCTAATCTAATATATGGATATGCCTAAATAGAATCTTTAGAAAACTGATTCAAACAGAAACTAGTATACGTTTAAGCAAGCATAACATCATGTTATTTGAATTTAATCATCATATCATATATTATGAGAAACAAAAACATATTCAAACTCGTATACGTTTGATTTGTTCAATCATACAGTTGGCAGCAATGTCTCAGGTCCCTTGAAACCTACTTTACAGCGACTCGGACATGTGTTCGATGAACTTACAAGGGAAAAAACAGTCATTCATGAGAAGATGAGCGAGAGCTACTGCTGCATGCCGGACGCTTCATCTTGAGAAGATGAGACAGACCCGCCACTACATGCAGCCGACTGCTTGGAATCCCTGTCTTTGCAAGCGCCCACCCGTTTTTGTCCAACATCACAAAGCAGGGAACGTATTTGATGTCGTAATGGAGAAGCTGCATGAAAAAGAATGCAACTAAATCAGCCACAACTTATACCGATTACCGAATTAATTGGACTGAGGTACATGAATAACCGCTGCCTTGCATGGCCAAACACATGTTTAATCAGAAATTTATGGTTCTCCCAAGTCTTAAATCAATGCGGAAAAAATACTAAGGTTGTTCTGTATGTAAAGCAAACATATTGTAGGGAAGCAAAACACATTACAATCACAGTCCATGATACTTGATTTTAAGAAACCAGAAAAGAAAATGAAGCAGAAAAAAGCTCGACCAAGAAGGAGCTCCCGGAACTTGCTATATGTTATAATTTAACAACTAGAACGTTGTTTAAACAAACTCCCGTAGTAACTCAAATAGCGAACTAACATGCATTCCATGAACCTCGAATATAGCAGTGCCTAACATGCAGCTTTCTAAGAGTTTCTACAGCCCATCGCTACAAGAACTTTCACATGTCATCAGGATGCTGACTACCAAACTTACTTAAGAGGTCTTTTAACTCTATATATCTAATTAAAGCCATAAACTATGCGGAAAATCCTAAACCTTAAACTAAAACTAGTGAAACGAGTGGTGCAGTGCTGTCATGGAAAATCGCGACGTTTAACTGTTCTTCACTACTTAGTAGTTACTCCAATGTCTTTAAGCAGACCCGGAAATGGATGAGATTGACATATGGAACTGAAAGACCTGCTAATACCAACCATAAATGTCTAGTTTTTTCTAGCATAAAGTACAGTGGTAATCAAATCAGAATGTTCAATTTTCCATGTCTATTTACTTTGAAGCCATATAGCATTTCATATATCGAAATCTCAACATATAATCGAAATTTAGGAGATAAGTACCTCAGGCAGCCATTTCTCATTCTCAGCATCAGCCAAGACAATGTTGAGCCAATCCGAATTCCTATTCTCCACCTCCATGACAAATTTAAGTAAGGAATTACATAAACTACATTTAGGTGAGTAAAACTCAATGACGGTCGCCTCCTTCCCACTCGCTAGCGCGGATGCGAAAGCTCTCTGCTCTGCTTCCCCTTGTTCTTGGGGACTCAATGTTTTTCCTTTAAACTTCAAGTTGCTGTTTTGAGTAGTACCACTAGCCAATTGGATAGGATTAAAATGATTGACCCATGAATCAGAAGATTTCGAAACCGAGTTGAAGGTATTTAGAACAAGGGAACCAAGATTTTGCATCGACTTGAACAACCAAGGACCTTCAAAGTTGCAAAGGTTAGGGCTTTTGGTCTGTTTGTTTACATCCCAAGGCCATTTCAGACAAAACAAATTTTGTTTAGGAGCAGAACTCATTTCTCAAATTAGGGTACTTTTTTTTCTTCATGAAATAAGATAATCTGAAAACTGGGTTTCAATCCTTTTTGGCTCACGATTATAGAACCCGAGATTCAGAGCTTAATATACACTGCATTTGAAACAAAACCAGAAAAAAAAACCTTAAGTGTTCATGTCCTAGTTGCTATTGAAATTTCTAAAAACAAGTAAAACAAAGTGTAATTGTTAAATCGATTGGAAAAGGAAAGAAAGTAAGAAGACGTTACCTATGAACTCCGCAAGCAGTATCATAGCGTTCAAGGGAATGGGAACAAGAAGAGGATACTGTAAATTCAACATGTTCTTTTCTTCTTGGGCCGGGTTACATCATTGACTTCCATGGATTTATTTTACTTCTTCTGTCTACGCTAAGGCCTTCTTGTAATTTTAGGGCCCAAATATAAGCTTTCTTATCAATTCCAACAATTGTTTTTTTTTTATAGCTTAAATGGGCCATTGACCCCTGAAGTATACACAAAATATCGAATTGTTTTTTAAATTTTGTTTAGACCTTTTGTCCCCTGAAGTATACATCGTGTCTCCCATTGACCCCTTAACTAAAAATCGTGACCTCATATGCTCCTTATGTTAAAAAAATTTCACAGACCAATCAGAACGTGCTACATGTCACTAATAAACAAAAAAAATCAACTGACTTATTTTAAAGGGATAAATTGCACGCTAAGTCTATAAATTTTTTATTTTTGTTCAATTTAGTCCTAAAAATCTTTGTTTAACCCAAATTGCTTTCTAATTTTTATAAATTAGTCTATTATTTTTAATATGCGGATATTTTTGTTTAATTTAGTCCTCAAAAATTTATTTAACCCATATTAATCCCTACTACTTTATAATTTTTATAAATTAGTCCAATATTTTTAACATGCCGATATTTTTGTTCAATTTTGTCATCAAAATCTTTATTTAACTCACAATTGACCCATACTACTTTATAATTTTTATAATTTAGTCTAATATTTTAAATATAATTATATTTTTTGTTCAATTTAGTACTAAAATCTCTATTCAACCCAAAATTGACCCATATTTCTTTATAATTTAGTCCAATATTTTAAATATAATCATATTTTTGTTCAATTTAGTCAAAAAATCATTTCAACTTGAAATTAACTCCAATTTCTTTCTAATTTTTATAATTTAGTCTAATATTTTAAATATAATTATATTTTTGTTCAATTCAGTCCAAAATATCTTTATTTAACCTGACATTAACCTCAATTTCTTTGTATTTTTATAAATTAGTCCAATATTTTTAATATGCTGATATTTTTGTTCAATTTAGTCATCAAAGTCTTTATTTAACTCGAAATTGACCCATGTTTCTTTATAATTTTTATAATTTATTCCAAAATTTTAAATATAATCGTATTTTGTTCAATTTAGTCCAATAAGGGTCAATTTCGGGTTAATTATATATTTTAAATATAATCGTATTGTTCAATTGAACAAAAATATATTTATATTTAAAATATTAGACTAAATTATAAAACTTATAAAGAAATATAGGACTATTTTATCAAAATAGGGATGTTACAGTCTCTTGATGAGATTATTTCGGAGGATTGCGACATTCTGTACTCCTAAAGATCGTGAGAAGGATACATTTAGGAAACGATGACAAAGAAGTACCCCGCAAGACTTATCATGCAGAGATACATTGTGTAAAGAAAAGAAAAGCTTGTTTAGTGGGGATTTGCAGAAACAGAGATTTAAACATGCATTATTCATATTTAATGGATTCATTATTTTGTTTCTTTGTTGTTAGTTTAGTTCGTTTCTAGTTTTTGTTGTAGTAGGCTGTTTCTTCTCTTTTTCATATCTTGTTTTCTTATGTTTGTTTCTTCTTCGTTCCTACTTGATAACTAGGTTGTTTGGATTCGAATGTCAATGTCATAAACTCATAAAGATAGGTATAGGACAAAGGTAACTTTTTTTTTTAGTTTTCTTGTGTATTTCAAGAAAAGAAAAAACATTTCTATAGTAGATTGTCAACATATGCTAAACCAGAAACACTTTCAGGCATTATTGAACATTTCCATGTTCATTGTTCAGTTCCAGACAAAGTGTTCATCTTCTTATTCTCATTTTCTATGGTATTGGATGTAAATCAACACAAAATTTCTAACTAGATCTTACAAAGAAAATACTGAGTTCCGGACCAGGTCCAGCACCATCTGGATTAATCATATAAAAAGATTCCGAGTCCTTTGATCCGACCACCCTCTCGAACCTAGCTCTCATATACGTCAATTCCCCATCGGTTTCCTTGTCGTTCGGGCTCGGAAGAACTCCGGCACCCATCGAAACACCTCGGAGTAGTTGCATGACATGGAGTTCGTCTTCGGACAATTGTTTCCGCCTGATCGAATACCCCACTTTCCTTCCGTTACAGAACACTGCCCACACGAACTCCTCTAGTACTTTCTTCTTATGCGTCTTGGTTTCGCTCTCCAGCGCGATCCTCACTATATCGGAGGCCATTTCCTTTTGAAGCAAGCCGGTGAGCATCGGCAGCTCGATGACGAACACCGGCACGCTGTGGGGATCGTCTTGTATCGCTAAACAGACCCTGCCTTTGCGGTACCCGAAGATAGTGCCCGTTGTGGCACTGTCTTTGAGCATCGGCTTCCGTGGTCGGCCCAAGAGCGCAACCATTTTGCATCCGGAGGTTAGCATGGGGAAGAGCTTGAACATGCGCAGGAGACCGCCGCTGCTACTGGATTTTTTATGCTTGTCGCCGGGAGTTGGACGGAGTAAGGACAGAATTGCTGCCGGATTGTCCATTTTGAAATATGGAGTGGAGTGAAGCGGTGGCATTGTTGGAAGTAGTGAATTGAAGAGGATTGAAGTGTGAGTGGGATTACAGGGATTAAACTAGAAATATAGGGAGAGAATGGGGACCAAAGTGGGGGTCTAATTGGTTTTCATTATCCTCTGAATCCTTGAGGTGGGGGAAGGGAGCCTACACGCTATAAGTTGGTTAAGAGAAAATGACAATTAACAATGTTACTTCCACGCTGTAGTATTTAACAGTTAATTCGAAATGGTTTCATCGGAAAAGATAATAATGTTTATTTTTAAAAATTCAAATTTAAATAATTATGTGAACAAAGTGTATATATTTTTTAAGAGTTAAGAAAAAGTATGAACAAATACTACCATACATTACACTATACTTAAAACTATTAAAAAATAGTCGATTCGATTAAGAAAATGGTAACATTGTGAGGTTAGTCCTTTAAATTTAATTCCTTTTAAAATAATAATGGTAAAATTATATTTTGACTCGTAAATAATAATTTTCAATTCATTCCTTTTATAGTTTATAAAATTATAAATTAAAGCAATAAAAATATTTTAATCCTTCCAAACTTCACCTTCACCTCTGGAGATGGATGTGGTTAAATCTATTATAGTTCCACCATTTGTCCTACTCTACTATTGATGTGTAAATGCAATCTTGAAAATTACTACTATATTTTTGAATGTTGAATAAAGATAAATAAATATACAAGTATGATTTTTTTAAATAAACACATAAATAAAATATTTCAATAATTACCTAAATATAAAATGTAAATCATATAGGTTTTGTTTGGTAATTAGCAGATAGCTGGTAGATGATAGCGGATTATATTAGTTAACAGCGGATAGCTGATATCATTAGTTGATTTGACTAGCGGATTGCATTAGCTGATTGTATAAAACTGTTTGATAAAATTAACTGATAGCTGATAGTTGTTTGATTATTTGAACAAACAAAAATGGCATATAAGGACACAATTATATTTAATACTTATTTGAATAATTTATTAGTTATTATTATTTTGTTTCAATTAATATTTTAATTATATTATAAAAATAATTTTCTTAATATCATTACTAAACATGTGTGGATGATGTATATGTTATTTTTTATTTGTGAAATGATATTTTTAATATAAGTTTAATTATTATTAAATTTAGGATATATATATTAATTTTTTTATTTATAAAATTAAATTTTGAATATAATTTTATTAAATATTAAATTTATGTGTATATATTAAATTATTATTTGTGAAATTATATTTTTTATTTTATTATTTATTCAAATTTATTTTATTTAAAAAAATTAATAATTATCAAGGACAAAAAAGTTTTTACAAGTCTTTTATCCAAACCTTTTAACTTAAAAATCTCCTAAAGTGAGATTTTTCAAAATGAAAAGTTTCACCTCAATCCGTTATTACAATCATCTATTTACCAAACATCTAAATCGGCAAATTTAACTCGTCGAACCTCTAAAAGATAAAAGAGGAGTTGAATGGGATAAGGCAAGGGAGGTCGGACCACAACTTGTGTTGGGAATGGGACGGAGGAAAGGAGTATAGGCAACGTTTGGGTTTAGCATGTGGGTCTCAGCTTTATGCATATTTTTTCCCCAAAAACCCCATTAGAATTTCTCACTAATTATTGAGGTTCAGCTCCTCTTCCCTCACATCTTCCACTGTGAATCCATGGAAAATGGGGCAAAAATAAAGGGAAGAAAAAAGCCTCTGCTTTTGCTTGTGGCTGACTTTTCTTTATTGTGTCCGGTCGTAGTCTCATTCGATCGAGCCATTTCAGGAAACAACACAACCCCAAACATTTCTAGTTTATACAGCAACATTCCCCACATGCCCTGTTGAATGTTGATGGCTTCTGCAGCCATGTGAAAAACAGGACATGTCGTTTTCGGACTGAGGATTCATCTGAAAATGACTAATCATTTTAAAAAGAAATTTTAATATATTCGAGTCGAATTTTCGAGTTTAAATAGTAGTAGATGATAGCAATGGACCACTGAAATAAATTGCTCCTATCAAATTTTCAAATGGTTTGTTACAGATTGGTATGTTTTGATTCTGCTTTAACACCTCACCTGGGCTCCATATCTAGGAGTTTGCTTATTGGAATTTGATGAATTTGGTCTGCAAACAAAAAAAGTAAGCTAAGAACAAGACTTTTGTCCAATGATTTAACTGTGTTTTGAAAATAAAATAAAAAAAAAACTACCCCGTCAATAGAAGATAAAGCCGAAATGATCCGTTATCGATCTGTTTATCTATTTAACGGTCTAGCAGAGATTATTTTCGTCGAAATGTCATTAAGTATTTAACGCTGTTGTATTTTCAAAAAATTAAATCCGAGACTTTGATTAAATTTGAATAAAATTTATCCAAGCACTTGATGATAAGTTTTAAAAAATAAAAATGGGAAATGGGCAGCTGAATAACTTCCATTGCTACACGTTTTGGTAGTGGAAACCAGCATGCATGGGGCAAATCAAACTAAAATGCTTTTACATTTTAGAGAGAAAAAAGGTGAAGTAAATTTTCTGAAAGGCGGCTTGTTTTTGCAGGCTGACTTTACCCAACAATTTATATAAATATAGGGTAAATTATATTTTTCATCACTCAATTTTTTTCTCACTCTTATTTTGATTATTGAAGTTTAATTCTTTTTAATTTTATCATTAAACTTTGACATTATTCCTGTTTTGGTCACTCGACCATTAAATCACAAACGATCTGATGACACATCAAAATGACGTCGTTTTGGATTATTATTATTTTTAGATAAACTACAAAATTCATCGCTCAACTTATCTATTATTCATGTTTTGGTCACTTAACTTTCTTCTCACTCTTTTTTGATCACTTAACTTTAAATTTCCCCCCTCCTTCCTTTCCTCTATATTCTCTCCTTCTGCAAACTCCGACCACCACTTTCCACAACTGGCCACCGTGTTGACCACCATTTCTAAAGAATGTTAGATAAATTTTTGGGCTGATCAAGTTTAAAATTAAAAGTTGAGTTCAACCATAAAATCAAATTTAATTTTTTTTATGATAAATTAAAACAATTTGAATTACATATATATATATATATGATTTGAACCCTAATTCATATGGCAAGAGAATAAGAAAGATGACTTCGCTTCAGATATTAACTTTTGTTTGTAGTGGATAAAGATGGTTCCGATGGCGGTGCTGAAACATATCATTGCTCGAATGATTGTCACAAGCAAGGCACCAGAAACTCTTTTATATTACAAAAAATTGTAAGAAAAAAAAGAAAATAAGAGAGAAAAGGGGAACAATTATGGTTTCCCAAATTTGGAGATTAATGGGTTTTATTTCGACAGTGATAATATTAGTTTCAAATTCAAACGTCGAAAATTAACCGACAAACAATTGCAGTCAATACATGATCTTACCATTGTTGTTGAATATAGTGGAAAGGATGAAGAAGGAGAAATTTTTTTAAACTTCAGTGACCAAAATAAGAGTGAGAAGAAAGTTAAGTGACCAAAACAGAAATAACAAATAAGTTGAATGATGAATTTTGTAGTTTATTCAATAATAATAATAATAACAATCCAAAATGATGTCGTTTTGATGTGTTGTTAGACCGTATGCCATGTCATCACACCGTTTGTAATTTAACGGTTGAGTGACCAAAACAAGAGCAATATCAAAGTTCAATGATTAAATTAAATTTTTTAAACTTAAATGACCAAAATAAGAATAAAAAGAAAATTGGGTGATAAAAAAATGTAATTTACCCATAAATATGTAGCATCTTGTTGGTGCCTAAACTCATCGGACACCGAACAAAGAACAGGAGGAGAAGATCACGATAATTAGTATTGTTTTGAGACTATTCATTTTTGTAGATTTAACAGAAAACTGCAATGAATACAGTGGTCGAAGTGAAAAAAAGAATAAAAAAAAAAGATCGTCATCTTTATTATTTCATCTCCTTTTCTTTCTGACCAAGTAAATATTTATACTGTTTGGTTAGTGTCGGGCCTAATGTGATTAGGAGAGTTGGAACTCCAGAAGAATTGCAGTGGAAACTTGCGAATTCCGAAAGTGGAGGTACCGAAGCTATAACACATCTTAAATACGATGATATGGTTATGAAATTGTTAGGTCTTCTTAAATAATGGGTTTGGCCGATTCGATTTGATTTAGTGTTTGGTGATGTTCCACTTGAACTAAATACATATATTTTCTTTTTATTCAATAAAATAGGATCTTTTTATTCAATAAAATAGGAAAAAATTTAAAAACAATAAAAAAGAGAAGTATTATAGTAATTATCTCTAAATATATAGTGGTGAACTACTATTATTTGAACCGAATCATAATTTTTTCACTATAAATTCAATCCAACTCGACTCTATCTTTCATAAAACTCGCCTCGATCAGAACTTTAAAATAAATAAAAAAATATCAAGTCAGATCGGAAGCCATCGGATCCGAGTAATTTGAGCAACTTGGGACCCCTGCCAACAAAGCACAAAGCACCTCAAATTTGTTGTAAAAATATAAATTTACTTAGTATATTTCAAAGAATCCCTCATCTCTCTTTTATATTATTTGTTTTGTCTTTAAATATAAATATTTAGTATTGAGCTTGTAAGAGAAAAATATAACGGTAGTTGCGCGCACATGAGGTTTGGTCAAGAAGTTCAGTCCAGTTGAAATCGGCGAATTTTCCCATGTGCATGAACTAGAGGCTCAATCTATTTTTATTATTTATTTATTATTTTTAAAGTTCGTTTTTAACCATCCATTTTAAAATGAAATTATATTCATTTTTAACCATCCATTTTTCTAATTAATCTTAACCATTCATTTCAAATAAAAATATCTTTATTCTTAACCATTCATTTTATTTTCGACCGATTTGCCCTTGACTAATTGCTATTTTTAGATGCCCTTTTTAGGCATGCATGGTACTATAAGTACCATGCACATATGCCTTCATAATTCATATCAAAAGTAGAATCATCTACTCACTTTCTTCTTCTTTCTCTCATTTTAAACACCTTTTAAAAAGTTGAGTATTTATTGGTTCTTTGCTCTTTCTGTTGCCTGCTTTAGCAAAAGTGCTTGTTGAATCCTGGAGGGTACGCTTCACCGCGAAATATCCTTAAGGACAATGTCTAGTGCACGCCTCAAGCAAGTCTTATTTTCAACCCTTTTCGGTTTAACCAAACATTTTTCCTACAATCTTAAGGATATTTTTCCCATTTCCTATTTTAAACCGAAAACCTGCGACCTCTTAACAAAGATTTTCGTTGGTGTTGCTGTCGTTGTTACGCTGTCCGTGCAGTACTCTAGTGTGTCCCTTTACAGTCGCGATGTTTGTACATCATAATTTGAACTCCACTGCTAAAATAGGTATGTATTGTCTATGAATTTTTGAGGATGCTTTAGATAATAATTTTATTTATCTGTTATAATATTGAAGTATTATTCTTATGCCTAATATCTATGCTTGTAGAATTTTGTGAGTTGAGCTTTAAGCATGATTGAAGTTGGTTACAAGCTTAAAATAATATTTTGAAAAAAGAAGGAAAAAGGAAAATTATTTTATGTGTGGCAGACTCCATAATTGATTGTTGGTATAATGTGAAAGTGCATGTCTAGGATTGGTCCTATCAAAGACTTGATATTTAAGAGTGTCTTTTACACCACCTCTCTTTCATAGGAACCTACCTGGTGCATTATTCATTGACTATGCCACGATTTCCAATTATGATGACACATTGAGCCACCATATAACTTAGTGCAGAAATTTCAATGAAAAATAATTATCTTGGTAAGCCAAATTTTAATTTGGTTGAAATAGATGTCGTTGATCCTGTTGGGCCAAATTTTAATTTGGTTGAAGCAGATGAGATAATTTTTGTGACCATTTTTCAAAGTTGATATATTTACGAATACAAAAGAGTGGATGATAGACAATGGTGCTACTAGGCACATATTTATGTCATACCCCCTTACCGAGAAAGGGGAAGAAATTGTCTATCTTAAACACTGTTTGAAACTGCACAAGTATTCAAAGAGGCAAGGTATTATTCAAAGTTAAAAAAAAAATTTAGCCTAAGTTTCCTTCAAATGTGACGAATCGAGAATATATTTTGTGAAAAAGGGTTTGTAACATGTTTATTCAAAATTATTACGCATGCTATTTATATTTCTTGTATGATTAAATGTTATGGTGATCTATGTGACATGTCAATGTGAGAACTTATATTGTTATGATTGATTTGACATGCTAATATTAACATAACTTGTAAAATGTGTATGTTGAATTTTCTATGTGAAAATAATTAGAGACACCTTAAGTTTATAAAAGTTATATGTTCTTGAAATATTTTTAAGTGTGGGGGTATTTTACCAAATTTATGCTTCTAGTTCGTAAGGAAAATTGTTTCTAAAGTGTTAGATTGCATGTTCACAATGTTGGATATATGCTTTGGACAATAACATATTTGGTTGAAATAAAATTGTTAAACAAACAATGACTATAATTTATGTCAATTTTTGTGATACGTGTTTTCGAGTTATATCATATTTTATTTCAAAAAAAAGAATGGGTAAGATAAAAGAGATGCTTATTTTGTTTAATGACTATAATGGAAAAAAATAATAATAATTTGTGATCTATCTCCTCTTATAAATTGGTGTATCATTAAAATTGCACACTTGTTTCTTTTAATTTATGAGCCAAACTTATTTGAAATCTTGATTGTGAACATAATGATTTGAGAATATCTGAACGACCTAGAACTGTAAAATTCTTTGGAAGTATTATTTTTTATATTTATACTTGGCTGAAAATGATACAATTTTTCTAAATGAATTTCTTCTTACGATGCTTTTCTTTTGAAAAGTGGTTAATATTGAATGTAACTCATTTTTACAACGTTTGTAAATTAGTTTTTTACTTCATCAAATAGAACTTATCGTTGCAAACAAATTCTTTTTACAAAAAAAATTTAAGAATAATTATTTTATAAATATATATTACAAAAGCTTTTACTTAAAACAATATAAATTGTTTTGATATTGTTACTACATTTACAAAAAAAAAAATTATTGAAATCTTTTCTCTAGTTTCAATACAATTTTTTTTATCAGCCAAATGGACGTTAAAGTTATGTTTTTGGTTACTCAAAAGTATATAGTGAACAACCCGAAGAATGCATCGTATCAGGTCGTGAAATCAAAGTTTATAAATTTCTCAAATTATTGTATGTCTTGAAACAAACTTTCAAAATTGTGGAATGAGAAATTTAATCAAGGAATAAGTGAAAACATGAGTGATTATTTGTTTGTGTTGGTAGCATGTTTATCTTAATAATGTTTTTTGTTTATACCAAACTGATTGACGATGTTTGTGTGATTATTTATTTATGTATTGATTACATGCTCATCTTAGTAATTATTATGTGAGACTGAAAGGTATCTTGCTTCAATGAATGACATGAATGAAGCAAATGTCATATTGAGTATTTAAATCATGATGAAGCGTGGTAGCAAAATGCTATCACAAGAACATAACGTTAAATTTTTATGAAGTTTGGATATATTGATACCAAACCTGTAAATACTCATTGTGATGCTAATATTCAAATGAGAAAAATATACATGTGATCATGTTGCTCAATCTAAGTATGCACAAAATTATTTAATTTTGATGCACTGATGAATTTTACTAGACCTGAGATGACACATGTTATTTTTCAATTGAGCTGATATACACAACTCAAATCATTATTGTTTAGTTGATGTGGTAAAGTTAATAAGATATCAAAAGGATATAATGAGTTATGATATTTTACTTAGTGGAGTACCCGTTGTATTAAAAGAATACAATGATGATAATTAAATATTTTATTCACGTGAAACTAGATCTACTAGTGGTTATGTATTCACCCTTAGAGGTAAAACATTATCTTGAAAACTAGCCAAACAGACATTTATAAAAAATTTACTATGAAGTCTGCGTTTATTGCATTAGAGTTGGCTAATAATGAAGATAAGTGGATTCTTCAACTTCTTAGCCTGACAATGAAGCTAAGTGGTAGGAAAACTTCTTAGCCTGTGTAAAAAAGTTAAGTGGTAGAAAAATTTCTTAACCTGAACAATAAAGCTAAGTGATCTCTTAGCATGCACTTGAAGTTGAGCGGTTGAAAAAACCCTTATCCTGTATTTCATCAGGCACAAAAATGATAGATTTAGTGTCAATGCATTATGATTGTCAAGTAGCAATAGACATTACAAAGAGTAAAAACTTTTAAAGGTCAAACTAGACATATTTGTCTAATGACATGAGGTAATAAAGCAGCTGCAAAAAGATGAAGTTATATCAATTAATTATGTGAAGTTAGAAATGATTTTGGCCAAATCATTCAGCTAAACCCCTGGGAAGAAAATTAATATGTGAAACATCGAGGGGAAAAGAGACATATGCCAATATAAGAAATCAACAGTGATGGTAACCCAACCTTTGTGATTGACGATCCCATGAAGAAGGTTCATATGGGTAATAACAAGTCATTGCTTGATCTTGTAGAGAAAGCACTACATTATTTTTTTGTCCCTTCCTATGGTGTAAATAGTGCTAAAAACTGCAAGGATGGTGAGGGTGAGTAAAACTCTTAATCAAGTTCATAGCCTTTATAGGTGGTGTATTGATATGCAGAATACACTTGATGACTTGACCTATATAAGTGTGAAGGGGGCCGCTTCTATGAGATTTAAGGCAAAGTCTCTAGAGCACTTATGAAAACCAGGCACGTGCATGGCCTATTAGCGCACAACCGTGATAAAGAGCAAGAATAGATATAATGTGATTAATGAGAATGTTAGCTTACAATAATGAGTTATTGGTTCATAGAAACATGTTTCACCAATTACTCAGTAGGTTATGTCTCGTTTTTCTAAGTTCTGGTTCATAGTCCGAAAGACACCAGAATGAATACGTTATGTCAGAATACTCAGCTAATTTTTTTTTTCATTCTTTGAAATATGTAGGGGATTGTTGTAAAAATATAAATTTACTTAGTATATTTCAAAGAATCCCACATCTCTCTTTTATATTATTTGTTTTGTCTTTAAATATAAATATTTAGTATTGAGCTTGTAAGAGAAAAATATAACGGTGGTTGCGCGCACATGAGGTTTGGTCAAGAAGTTCAGTCCAGTTGAAATCGGCGAATTTTCCCATGTGCATGAACTAGAGGCTCAATCTATTTTTATTATTTATTTATTATTTTTAAAGTTCGTTTTTAACCATCCATTTTAAAATGAAATTATATTCATTTTTAACCATCCATTTTTCTAATTAATCTTAACCATTCATTTCAAATAAAAATATCTTTATTCTTAACCATTCATTTTATTTTCGACCGATTTGCCCTTGACTAAATGCTATTTTTAGATGCCTTTTTAGGCATGCATGGTACTATAAATACCATGCACATATGCCTTCATAATTCATATCAAAAGTAGAATCATCTACTCACTTTCTAGGCATGCATGGTACTATAAATACCATGCACATATACCTTCATAATTCATATCAAAAGTACAATCATCTACTCACTTTCTTCTTCTTTCTCTCATTTTAAACACCTTTTAAAAAGTTGAGTATTCATTGGTTCTTTGCTCTTTCTGTTGCCTGCTTTAGCAGAAGTGCTTGTTGAATCCTAGAGGGTACGCTTCACTGCGAAATATCCTTAAGGACAATGTCTAGTGCACTCCTCAAGCAAGTCTTATTTTCAACCCTTTTCGGTTTAACCAAATATTTTCCTACAAAATTAAGATTACAAGAGAAAAGAAAAAAGAGGTGGATATTGTGGAAGGAGGAGGCGTAGGGGAAACATTGGAAGCAAGAAAATGAGGCAAATTTGGGCCCTCAAAACGTGCAATAGTGTCAGCAAATGGATGCATTGAAGAAAGGTTTTGTATGGAAACAACAGCATGTGGAATTGCAGAGGAAGGAGGGATGGTTATGGACATAAACATTGGACAGACAAAGCGAACAACAGACAGCAAAGAGGCAAATGGCCATGGTAAGTCAAATGCCACTTTTTCCCACTTCCCCCACTTGCTTTCTTTATATTTCACAATGTCTAACATGTCTGCATTATCGTTGTTTCAAGGTCGGATTATTTGTTCCAACTAAGGTTTTTACATGATTGTTAGCAATATGGTTCTATCTGCTCCACCTTAATTTCTTTTTTTTTTATTATAGAAAAACTCAGCAACTATCTATAGTCTTTCCGTCTCTATTCAAATTGGACACTATATTGATGTAGGAGTGCAAATCGAGTAAAGCAGTTTTATAGATTACTCCGCAAACAATTTCGAATACGTTGATAAATTGTCAAAAAAAATTTAATAATATAAAATCGTCGGCTTTCTATGATCTAGGGTGCATCGTAATGATCACAATATTTTTATGTTAAATTATCATTAAAATAAACAAAAAATTGTATCAAATGACAAATAAAAAACGTACAAATACAGTTTGTTTCTGAAAGAGCAGCAGTAACAACTTACAAGACGGTGGATAGACTAGTGGAAAACAATGTTTTATGTGGATAAATTACTCCACATAGATGGCAATGGCATGCATGGTGAGTTGGTGACAGAAGGACGATCACTAGCATCATCAGCCCGACCTGCATCAACATGTGTCTCTACTTATCTGGGTAGGACAAAAATCCTGTCTGTTTTTTTTCATAGAAATACTAAAAAAAATTAAATTCTAATCTCTAACCCTAAATTTTAAATCTTAAATCTTAAACCGTACATCTTAAAATGTACACCATACTCAAAATTCCTAAACTTTAAGTTTAATTTTTAGTGTGGGCAAAAATAGATGTGGCAAACGGGTCATTCGGTTTGGGTCATTTCGGTTTCGGTTATTTCGGGTATGGTCTTTCGGTTCATATTCGATTTCGGTTTGGTTCGATTGTGATTCGGGTCAGTTCGGGTCGGTTGATTTTTGGTTCAATTATTTTCGGTTCGGGTCAACGGGAGATCGGTCGATTTTAATCAAGTTTTTAAGCCGGTCAATTTTTTACACCATATATATGACTTTACAAAGCTAATATATTTGACTTTTTGGTGAGTTGTGCGGTTGTTCATATCCCATCTTTCATTATTTCTATTAATATCTTTTATTTATTTTGGGTTGCTTTCGGTTCAGGTCATTTCGATTCGATTTGATTTGGTTCGATTTATTTTGAGTTTCAGATCAAATTTTAGGTCGATTTCGAATCTCAATTCGAGTCTCGAATCAAATTTGCCAAGTCTAGGCATAAACATGGACATCTCTTCTCGTTTACTACTATAATTCAAAGGTAGTTTTCCCTCACTATTCATTAATAATAAGTCTAAGTGTAAAATATAGGTTTAAATTATAAATCTTTTTATGTTAGATATGTATTTAATTTTTTCTTGTCAAAATAGGCGTCTAATATTTTATTCTCTTATCATTTTAAAATTGAATGATTAAAATTTGTTATCACTCAATTATTATTTGACTTGTGATAACCTCGTAAAGAATATGCATTTCATGCCCTTTTACTTAGTTATTTACTTATCTTTAAGCTCGTTTCATTCGCATATAGCTACATTTAGTTCATATAGTCGCATTTGGTGTGTTGCTTGGTTAGTTTTTTTTATTTAATGAAATGAGTGTTGCTTGAGGAAGGTTCGTTCTGATATGATGTTGTGCAGGTAGGCAAAAGAAGAACCAGGGCAAAGAAAAAATGTTGCGACATTCTGGACGCACTTCTAAGCAGAAAAAAGACAAAAAAAGATATTTTGAGAGCATCCACACGTGATTTCACCAGCCAGCTATGCCACACATGTGACCTAGAAAATATTTTTTGGGTCACACAAAAAATCTTTAGGGCACAAAATCCTAGGAGCCCCCACTATATAAATGACAAGATACCTACATAAAGGGGGCTGGAAAAGTTATTTTTAGGTGCTAAGAGTGAGAAGAAAAAGCGGCTACTTTCCATCGTCTTCCTCAACTTGGTGTCTTCCATTATCGAAGCTCCAAGAGGTGACATTGCTGGCCTTCGAGAGAAGCAGCAAATCTAGAGTGGTTCACGACATTCCAAGGCGACACAAGGGATTTTTTTTCTTTGTTGTTCTTTGTTTTAATATTTATATTCTGAAAATGGATTGTTTGAAACGAATGATGATGGGTGTTTTACAGCCATCCATGAACTAACTTTAGATGACTCGAATTTGTTATGGATAATTTATTTTAGTTTTTAATTGATGTTTAGCATGTTTCCAACTTTATATGCTTTGTTTGCTGTTTTATTTTTTTTAAATTTGTAAGAGCTTTCGAGAGTTATCCCTTGCTTAAGTGCTAGATTAGTTCAGATCCACACAAACAACAGGGTTGGATGCTGAGAGGCACAACTCTAAGTCACCTTAAATATAAAGATAGAGTTTCAACGATTAAAAGGGGTAGTACGTAAACAATAAGTAGCTTGCTAGGGTTCACGCTGAGAGGTATTGTCATATCATTCTGGCTGTCATGCTTCTTGCTAGAGATAGTTTAGAAGTACTTTAGTAAATCTCGTTGAGCATAGTTTGAGCCGAAAGGTGTTAGATGAACATTAGAATTAGACGTAGGAATCCTTAACAAACTCATCTTGTTATTCCTAACAGCGAGTTTCAAATACAATTGAGGACCTGACAACTTATTTAGTTCACTTCAGTTTTATTTAATTGCTTTTGCTACAACATTTTTGAAATCTTCCAATTTGCTATAATATTTAAAGGCTTAATACAACTCTTCCCCCTAAAGTATACCCGATTCCCCAACTTGCCCCCTAAACTTCATTTTGCTAACTTTCCCCCCTTAAACAATTCGCCGTTACCCATTTTGTCCCATTCTGTTACCCTTATCCGTTAAAAAAATTTCGGCCAATAACATCCTGTCACGTCATCAACGGATTGACTAAGTCAATTCGTCTGGTTTTATTTAAAGGGTAAATGACATGTCAAGTCTATCAGGTTTGTTTTTTTGTTCAATTTAGTCACTGAAAGGTCTATTTTTACCTTATATTGACCCCTATTTGTTTCTAATTTTTATAATTTAGTCCATTATTTGTTATTATTAATAATATTATTTTATTAAAATGTTAATATTTAATAAAATAAATAAAAACAAATATTTTAATACTAAATTAGTAATTTTTTAGATTCAAATTCCAATTAAATTCTAATTATTAATTCTAATTTCACTATATTTGAATTATAGTTTTTGAGTAAAATTCAAATTATATTCGAATCATGTTCGTATTATATTCGAATCATATTCAAATTATATTTGAATCATCTTCTAATTATATTCGAATTATTAATTCAAATTTTTCTATATTCGAAATATATTTTTTGAGCAAAATTCAAATTATATTAGAATTTTATTTGAACCATGTCTATATTATATTCAAATCATATTAAAATTATTTTCGAAATATAATTTGAATATGATGTTTCGAATGTAATTTGAATATGATTCGAATATAATATGAACATGATTCGAATATAATTCTAATATAATTACATGTTTTTCAACTATTATATTCGAATCATGTTTGACAGGTAATTATATTCGAATCATGTTTAACATGTAATTATATTCGTATCATGTTCGTATTATATTCAAATCATGCTCGTATTATATTCAAATCATATTTAGAATATAATTTGAATATGATTCGAATATAATATGAACATGATATGGATATAATTACCTGTTAAACATGATACGAATATAATTACATGTTAAACACGATTCGAATATAATTACCTGTCAAACATGATTCGAATATAATTACCTGTTAAACATGATTTGAATATAATAGTTCAAAAAACATGTAATTATATTAGAATTATATTCGAATCATGTTCATATTATATTCGAATCATATTCAAATTACATTCGAAATATCATATTCAAATTATATTTCGAAAATAATTTTAATATGATTCGAATATAATATGAACATAATACGAATATAATTACATGTTAAACATGATTCGAATCTCTAATCTAAACAGTAAAATATCTCTAATCTCTGTGGAGATATACTCACTCATCACTTTACTAATTGTTTCGACGTGTATACTTGCACTATTTACGTATACTTGCACTAATTGAATGCCACGTCGTCGCTACTGTAACAATAAAGTCTTCTGCTCTCACAACAAAAGTTTGCCATTCATCTATTCATCGTGTTCTTCATTCGTGACACTTCATTTGCGTTCATTATTTGTTGTTCGATTGACGATATTCTTCGACTTACAGTAGCAAAAAAGTTAGACAATCGATAGTAGGAGTCTGATGATAGAGGGAGTAGAAAATGATAGTTGATTCGTTTGTGGCAAAAAAAAAAAAAAAAACATGGATTTGATGTTTTCTTAGGAATTTTCCTTCGTAAGTAGGTAGATCTATTCATGGTTAAGATGACCCGTCTCACTACCCACATAACTCAAATCAAATTTATAGAATATTAGCATTAGTTTGGTTTTAAAAAATATTTTTTATTTTTATTTTCAGAAAATAATTTTTCACTTTCAGTTTTCAAAAAATTAGAAAATACATTTGGTTAATAAAAATAGAAACTTGTTTCTAAAAATAAAAATAGTGAAAATGTGTTTGATATCTAGTTTTTTAAAATAAAAATAAACAAATAGTTACTCATTAAATAATTAAATTAAAATATAATTATAATAAAAAATAAAATATGATTAATAAAAAAATTAAAAATGTTATTAGAAGGATTTGAACTCGAGTTACATAGAGTTAAAATTTAAAAACCATTGTTTTCATGTTTTCCACTTTTCTAAAACATTTTCAATAAAAATGGTGAAAACATCTTTTTTTTATGTTTTCAAAATTTCACTCATTTTTATGTTCGTTTTTTAAAAATTATTGTTTAAATTTTACAACTAAACAAATTTCCAAGAAAATGAAAATGAAAAGAACCTATATTCTTTTGAACCAAATGCACTCTTAGCTTGCGAGTGGACGTCTTGGTCGGTATAAAATTTAAATAGTTATATATATCTATTTTATTTAAATTTATTTATAACAATCTCAATATCAAATTATAATTTTAAATTAAAAATGGTTTTTTGGGTGAATGAGATCAATCCGGGTTCGAAACTAAAAAAATAGAATCGAACTTTAATCTGACCCGACCAATGAGTACAACTATTTGTAGGTAATAAATAAATAAATTCACATTTTCTTTTTCTCAACAATCAAGAAGTTAGTTGCTAACAAAAGCAAGCTCAATCAGTGCTATTTGATAAAAATCAATAACAACTAACATCCGTCTTTCTAATCATAACATTTTAAAAAGAAATTTATAACTTTGTAACCCTCTGACAAAACGATTGAACTTAATTTTTTTAGGATAAATATTATTATCTGTTTTACTGCGATCACTAGTTGGGTTTTTATATTATTAATTATTGTTTTGTATATGAAATATTTAGCTCATAAATGTTGAACTCATTTTTTTTTCAAACAGGTAACCCGGAGAAAAGGCAAGAAAATAGATAAAGGTTTATGGAAATTCTATTCGGTTGGACATGTTTTCAAAAATGGAGCTTCTTTCAATAAGCAAACAGGTGTATGTGGAGCAAAACCTAATTATAACCATGAGCAGGATTTTAAGGTTGCTAATGCTGGATATGTTAGAGATCTGACAAGTGCATCGGGTGTTTTACAATGCTCTAGGACTCTAACATGTTAAGACCAAGTGAAATAATAGTGGATGAGTTTATCATGTTCGACTAGCACTACTAACGATGAACATCATTAAATTAATTTATAAAGTTTAAAAATTTAAAGGACTCAATGTATAGTTATAAATTATTTAAACATATAATTATAAATTATTTAAAATAAAATATTAATTAAATTATTTTTCATATATATAATATTTTTAACTTTTAAAAAATAATAATTGAATCAAATACTAACCTTAGTCAATTTAAAAAATAAAAACCCGTAACCCAAAACTCAAAACCTAAAACCCTAAACCATAAACATGAAACCCAAAACATGAAACGTGAAACAATAAACCATAAGCCCTAAACCCTAAATTCGAATATTGGATTTAGGCTTTATGCTTTAGGGGTTAGGGTTTATTGTTTAAAGTTTAGAATTTTATGTTTTGGGTTTCAGGTTTTGAGTTTAGGGTCATGTTTTATTATTTAGGGTTTAGGGTTTATTGTTTAGTGGTTTAGGTTTGAGGTTTTGAGTTTCATGTTTAGGGTTTCAAGTTTCAAGTTTTTAGTTTGATATTTAGGGTTTAGGGTTTAGAGTTTAACATTTAAGGTTTAGGGTTTTTTACTTTTTAAATTTGACTAAGGTTGATATTTGATCCAATTATTTTGTTTTAAATAATTTATAACTATAGGTTTAAATAATTTATAATTATATGTTGAGTCCTTTAGATTTTTAATCTTTATAAATTAATTTAATGGTTCTCAGTTGTGCTCAGCGGTGCTCGTCGAGCGTTGTATAATTTTCCAATAATAATTATTACTTGGTGTTGATATTTGACTCAAAATGTTTTGCTTATTTATTTGAGGTAAAAAATTGTGTGAATATCTTGTATGAAGGGGGGGCAAAGCATATTGTCACAGGGTTAGAGTCTGTCTAGCTGGTCTATGCAGTTTTAGTCGATGATCTTAGTCGAAGACTAAGTCAACCTTCATAATCGCTAAGCAAGAGTGCTTAGAATAACGGAAGCTCGAGGGAAAATGGGAAATGGCTAGGCAAAGCAAGAAAGAAAGGACAAGGTGAAGAGAAATTCTAAACTCTTTACTCAAGAACTCAAAGAATTGAAAGATGATTTACAATGGTGGGTGAAGGTCTCTATTTATAGCCCCACCTCCTACGATCTAACGATCATGGATGATTCGATCTAAGGGCTATGGATGAATCCTCAAGATAGCTATATCCTAATTATGGAAATACTATCACTCAAAATACAACGTTGCCTAAAATACAAAGGCTATAATCACTCATGACATCATACATGGGTTGGCAAATGATACTTTCCCTAAGTGTGGCTCCATGGATGATATCTTTCCACGTGTGTTGGTCAAAGATGAAAAATTTCTCCAAGGTCTTGGTCTCTTAGGCGAATTGGGCATTGATGGGCCCAACTTGCTTGTCTAAAACGCCCTTAGTAGCATGCTCGGTGCTGAATCGGGCCCTAGGGGTGTGGGCAACTCGAATGGGGCTTGTCTCGGCTCCTTGGTGTGCACGTCAAGTTCTGACTCGGTCTCTATGGCATTGGCAGCATGAAGTGTGCTCGGTTGGGCCCCTTCGGGTGCGATGGAAGTGCTCCCTCGGGTCCTTCTCTCGTGGGCAGCACATGGGGTGCTTGTCTCGGCCCCATGGTGCGCGTGAAGGGTGCTAGCTCGGCTCCTTTGATTGTCGACTCCACATGGTGTGCTGGTCATGGCCCCATGGTGTGCGACGTTGGTGTAGACTCGGGTCCCTCAGTTGGGTGAGGCACGTGGTGTGTTAGGGCAAGCACCTTGGTGTCCGGCTTGCTCGGTCATGAGGTGGCAGCCTGTGACATTCTCCCCCACTGGATCTAGCGACGCCCTCGTCTCTAGGTGATGATGAGTGTCTACAGTCTTGTCCTCGAACTGTCTTGGCTCCTCGGCAAGGCTTCGATTGTACTTAGCTTTGGGTTGTCTCGTCCAAAGTTCAAGGCCTTCGTGCCTTGGGCTAGAATCCGATCCTCGATCCATCGGGAGGGTTGGTGACACTTTTCCGTAGAAGTCTTGCACTCCTCGTGGTGCTCGGCTTAACATGCTCCACTCCTTGCCATTGGCATCCTCATCCAACGGCTTGGGCATGTTGGCATGGTCCACTCTCCCATTCGGTGGTAGCTCCGCTTTGTAGGCCTCCTCGCCTACTTGCTCCTTCACTTGGTTTGGTCCCTCGTTCAATCTTATAGGCAACCTACAAACAATCGAGTGACCATGTGTAAGGCTTGATTCTTCAAATAGAGAATCACTTACCTCAGACGCAATGTCCTTCTCGGCTTGGTCCACTATGCATTGTCGATACTTAAAGGCAAGTGTTGTCGGCATAAGGGTCATGAATTGGCCCCTCTCCGATCCTCTTAAGCACAACTCCCTCAGGTTGGATGATGGTTGGAGACTCTCGGCTTGCTCCATCCTCCATGGCACTTGGTTTGGGCTCCATGGGCTCATCAAACTTGTCCATGGGCTGCGTCCATCTAGCTAGTGTCGCTAGAAATTCTCTCATGAAGAGGGCTCGTCCCTCGTCATTGGCCTCTCATGGTGTGGTGTAATCTCGTAGCATCATTGTCTCGCCCTCCTTGGCTTGGTCCACCTCACCAAACTCGAATGACACTATTCAATTTTGGCATGGCGATACAACACGCGGATATGGCTCAAACTCACAAACCACCTCACTCCTTGGTGGCAATGCCTTCGGCAACTCCAAAGGCTTCACGTCCTTGACCTCTTCACGGGCTTTTCCCACTGCCTCAGGGAATCCCATGGTCTCCATCATGGTGTCGTCATCGTTGGGTTTCATTGTTTTGAGCACTCCTTTGAAAGAACAAATTGTTGATAACGCCTTGGTATTCTTGTCCGCAACTCGCTTCACTGGTACAACACATCCTCTTTGGACAAGACAAGTGCGTTAATCCGCTCAAGAAATGATAAACCCAAAACAAAGTCATAATCATCTAAAGGTATTACCTTGATGGAAGATTTACCGTGCCAATCTCCAACTCGAAGATTTACTCCAGTTGTAACTCCCACAATTGGCTCTTCTTTGGAATTGACGGTCTTGATCCATCCACTTACCATCTCAACTCGAAGGTTTAAATGTTCGGCCGCTTACTCGGACACGAACAACTCAGATGCCCCGGTGTCCACAAGCATGCTTAACTTCTTGCCAGCAACTATCACGTCCACGAATATAAGCCTCTTCTTCTTATGGTAAATATTGCTTGAAGCGAGCTCACAATGGAACCAAGTTGGGCAAACTCGTGCTCTTCTCTATCGTCTCTTTAGATGGCAGAAAGGCTTGCCTTTTTCGGGAAATCCTTGATGTAGTGTGGTCCATCGTAATGTAAACACTTTACTGGGACTCGGTCTTTTCTCTCCCAAGGCCTCGTGAACCTGGTGGATTTGTCATTTGATGGTTTAACACTACCATTCGAAGACTCCTCATTTCCACCTTCGTTAGTTTTCTCTTGGTTCCTCCAATCATTCGAACGTGGCTTGGACTTGGGCGACTTGTTTCGATCAATACTATGATCCATTAATGATTCGGCAATCGCTATTACCTTGGAGAGTTCCTTCACGTCTCTCCTTTCTAGCTCAGTGTTTACCCACAGCTTCAATTCATCCATGAAATGGAACAAGGCATCATTCTCGCTCAAGTCGGGGATTTGAAGTTGTAGCTCGCTAAACTCCCTAACATAATCTCAGATTGATCTGTCTTGCTTAAGATGTCTAAGTTTTGATTGTGCCTCTTTCTTGGCATCTCCGGGGTAGAATTGTTGCTTGGATTCCGTTTGGAACTCGTCCCATGTTTGGACGCTAGTGCCTCCACGTTTCTCATCAGAACATCTTCACCGCCAAAAAAGTAAAGCAAGACCAGTTAAATAAATTGACGCAGTACTTACCTTGTCGGCATTTCTCACGATGCCCACGACTTTAAAATAGTGCTCGAGGCCCCACAAGAAGTTCTCAACTTCTTGGGCTGATCTTGCCCCTTAGAATGGTTTCGGCTTCGGGACATCGACTAGCACCTTTGCTAGGCTAGACATCACGCCATTCCTCACGACGGCTTTGTAAACAAGCACCTCATTCTTGAGATCTTCAATCTCCCTTTTTAGTGCTACTACATCATCTTGTTTAACAAGATCTTCAACGATCTTCTTGAGTGCTTTCACCTCGTCTTTGAAGGTTTCATCTTGTAGATCGACATGCTCTCTTGCCGCACCAAGAGCCCCTTCGAACTCCTCCTTGAGTGTGTCGCCCCTCGTGTCCAACTTCTCTAAGTTGGTCTTGGCCACGTCGAGTCTTTCTCGTGACTCGTCCATGGCCCTCTCAAGTTGGGCAACCTTGTCCTCAAGCGTTGTGAGTCGGTCCTTGGAAGCATGCTCAGTGCTGAATCGGGGCCTGGGGGTATGGGCAACTCGGATGGGGCTTGTCTCGGCCCCTTGATGTTCACGTCGGGTGTTGACTCGGTCTCCATGGCACGGGCAGCATGGAGTGTGCTCGGCTGGGCCCCTTCGGGTGCGATGGAAGTGCTCCCTCAGGTCCTTCTCTCGTAGGTAGCACATGGGGTGCTTGTCTCGGCCCCATGGTGCGCATGAAGGGTGCTAGCTCCGCTCCTTTGGTTGTAGACGTCACATGGGGTGTTGGTCATGGCCCCATGATTTGCGACGTTGGTGTAGACTCGGGTCCCTCGGTTGGGTGAGGTACGTGGTGTGCTAGAGCAAGCACCTTGGTGTGCAGCTTGCTCGGTCATGTGGTGGCGGCCTGTGACAATATTGTTGTACTAATCGTCAATTTTATCACAATATCATATTTTAACATGCGTGTCTTCGTCTGAAAATAAAATAATTTTGTTGGATAATTCACAAAAATTTAAAATGTTTATCAAAATAATTTGTTTTTAAAATATGTGATAATCATATTACATGCTTATAACACAAAATAACACTAGATTTGTTTACATGAAATAACTCTAACGTTTGATTGGATAATCACTTTGGTTCATATTATTTTTTAAGCACTCTAATCTTCAACGTTTTATTTTGGATTAAAATGACCCTTAATGAAAATTGTTAGTCAACTAATGATAAACAACTTAAAGTAACTTGATAGAATGACATGTCACCGTAAAAAAATAAATTTATATTTTATATAATTTTATAAAATTATATTTAAATGATGTGGCATTCTCTTAACTTAGCATTTTTTTATATATGATATTGTTATGTCATTGTAAATTTCCATGTAAGTTTGTCACGTCATTTAAAACCATTTATCGTTAGTTGACTAACAGTTTTCATCCACATAGGGATCATTTGGTCTAAAATAAAACACTAAGGTAAAAGTACTTTAAGAATAATTTTTCCCCTCTGCCTAACCAGCGCCGTTTCACCAAGGGAAACCAAATATGGTCCCTCCGCGGCCGCCAGCTGTCCTTACTTGGTGGCTGGCCTCCCTCCCTCATTTTTTCTTCTCCTTTTCAAGTTGTATACTTTTTTTTCGTTTTTTCGGCCGATTTGTTTCTTTAACTTCTTTTTTTGGTGTTTCTCGGTGGGTTTTATGAGTCCCGGTCACCACGGTTCAAGTTTAGGCTCCAGTTTTGGAAGAAGGACAATCGTTCCTCTTTGTCGACTCGGAACAAAGAAGAACGGATAGGGAGGATCGTTTTCTCCTCTATGTCTTCGATTTTGGTTGTTCTCTTCTCCATTTTTTACCTTTTCAGGTTAGATGGAGATCGATGGTGGTGGTGGCTCTTACATCCCCCACCCTCCGATGCCATTCGTGAAGGTGGCCTTTGGTTTCCAACACTGTGTCGGGTTTTCTTCTTAAGAGGCCTACCCATTTTATTGATGCTTCCTCCGTCGTCCTAGTCAGCCCGACGTTTAGATTCCACTTCGGCGTCACTGATACCCGTCTCCAAGACTGCTGCATGCCCTTTGTGGGTGCTGAAGTTCAGCTTTGCTCCAAGGTCGTTGACGGTCATTGCAACCTGTCTCTCCTTCCTCCGCTCGTTAGCACGACGACTCCTTTCTATGTTCTAGGCCTACTTGTTTCCTCAGTTTTTATCGTTTCAGTTACTTGTTCTTGGCTTTCATTGCCATGGTTTTATGATGTTTTAATTTTAATAAAATTTCCCCCTTTTGATAAAAAAATACTTTAAGAATATAAATATAGCCTAAAGTGACTATCTAATCAAAAGTTGATACTTTTTTCTACATCATACCTTCTTTTTAACCTTCATATTGTATTATTCCTTACGAGTTTTCACAGAAAACCCTAAAATCATAATTGAGCTTTGACTAGGGTTGGGTATTATGCATAATTTATTGGGTTACATCTGATCTACAATATATCATATGTGATGTATATAGTCCATAAAATTTGAAATTTATGTCCGGTCGACGTCAATTTTGTCTTGGTCGAAAAAAATTATTGAGCCTTTTGAAGCCCATTGAATGGATGGGTCGAAAAATGTATCTAGTTATTTTATTTATATTAGACTGTAAATGCCATATATAGATTTAGGGTAAACTACCTAGTGACCACCGAAATTTAGAGGCGTACCTATTTTGACCACCGAACTATCGAATTCGTCAATCAGACCATTCAACTTTTTAAATGAACCTATTTTGGCCACCAGCCATTAAAAACTAACAATAGGGTTGAGTTGGATGTAAATAACTAACGACACGGCTGAGTTGGCCTTTATTATTAATATTTTTTTCCACGTCTGAAATATGCCTTTATTATTCATTTAAAAAATAAAAATAAAAATAAAATAAGAAACTAAAAATCCCGATTAATTAACCTAAGACTGGTTCATTTGCTTCATTTGGAGAAAGTTGCTTTCGACATTTCAAAGAGAAACTAGAACAATCAGGCATTTTGTTTCATGGTTGAGTGAAGAGGGATAGTGAGAAGGAGAATCTTGTGTACGCGTTGAAAAATCGATATTGAAATGGGTTGGGTTCATTGCGAACGAGAGAAACCTGACGCGTTATATGGTAAGTTTATCCTTCGTTTTGTCTTTTTAAAATCGATATTGAAATCGATATTTGATTTGAGTGTGTGGTTTAGGGTTTGAAAACGTATTAGGGTTTTTGCAAAATAATTTGATTTAGGTTTAACATACCAATTAGGGTTAATATACCAATTAAGGTTTCTGCAAAATAATTGGATTAGAGTTTAATGAAAACGTATTATAGTATTAATATTTTAGACCGATTAGAGTTAGCATATCAATTAGGGGTTCTACAAATAATTTGATTAAGGTTTATTTTCTTTCAATGAAGGATCACTGAACATGACTGGAAATAATTTGAGTAGGGTTTATGGGGTCAATGAAGTACCACTGGAGGGTTTTTGTAAATAATTTGGTTAGGGGTTAGTTTTCTTTTAATGAAGTACCGCTGGAATGAATGCTATTTTTTAATATCTTAGAAATTATAGTCAGGGTTGAATGCAGAACCACCAAATATCATTATTAATTATTTAGGAATATTTGTTTTGTTTCAATAAAGGGTTAATTGATTTAACAAAACTAGAATGAATGTGTTTTTAATAAAGAATCAGTTTTCTTTCAATGAAGAGACATTGGAATGAATGTTACTTTTTTAATATCTTGGAAATTATAGTCAACGTTGAATGCAGGACCACCAAATATCATTGTTAATTATTTAAGAATATTTGTTTTGTTTCAATAAAGGGTTTGGTTAGAGTTTATAGGGTCAATGGAGTACCACTGGCGGGTTTCTGTAAATAAATTGATTAGGGATCAGTTTTCTTTCAATGAAGTACCACTGGAATGAATGCTACTTTTTTAATATCTTAGAAATTATAGTCAGGGTTGAATGCATGTGTTGTGCTTTTTTCTCTTATTTTTTTCATGTGAAAATTAATATTATGCGTGTGATATAGTTCATGCTTGATTATTATATGATATGTGGAGTTGAAATTTATACATGTGATATACGTGTATTTTTAAATTTAAAAAAAGTATGTGGGGTATGTATGTCAAATAAATGTGTTGGATGATAAAAGTAGGTGGGGTATAGTCTGGTTGGTATATGTGCATTCATGTTTAGTGGACAATGGTGAGTATTTTTTTGCATTATTATATTGATATGTTGTCTTGTAATGTTAAGCTTAGTCTGATTATGTGCATTCTGTTTTTTTGTGTTTGCTAGTTATTTTTATATTTACTTAGATCATTTCCTTATATTATTTTAGTTTTCAATTTATAGAGCTAAACTCATCCAAGTTCACTGTAGTAGTTCACTATGATGGTAGCTTTCTCAATACCCAAAGTTTGTTATATACTGGTCAGTCAATTTATTTCTTTGATAAATGTGATACTGATGTTCTAGAGATGCTTAACGAGTTACCTAAGGATCATTATGCTCATGTATACTTGAAGGAGTTTAGACCTTATAATGCCGATAATGTTGAGGAAAACATTAATAAATCATAAACAAATGATAATGTTTTTGAGTTTTCTAAAATTAAGGGTAGTTCTGATTCTGACTCGGAAGACATTGATTATGAAGTTTTTAAATCTACTAGCTATGAATCTGATTTTACTAATACTGAGAATGATTATAAAGATGATGATATTTCTAATGGGGTGGGTGCTAATGTCAATAGAGAAGGGCCACATAGAGCTAATAGGGAGGGCAGTGGTGAAGTTAGGATTGACAGTGACCCTGATAATAAATATTCTGACTCATTACACAGTCTAAATGAGTCAGATTCTGATGGTCCACATAAGAAGCCCAAGTATCCTGAATTTAATACCATTGTTGACATTTTCAATCTAAATTTTAAGGTGAGATTAATTTTTGCAACAAAATAAGTATTGAGAGAGTATATTAAGATGTATAACATCAACAATAGATATAGTGTTAAGCTTAAGAGAAATGATAATAAAAGAATTTAAAAAAAATTTAAAGGTGTGTGTCCATGGGTTTTATGGGCTTCTTCAATTCAGTTTAATGAGCCTTATGAGACTTGAAAATTTAAATCGCTTATTGGTGAACATAGATGTTTTAAGGAGTATAAAAACTCAAACATAACTGCCAAGTTTATGATAAAATAATATTTAGACAAGTTTTACACTGATCCAAATTACTCCTCTAAGTCCTTTAAACAAGATGTATTTATGGATTACAACATTTCTATCCATTTAAGTAAGTGTACTAGGGCAATGAACTTGGCCCTTGAGAAGCTGCATAGTAATATAAAAGACAAGTACACAAAATTGTATGCTTACCTAGGTGAGCCTAGGTTCTTAAACCTTGAGACAACCACAGTCTTGCAATTGGATGAACAAGTATTTCAAAGAGTGTATATTTGTATGCAAGCTATGAAGGATGGCTTCAAAGTTGGTTGTAGGCCCATTATATGTCTAGATGGGTGTCACTTGAAGGGCTATTATGGGGTCATCTTTTAGAAGCTGTTGAGATAGATGAATATGGTTGTCTTTATCCCATTGCATTTGCAATTGTGGAGGCTGAGACAGTGTCATCTTGGTGCTGATTTTTAAAATATTAAAAAAAGGATTTGGAGTTGAACAATTCCAATCACTTCACATTTATAACTGATAAGCAGAAGGTAATCTTAAACTTTTTTATAAACATTTACTATTTTGTTTAATTCATTTCCCTTATTAACACTTACTGTTTTATTGTGCAGGGATTGATGAAATCTGTGATGAAACTATTTCTCTATGCAAACCACAAAATATGTGTGAGACACTTTTACAATAATTTTGTAAAACCTATGTTTGATTTTGATATACCTAGATCTTTAAGGATCAAATTGAAGAACTTAAAATTGTTTGTACAAATCCCTTAATAAGTTTTTGAAACTCCAAAGACTTTAAACTGATTTATTAGAACTCAAACTCAAATATTTTCTAAGTGTTCCAAGGCAAAAATATTGAAAAACGTCGACCAGTATCGATACCCATGAAGGAGTATCGATACCTTTTTTAGCAAAGTTTGCCACTGCCGGAACACGTATCGATACAGCAAACCCCAGTATCGAAACGCTATGAAATCAGTATCGATACGGATAAACCAGTATCGATACCATTTTATAATTATTAATTTCAAAGTCGGTTTAAAAATATAACCGTTGAGATTTTTAAACGGTCACTAAACCAGTATCGATACCCCTAACCCTAGTATCGATACCACATTTGACAGTGAGCTATGTCGAGAAAAAGGTATCGATACAGCCTGTGCTGTTTCGATACCCAGTACCGATACGCCAAGAACGCGTATCGATACCCCTTTATTATTTGTACACAACGGCTATTTTCTTGTGAGACAGGTATCGATACCCCACTATAGAGTACCGATACTCATAGCTGGAAAAGTGCAAGAAAGTGGAGAAAAAGCATCCCAACGGCTATAATCTTAAAGTCAACACTCACAACGGTTGGAAATCATCAAGAGGCTATAAAAAGACCCCAAGAAGCTCCAGCAATATAAGATTGAACCTCAAGAAGATATCAAAACATCAAATCCAAGCATTTGTGCAAAAATCCTACTTTGTCTAGAAATCCCAATTGTATCCTTCATTTCTATTTTGTTCAATTGGGTTGAGTGCTTGATATTGGGCTATCATTTGTATTGAGAGATACCTTATTAGCCACCAAATTTCTTTGTTCTATTGTGTGAAGATTGGGTTAATTTTTGGGTAGAAAAATTAACCGAAATTGTAAAGGTTGCCTCCTTGTCCTGGAAAAAGGGGACGAACAATTTAGTGGAAATTGTTGGAAATCCTTGGTGAGACTAAGGTAGTGGATGTAGAGTTCGGTTGGTGAACTTGAACCACTCTAAATTCCCGTGTCAATATTTTTTAAGTTGCAATTTCCGTTACAACATCGTTAAAATTCCAATTCACCCCCCCTCTTGGTTATTACCATTCGTGTGATCCACTCAACAATTGGCATCAGAGCTTAACTCTTTGAGGATTAACAACCGCAAGAGGAGATCCTTGGAAGAAGTGTGATCATCATCAAAATATCAAGAGATGGCATCAACCTCCGCTCCCGGCATGTACGACTCACAATCCACCACAAAGCCTCCTTTCTTCAATGGTGAGAACTACTCATTTTGGAAAAATAAAATGCGTCTATTTATTAAATCAAGTGACTACCTTGTGTGGGATGTCATTGAGGATGGACCATATATCCCATTGAAGCAAGATGTTGATGGCAAGATGGTGCTTAAAAGAAGAACGGAAATGAGTGAAGAGGAGAGGAAAAAGATCCAAGTAAATGATAAAGCTCTTCACATGCTATTTTGTGCTTTCGGTCCGGACATCTACTCAAAGGTCTCATCAATTGAAAGTGCCAAAGAAGTGTGGGACACTCTTGAAACCACCTATGAAGGCACCAACGATGTCAAAGAAACTAAGATTGGAATTCTCAATCTTAGTTATGAAAATTTCAAAATGGAATTCGATGAGACGGTGTCAAAGATGTTTGATCGATTCTCCACAATTGTAAATGGTCTAAAGGGCTATGGAGAAGTTATACCGGAAGACAAACTTGTCCGAAAGCTACTCTATTCACTTCCCGAATCTTGGGATGGGAAGAGAACCGCAATCATCGAAGCAAAGAATTTAAAAACTCTAAAGCTTGATGAACTTGTAGGCTCTCTCCTTACTCACGAGATCATGAAGCAAGGAAGAGAAGATGAAAGAAAGAAAGAAGAAAAAAGAATGGAGAAGCTTGAAGGGGAGAAAAAGAAGAAAATGGGAATAGCTCTCAAGGCTAAAACTTCCCAACTTGATGAAAGTTCATCTAGTGATGAGGATGAACTTGAAGAATTGGCTATGATAGCCAAACGATTCTCACGCCTTATGAGGTCCAACCGAGGAAGAAAAATCCAAAGGAAGATGGACTTCAAAAGCAAGAACAAAGAAGAAGGAAGGGATCCAATCACTTGCTTCGAGTGCGGACAACCCGGCCACATACGTTCGGAGTGCCCTCAACTCAAGAAGAAGGGCTTTGAGAATAAGAAAAAGCTCAAAGCCAAGCTTGCTACTTGGAGTGATGAGGAGTCATTGGAGGATGACGAACAAGAAGTGGCGAACCTTTGCCTCATGGCACTTGAGGAAGATTCCTCCTTGGTAACCTCTAACTCATCTACTTTAGATTATTCATATGAAGAATTAAATGATGCCTATGATGAGTTACAAGAGGTATATGATGAATTAGTTGAGAAGTATAAGGAGTCGGTTATTAGGAATAGAAAAATTATTCTAGAATTAAAAGAGAAAAATGACTCACTTACTCAAACTAATTCTAAAATTGAGAAAAAGATATTAGGATTAGAAGATGAACTCAAATTCTTTCAAAAAGAAAATATTGATCTTAATAATCTTTTATCCCAAAATAATTGTGAACACCAAAAGGTGTTAAGTGAGCTAAATGAGCTCAAAAAGTCTTTAAAAAATAATGGTAGTGTCAAACATGACATAGGAGAATCCACTAGAACACACCAATATAAGAAAAAGACTAACTACTACAAACAAAATAACTATCCTAGACATAGTAAAGTTAAAAGAATTAGAAATGTATGGGTTCCTAAGGAGCTTGTTAAATCTAATAATATTAATGCTATGTCACCTTGGATTCCTAAGGGAACCAAAGTTTTAGGAACTAACACACATGGACCCAAAATGATTTGGGTACCAAAAACAAAAGTTTAAATATCTTTGTTTGTAGGGGGAGCATTGCTTCAAGGCCAAAGCACAAAGTCAAAACTCTTGGTACCTTGATAGTGGATGCTCGAGACACATGACCGGAGACAAGAGTCGACTCATGGATCTAAAGCCAAAAAGTGGAGGAGTAGTAACATTTGGTGACAACTCCAAAGGCCACATTGAAGGTATTGGCTCCATTGGTAATCACTCTACTACTCTCATTGAAAATGTCTTATATGTCAATGGTCTTAAACATAATTTATTGAGCATAAGTCAACTATGTGATAAAGGTTTTAATGTTATATTTGATAAAACCGGTTGTAAAATTGTAGACATTAAAACTAATAATATTATGCTCATAGGTCATCGCATAGGAAATATATACATGGTGCATCTAGATGACATTCATACATCTCATGCATGCTTAGTTGCTCAAAACGAAAATGATGCATGGTTGTGGCATAGGAAGCTAGGACATGCTAGCACAAGTGTTTTAGAAAAACTAGTCTCTCTAAACCTAGTTAAAGGTTTACCCAAGATAAAATTTTCGAACGATAAAATTTGTGATGCATGCTCAAAGGGTAAACAACATAGATCTTCCTTTAAATCCATTAATGACATTTCTACTAGTAGATGTTTACAACTAATCCATATGGATTTATTTGGGCCAATTAGGACTATGAGCTTGGGTGGCAAATCATATGCTTTTGTATTAGTTGATGATTTTTCTAGATTCACTTGGGTTCTCTTTTTAAGTACTAAGGATGAGGCTTTGGAAAAATTCATCACATTTTCAAAATTAATTCAAAATGATCTTGAGCTTAAAATTTCACATATTAGAAGTGATCATGGAACCGAATTTCAAAATTTAGGATTTGAAGATTTTTTAAATGAAAATGGTATTAGCCATAATTTTTCAGCTCCTCGAACTCCTCAACAAAATGGGGTAGTTGAGAGGAAAAATAGAACTTTACAAGAAATGGCTAGAACTATGCTTTGCGAAAATAATTTACCAAAATATTTTTGGGCGGAAGCAACAAACACAACTTGTTATATTATAAATCGAGTAACCATTAGGCCGATTTTAAAGAAAACACCTTATGAGATTTTAAAATCTAAAAAGCCTAATATTAGCTACTTCCACCCTTTTGGATGTAAATGTTTTGTTTTAAATAATGGAAAAGATAATTTAGGTAAATTTGATGCAAAAAGTGATGAAGCTATTTTTATAGGTTACTCTTTAACCTCTAAAGCCTATCGAGTATTTAACAAAAGAACTTTAGTTGTAGAAGAATCTATTCATGTTGTATTCGATGATAATCCCCTTCCTAGGAAGGATTCTTGTGATGATGATAATGTAGGAATCATAAATACCTTTGATGGAGGTCAAACTTCAAAGAAGGATGAGATTCAACCAAAAGAAGAAGACACACAAGATCCACCTCTTGAAGCCTTGAAGGACTTGGCTATTGAGGAAAAGGAAGTTAGCTATCCAAGGGAGTTGAACTATGTCAAAGATGGTGAAATCTTGGGTGATCCATCCAAGGGGGTAACCACTCGTTCTTCTCTTAGATTAATGAATCATATTGCATTTATCTCATACATAGAGCCTAAAAATATCAAAGAAGCATTGGAAGATGATTTTTGGATTATGGCTATGCAAGAAGAGTTAAATCAATTTGAGAGAAGTAATGTTTGGACATTAGTTGATAGGCCTAGTAATCAATCTACAATAGGAACTAAATGGGTCTTTAGGAACAAACTAGATGAGAGTGGTAACATTGTGAGAAATAAAGCTAGACTTGTAGCACAAGGTTACACTCAAGAGGAGGGAATAGATTTTGATGAAACCTATGCACCAGTAGCTAGAATGGAAGCCATTAGGATGTTGCTTGCATATGCATGTTATCATAATTTCAAGCTTTTTCAAATGGACGTTAAAAGCGCATTTTTAAATGGTTTTATAAATGAAGAAGTGTATGTAGAACAACCACCGGGTTTTGAAGATTCAAAATTTCCAAATCATGTTTTCAAACTTACCAAAGCACTTTATGGTTTAAAACAAGCTCCTAGAGCTTGGTATGAAAGGCTTTCAAATTTTTTGATTGAAAAAGGATTTGAAAAAGGTAAGGTGGACACTACACTCTTTATAAAAATGTATAAAAATGACATCTTAGTAGTTCAAATCTATGTTGATGATATTATTTTTGGTTCTACTAATGAATGTTATTGTCAAGAGTTTGCTAAGTTAATGCAAGGTGAATTTGAGATGAGCATGATGGGGGAGCTCTCATTCTTTTTGGGACTCCAAATCAAACAAATGAAGGATGGCACCTTCATAAATCAAGCAAAATACATAAAGGATATGCTCAACAAGTTTGGCTTGGAGAACACAAAGCCTCAAGCCACTCCTATGAGCTCATCTACAAAGCTTGACAAAGATGAAGGAGGTAAGTGTGTTGACTCTAAGCTTTATCGTTCTATGATTGGATCGTTGCTTTACCTTACCGCAAGTAGACCGGATATACTGTTTAGTGTTTGCTTGTGTGCTAGGTTTCAAGCTAGTCCTAGAGAGTCTCACCTTATAGCCGTTAAGAGAATCTTTAGATACCTTAGAGACACTCCTTGTTTAGGCCTTTGGTATCCTAGAGTCTCTACTTTCAACCTTCATGCTTACTCGGATGCGGATTATGGGGGTTGCAAAATCGATAGGAAAAGTACTTCGGGAACTTGTCAATTCTTAGGTAGTATGCTCATATCTTGGTTCTCTAAGAAACAAAATAGTGTAGCTTTATCTACCACCGAAGCCGAGTACATATCCTTAGGAAGTTGTTGTGCTCAAGTCCTTTGGATGAAGCAACAACTCTTAGATTATGGTGTAAAAATAGAAATCATACCCCTTAAATGTGATAATACAAGTGCAATATGTTTAACAAAAAATCCCATCCAACACTCTAGAACCAAACATATAGAAATAAGGCATCATTTCATTAGAGATCATGTCCTTAAGAAAGATGTGGCTATAGAGTATGTAGACACCTTAAATCAATTAGCGGACATTTTCACAAAACCATTAGATAAAGAGCGTTTTTGGTCCCTTAGGAGAGAGTTGGGTCTAACTAGCCTATCTTGACCCTTAGGACCTCTTTTTAGAATTAAATGTGCTTGATTTTGTGAAATTACCATGTTTATGTGTTTAGTCTCCCAATTTCTTCCATGCATAGAGTTAGGGGGAGTATGTTTCTGTTAAAATATGCTTAGATCTGTTCATTCATCATTTGCATACTTTTAAGAGATGTTAAATTCATGTCTTTGGTTATTTTTAACCAAATAGGCAAAATTCTGGGCATAAGGTATCGATACTGCCCAATGGGTATCGATACTTGTTCTTCATTTCAATTTCCCAGAATTTCTCATTGCTTCACGAGTATCGATACCACCTCATGCGTATCGATACCCTCTTCCAACGGTCAGAATTGAGAAAAGACAATTCTATCCCTGTATCGATACCATCTAATTAGTATCGATACCTCCTTCAACGGTCAAATTTGTGGAAAGACAATTCTATCCCCGTATCGATACCCACTAAGGAGTATCGATACCCTTTCGCGCTGATGGCATTAAACAGGCTTTTAATGAGATCTAATTTTACCAAAATTAAAACTCTTTAATATCCTATTAACCCTAAACGTTTTTGGCTATATAAAGGTCTCTTCTCCTTCATATTCTTCACCAAAAATCAAAAGAAACCCTTGAATCAAAGCTTTTTGCTCTCTCTCAAAATTTTCTCTTCAAAGTTTCTATTATCTATGGCACCAAAAGAGCATTCAAGGAAACGTCAAAGAGTTCTTCTTGCCGGAGACTCTTCAACTCCCGGATCGGTTGCTCGTCCGGATTATGCTACTATCTACAACCAATCCTTTGAGAATTCCGAGGGTCTTCCTTATTTCCGCCAATTTGAAAACTACAAAATTCGTGCGGAGAGGATCGTATCCATCCCCTTTCTCGACTCCGAGCGCTTCAAGTTTGAATATCTTCCGCTTCTTCGTCTTTGGAATTTCATGCATTTTCTCACTATTCCGGGTATTTATTATCGGCTTTTGGTTTTGATTTTCTTTTCTAATGCTAAATGCATTTATCGTAATGGAGAAGTCGTTGCCATTCGATCTTATCTTATGGGGAAGCAAATAGTTCTTGATGTTAAGTCTATTTGTGAGGTTTTTAAATTGGAGGATGAAGGTGAAGATAATGAGAATGCCTTAGGGCATGTTCTTAGCGGTTCCGTAACCGTCCTCAATGCTCATGATCGAATCCTACATTTGATGGTATCATGGTGGCTTCGTCCCTCCGGAGGCAAATATTCCACCATCCGTCTATTAGATGATTTTTGGATTCGAAGTTTCCGTCAACGAAAACGCCCAAATCTTGCTCGCATCATGTTCAATGAGATTGCTTATCATGTTCAACAACGTGAAACTCCTCTCATCACATCCTTTATCTATGGTACGGCCTTAAGCTATTACTTTGTTCAAAAGGATATTGATTGTTCGTTTGATCTTGCTTCTACTCTTACCGATCCTATCGACGAACATTCTCTTGCTCGAAGCAAATTTCATTATTTTAATGGAAATTGGCTACGTCTTACCGAGCTTCCACCCGAGGCCGCCGCCGCCTTAGAACAACAAGCTCCTCAAGCTCCTCAAGCTCCTCAAGTCCCACAACCCAATATGGATAATCTCATGACATATCTAAATGAACAATTCACCGGGTTGAATACTCGTCTTACCTCTATAGAAACTACATTTGATACGAGGATGACGGGTATGGAGAATCGCCTTACATCCCTCGAAAGCAAGCAAAACTCCTCGAATATTTCCATTGCCGCTTTCCACGATGAATGGCGTAATAGCATGAGGAACAATGACCCTTTGGGAGATGAAGATGACGATGATGAAGACGATGAAGATAATGCCTAGACTTCTATCCTTGCATATCATATCATATCATTTAGGATTTTTTTTTTTGCACCTATGTTTTATGTTCTTAGGATTAAGTTTATTATTAAGATTATTACCTATGCTTTGATTATT
Source organism: Hibiscus trionum (assembly GCA_030270665.1). Classification (NCBI taxonomy): domain Eukaryota; kingdom Viridiplantae; phylum Streptophyta; class Magnoliopsida; order Malvales; family Malvaceae; genus Hibiscus; species Hibiscus trionum. Next base: position 8,488,961 of record BSYR01000036.1, on the reverse strand, counting down.
TAGGATTTAGGTTTGCTTATGTTTTGGATTTCTCGTTTTATGATACAATAAGATTATGTTGCTTATCTTTATACTCTTGATATTTGATGCACATTATGCTCTCACAATTTTTTTTTGATCTAACAAAAAGGGGGAGAAGAAATAGCTCACAAACAAACTTCAAAATTTTTTTTTGGTTTTATCAAACTTACATCAAGGGGGAGTTAATAATTTTGATTTTGAGAAATTTCTTTGGTCTTAACTAAATTGAAATATCAAGCTTATATTAAGGGGGAGTTAATTTTCAAAAGTTGTCAAAAATTTTAAGTTTTGGTTTTGTTATATCAAAAAGGGGGAGATTGTAAAACCTATGTTTGATTTTGATATACCTAGATCTTTAAGGATCAAATTGAAGAACTTAAAATTGTTTGTACAAATCCCTTAATAAGTTTTTGAAACTCCAAAGACTTTAAACTGATTTATTAGAACTCAAACTCAAATATTTTCTAAGTGTTCCAAGGCAAAAATATTGAAAAACGTCGACCAGTATCGATACCCATGAAGGAGTATCGATACCTTTTTTAGCAAAGTTTGCCACTGCCGGAACACGTATCGATACAGCAAACCCCAGTATCGAAACGCTATGAAATCAGTATCGATACGGATAAACCAGTATCGATACCATTTTATAATTATTAATTTCAAAGTCGGTTTAAAAATATAACCGTTGAGATTTTTAAACGGTCACTAAACCAGTATCGATACCCCTAACCCTAGTATCGATACCACATTTGACAGTGAGCTATGTCGAGAAAAAGGTATCGATACAGCCTGTGCTGTTTCGATACCCAGTACCGATACGCCAAGAACGCGTATCGATACCCCTTTATTATTTGTACACAACGGCTATTTTCTTGTGAGACAGGTATCGATACCCCACTATAGAGTACCGATACTCATAGCTGGAAAAGTGCAAGAAAGTGGAGAAAAAGCATCCCAACGGCTATAATCTTAAAGTCAACACTCACAACGGTTGGAAATCATCAAGAGGCTATAAAAAGACCCCAAGAAGCTCCAGCAATATAAGATTGAACCTCAAGAAGATATCAAAACATCAAATCCAAGCATTTGTGCAAAAATCCTACTTTGTCTAGAAATCCCAATTGTATCCTTCATTTCTATTTTGTTCAATTGGGTTGAGTGCTTGATATTGGGCTATCATTTGTATTGAGAGATACCTTATTAGCCACCAAATTTCTTTGTTCTATTGTGTGAAGATTGGGTTAATTTTTGGGTAGAAAAATTAACCGAAATTGTAAAGGTTGCCTCCTTGTCCTGGAAAAAGGGGACGAACAATTTAGTGGAAATTGTTGGAAATCCTTGGTGAGACTAAGGTAGTGGATGTAGAGTTCGGTTGGTGAACTTGAACCACTCTAAATTCCCGTGTCAATATTTTTTAAGTTGCAATTTCCGTTACAACATCGTTAAAATTCCAATTCACCCCCCCTCTTGGTTATTACCATTCGTGTGATCCACTCAACAAATTTTAAGTTGCATGAAGACTATAAGAATTTTTTTTTGAAAGACCAACTTTAGAGAGCTACTAGAGGAACATATGTAAGAGAGTTTAAAACTGTCACGTCAACTTTATAGGTATAACTATTTAATTTTTCAAATTATTTTGCATATCTTTATATGGATCAATAACTTTTTTTTTAAATCATCTTGCAGGGTTTATCAAGTTCTGGACATAACTAGCTGTCAGGAAAATACCCTACAATGTGGACAAAGTTTTACTTTTCCTTCAGACCTAAATCATACATTCTTTTAAACAACCATTGCGAGTGTTTCAATAAGGTTAATTCATTTTTTTTTTTTTTTGTACTTAGCTTACAATATTAACAATTATTATTTTTAATTTGTATATGATAATTGAAGCTAGAGATAAAGTAAGTATTACTTTGGTGAAGTCAATCAAATCCAAATTGATGCAAAAAATTGTTAAAAAGAGAGATGAAGCTGAAAAATTAACTGACCCTTTGTGTCTTAAATTTTAGAGAAAGCTGGAGACTGCATTATCACTGTCACATAGATATATTTTTGGTTTGTTTTTTTACTTTGCAAACAATTTTTGTTTTGTTTTTTTTTACTTTATTTCACTTGTTTGTTAATCACTTTGTTTTTACTTTGTTTCACTTTTTTGTTCATTTATTTGTTAATCACTGCTTTATTTCACATGTATTTATTTTTGATTTTTTATTCATTAGTTTGTTAATCACTATTTTGTTTTACATGTATTTGTTTTTGATTTTTTTATTCATTATATGTCATATAGAAGTTGGCCTTTGCGTGCTAGTGGAACAATGTACCAAGTTTCATGTAGTTCTCAAGACCAACATTCTATTAACATGCAAACATCAACTTACTCATGTAGATGATGGAAACTAACATGTTAAGTTTTATTTTTTATATTTTTTCTTTAATGATCTATATCTTTATACATACTAATTAGGTATTTTTATGTGCAGGAATTCCATGCAGCCGTGCCATTTCTGTTATACTGTTGCTAGAAGACAGATCTAAAAATTATGTAAACACATGCTACTTAGTGTCTACCCAAATGATCATATATTCTCATTTCATCAAACCAGTGAGGGGTGAGAACCATTAGAGTCGTCAACAAATACATTTATAAATCTTATCTATTTTCTTGAGAAGACCACCAGAAAGATCACATAAGAACCACAGAAAAAGGAGGAAGATGAAGCACCTCAGGGTGCTAAGGTGTCAAGAAAAAATGTGAAGATGTCTTGTACACAAATGTGGAGGATCTGTTCATAATACAAGGACATGCAAGGGCCCTGTTCGTGCCAGTACTAGACCATATAAACGAGCATTCACTTCTGCTGCAAATAAAACTCCTAGAATATCTAAACTGCCAATAAGTTTACCCATTATTTTTTGTGATTAATTTATATTTTATGTTTAAGGTTGACAGTAACACATTATTTTTTATGTATAGATTAAAAAAAAGATCTGAAACAAATGTGCACCAGGTTCCTGTTGCAACACCAAACCAACTTGGTAGGCAACACCAAAGCAACACTCCAAGGCCAAGCCAATCCCCACGACTAATCTATATCGTTAGATGGATGCCCACCCCCACCACTCAGGAGAATTCAGTTACTCAATTTGGTAGGCAACATCAGGGCAATAGTCCATGGGCAAGCCAACCCCTACCAACTTAGGAGAGTTCTGTCATTCAATAATCTCTAAGGCTTATGAGTGACCTTTGATTCTGTTGGCGATTAAAATTTCACTTTTTTGTAAAATGCATGCAATTGATCATTACGATTTAACATTTTGTTGTGATTATAGGTATCACATAAAACTTTTTTGTGTAATGCATGAAGTTGACCATCAAGATTTAACCTTTTGTGTATACATATTTTATACATGTTCAAGGAATGGCAATGACTTAGATTTTTTGTTGTTGTAATGGTCATAACAATTTCTGTTTTGTATGGATCACTTATGAAATGTATTATATGATCATTTTCTGTTTTTGTGTAAACATGTTTTATACATTTTCTGTTTTTTAATGCAATATTTAATTACCGAGCAAAGCTTAATAAACATTCATCCCATTACAATAAGTATTACAATAAGCAACCTTCACATAAACATTCTAAACTCAGATACCTTCCATAGACATTCATTCCATTACATAGCTGAAAAACAACCTTAACATTCATTCTAAATCAGAAGCTTAATAATAGGAAACCTAACAAATTATCTAAAAAACAACCCTAACATAAACATTCACTCTAACACCTAAATACATAGCTGAAAAACCTTAAATTTGTCCTAAAATTTAACCACAAATTAGGACATTCATTTTTTAATCCTAAACTCGGAAAAAACACAAAACAAATAAGCAAAACTCTAAAAAATCTCTTATTCCTTCTTTCACGTTCCATAGCTGAAATCTTCCTTAAAAGACCGACAATCACAACCCTTGATTGATTATATACTAGTGGATCGTACCAAACAAAAAAAATTACAAGTGTGGGTGCTTTTTCCAAAGTTTTCACAGCCCCAAAATTTTCTACCAGGATTATTAGTTTTTCACCCTGTCGTTAATGAAGAACGCGCTTCACAGAAGCATTCTTGATCCAAGTTCTCACCCTCCATTTTACAAGCTTTAAATGTTCTTCCTTGCTTGCTTCCTCTTCTGTAGACTTCTCTTCAACAATATAGTCGTTAGAAAGAATGATTGAAAGAGACAAGAGAATATGTAATTAGGGTTCCATCAAATAGAACAAAGACCCACAACCAACTCAGTCGTGCCGTTAGTTTACTAAAATGACTTGTGCTTATGTGGCATTAAAAAAAAGACTCACAGTCAACTTAGTCGTGCCTTTAATTTTTTAACGGCTGGTGGTCAAAATATGTTCAATTAAAAAGTTTGGTGATTTGATTGACGAGTTCGTTAGTTCGGTGGTCAAAATAGGTACGTCTCTAAAGTTCGGTGGTCAGTGAGTTAGTTTACCCATTCTATAATTTCCCATCACTTGTTCACAAGAAAACTTATTTTACCACTATTGTAACAATTAGGTGTAAGTTTAATTCGGATTTTTAATTAATCCTCAAATATCAAATTTTGATTATTTTTAAAATTATGGTTTTGATTTTAGATTAATTCTCAAATATCAAATTTTTATTGACTTATTAAATTATTAATCATGTATCAATTAAGTTATTATATTAATCTAACCATTAATTTAAACGACGACTCAAATATGATGTGAACAGTGATGAAGGGACACGATCCCTTGGGGCATCCAATATTTTTTTTTATCAAAAAACTAATATGATTTGTTTACGTACTTAGACCCTAATTTTTAATTTATTTAAAATTTTCCCCATTTTTAATTTAAATTATTTGAACTTTTCTTCCAAATTTGAAAATAGTGTAGTAAATTGTACACATAAGTGTACTCAACGGTAAAGTCTTTTAAATGTTAAAAAAATAGTTCTCTTTTAACTTTTATTAATATTAACTTCTTTAATACGTCATATTAAAGTTGTTCATGTGATAGGTACACCTATGTTTATAAAATTTAATTCACTTATTTTTGACATACTCTACTTTAGATATGAATTGACGTTTATCGCTCAAATTAATCGTTAGAATCATAAACTTACATGATTGATATAATATCAAAACTTTAAAGATCCAATTAGAATAATTTTAAATTTTAGTGAAATTTAGATGATTATAGTAATAAAAAATTTCACAAACTTCCTTGCATTGAAACTCCTACATAAACGGATAAACCCAGCCAAGCTTTGAGTTAGACTCAACACACACATACTCTTCTCCCTCTCTCTAACTTCCCCAGGTTTCTCGAGGGTTTTTTCCAGGCAACCAAACAGACAAAACATGAGTGATATTCTAACTGAAGAACAGATTTGAGATTTCTGAGTTCAAAGAAGCCTTCAATTTCTTTGACAAAGATGGGGATGGTCAGTTTTTTCTTCTCTATAAGCTTAAAATCCAATGCAATATATATATCTTTGGTGTTAATGGTGTTGGTTGGTTCATCAGGTTGCATTACGGTGGAGGAGCTGGCGACGGTGATAAGATCACTGGATCAGAATCCGTCGGAAGAAGAGCTTCAAGATATGATGAACGAAGTTGATGCAGATGGAAATGGAAGCATTGAGTTCTCGGAGTTGTTGAACCTGATGGCCAAGAAAATGCAGGAAAGTGATACGGAGGAGGAACTTAAAGAAGCTTTCAAGGTTTTTGACAAAGATCTAAATGGCTATATTTCAGCTTCTGAAGTAAATCTTGGGTGACTTATGCTCATATCAATTATTGTTGACTTTCGTAGTTCAATCGGGTTTTTAAAATTTTTAAACCATATATAATAGCGAGATTCGAACTCATACAAAATAGGATAATATAAACATCCTTGATCACCTGATCAATTAATGGATCTAAGGGTGTAAACGAGCCGAGTCGAGCTCGAGTAGTGCTGAGGTCAACTCAGCTCGTTAAGAATTCGAGTCGAGTTCGAGCTTGAGTAGTTTTTAACGAGCCTGAATAATCCGAGTTCGGCTCGGCTCGTTAAGAACTCGAGTCGAGTTCAATCGAGTCGAGTGTTGACCGAGTCGGACTCTAGTTGCTTGCAATCTATCTCGTCTCATTTAAAGCCCTATTAGAAGAAAAAAACCTTGATACACAAGTTAGTTGTGTAAACATAAGCTTGTTAATTTTAGGGTTTATGGTGTTAGTTTAGGGTCTAGAGGTTTAGGTTTTAGAGTTTAGAACTGATTATGTTTTAGGATTTTAGGTATAGGAATTTAGATTTCAAATTTAAAAAAAATAGTATATTATATTTTTGAGTAGCTCACGAGCTTTTCGAGTTGGGTATCGAGTAGCTCGACTCGGCAAGTTAAAAACTCGAGCCGAGTTCGAGCTCGAATCAAGTGTTGGCCGACTTTGACCGAGTCGAGCTCGAGTAACTCGCGATATGTCTCGTCTCATTTACAACCTTAAATGAATCTCAACTATTTTTTTTACTTTATTTTACTACTCACTAACATTATTTAGTAAAATTTTAAAATATTTTCCATTTAAAAGAATTTTTATTACTTCTATAAAAAGTTATTACTATATGGGCCAACCATGATGGATTAGGAAATAAAAAAACAAGGGTCCAAAATATTTTTTTTTTAAATGGATATGTAAATTTATTTTTTTCCTTTACACTAAACTATACTTATTTTTTCGGGATGCAATTCTTTCTCTTGGGAGCTTAACAAATCCGCCATTTAGACCAACAAAATATGAAAAATTAGTCGTTAGGCCGAATATTTTATATTTATATATATAAAAACATTGTTTCTAAGGTTTTAGAAACATAAAAATGCTGCATTCAGGGTTTTGCATATGAAACTGTTATTATATGGTTTTATAAAGTAAGTGTAAAATATAATGATTTTGTTTATACATGTATGTATGTATGTATGTAGCTGAGAAATGTGATGATTCGGTGAGAAATTAAGTGATGGGGAGGTTGAGCAGATGATCAAGGAAGCAGATTTAGACGGTGATGGTCAAGTTAACTTTGATGAATTTGTCAAAATGACGTCTACCGTTGGATGAACTCAGCATCTACCTATATGTATATAAATGTTATTTATTTTGTATTTTTATTTCCATTTTGTTTCAAGCTTCATTATCCAAGGGTTGTTGATTTCTTTTGAAATAATAAGAAAAACAGTTGTGAATTGTGATGATCTTTTTCCATTGTATCAATTGATGTCCAAAGAACCAAAGGGTTTTTTTTAAGCTGACATATGATGGAAACTGTGCCGTAAGATTGAAAAAATTATGTTACAAAAGTAAATAAAAAACGTAATAAAATATACAAACATAATATTCTTAATGAAAATTGAAAATAAAAAAAATCATCAGCTATCAATAGATGCTAACATAAAATTAATGTTTTAGTCGAGGACAAAAGAAATAAAGAGAACGACAATATTTGTATTGAAATTCAACAGTAGATTCATAAAAAATTATATATTTATTCAGATTATATCATTTCAGTAATGGTCCATTAAACAATTGTAATATTCTAAGAATATACAAATGGACAGAATTTTATATATAATAAAAAAAACAAGGCCGACATGCATTTTATTATAGAGTCAGCAGCTGCCTCTTTGCTTCCATTCACACGCAAGTTAGGGATGGGTATGAGTCGAGTTTTTAGCTCATTTGCACTCGATTCAAACATATTTTTTTAAAAATTTAATTAGACTCGACTCAAAAATAAATTTATTAAATTTAATTTCAACCGGATTTATAAAAAATAAATTAATATATTATTACAATTTATAAGTCTCGTTGAATTGAGTGCAATTAAAAGCTATTAATTTTAATTTTTCAATTTTTAAAAGATCGGTGAGAATTACTTATAAAACTACAGAATTAAACGTGTCGGTCAAAATAAAAAGAAGGAAGGTTTGAGGGTCAAATTTGGTCTTGGTTAAGTCTTAGTGCCCAAGATTTCTATGGTAGCACTAGCTTGAGATGATTATAGATATATTAATTTTCATTGTCTAATCGCCGCGTTTTGACGCGTAAACTGTTGTCCTTCAATCTTTTAAGCGATCAAAATTTGATTTAAATCAAAAAATTGAATTTTTCGATTTAACTCGAAGTAAAAAAAATTAACTCGTCTTGATTCGACTCGAAAAAAATTTAAATAAAATTATGTTGTAAAATAGAATTTCGAATAAGTCAAATTTTTTAATAATTAGTTGATTAATTTTTCAGTTCGAGTCGAGTCTCTCAATTTTTCCTGATATATATACCGATATATAAAAATATGAAAAAATATATGTCACATATGAAAAAATGAAGAAATATATATGAATATCTTATACGATTAGAGAAAGTCGTTTAAATTATAATCAAACCTTATTATAATATGATAAATAATTATAATTAAATTTGTATAAAAACTCGAAAACTCGACTCGAATTTCATAAACTCGACTTGAATCGAAAAAATTTCAATTAAAGTTTAAGTTGTAAAATATGACACGTCAACTTGAATAGCTAAAAATATTTTACTCGACTCAATTGAACGCTTACCCTTCATTTCTAATGTCAGTATGCAAATTTGCAATTACAATCAAACTTATGTAAATATATAAATATTATTGAAATTTGTTACATTTACCCATTATCGATATTTAAATTAGACAGTTTATAAAATTTAAGTTTTTAATTAGGAATAAATATTAAAACTATGAGTTTACATATTTTTATGATTACAATATAGTATGACAAAGCAAATTGAAGCTAAATTTCTTAAAATTAATATTATTTTTTTATTTAAATCACTCGTCGGGTTTATTAGAAGTTATAAAATATGTATAGTTACGTAACATTGTGTAATTTTTGTTTTTTTTTTCAGAAATCTACATATTTATTCTTTAAGATCTAATTCTAAATTCTAAATGCTACAAAATTTAAATAATTCTAGCTTAAAAAAAGGCATATATATTAACTCGTCAATTGATCCGTTGGCCAACTTTTGTGGTTACTCGTTGCGTAGGAGACTAAGCAAAGAATAAAAGGCAAGTTCGAAGAAGCAGTGTCTTTCCTCGCCGATAACAACACATATTTACACCTCAATTACGCACCATTCACACGCCCTCCATGCTTTACTATAAAAACACATGCATCCGCCATTACCAATACATCACTTCTCCTTTTTATGTTCGATTTAGATTAAAACTTCAACTTCCCATTTCCGACAACATCTTTTCCTTGTCTCTCATCACCTCGTACTAGGATTTGTTGTTGTTCCTTTGTTTTCAATGACCACCGTTCTTCAATCGGACATGCTTTGCTTTGATTATGCAATCCAAGTCCCTGCCACCCTTACCAAGTCCAGAAAGAAATGGCACTCCCTTTTCCTTACCATCTATTGTTCCAGGAAGTTTTCATCTCTTGTTGTCAAGTCCTCAACACCGAAACATGAAACCGATGTCGTTCGTCGCTCTCCGTCCTATGTTTCACTCAATGTCGTGCCACAAAGCAGTGCTTTCGGAATCGATCAAACAACTCTGGTTGAGCTAGTGAAGGAGAAAAAGGTGGAGAGGTTGCAGAAACATGGTGGGGTTAATGGTGTGGCTTCTGATCTCGGAACCGACACTCGTGTCGGTATTTCGGGTAGCACCGAGGACGTTGTGTGTCGACGTGAGGCGTTCGGTTCCAATACGTACAAGAAGCCACCTGCGAAGGGCTTTTTCCATTTTGTGATTGAAGCATTTAAAGACCTGACTATAATGATTCTTTTAGGATGTGCAGCTCTTTCACTTGGGTTTGGGATCAAAGAACATGGCCTCAAAGAAGGTTGGTACGACGGCGGAAGCATTTTCGTTGCCGTGTTTCTTGTCATTGCTGTTTCTGCCATAAGTAACTATAGGCAGAACCGGCAATTCGACAAGTTGTCGAAAGTCAGCAACAATATTCAGATTGATGTTGTGAGAGGAGGTCGGCGCCAACAGATTTCGATATTCGATATCGTTGTTGGAGACATTGTGTGCCTGAAGATCGGAGATCAGGTTCCGGCTGATGGGTTGTTCATAGATGGACATTCCCTGCAAGTAGATGAATCAAGCATGACAGGGGAAAGTGACCACGTTGAGGTAAATGGCAGCCGAAATCCATTCTTATTGTCGGGTACAAAGGTGGCTGATGGGTATGCTCAGATGCTTGTTACATCGGTTGGCATGAACACGACATGGGGCCAAATGATGTGCCAAATCAGCCGCGACAATGACGAAGAAACACCATTACAAGCACGTTTAAACAAGCTCACTTCTGCAATTGGTAAAGTTGGCTTAGCAGTTGCTGTCCTGGTTCTTGTCGTTCTGTTGGTTCGTTACTTCACAGGGAACACAACAGATGAGAAAGGAAACCGGGAGTTCAATGGAAGCAAGACAAAGAGTGATGATATTATCAATGCTGTTGTCGGAATTGTGGCTGCCGCTGTTACCATTGTCGTAGTTGCAATTCCTGAAGGATTGCCATTGGCTGTCACACTGACTCTGGCTTATTCGATGAAGAGAATGATGGCGGATCAAGCCATGGTGAGGAAGCTCTCTGCCTGTGAGACAATGGGATCTGCCACCACAATATGTACTGACAAAACAGGTACTCTCACACTCAATCAAATGAAAGTCACAAAATTTTGGCTTGCTCAAGAGGAGGGTGCTACTGCTTCTTCGATTTCTCCATTTGTTGTCGATTTGATCCATCAAGGAGTTGCTTTGAACACGACCGGCAGTGTTTATAGAGCTTCATCAGGAGCAGAACTTGAATTCTCTGGTAGTCCTACAGAAAAGGCAATCCTTTCTTGGGCTGTCATGGAAATGAAGATGGATATGGAGAAGATGAAGAAGAGTTGTTCGATAATTCAAGTCGAAGCCTTCAATTCTCAGAAAAAACGCAGTGGGGTTTTGATTGGGAGGAATGATGATGACACTGTCCATCTTCACTGGAAAGGTGCTGCTGAGATGATTCTAGCAATGTGCTCAACCTACTATGATGCTTCTGGAGTTGTCAAAGATCTCAACCATGACGAAAGGACGAAATTCGAGCAAATTATTCAAGGCATGGCAGCCAGCAGCCTCAGGTGCATTGCTTTTGCCCATAGACAAGTTCCGGAAGAAGAGCAGAAAAAGCTTAAAGAAGATAGCTTGACCCTGTTAGGGCTGGTGGGTATAAAGGATCCGTGCAGACCTGGTGTGAAGAAAGCAGTGGAAGATTGCCAATATGCTGGAGTAAACATCAAAATGATAACCGGTGACAATGTTTTCACCGCGAGAGCCATCGCGACTGAATGTGGGATTCTCAAGCCTGGTCAGGACATGTCTAGTGGTGTCGTGGTAGAAGGCGAGGAGTTTAGAAATTATACACCAGAAGAAAGGATGGAGAAAGTTGAGAAGATCCGAGTCATGGCAAGATCCTCTCCATTTGATAAACTTCTCATGGTTCAATGCTTGAAACAGAAAGGACATGTAGTTGCGGTCACCGGGGATGGCACAAATGATGCACCAGCACTCAAGGAAGCAGATATAGGTCTATCGATGGGAATTCAAGGCACTGAAGTGGCGAAAGAAAGTTCGGATATCGTCATCTTGGATGATAATTTCGCTTCGGTCGTCACAGTCTTGAGGTGGGGAAGATGTGTTTATACCAACATCCAGAAGTTCATTCAGTTCCAGCTTACTGTAAATGTTGCAGCACTATGTATCAACTTCGTAGCAGCCGTGTCAGCAGGTGAAGTCCCTCTAACAGCAGTCCAGTTATTGTGGGTGAACTTAATCATGGACACATTGGGTGCATTGGCTCTGGCCACCGAGCGGCCTACAAAGGAATTGATGGAGAAACCACCCGTGGGTCGAACCGAGCCACTCATCACAAACATCATGTGGAGGAACCTACTAGCTCAAGCTCTATACCAGATAGCAGTGCTTCTTACCTTACAATTCAGCGGCGAATCAATCTTCGGGGTAACAGAGAAGGTAAATGACACATTGATCTTCAACACCTTCGTACTTTGCCAAGTCTTCAACGAATTCAACGCAAGGAAGCTGGAGAAGAAGAACGTATTCGAGGGGATACACAAGAACAAGCTGTTCATAGGAATCATTGGGATAACCATTCTTCTTCAAGTGGTGATGGTAGAGTTCCTGAAACGATTTGCAGATACAGAGAGGTTGAATTGGGGACAATGGGGAGCATGCATAGCAATGGCAGCAGTTTCTTGGCCTCTCGGTTGGGTTGTCAAGTGCTTACCTGTTCCAGAGAAACCCATTTTCAGCTATCTCAAATGGAGGAAATAGAACAGACAGCCATCATAATTCATATTCTTTATGTAATTAATACTGTAATGTTTGTAGTTTCATTTCACCATCTTTACAGATTACAGGTGTAATTATTCTTTTACATTAATAAAGATTACACAGTCATTCATTCTTTAAACTGAGGGAAAGTTTCAAATTTTGTTTTTGAGATTAATAGTGGGTAAACTACAGTACCCAGTGACCACCGAACTTTAGAGAGTATTTATTTTGACCACTGAACTATTAAATTCGTCAATCAAACTATCTAACTTTTTCAATGAACCTATTTTGACCACCAGTCGTTAAAAAACTAACAGCACAGCTGAGCTGGCTATGGGTCTTTTTTTTAATGCCACATAAGCACAGGTCATTTTGGTAAACTAACGGCACGGCTGAGTTGGTTGTGGGTCTTTGTTCCTATTTAATGGAACCCTAATTACATATTCTATTGTCTCTTTCAACCATTCTTTCTAACGATTATATTGTTGAAAAGAAATCTACAGAAGAGAAAGCAAGCAAGAAAAAAAAGAGTTAAAACTTGTAAAATGGAGGGTGAGAACTTGGATCAAGAATGCTTCTGTAGAGCGTGTTCTTCATTAAGGACAAGGTGAAAAACTAATAATCCTGGTAGAAAATTTTGGGTTGTGAAAACTATGAAAAAAACACTCACACTTGTAATTTTTTTGTTTGATACGATCCATCAGTATATAATTAATTAAAGGTTGTAATTGTCGGTCTTCTAAAGAAGATTTTAGCTATGAAACGTGAAAGAAAGAATGAGAGATTTTTTAAAGTTTTACTATTTTGTTTTGTGTTTTTTCTGAGTTTAAGATTAGAAAAGTGGATGTCCTAATTTGTGGTTAAATTTTAAGACAGATTTAAGATTTTCTGGCTATGTATCTGGGTTGTTGGAGTGAATGTTTATATTAAGGTTGTTTTTCAGGTAACTTGTTAGGTTTCCTATTATTAAGTTTTTGGTCTAGAATGAATGTTAAAGTTGGTTTTCAGTTATGTAATGGAATGAATGTCTATGTAAGGTATTTGAGTTTAAAATATATATGCTAGGGTTGTTTATTGTAATGTTTATTATAGTGGGATGAATGTTTATTAAGCTTTGTTTGGTAATTAAAGATTATATTAAAAACAAAAAATGTATAAAACATGTATACACAAAAACAGAAAGTGATCATATAATTCATTTCATAAGTGATTCATATAAAACAGAAATTGTTTTGACCATTACAGCAACAAAAAATTTAAGTCATGGCCATTCCTTGAACATGTATAAAATATGTGTACATAAAAGGTTAAATTTTGATGGTCAAACTTCATGCATTACACAAAAAAAAAATTCATGTGATACCTATAATCACAATAAAATCACAACAAAATGTTAAATTGTAATGGTCAACTACATGCATTACACAAAAATGTGAAATCTTAATGTACAACAGAATCAAGGGTCACTCATAAGTCTTGGAGATTATTGAATGACAGAACTCTCCTGAGTTGGTGGGGGTTAGCTTGCCCTTGGGCTATTGCCTTGATGTTGCCTATCTAATTGAGTAACAGAACTATCCTGAGTGGTGAGGTAGACATTCATCTAACAGTGTACATTGGTGGGGGGAGTTGGCTTGGCCTTGGAGTGTTGCTTTGGTGTTGCCTACCAGATTAATTCGGTGTTGCAACAGGATCTTGGTGCACATTTGTTCCAAATCTTCTTTTAATCTGTACACAAAAAATAATGTGTTACTGTTAACCTTAAACAAAAAATGTAAATTAATCACAAAAATAATGGGTAAACTTACTGGCAATTTATATCTTCTAAGAATTTTACTTGTAGAAGAAGTGGATGTTCGTATATATGGTCTAGTACTGGCACGAACAGGGCCCTTGCATATCCTTGTATTATGATCAGATCCTCCACACTTTGTACAAGACATCTTCACACCCTTTTTGGACACTTTAGCACCCTGAATAAAAAATTAGAAACAAATACATGTGAAACAAAGTAGTGATTAACAAACTAATGAATAAAAAATCAAAAATAAATGCATGTAAAACAAAGCAGTGATTAACAAACCAATGAATAAAAAAAATCAGAAACAAATATATGTGAAACAAAGCAGTGATTAACAAACTAATAAACAAAACAGTGAAACAAAGTAAAAACAAAATGATTAACAAACCAGTGAAATAAAGTAAAAAACAAAGCATAAATTGTTTGCAAAGTAAAAAACAAACCAAAAATATATCTATGTGACAGTGATAATGCAGTTTTTAATTTTTTTTTTAATTTTAGGACACAAAGGGCCAGTTAATTTTTCAGCTTCATCTCTCTTTTTAACAATTTTTTGCATCAATTTAGATCTGATTGACTCCACCAAAGTAATAATTGTTTTGTCTCTAGCTTCAATTATCATCTACAAATTAAAAACAATAGTTGTTAATATTGTAAGCTAAGTATAAAAAATATAGGAAAATATATGGACTAACCTTATTAAAACACTCGCAATAGTTGTTTAAAAGGATGTCTGATTTAGGTCTGAAGGAAAAGTGAAACTTTATCTACATTGTAGGTTTTTTCTGACAGCCAATTATGTCCAGAACTTGATAAACCCTGCAAGATAATTTAAAAAAATTACTGATCCATATAAAGATATGCAAAATAATTTGAAAAAATAAATATTTATACTTCTAAAGTTGCCATGGCAGCTTCAAACTCTCTTACATATGTTGACCTAGTAGCTTTTCAAAGCTTTTCCCTTATGGTGTTTATGTAACTTAAAATTATTGTAAAGGTGTCTCACACATGTTCTGTAGTCAACATGAAAAAATAGTTCCATCACAAATTCCATCAATCCCTGCACAACAAAACAGTAAGTGTTAATAAGAAAAATGAATTAAACAAAACAGTAAATGTTTATCAAAAAAATTTAAAATTACCTTCTGTTTATCAATCATAAATGTGAAGTGATTGAAATTGTTCAACTCTAAATCATTCCTTAATATTTTCAAAAATCAGTACTAAGATGACTCTATCTCGGCCTCTATAATTACAAATGCAATGGGATAAAGACAATCATTTGCATCTATCTCAATAGCTGCCAGAAGATAACCCCCATAATGGCCCTTCAAGTGACACCCATCCAGACATATAATGGGCCTACAATCAGCTTTGAAGCCATCTTTCATGTAACGCCCCGTGTTTAGGGTCCGAAAGGTAACCGAATTTGATTTAAGACTAATTCGAATTAGTTGGTTCGGCTTAGGCTACTTTCGAGGATATTTTAAATAAATGACCTTAAAGGCTTTAAAAGATGACAAAAGGGGTGCAAATGATTTAAGGTGAATATTATTTTGGTAAAAGTAATTTTAAAAGGGTTTTAAATAATAATAAAAAATTGGAGGAAAAAGCTATCATCTTTAAAACAAAATATCATGTTATTTTCTTTCCTAAGCTATTATCCATTTTCCCTTCATTCAAACAAATTTTTCATTCAAGATTTCAAAGGGTAATCTCTATTTTACTTTGTTTTCCTTTTAACAAACTTGTTATTGATGAAATCTTTTCAAAACCCAATTGTTTCTTCTTGATTTTTAATGCTTTTTATTTGAAGAAGAGGTGTTTGATGAAATTTTCGTTGAGTTTTGCTTTTCTGGGTTTATTGATGTTAATAAATGTGTTTTTGATGTTTTATAATGTTGAAATGGTGGCTTGATAATATAAAACCCGAAACTAGTTGAAAGGGTAGTGTTTAAGGTTAAAGTTCTGAAATTTTTGGCTTGATTTTGTGAAGAATCAGTGGTTGTTGGTTTCTTGCCTTTGGGTTGACATTTCTAGTTGTTAATAGATGTGATATCGATGATAAGTTTGCTGGGTTTTAGTTGGGTTTCGTTTTGAGCTGATTTATTGATGTTTTCGATTGATTTCAGATATGGATTGATGGGCGATTATTGCCAGATGTTGAGTTTTTGAGTTGCGGCAAGTTTAGAGGCTTGAAATCACTCTAATGTTCTGTTTTGAATTGATTAGAAGCGGGAATATTGATTTGAGAACTTCAGACGCGATATCGGACAATCCAGATGCTTAATTTGGGTGTTCGACTAACATATGTGTAGTATTGATGCGTGGAACTGTTTTGTTAAACCTTAACATGGTTAAGGACAAGATTTTAGGGTTTATATTGAGCTTGAAAAGAAAATCTAAAAGAAAATCTAAGCTCAAGAGTAAGTTTGATTGTTTTCGACTTTTTACTTTAATTTTGTTTAGTCCAATTATACCTTGTTGCAAATGATGATGTTTACTGTTTTTCACATGTGTTGAGATGTTAGAATGATGAATCATGTAAATTTCATGTCTTGATTTGTATGATGAAGAGTTATATGTTGTTGAGTACATGCTATGCGTGAAAATGTGTATGAAACGGGATGAGAAATGTTATGTTTGTGGCCTTGCAAAACAGTGGGTAAGTGTTGGTCTTGATGAGTATATTGGCACTTGTTGAGATCCTTATTACCGGATATAATTGGTCGACCAATAGGATAAAAGTGCATTATAATTGTAAAATTCGTGCATGGCCTTAGTGATGACAGATTTCACTAAGGAGGAGTATGGCGATGGGCATTCCACCGGAAGTTTATATTTACTAGACGTTGTGAGTACGGTGATGGGCATTCCACCGAAAGTTGTCTAGTTGTCTTGAGTACGGTGATGGGCATTCCACCGAAAGTTGTCTAGTTGTCTTGAGTACGGTGATGGGCATTCCATCGAAAATTTTTATTGTTGTTATGAGTACGATGATGGGGATTCCACCAGAAGCTCATAATGTTGTTATGATTACGGTGATGGGCATTCTACCAAAAGTTATCTGCATATCCGAGTAAAAGTGCTAAAGATGCCAATATACTCCTTATACTCTATTGATGTTATGAGGCTTGTTGAAATTTTTCATGTATCATGTTGAAATTGCCTATGACTTGTGTCATGCATATTTGTAAGTTGTGACTTGAGATCTTGCATTGATAAATGCACAAGATAAATGTTACATGTGGCTTTGGGAAGTTATTGTTTTGCTTTGAAATTTGGTTCAAGCATGAGTTTAATGAACATGATGTGTTAGAAATCTTCTTTGTTAAATGGTTTTATTTTCAAAAGCAAGCAAAATCGTTTAAAATTGTATAGTTGTTGTTGTTGTTTGAGCACCGCTCACTAAGTATTCTTGCTCACGTTCTCTTTTTCAACAATGCAGATTTATAGACCATTCGTGGCAGCAAGGAAGCAAGGAGTTGTCCAAGAGTTTACATTTTTGCTCAAGTATGATTTTGACATCAAATAATAGTATGTTAGAAATGGGATAGGACATTTATGTTGTTAGGAGGTTATGTTTGGAATTACTTTGCTTAATTAATTTTCAAGTTATCTTAGACATTTTCGAGTCCCTGAGCGAAAAAAAAACATCTATATAACAAAAGTATTTGAAATTACTTTGCTTAATTAATTTAATATTTTATTAATAAATTATAGAAACATGATCAAATTTTGCCAGACACATTATTTTTATTGTTTTGTTAAGAAAACATCTTAAATACAACTAAAATAATAAAGTATAATCACTAACTTAAAAGATTGTCACTTGAAAAATTATTAAAGTTGTGAACTTAAAAAATAAAAATTTGAACAAATACAAATGTTTCTCCTTGTAGGAACGTAACTAAAATTTAAAGTGGAAGCAGAACATAAATTCTGAAAGGTAAGAAAATTTATAGTTAATTCAATTTTTTCAAAAGAAAACTATTCTGCCTGTAGGATACAAGAGTCCGTTCCATTATTCATCTGTCTCTGTCCTTACTTTTATGCTGAGACAACACTGACAAAATATAGGGTGTGACTAAAAAAATGGTAAGTTTTAAAATCTGTCGAAAAACTTAAAATGTTTAAAAAAATTATAATACTTTAGGTTGTTTTTTTCATAATTTTTGACAAGTTTCGATACTTACAAAATAAGTTTAGATACTTTGTTCAAGAACTTAAAATACTATAAAAAAAACAAGTATCGAAACTTGTCAAAAAATCACGAAAAAAACCAACTTAAAATATTATCTAAAATCTAACATTTTAAGTCCTTGGATAAATTTCAAAACTTATTTTTTTTTAACAGTATTCTAAACATGCCGCATCCGAGATTCATCCAAAATATAATATGATCATATTTATTATGTATGTTTGAAATTCATATAGTATAAAAAAAACAAGATATGATACGAAGAAATTATGAAATCCAGCCGTGGTGATTAGGCCCACACCTGCATGTTTACTGTTACTGATGTGGCTAAAGGCTACTGATCCTTTCAAGTCAAAGCTGTAATAAATAGATGGAGATAGAGATGGTGGTCCTATTCCTAATTCTATACTGGTTTTATTATATATTAATATATGTCTAGATTTTTTTTTTTTACAAAATTAAATATTTTGTATATATATATATTCGAACTTAAATCTCTTAAAATAAATATTTTTTTTATTAAAATCACCCGTCTATGTAGGATGAACATCATCCTATTCCTTTTCCCAGTCCTATTTATGTATAAATTTTGATGGAACTGCCGCTTTGTCCACCCACAGCATCCGATCGAAACTGAGCTATCTCGAAATCAGCTCGCCGACAAGTCTGATTTGAAATCGGAGTTTTCCTAATGCAGTACTGCTTTCACATTGCAACCATGACCCACTTCTCAGTTTTTCTCCACGACTCGGCCATGCATTGTGGACCACGTTAACTGGGTGTTGCAGCTTATGGTTATGGATGGGCACAGGTCGAGACGAGACGGAGACAAATTTTTTACTCTAACTCAAAATATGACATTCATCACTCGAATTTGTTGTCTTAAAAAAAACTGTTGTTGCAACCGTCCCGTCCAAAAAAAATAAAAAGCAAATTCGATACCGACCCGACCCGACCTCTTCCAAAATCAATTTTTTTTCCGGGCCTTCATCCATTTTCGATCATCTAAAAATCTTTACGCGAGACAAAATCTGAGAATATTAAGAACCAAAACACAAACATTCAAGAACAAAGGTAGATATTATTACTAATATTTTATACTAACAGATTGTGTTCATCCCTTGTGGGTGGGTTAAGGAATCACAAATTAAATTCTATCAATTTTTATAAACCCTAAAATGGAATATTTTGGATTGAAGATTTTGTGTTTAAAGTTTAATCATTGGTTTAGTATTTGACATTAAGGTTGAATATTTAGGGTTTAAGATTTTGTGCTTAATGTTTAATCTATATTTAAAATTTTCATAATTAATTTTATTCACATTACAAATTAAAATAAAATATAATTAATCTTTAGCTAAATAAAATATAAAAACTCTATATGATTCTAGAAGTAGAAGAGGTCACGGTTTCTCATTTTATTTTTCATTAAAATAGTTGTTTTATTTAGTAAATTTTATTATTATTATTATTATTATTATTATTATTATTATTATTATTATTTCTGATATATTGATTTTCAATTGTATAATTTAAATGTTTGAATGTGTCCTAATTTGCATATTTGACCATTTCATTCCTTTAGTTGAATCAAATTTTCTTTTTCAATTTGTGTAGATGAATGATTTGTATATTCTTTAAAAAAATTCCAAATATTCCTAAAAATATAATATTTAAATTTTAGAAGGATGTTTTTAGAATTTAGGTAGATAACCATTTTAAAGTGTATCTATTTTTTAAAAAAATATTCATAAATTATTTTTTGAGAGAAATCAATTGTTTTCATTATACATTGAATTAGGCTATTCTACTCCATTAAAAAATAATATTTATATTTGTTTCATCAATGCATCAAATATAAATCAAGTTGAATCCAGGGACAGGCAATGTTCTTCGCCCTCCAAACTTAGAAAACTCGTTTAAAAGTTATTTTGAAAATAATAACCTTTTTAAATAATACAAAGGTAAAATTGTACTTTGACCTCCAAAATTAAAAAAAAAAATTGCTTTAAAATCTATTGAAAATAAAAAGATTTTAAACTGATACGAAGGTAAAATTATACTTTGACCCTCCAAAAATTTACAATTCACTTTTAACCCTTTAAAAATTCCTAAATTCGCCCATAATGTAATCTAGAAAATATTTTTTCATATACATATAAAAAATAAAAACTCTTCTTAATAAAAATAAGTTGAATTGTATAATACGTTGTACAAAACACCACTATTTTGGGTGTTTTCCTCGGTTTTTACAAAACACCATCCATAATCATATGATTAAATTAATAATATCATAATGACCCTTAAAGTTTATTAAATTTATTGATATAGTTCCTCTACTTTAAAATTATAATTAAGACTAAATCGTTATTTAAAAAATGAAATTATTTGAAATAATAAGTTACATTGAGTGGCGGATCTAAAATTTTAAAAATAGGAGTTCAAAACTTCAATAAGCTTTTTTTTCTTTGTAAATGGGTATGCAAAATAAAATTTTTTGTACAAAGTAAACTATATTTTTTTAATTTTTTTCAAAAAATGGAGATGCATATGCTCTCCATTAGAGCTACATGCATCCGCCCATAATACATTCTCATTATCATTTTTTATGAAAATTATTATCCGCCCATAAGACATTTTGTTTCCACAAGCGCCTTAATTTTAAGCTTTAGATATTCAATTTAAAGTTCATAGTTTAGGGGTTTAGGTTTATATGCTTAGAATTTAGGGACCGCGGTTTGAATTTAGAGTTTAGGTTTAGAATTTAGGGGTTACATGTAAAAATTTAAATCTCTAACATATTACCCTAAAACCTAAATTCTAACCACAAACCCTAAATTCTAAACCTCTAAACCTAAACCCCAAAAGTATAAACCCTAAACTAGATCTCTAACCCATAAAATTAGGGCGCTTGTGGAAACAAATGTTTCTACATCCAGTACATCATATATTTTCCCATTTTTGTAATTATATTTTTATTATTGAAAAACAATTTCAAAATTAATTTGTAAGTTTACAACTAATTTGTAAATTTCATTTTTAAAATGATAATGTATTTGTTTACAAGCGAACTTAAATTTTTCATATTTCAATATTTTTAGTTTCTCTTAACTGATCCAGAACGATCCGTGTCGCATATCTGGTTTTGTTGGGTGGGTCTTTTAGCGGGAATTTTTTACATACACAAGACCTCAAACTCAAGATCTGCTTAAGCGATATCGAACTGCTTAACACTTGACCCAACCCCATTAGTTCAATATTTTTAATTTTAACTATAGTTGGGTATTTTTAATTTTAAACATAATGTTGAAATAACAGGGTTATATTGGTAAATTTGATGGACTTCAGAAGTCACTATAATATCTCGTTTATGCTTAGATAAAATTTAGTGTACAAAATATTAGAAAAGTCTCGATTTGATCACCTTACTTTTTTTCGAAGCAATTAAACCATCAAACTATTTAAATGGTACAATGTGACCACCAGCCGTTAAAAATAACAGAAAACTTAACGAGACTGTTAAATAAAATTGGTATAATTACACATTTGGTCCTTATTATTTACACATTTCTTTCAATTTAGTCCTAATTTATATTAATAAAAATAAATAAATTAAATAATTAGATAGTCACACGTGTCAACACCTTATTGAAGGACTTTAATTATTTATATTTGATTTAATAAATTTATTTCCCTCCTCCAATAATGAATTCAAGCATATGCCTGACAGGGGAATCGAACCCAAGCACCCATGTTTGGCTAGCAGCATCATAACCACCGCACCAAACCCAATCATATACTTAAATCTACTCAATTAGATATATATATGTCTTATGTTTTTACATTTATTCTTTTAATTCAACATATATAATCATCGAACTAATTTCACATATATAATACTAAATGTTAAACCCTAAACCCCAAAACTAAATGCTAAACCATAAGCCCAAAAAACTAAATACTAAACTATAAACTTCAAACCCCAAACCATAAACTTTAAACTCTAATTTCACAATCATCGAATTTATTTCACATAATAACCCTAAACCTTAATTGCTAAATGTTAAACCCTAAACCCCAAACTCAATACTAAAACCATAAACACTTATAGTTAGTATTTAGGGTTTGAGGTTTAGCATTTAGGGTTTGGAGTTTAAGTTAAATATTCAGGGTTATTTATATGAAATTAATTTAATAATTATATATGTGAAATTATTGTTTAGGGTTTGGGGTTTAGGAATATATATGTGAAATTAATTCGATGATTATATATGTTGAGTTAAAAGAATAAATGTTGAAACATAAGACATATATATCTAATTGAGTAGATTTGAGCATAAGATTGAGTTTGGTGCAGTGGTTATGCCACTGCTTTTCAAACATGAGTGCCTAGGTTCGATTCCTCTGTCAAGCATATGCTTGAATTCATTTTTTCTCCTTTAAACAGGTGTTGACACGTGTCACTATCTAATTAAATAATTTATTTATTTTATTAATATAAATTAGGACTAAATTGAAAGAAATGTGCAAATAATAAGGACCAAATGTGTAATTATACTAATTTTATTTAACAGTCCAGTCAACTTTTCTGTTATTTTTAACGGCTGGTGGTCACATTGATACCATTTAAATAGTTTGATGGTTTAATTGTTTCGAAAAAAAGTAAGGTAGTCAAATAGCAACTTTTCTAATAGTATGGTGGTCATTTATGTAGTTTACCCTAAAAAAATGTCAGTAGCACACAGTATCTTCATAAAAAAATGTCATCTATGTATTATGTATATGACATTTTCTATGAAAGCGTGGTGTGCGGCTGATACCTTTTAATCTATTTGTTGCCTGTGACATTTTGTACATTATCAAATTTTAACAAAAATATGAGTGATTTTACGGTAAATATCACACTGATATACATTATTAATGTCACATACTAGTATATATTATTAGTATAAGATATAAGTTATAAATTATTATTAATTAAATATAGAAAAATTCTACAACGTGCGACGAACACCGATGAACACCACTAATGATGAACACCGATGAACACCATTAAATTAATTAATAAAGATTTAAAATTTTAAGGACTCATCATACAATTAACAATTATTTTTAAAAATTCAATTAAATTATTTTTTATATATATTAAAATTTTATTTTATTTAATAAGGGTAAACTATATATTTAGTACCTCACCTATTTTCGTATTTCTATTGAACCCTCATTATTTAAATATTATTTTAATTTGACCCTATTCTTTATAAAAAATAATTTAACCCTTAACCCTCAACCTAAAACCCTAAACTATTAAACCTTAAACCCTTAAACTCTTAAATATATACCCTAAACCATATACCATTAAAAATAATTTCATCATCATCGATTCAATTCACCTGAGCTGGATGCTTCGAAGGATGGAACTCCTCGAGATTCACTTCCTGAAGAAGATCAGCGGCAGTATAACTTGGCTATTCACTAAATTCAGGAAAAGGTAAGATTGTAAACCTTATTATCTGTATCCTTGTGTACCTTGTTTTCATTGTTATTGTTTTCTCCTGGACCATTGGGTTTATATTTGGCCAAAGTACCATTGTCACGTAATTCTTAGAATTTAATTGTGCTGTGAAAGGTGGGAACAATATG
The DNA here is from genome assembly GCA_030270665.1 of Hibiscus trionum. Taxonomy (NCBI): domain Eukaryota; kingdom Viridiplantae; phylum Streptophyta; class Magnoliopsida; order Malvales; family Malvaceae; genus Hibiscus; species Hibiscus trionum. The sequence goes on along the minus strand of BSYR01000036.1, from coordinate 8,464,891 downwards.
TATGTCTACTTACTGCAAATTAATTGTGATAAAATCAACTTAAATGTTTTAATTGCTTTCTTTTAACTGTTGGAAAATTATTTCAAGGTATTTCCAGTATGTTCATTTGCAATCTCTTAGTCATGGATTCCATCTTTTTGAATATATAATAGATTATTCTTGATTTTTTGTGGTCATCAGTGGCTGTGGCTAATTTGCTAATTGGAGTCTACTATATACTCAATAATATAATACAGGTCTAGGTATCAGCCTATGAATTTTCATTCTTCTACGAATAGTCAGAATCAGTGGTGTCTATATCTTCTTCAGGAAGTGAATCTCGAGGAGTTCCATCCTTCGAAGCATCCAACAATTGAATCGATGATGGTGAAATTATTTTTAATGGTATATGGTTTAGGGTATAGGTTTAAGAGTTTAGGGTTTTAAGTTGAGGGTTAAGAGTTAAATTATTTTTTTTATAAAGAATAGGGTCAAATTGAAATAATATTTAAATAATGAGGGTTCAATAAAAATACGAAAATAGGTGAGGTACTAAATATATAGTTTACCCTTATTAAAAAAATAAAATTTTAATATATATAAAAAATAATTTAATTGAATTTTTAAAAATAATTATTAATTATATAATGGGTCCTTAAAATTTTAAATCTTTATTAATTAATTTAATGGTGTTCATCGGTGTTCATCATTAGTGGTGTTCATCGGTGTTCGTCGCACGTGGTAGACTCATCCTTAAATATATGATCACAATCGTTGTATTAGCTAAAGCCTATAATTGAATATATGGTCAATTAATGTTGGAGCAAATGGTTAAGTTTTTTGTTGATATTTATCAGAGATTAGTGGTGCATATCTTAAAATAAAATTAGTGGTACATATCGATGTATGATATTTATCGATTAAGTTTTTCAAAAATATAAATGAGATATAAAAAAACAAAATGCGTTGAGATACACTAATTCACTAAGTGATCAAAGATACTCATATTGTCTCATTTTATATGAGTTCGAATCTTGACATTTGTTTTCACTAAATTTTCAATACAAAATCATGTTCATTTTAACAAGTTTGATTTTGGTCTAAACCCAATAGGTGGTAATAGTAGAAAGCGGATAATGTTATCTTAGGAGATCGGAGTTCAAATTATTTTGTCGGTAAGGTGTGTGTGCATTGTCAAAATAATTAAAATATGTATGAACATATTCTATCTTGTAATCAACTTAAACTATTAAAAAAAATTGATTAAACACCTCATATATTTAACAATTTAAAAGCTGGTGGAAATTTTAAAGAAATCCAAAAGTTGCATTGATTTCAAAAGAATTCTAAACTTTTATAGCAACAATTATGAAATAAATAATCTTTACAAAAAGGAAACAAATGAAAATGGAGATGATGAAATCACTTAGCAAAATTATATGATCGCCCAAGTGTTCCGAAACCATTGGAATTGAAAGCTAATTTTCCTAGAATCCCTTGTTTGTATGGCAAGAAAGTTTTCTTCTTCATATTCTCAGACACTGCTTTGTTCGTCGTGTAATGTAACTCGTGAGCCGATACTTTTCTCTTCGATCCTTCTGCTGTGGAGCTGTCTTTGGATTTAAAACTAGAATTCTTGTTGTAATTACCTTCGGGTTTTCTGAAAAAACCCGACGAATATTTCTTCAGTGGATCTTTATTATGCCCCTCGGATGCGCTTCTAAACAACAGCAGATCTTTTAATTTCCATTTTCTTGATGAAGAAGAACCCTTTGAAGAAGACGAAGAAAACAAAAGTTTCGAAATTTCATCGTTTTGTTGTAGTTTCTCTCTTTGTTCTTCTTCTTCCCATGGCAACTCTGAAACTCTGTAAGGAGAAAGTGATCTCGTTGTTCTACGGCTTGAGTTCTTTGATGGAGAATCTTGAACTCTTTGTCTTCCTCTTCCGTTCTCTGTGTTTACCCGAGCTCTTTCAATGGCGGTTTCAAAAGCTTGGACCATCTTTTTACCCTGTGCTAATGGCGATTTTGACGACCTCGGGGATGGTAAAAATGGGGTTTTTTGATCGTTTTCATCGACAACCTGTAAGGGCTTGATTTTGCCACCGGCGAAGAGTTCTTCAGCCGAAAGCTGGTGAGTTTTCTCCGATGGCTGACGAAAATCAAAAGCAAAATCATCTTCTTCATCATCACCGTCGATCTTTGTTGTGCTTGAGCTGTTTCCCGTACTGCTTTCAGTGATTTGGCTATCATCCATTGTCGACAACCGATCAAATTCACGATAAAACTCGGACATTCGTGAGGGGCTCGTCGGTGCACTGAAGAAACATTCGCCGAATCGTCTAGGTGAAGAAGGAACGCTGTTGAAATCAAAACCCAGATTTGGCGAACTCGGTTTCATTACATCCATGGTCTCGGATTTCTTCAGAATTTTGATAGCTTAATTTATTTATGAACCAGAGGTACAAGGTCACAAGAGACAAGGAGAAGAAGGAAACGATAGACAGTGGCGGTGATTTATTTGACCAAACTGCCGTCCATGTGGATTTTCATGTCTGATTTATTTGACAATTGAATCAAATGGTGTTTGTTTATTTGTAGTAGTAAATTATTTTTTTAATATACTAATTTGATTAAATAGTTGTATTTATTTATATATTTTTATAACGCAAGCAAATATTTAAATTCAAATATTTAAAGTTAAACATCATTAGTAAATTAATTTTGTATTATTGGATAGGGGTGCATATGCATGGACAATGGAGTGTTATGGTGACGCACCATTGTTTGACTTTTTGGTGAAGCAAAAGAAGTTGTCATGAACCCACGACGTGTATTTGTATTATTAAATAATAGGGTAAAGTACACAGACGGTCACTGAACTTTAGTAAAAAAAATAAAATGGTAACCAAACTTTTAAAAAATCACAAAATTGAAATTAAACTTTATGTTTTGTAACAAAATGGTAACTAGACGTTAACTGCCGTTAAATGACTATTATAAAATTTGGTATAATAACACATTTAGTCTTTCATATTTATACATTCAATCAATTTAACCCTAATTCGAACTAATTCACTAAATTTAGCCCTCGTAATTTATGCATTCTTTCAATTTGGTCATTAAAACAAAATTTCAAAATATGGTAACATGATAAATAATTACAATTAAATTTTTATAGGAACTCGAAAACTCGACTCGACTCGAATCGAAAAAATTTCAAATAAAGTTTGAGTTGTAAAATATGACGCGTCAACTCGAATAACTCAAATTGTTTTGACTAGACTTGATCGAACGCTCATCTCTATCTTAAGATATGACGCGTCAACTCAAAATATTCGAATATTTTAAATCATTTTTTCTTTTAAATCGAATATTTTTTAAAATATAATATTTAATATTTTCATATTTAAATCACATCGATTATTTAATAACAACTTTAAATATTCGATTTAAAAGAAAAAAATGATTTAAAATATTTGAATATTTAATTAAATTTTTATAGGAACTTGAAAACTCGACTCGAATCAAAAAAATTTCAAATAAAGTTTGAGTTGTAAAATATGACGCGTAAACTCGAATAACTCGAAATTTTTTTACTCGACTCGATCGAACGCTCACCTCTATCTTAAGATATGACGCGTCAACTCGAATAACTCAAAATATTTGAATATTTTAAATCATTTTTTCTTTTAAATCAAAATTTTTTAAAATAGAATATTTAATATTTCCATATTTAAATCACATCGAATATTTAATAACTACTTTAAATATTCGATTTAATTTAAAAATATTCGATTTAAAAGAAAAAAATTGATTAAAAATATTTGAATATTTAATTAAATTTTTATAGGAACTCAAAAACTCGACTCGACTCGACTCGAATAAAAAAAATTCAAATAAAGTTTGAGTTGTAAAATATGACGCGTCAACTCGAATAACTCGAAATATTTTTACTCGACTCGATCGAACGCTCGCATCTATATTAAGATATGACACGTCAACTCGAAATATTCGAATATTTTAAATCATTTTTTCTTTTAAATCACTTCAGATATTTAATAACTACTTTAAATATTCGATTGAATTTAAAAATATTCGATTTAAAAGAAAAAATAATTTAAAATATTCGAATATTTAATAAATATTTAAAGTAATTATTAAATATTCGAATATTTAAAAGAAAATTTTTTAAAGTAGTTATTAAATATTCGAATATTTTAAATCATTTTTTCTTTTAAATCGAATATTTTTAAATTAAATTGAATATTTAAAGTAGTTATTAAATATTCGAATATTTTAAATCATTTTTTCTTTTAAATCGAATATTTTTAAATTAAATTGAATATTTAAAGTAGTTATTAAATATTCGATGTGATTTAAATATGAAAATATTAAATATTCTATTTCAAAAAATATTAGATTTAAAAAGAAAAAATGATTTAAAATATTCGAATATTTCGAGTTATTTAAGTTGACGCGTCATATCTTAAGATAGAGATGAGCGTTCGATCAAGTCGAGTCAAAAAATTTGAGTTATTCGAGTTGACGCGTCATATTTTACAACTCAAACTTTATTTGAAATTTTTTTCGATTCGAATCGAGTCGAGTTTTCGTGTTCCTTTAAAAAATTTATTGTAATTATTTATCATGTTACCATACTTTGGAATTTCGCTTTAAGGACCAAATTGAAAGAATGCGTAAATAACGAGGGCTAAATTTAGTGAATTAGTTCGAATTAGGGTTAAATTGATTGAATGTATAAATATGAAGGACTAAATGTATTATTATACTAAATTTTATAACAGTCACTTAACGGCAGTTAACGTCTAGTTACCATTTTGTTACAAAACATAAAGTTTAATTGCCATTTTGTGATTTTTAAAAGTTTGGTTACCATTTTGTTTTTTTTACCAAAGTTTAGTGACCGTAATTTACCCTAAATAATAAATAAATAGCTATCCAAGAAAGAAAATTTGACTCGACTTAAGTAGTTGCTTACTTGCTTAGGAGTAATTGATAAATTAGTTTTTTGGATTATTATTTGCTTAGGAGCTGATTACAGAATTACATTATGAAGTCAAATATTTTTCCTTATTACCATGAAAAAATCAACAGCAGCAATTAGGAAACATCCATTAGTCTAATATTTTGAACAATGTGTATTTTTTTTCCTTTTATTACCAAATGTGTGTGTACAGTGTTTCAAGAACCCATTCATTGGATGGGTTTCTAATTCCCAGAGATACAAGTAAAATGGAAAAAAACATTAAAAAAAAACCTGATACAGTCTAAAAATGATAAACAGAGATGATGTACAGAAAGCTGCTATACAAAGGTTAGTTACCTGATCCGCGAGTCTCCGAGAAGAAAAAAATCAAACATAAAACCGTTAATTCGGGGAGAAGAAAGAGAAGGAAATGATGCCGATTGCTGAGTATAATGCTAGACTTCTCTTCATGTATATTGAGCTTTGAGTTTACGCAAGAATTCTAATGCTTCTGTGTATGAAGGATCGGATCTGCTGAGCGGTTTGCATGAATTTATATGATCAGTCGACTCTAATACCTGTTTCACAGACAAAAGAAGAATAAATTTTGGGGGCCAGAACCATTTAGAGAATCATATGGTGTTATCTACTTGTTTTCGCATCCTTACTGAAGGATTCGAGAAAATATTAGCATCAATGTCGAAAGAAAAACACTTACAACAAGTTCACCAAATCCGGGATAGGCTGATTCAAGTGGCACAATTTCCATACGGAATGCCCATCCTCCATAACCTTCAACTATTGGAGTGACCTTGGTCTGAAAGATAGAAAATTAGAAGCTCATATCAAGCTCACAGTGTGCTAGACTAAAATGAAATGCAAATACGCGCAATGATGCAGGATTCTAGGGGGATGACAATAGATTATCATGAATAGATGCATATCTATTACCTCGCAGAAACTAAGGACTTGGAGCATCTGTTTCTTATGAAGGCGGCGAAGAAAGTCATTAAGTTGCACAAGTCGAGGAGAACCACTTCTCAATTCCCCTATCTATGAAAGGAAAGCAGTGAAAAAGGTCCAGCATCAGATTCTGGATTGAAACTATTGTAGGAGTCCAAAAATTCAGTTATGTACTGATTATTGAAAGTTCATAATTGATCATATACTGACAGTTGGAGCTGGACGTAACACAAGGCCCATTCTCCAGGGCATATCGGCAAGCTTGCTGCCAAAATGCGGGCAGCTATAGAACACCTGAAATTGCATGAAACACCAAGATTATCGAACTTGCCACTGCAAGAAGTTGAAATACATTAACAGAATACCTCAAGGCTCCTTTTCTAAATCGGGGTATTTGGAATAAATTAGCGGAAATAGCAACTTACAACTCCAACAGTGTTGTTCACAAGGTTGTCCATATTTTCTGTCTTTGCTTTATATAGCATCTGCTTGACCACCAGACCTCCCAGGCTACAAATAAGAGGCAGTCATGCATTGAACAAAAAGGCAATTTGAAACAATTAGAGTCTTAGTCACAAAAAAGAGTTGAGCCAAAAGAAACCAACTTGAAACTATTATTTTCCAACACGAAGGTTAACATTAGCCATTCATTAGCAGATAATAATCGAGTCAAAATAGCTCTTGCACCAGAACCCCCAAGCCGGAGAAAGAAAAAGGAAAGAGGTTAAATTGGTTAACCTGTGGGTCACAAACACAACAGGCCGAGCCCCAATGCCTGCAGCAACCAGCTTCTTTAATAACATGGAACTAACTTCCTGGAGGTCAAAACGAGAAGTTCATGAATAATTTCGGCAGAAAAAGCAAATGATAGCCAAAAGTTTGAAGATTTCCGCCACTAGCATATAACATCATAAACCAAATTCCAAATGATGCGTCCAATGTTGAATGAATGAGTTTAAAGAGGAGAACTCGTTTTTCAATCTAAACATCCATCTAAGTATTTCATAGATAAATAATGAGAGAACAAAAGTAACTGAAGCACAACAAAAAATGACAAACTAATAAACCAAAAGTAGCAAACCTGAAGAGGCAGGGAAGCTCCAGACCACTGTGTTAGGTTTGTCTGTATAGCAAATAAAACAGATTTTTGGAGTATGAGAGACAGTCACTGAAGACGTTAAAGTTACAAGTGAACTGCTTGAAAAAAAAAACTAGTAATTAAAATTTCTTAAAGCTACCACTAAACTAAAACAAACCTTGTATTTCAGTGAAAACAAGCGAGCTTGAGGAAAATCAGCCGAAAGCCATTCACCTGGCCAAAAGGTCCCAAGCTTCCCTGCTTCTTCATCAATTTTCTCTACCAAGCCAGACTTAGTGGAGTATTTATCCTCAGATATGCGCCAAGTTTTATAAGGTCCACCACGTAGCCCGTGTACAAAGACGATATCCATTTGAGGAATTTCAGAATCAGAATAATTATTAGACACATTAGAAGAATCGGATGAGGCAGCAACATCTGAAACTTGGGTTACACCAGTACTATCACTGTTAGTGGAATCAACCTCAATCGAAATAGATTTATCTTGCTGCACAGAGTATTGGTCTTTCCCAGGACATTTCCAATGGGGAAGTTCAGGGTTTATTAAGAATATCATATCATTATAACTTGGGCAGTTAGTTGTACCATCTCTGCTACCATTTTCAGGACCACTATTTACCGAGTCGATACCAATTTGCTGATTGCAAAACACATTTAACAAAATTGCCCTAGCATAACTTCGTATCTTAAGGTCATTGATGCTTGATATCTTCCCATCAGCACAATCCTCAAGCCACTTACACCATGTTTCATCAGCTGCAATGACTTTCTGGACTTTTGGAAGGAGTGAAAGAATGGTTAAAAGTCTAGCTGCATGCCTACGAATGTGAGCAGTAGGTGGAACTCGAACACTAGACGGATTGTTCATATTTGAAGGCGATGACTCGCTATAGTTACTTGAAACCCTTTCTTGTGCCTCGGGTGCTCTAGATGCAGCATAAGCCTCTACTGCAGACAGTTTCTCATAATCATCACGTAACAAATAGCGTCTTAGCAAACACAAGACCCCCAGATCTGTAATTTTATCCAGCAATAAAGAATCTTCAGCACAAATTTCAGTCAGTGCTTTGATCCCCTTGAGGGTTGCCAATGCAGAATCTGCGACATCAAACTTTGGGGGATTATCTTTCTTTAGATTTTTAAATGGACCAGCGAAAGGTTCAAGCGAAAGAAGATCTGCTAGATGGAAGGTATCTACATAACCAGTCAACTGATTTCCAGCAAGATTAACAACTGCAACTGCTAATTGATTAGCAGTCTGTCCAGCTAGAAGAATGTTAGATTGATCGATCTGAGTCTGCAAATTTCAACACATTGTGAGTAATTTAAGTTGAAACTGTCAAATTCTTTTCTTAGCTTCCAAAACAAGTGCATACTGTGGTTAAATTTGCTTATAAAAATGAAAGCAATAAAAAACTAAAGATACACACTCTAACCTTCACTTTGTCTGTGCCTTCTTTAACAGATGATGCCTTGCAGGAAGCCAGGGTATCATTTAGCATAAGAGCTAACCATCCTTGAGAAATTGGAACAGAAGATGGACCGTGGTCTTCAAGAATACATGAAAGAATTCTTATGGCAGAGGATCGAATTCCATTGGAGGAGGATTTTCCGAAAACCCAAGAAAGCAGAATACTAGACCACTTTTGACTTTCTTCAATAGATAAATGCCAATCCTCAGTCGAGAGCAATTCCAAAGATTTTGCCAGAGCTTCTTGAACCTGCTGATGCTTTGCAGATCTCTTTGCGGTGACTCTCATCAGCTCTAGACCCTTCTCTATTACAGTCCTCCGTGCTTCGTGGCTCCTCTCAACAGCAACTATAAAAGCCGATAAAGCCATTTGTGATAACGAAATGTCTTCATTTATACTTGCATGTGAAGCAGTAGAAAGAAGACTGGATGCCCAATCAGAGACAGAGTCATTTAAGGGAAGATTATGATCTTCCAATAATAACCGAGCCACCAAGCTACCATGCCATTTCACAGATCTCTCAGGTGCTACTAAAGCACTCATGACAGCCTCTCCATCTCGATCCAATTCTTCAATATGAGACCTATTGGTCTCCGATGCCATTGCCCAGTTGGCTAATGCCCACGCGGCAAAAGGCACAGCAACATGCTGGGTATGCAAATCATCCCAAAGGCCTGGAACAACAGCAGCTGACAAATTGGCTTGTTCCACTGCACTATCATGCTTATTCAACAATTCAAGTGTTTTCGGAGCATCCCTCTCTAATGCTGAAGGGGTATCATTTGAGTTATCTAATGTCATATGCTCGGTTGTTCTCGCCAGCCCTAAAGCAGTCGTTCCTTCAAGAATTTTAATCCCAATCCCTTTCATCCCTCTTCCACCACCATCGTCATCGTCCTCTCCCTCATCTAAATGCATATTGCCTGCTTCAATAACTTGAACAGCTGCTGCAATATCTCTCATCTCAGCATTCCCCGGTAGCCAAGGCTTAAAAGATTGCTTCTCTACACTATTACAATTGGATGTAACAATATCCATTATAGCAGCCACAAGCATACTTCTACCTTTCAAAGCATCAGAAATATCGAATGAACTACGACCTGAATGCTGCTCCCACACAAAAACTATTTTATCAACGGTAAAACAAAAAAACTTAAAAGCACCAACAAGATTCGGGTGCAAAAAAGTTGCAATTTCATAATCAGTGGATAAACAAAAGAAATAAAACAACGTACCCTTTTGGATTTATTTTGAGGTTGGCATGAAAAAATGAACCTCAACAGATAGGAAACAGCGCCTGGCCTTCCAAGCACGTCTCTCCGCACGTCAGGATCCGCAATTAGGTAAGCCAACGCCCTTGCAGCCTCGGCCTGAGTGCCGCAGACATCTGCCTTGCCCACAGCTACAGTCTCCAGCAACCAATCGACTACCGCGCCACCATTGGCGCTCACAATCGCAGCCCTGCGGCTCGCATTGGCAGCGGCAATGTCGGCGAGCAAGGATGCCACGCGTAGCTCGAACCCCACCCGAACTTCATGGTTCGCGGACGACATCACCGACCTCAACGATTGCCACAAAACAGAAGCGGCAACGCTGGTTTGTTTAGCTTGGTGGACGATCCTCCTGAAGGAATCATTCGTTTTTTGAATCGTATGCTGGACAGAGTCGTAAAGAGGGCTTCTTCTAGGGCTAGGGTTATTACCGTCGGAGGCTTCATTGCCTTTATTGACAGATAAAACGGTGACGGAAGCAACGATAGCAGAGAGGAGAGTAGCGGAGAGGGCCAAAACGGAATTTCGAGAAAGAGAAACGGTTCTGGATGGGACGGTTGAAAGGTGAGTTTGAAAATTTGGCGGCGGCGGCGATTGGGAAGGTTCGGGGTGCCGGATTTTTAAATTATTAGGGGATTCAACGGGGTTTGAAGAGGAGGAGTAAAACCGTCGCGAATAATGAAGATAGAAAAGCCGACGAGGTCTTAAACAGCGACGAAGCATAATTTAATTGGGAAAATTATCGGAAAAGATTAGGAAATTCCGTTGAAGACGTTGTTTAAGAGGATGGCGGGAGGGAAATTGGAATTTGTATATAGATGGTAAGGACGGTCTATGAAAATAGAATAGGTCAACCTTTTTGTTCTTTGCAACAAAGGGCCTGTGAATTTTAATTGTTTTCAAATTAGTTTTCGTGAAATGGGTTAAAATACCATATACGGACTAAATTAACCTCTTAAAATAAACGTTAAGACTTGAGAGTCCAAATTTTTTATTTTTTTAATACACTCGGTGTGATTACAATATAGTATCTATTTAAATTATTTTTAGCCGTTTAAAAAAATATAGCGCACACACTTCTACAAATAAAACGATGGAAACCGGATCTTCTAAAATATTATAAATCCCTTACAAGACTATAAAGGGTAGGATATTAAGTAGCTCCATTAATATATAAAATAGCATTAATGATCATTTGAAAATAATCTAGGAAATTTGCCAAGTGTAATCATAATTAAAGAAAAATGACTTGATGCATTAGAATACAAAGCGAAGTTTTTCACAAACAATACAGCTTAGGGTTTAAGTTTTAGAGTTTAAGATTAAAATTTTAATGTTTAGATTTAGCTTTTAAAATTTAAAGTTAAGGTTTATATTTTAGCATTTGGTTTTTAATGTGTAAGATAACAGTGGCATCATTTGAAGCACGCTTGTAGAAAAAAAAATTCACCGGCAGTGCATTAAATATTAACACTGCCTAAAATAGCATTAATGATTCATATTATATAAAAATTTAAATAATAACATAGTATGTCAGCTTAGTGTTTAAATGAACCAATTTAAATTGGTTAGGTAATGATTTTGGAAATTATTCAAGTTACCCCTAACAACAAAAATCCATTGTTTTTTAAACAATGAGATTAATTAAACTACAAAGAATAGCCTCCTAAGTTCTCAACATGTGGTTTATAATAACTAATACGCCTTTCGTGGTACAAAAAATTGACTTCTGCTGATCAGATGTAAATTTAGCATTCTTAAGAGTCAGCAGTGGGATCTCGGAATTCACTGCTGACCATCGTGTCTTGTTGGTCGAAGTTCAGACGCTAACGACACCGGATACCCAAGGAACGATAACAGGCGCCTTCGGGTGGCTCTTTCTGTATTCTTCAGAGTATCGGTCCTTAAAGTTCAAACTCGGCTTCTCTGACTGCAATTTAGTAATTTTTTTATTAGCTTTGAGTTATAAACCACTTCTGTTGGATGCAAAAGTTCCATGAAAATGGTAACTTGATGGATTGAAAAACAACACTTACGTATTTCAGCCAGCATTCCATGTGTTTGTGTTCGTATTTATCTGGGGAATAGCAACCGGATTCGGATGGACAATAAACCCATATGTTGCATTTCTTTTGACCCGGTTTCGCGGATTTCGCCTGATCTAGGCAATCCTGGCAGCACTCAGCTGCACTTTCTTTGGGATTGGAAAGACCCCATCGAACACAATCACCATCGTAATCAGTATGAAGTTCAGGATTGCATTCCGGTGGAAGAGGCCTCCCTGCTAAAATTTGTTCTTCGTCTTCTGTATAAGAGAATTAGACGTCATTAACAGCCATTTCCAACCATTATATCAAATTAAAATATGCATGTTATTTTGACCTATGTTGTCCAACTCTTCACTTTTCCTAAACCTGTCTCTGAACATTTGGATATGGGGTATGCGGTATGATCAGAAAAAAGAAAAACTTTGGAAAAAACTGAACGTATACCCGTGTTGGATCGGCTACATTCCCATTATCCAACACTCACTCCTGAGTTTGAGTAACAGATATTGAAAACAGAAATTTATGGTTTTGATCAACAGGAGAAATTGAACAATTACCGGTATCTTCCACTCCCTCATGCTTATCATGTTCTTGATTTTTAATGTCAGTGGGTATCCAAAGGCCAATGTCTTCTGACAGCGCAGCCCAATCCGACTCCAAGACTTTTACTAAATTCCCTACAAAATAGTAAGCCAACTAGTTAAAAAAGTTAAAGCTTTTTATCTCGATAATTAACTAAAGGTAACAAAATATACCATCATTCCGATTATGAGTTACCTGCTTCCTCTTGCAGAAGAGTTGAATTCAATCCCTTTCCTCCATGGACTAACTTTTTTGCCTCTTTCAGTTTCTCTTGGCGCCAGGTTTCAACCGCTTCTGTAAACCCAAGATGAACATCAACAAAATAACTAGCAAACATGAGCCAGACATTATTGCTAATTACTTTGAAAGAACGGGAAACACTTGAACTGTAACTCTAACCCAATGATTGAAATTGGTTTCGCTTAGAGAATTGGTTGTTGAAGAATTCAAAACAATTAGTCTATTAGAATCTTTCCAATCCAGTAAATAGTTAAAAGACGGCTAGCAATGGTTACGAAAACTGCACCACATAGAGAATATCAAGTTTCCGTTTCCATCACATTGAAAAAGTAAAGATCTTTAATTTTAGAGCTGACCAGCAACCAACAGCGAAGTAATTCCAACTTCTTTCTAGAAAAATATTCCCCGATAAAGATGAAAAACAGAAAAGGGCTTTGCCTACAAGGGTTATGCCAAAACTATAAAACTGACAATTCCCAATATAATTTGTACTGTGGCCTCGTGAAGACTATTTAACTTGTTTACATTCCTCCTAACCAGTTAGAAGGAGCCTAAGAAATAAGGACAAAGCAAAACCAAAAGCAGAATACAAAAAGTCTGTCCTTTCTACGCCAAAAGAAATGGAAGAGAAGTGCAGGTACAAGCGGCTCACCAAAAGCACCAGAAACAACCATGCAAAGATTCCGCTCAGTAATGATCATATCCATTGTTAGAAATTGATTGTTTAAAGCTAGTGGTTGTTAGAAAGAAGAAAAAAAACATGGAACAAAAAAAAGGTTTTTCTTTAACAAATTATTGTTTGAAATACATCCTCCTAACTGACAAATTGAAACTTTTCTTCAATCAAGAATCACAATGCATATATGCTGTTTCAGTGATCGAAAAAATATGAATGAATAACTAGTGACTAGCCTTAAACTCAAGCAACTTAAACTTGGAAATACTAAAGAATTGATCTATCCCACTAATTGATTGCATTATAAAACGCATCAACCCTTAGGCTATAGGATGGAGTAGATCAATAATATTACAACACTTGGCAAAATGAAAGGAGGTGAAAGCATAGCATATGTCACCTAATTGAAATTAAGCAACATGAATCCTAGAGCCTATACGTACTTAAGAACCGAACTCTCATATTTTCATGAAACCTTTTTGAGGTATTCTGCTCGGGAGAACATAAAAACACATCAAGGATACTAGGAACATAGTTTCAAAATGGGTTTCTTTAGAATATCAAGAATATGATCCTTAAAAAGCTCGTGTTCCAGCAGTTAATTTTGTATGCACTAAAATTGCAATGTCGTTATTGCATTTCTTATACCCCCCCCCCCCCAACTAAACCAGCTAATAACACATCTGCAAGTTTCGGTAATAAGAATGTAGTTAAGACTGATTATTCATTAATAGAATATTAATGAACTTGCAAACTCGGTACTTGTAAGATAATAAATGCTCAATCCATGTATAACCACACCACAATAGAACACTAGTTACCAAATAAGAATAAACAGAAACACAACATCGTGTTCACTTTAAACTGTAAGATAAAATACCGGAACAGTCGAAAAATGAAATTAAGGCAGACACCAACCTCGCTGCTCGGTGGCAGTAGCATTTTGTCTCAAGCTTCTCAATCTTTGCAGTATCTCATCAGTTATCTTATTCTTAAGTGCTTGTGGCAGTTCAGCTACACCCCTTGAATCTTCTTCACCCCAAAATTCAAGCTTTAATCGATTTACCTTTATTTACAGATATCAACATTCAATACTACCACCACATACAACAGGAGGGAAAGAAAGAAAAAAGGAACAATAGGATAATTTGCATACCAATTTAACAAGCTCTATAGGTTCATTGGCTCTTCGAATCCTAACTGATTTTTCCATTTTCTTTATATGATCTGGTGTATGCTTTACAACTACAAATAAAAAAACAACCCAGAAAATCAAAACACAAACCAAGAGAAAAAATCCAAAAATAGAAGGAGCAAAGCTTATAGAAACTCACCACCATTATCTTTGTTGGGATAAATGTAGAGAGAAGAATAGAGAGAATGAAGACAATAGAGAGTAATAACAATGTTAAGGGAGCAAACAATCAGAGTGATTTTTCTGTACGAAGAACCGAAACCACCCCATTCTGATCCTCTGCCTTCTCGAGCCATCTCCAACCTCCTTCGCCCGCTGCCTCATCCCACCATGTTCTTTCGCTTCCCCCAAACAATTGGATCAAATGGGTTTCACCGGATCGTAATAATCAACCAAATTTGCCTGAATTTTTCCAACCCAGTGCACTGTTGTTCTGGACCTTCTGGTTTATTGTGTTCTTTGCGTATTTGTTGGGTTTTCCCTTTTCTCTCTTCTATTTGCCAGGCACCGGGACACTCATTTTCAAAGGCCCGGGTTTTCTTTTTGTTTGGGATAACTATGTGGTGTAAATACATTTTAGATCCCTGATAATATTAAACTGACCAAATTGATACTTCGAAAACGATACAGGTTTAATACCACTTTTGGCCCAAGTTGTATAACTAAATTACCAGTTTGGTATATTAAACATAGGCGTGTTCATTCTCGAGTACCCGGTTTTCAAGTACCTGAAAAATCAGGAACACGGTTCATCCGAGTATCACATATGTGGCCCGTGTGCATGCCTGCTTTAGCCGAGTACCCATGAAACTCGGGTACCCGAAAAATTAGGATAACGGGTGTCTGGTTCACATTTTTTATTTATTTATTTTTAAATTTAAAATTTTTAAAAAAATCATATAGTAAACACAAAAATTTAAAAAATTCATAATACATAATACATAATCCAAACACAAAAATTAATGATTTGAAGTTAATTTTAAGATGATTATTTGGATATATATATATACATATATATATTAAAGTTTATCACCAAAAAAATATTAAAAATATTAATCTTTTTTTTCTTTCAAATCTTGTATTAACAAATTAATAAAAATATATTTGAAAATTTTAGAACTTAAAAGTACATAATACAAACATAGAAATAATTTAGGGATTTAAATTTAATTTTATATAAAAAATATTAAGAACCTAAAATAAAAATATAATTTAAAACTAAAAAATAAATATATTAAAAGTATCAGGTCGGGTCTAGTACCCGGTTACCAAAAAATTCGTCCCAAACTCGGCCCAACTACCTAGAAAAAATCTCAGGTCAAGTAATTTTTTTAATGAAATACCTATTTTTTTCTTTTCGGGTCGTCGGGTTGGGTCAACTGGGCCAGGTAGTTTTGAACACCCCTAATTAAACACAACCTTTTGTAATTCGTGGTATAACTAGTTTAACCTGTAACGTCCTAAACTCGACGTCACATTTGGGCCTTAAGACCAAACATATATAAAATTTCGCCACTAGATTTAGCCCATTACAAAAACATTTCCGTAAGCCCAACAACGTTTTGGAAAACCGGGTTAATACAAAATAGTTAAATCGTTTGCATGAGAGCTCCAATTAAAACATGATAATTTAAAAGTATTTGAAGAACTAATGTTTTGATATAATAATTGAGAAATAGTTTTGGACTAAATTGAAAAGATTTCAAAAGTTCCTTTAAGTCCAAACAACTTGAAAATAAGTTTGTGGATGTTTAAAATGGTTTTAGTAAGGTTTAAAACGTTTTTAAGTAACCAAACCAGACTTTTCAAGGTAATTGTTTCGAAATAGGGGGACTTGTATCGAAACATTTTGAAACTGCCAAAACTCGCACCGAAATAGGGCTTGCCCGTTTCGATATGGAGAGGGTTTCGTTTCGAAACACTCCTTTGGTGTTTCGATACGCCCAACGGTCAAAACTTCCTCAACGGCTATTTTTCCAACGGCTTTTTAAATTGCAGCTCAACTGTCACCCGTTTTGAAACGGGGTTGCTACCGTTTCGATACGGATCAAGAGTGTTTTGAAACGGCCATAGGCGTTTCGAAACGGCTTGCTGCATTAGACACCAACGGCTAGTTCTGAAGAAGGGTGTTCCGAAACGGGTTCGATTATTTCGAAACGGACGTCTGCAGAACATCGTTTATGGTGGGAAATAAAGTCTCCAACGGCTCCAAAACATCCCCAACGGTCTTCAACAGGTATAAACTCAATTGGGAGTATAAAAGAGACCTCCAAGCATCAAGAGAAGACTAATGTTTCAATTGTCAACAACATAATGATCAAGAAATTGTCTTAAAGCTTAATTGTTCATTTTCTTGTATAGACAACACTAGTGAGCTAAACATTGTTACGTTTGCTCAAATGTTTAAATTTTTTGTGAGAGCTTCATAGTGCAAACAAATACCTATTAGAGGGATTTCAAGTTTATTTTAGAATTTATCTTGTAAAGAGAGTTTACTCAAGCTTTGGGTTAGAAAGATTTGAGTGTGTAAAAGTTGCCTCCTTAGCCTAAAAAATTGGAAGAAATTCAAGAGTAAATTTGTTGAAATCCTTAGTGTGAAGCTAAGGTAGTAGATGTAGGTGCTTGTTAGAAGACCGAACTACTATAAATCCTTGTGTCTTATTGTTCAATTTTCACATCCCATTAAAACACCCAAATATCTAACTTCTCCACACTTGGCGAGCTAGAACGGTTGAAGGAAAACGAGAACTTATAAACCCAACAATATTCGATATGATTAAATCCAAATAGAGTTATAGACATAAAACAAGGGTCCTATGAATACATTGCCCCCAACAAGCCTAAGTATTGTATTCTTGATCACATCGATGAATTGAAATCCTACTCCGATAGGGCTTCTTAGATGGAACATAGCCACCTAAAAACTTGCGTAAGGAAACAACAATGCCAAACGCTGAGCTCATAAAGCTCAGTGGGTATACCTCTACTCTACCATGCTTCACACAGATCATAAACATAGGCATGTAATGAGTAAGATGATATGGAAATTTAAATGATATTCGGCACTATGTTGGTCGCCTAAACACATGCAATTCATATCTCAAAAACAAAGGGGCACACAAGGCCCAACATACTATACCATAATAACATAGGAGTAAGGTCAGGTCACATAGCATCAATACATACACTCTGGGTGAGGCCGGGTTACATAGCATCGAAACATACACCTTTACTCAGAATTTCCCCTTCGAGTACATACGAATAATGCCCGGGTCACATAGCATCGGTAACCTTCATTCACCAATTTCTTACTATGGTGTTGCAACACATCTTGAGTATCCGAATCCCATCAACCAAGTAACACAATTACACAAGTGTCCTTACATAGCACGCAACAACACACAATCCACCAAAGATCTCTATAGTTACTATTACAACTAAGTCACCCATCATTTATCAAATTATTGCTTATTATATTCATATATGTGGTTAGATTCTTGATTTTTCAGTTTTACTATTCATTTTACCCTATTAGAAACTCATTGGGCCCTAATCCACGAATTATGAGTCACTTAAACTAAAAATGAAATTTTTAGGCAGATTGCTCAGCAAGTACCGATACCCACATAAGGGTATCGATATAGTCCAATGGGTACTGATACCCTCTTATGCGTATCAATACCTGGCTTGCCGACGGAAGGGGTTTTAACTCAAAGCTCGTACTGATATACGAGGCCGTGTACCGATATCCTAGGTATACCGATAAGTTCTTAAGCGTATCGATACCAATTTTGACTACTGAAATTCTCGTAGAACAAGGGGTATCGATACCCTCATAAGGTGTATCGATACGCCCTTTAAGAATTGCCTGAATTTATACCATTTAACAAAGGGTTTCAATACGCGCTCTACTCGTATCGATATTCGAACCCAGAACTCATTTTCTAGAGTTCGTAAATTCCTTCCCAAGCCTCCAGTATCCCAAGATAAGACCCCAAAATAAGCCTCCAAGTTATGGAAGATGGTTTAGGTAATTTTTTTATCATTTTTTACATCTTTCTAACACCAAATTTAGGATTTGCCATTAACATCTATACTCAACCATTCCAAGCCCTAAAACATCAAACAAGCACACAAGACCATACATTCATGATTTGCAAGAAACAAAAAGGAATTGAAAGTGTACTAACCACCCTCCAAGCAATGGAAAAGAGCCTTTTTGCATCAGCCTTAAGCTTTTCCCTTGTCTTGAGCTTTTGAGTGCTCTCTAACCTCCTTAACTACAAATTCAAAGTTGCAACTAGTTACAATCGTTCTAGATGAAAAATTGATGATAAAGAAAGTATTCAATATCAATAAATAGAATCTAAGCTTCCATTCCCGCTCATCCACTCCAACCCCCACCAAAACTCATGATTTTTCAACTACCACGACCACAATCATTTTTACCTCAATGGATATATCACTTGATGTAGATGAAGCTACTCTCAACAACCAAATCGAGATTAACACTTAATTTGCTAAAGATTTTAGCTTTTGTCTGAAATTTCAAGGAAAAAGGAGGAAAAGATGAAGGGGGGACAAGAGTGACTTCACCACTCTGCAGAATCATAAAGCTTTTCCCACTCCTCAGCTTCAAAAGTAGGGGAAATTATCCTTTACCCGTTTAATATTCTCCAAGCCCACATCGCAACCCAAAGGTCCAAGCCCAAAGAACAAGAAGCCCACAAAGGCTCTTCAGGCTTCGGCCAAACACGTGAGCTCACACGCTCGGGTGAGACGACCTAAAGAATTTTGAAATTTGAGTCCTTACATAGCCTTTTTTTAATTCATGGTATAACTAGTTTAATGTAATTTAGTGTTAGTGCGTATTTGTTAAAAATGCAGTTTGGTGTTGTTGCGGGCTTTATATATTTGCTGAAAAATGAAAACATGGATTCTACCATGGGAATCTTTTAGTGTGTTGTAAGTATGCCTTTAATACTTATGGCATAATATTTTTAGTATGTTGTTTTTATCATAATACTTTATGGCCTTGATGTTGTACAATATCATTATTAAAGACTGTTGAGTGGATCACACGAATGATGATAACCAAGAGGGGGGGTGAATTGGAATTTTAACTATGTTGTAACGGAAATTGCAACTTAAAATTATTGACACGGGAATTTAGAGTGGTTCAAGTTCACCAACCGAACTCTACATCCACTACCTTAGTCTCACCAAGGATTTCCAACAATTTCCACTAAATTGTTCGTCCCCTTTTTCCAGGACAAGGAGGCAACCTTTACAATTTCGGTTAATTTTTCTACCCAAAAATTAACCCAATCCTCACACAAAAGAACAAAGAAATTTGGTGGCTAATAAGGTATCTCTCAATACAAATGATAGCCCAATATCAAGCACTCAACCCAATTGAACAAAATAGAAATGAAGGATACAATTGGGGTTTCTAGACAAAGTAGGATTTTTTGCACAAATGCTTGGATTTGATGTTTTTATATCTTCTTGAGGTTCAATGTTATGTTGCTGGAGCTTCTTGGGGTCTTTTTATAGCCTCTTGATGATTTCCAACCGTTGTGAGTGTTGACTTTAAGATTATAGCCGTTGGGATGCTTTTTCTCCACTTTCTTGCACTTTTCCAGCTATGAGTATCGGTACTCTATAGTGGGGTATCGATACCTGTCTCACAAGAAAATAGCCGTTGTGTACAAACAATAAAGGGGTATCGATACGCGTTCTTGGCGTATCGGTACTCGGTATCGAAACAGCACAGGCTGTATCGATACCTTTTTCTCGACATAGCTCACTGTCAAAAGTAGTATCGATACTAGAGTTAGGGGTATCGATACTGGTTTAGTGACCGTTTAAAAATCTCAACGGTTATATTTTTTTAAACCGACTTTGAAATTAATAGTTATAAAATGGTATCGATACTGGTTTATCCGTATCGATACTGATTTCATAGCGTATCGATACTGGGGTTTGCCGTTTCGATACGTGTTCCGGCAGTGCCAAACTTTGCTAAAAAGGTATCGATACTCATTGATGGGTATCGATACTGGTTGACGTTTTTCAATATTTTTGCCTTGGAACACTTAGAAAATATTTGAGTTTGAGTTCTAATAAATCAGTTTAAAGTCTTTGGAGTTTCAAAAACTTATTAAGGGATTTGTACAAACAATTTTAAGTTCTTCAATTTGATCCTTAAAGATCTAGTTATATCAAAATCAAACATAGGTTTTACAATCTCCCCCTTTTTGATATAACAAAACCAAAACTTAAAATTTTTGACAACTTTTGAAAATTAACTCCCCCTTAATATAAGCTTGAGATTTCAATTTAGTTAAGACCAAAGAAATTTCTCAAAATCAAAATTCTTAACTCCCCCTTGATGTAAGTTTGATAAAACCAAAATTTTTTTTGAAGTTTGAAGTTTGTTTGTGAGCTATTTCTTCTCCCCCTTTTTGTTAGATCAAAAAAAATTGTGAGAGCATAATGTGCATCAAATATCAAGAGTATAAAGATAAGCAACATAATCTTATTATATAATAAAACGAGAAATCCAAAACATAAGCAAACCTAAATCCTAAATAATCAAAGCATAGGTAATAATCTTAATAATAAACTTAATCTTAAGAACATAAAACATAGGTGCATAAAAAAAATCCTAAATGATATGATATGATATGCAAGGATAGAAGTCTAGGCATTATCTTCATCGTCTTCATCATCGTCATCTTCATCTCCTAAAGGGTCATTGTTCCTCATGCTATTACGCCATTCATCGTGGAAAGCGGCAATGGAAATATTCGAGGAATTTTGCTTGCTTTCTAGGGATGTAAGGCGATTCTCCATACCCGTCATCCTCGTATCAAATGTAGTTTCTATAGAGGTAAGACGAGTATTCAACCCGGTGAATTGTTCATTTAGATATGTCATGAGATTATCCATATTGGGTTGTGGGACTTGAGGAGCTTGAGGAGCTTGAGGAGCTTGTTGTTCTAAGGCGGCGGCGGCCTCGGGTGGAAGCTCGGTAAGACGTAGCCAATTTCCATTAAAATAATGAAATTTGCTTCGAGCAAGAGAATGTTCGTCGATAGGATTGGTAAGAGTAGAAGCAAGATCAAACGAACAATCAATATCCTTTTGAACAAAGTAATAGCTTAAGGCCGTACCATAGATAAAGGATGTGATGAGAGGAGTTTCACGTTGTTGAACATGATAAGCAATCTCATTGAACATGATGCGAGCAAGATTTGGGCGTTTTCGTTGACGGAAACTTCGAATCCAAAAATCATCCAATAAACGGATGGTGGAATATTTGCCTCCGGAGGGACGAAGCCACCATGATACCATCAAATGTAGGATTCGATCATGAGCATTGAGGATGGTTACGGAACCGCTAAGAACATGCCCTAAGGCATTCTCATTATCTTCACCTTCATCCTCCAATTTAAAAACCTCACAAATAGACTTGACATCAAGAACTATTTGTTTCCCCATAAGATAAGATCGAATGGCAATGACTTCTCCATTACGATAAATGCATTTAGCATTAGAGAAGAAAATCAAAACCAAAAGCCGATAATAAATACCCGGAATAGTGAGAAAATGCATGAAATTCCAAAGACGAAGAAGCGGAAGATATTCAAACTTGAAGCGCTCGGAGTCGAGGAAGGGGATGGATACGATCCTCTCCGCACGAATTTTGTAATTTTCAAATTGGCGGAAATAAGGAAGACCCTCGGAATTCTCAAAGGATTGGTTGTAGATAGTAGCATAATCCGGACGAGCAACCGATCCGGGAGTTGAAGAGTCTCCGGCAAGAAGAACTCTTTGACGTTTCCTTGAATGCTCTTTTGGTGCCATAGATGATAGAAACTTTGAAGAGAGAATTTTGAGAGAGAGCAAAAGGCTTTGATTCAAGGGTTTCTTTTGATTTTTGGTGAAGAATATGAAGGAGAAGAGACCTTTATATAGCCAAAAACGTTTAGGGTTAATAGGATATTAAAGAGTTTTAATTTTGGTAAAATTAGATCTCATTAAAAGCCTATTTAATGCCATCAGCGCGAAAGGGTATCGATACTCCTTAGTGGGTATCGATACGGGGATAGAATTGTCTTTCCACAAATTTGACCGTTGAAGGAGGTATCGATACTCCTTAGTGGGTATCGATACGGGGATAGAATTGTCTTTCCACAAATTTGACCGTTGAAGGAGGTATCGATACTCATTAGATGGTATCGATACAGGGATAGAATTGTCTTTTCTCAATTCTGACCGTTGGAAGAGGGTATCGATACGCATGAGGCGGTATCGATACGCGTGAAGCGATGAGAAATTCTGGGAAATTGAAATGAAGAACAAGTATCGATACCCATTGGCAGTATCGATACCTTATGCCCAGAATTTTGCCTATTTGGTTAAAAATAACCAAAAACATGAACTTAACATCTCTTAAAAATATGCAAATGATGAATGAACAGGTCTAAGCATATTTTAACAGAAACATACTCCCCCTAACTATATGCATGGAAGAAATTGGGAGACTAAACACATAAACATGGTAATTTCACAAAATCAAGCACATTTAATTCTAAAAAGAGGTCCTAAAGGTCAAGATAGGCTAGTTAGACCCAACTCTCTACTAAGGGACCAAAAACGCTCTTTATCTAATGGTTTTGTGAAAATGTCCGCTAATTGATTTAAGGTGTCTACATACTCTATAGCTACATCTTTCTTAAGGACATGATCTCTAATGAAATGATGCCTTATTTCTATATGTTTGGTTCTAGAGTGTTGGATGGGATTTTTCGTTAAACATATTGCACTTGTATTATCACATTTAAGGGGTATGGTTTCTATTTTTACAGCATAATCTAAGAGTTGTTGCTTCATCCAAAGGACTTGAGCACAACAACTCCCTAAGGATATATACTCGGCTTCGGTGGTAGATAAAGCTACACTATTTTGTTTCTTAGAGAACCAAGATATGAGCATACTACCTAAGAATTGACAAGTTCCCGAAGTACTTTTCCTATCGATTTTGCAACCCCCATAATCCGCATCCGAGTAAGCATGAAGGTTGAAGGTTGAGACTCTAGGATACCAAAGGCCTAAACAAGGAGTGTCTCTAAGGTATCTAAAGATTCTCTTAACGGCTATAAGGTGAGACTCTTTAGGACTAGCTTGAAACCTAGCACACAAGCAAACACTAAACAGTATATCCGGTCTACTTGCGGTAAGGTAAAGCAAAGATCCAATCATAGAGCGATAAAGCTTAGAGTCAACACACTTACCTCCTTCATCTTTGTCAAGCTTTGTAGATGAGCTCATAGGAGTGGCTTGAGGCTTTGTGTTCTCCAAGCCAAACTTGTTGAGCATATCCTTTATGTATTTTGCTTGATTTATGAAGGTGTCATCCTTCATTTGTTTGATTTGGAGTCCCAAAAAGAATGAGAGCTCACCCATCATGCTCATCTCAAATTCACCTTGCATTAACTTAGCAAACTCTTGACAATAACATTCATTAGTAGATCCAAATATAATATCATCAACATAAATTTGAACTACTAAAATGTCATTTTTATACATTTTTATAAAGAGTGTAGTGTCCACCTTACCTTTTTCAAATCCTTTTTCAATCAAAAAATTTGAAAGCCTTTCATACCAGGCTCTAGGAGCTTGTTTTAAACCATAAAGTGCTTTGGTAAGTTTGAAAACATGATTTGGAAATTTTGAATCTTCAAAACCCGGTGGTTGTTCTACATATATAAAACCATTTAAAAATGCGCTTTTAACGTCCATTTGAAAAAGCTTGAAATTATGATAACATGCATATGCAAGCAACATCCTAATGGCTTCCATTCTAGCTACGGGTGCATAGGTTTCATCAAAATCTATTCCCTCTTCTTGAGTGTAACCTTGTGCTACAAGTCTAGCTTTATTTCTCACAATGTTACCACTCTCATCTAGTTTGTTCCTAAAGACCCATTTAGTTCCTATTGTAGATTGATTACTAGGCCTATCAACTAATGTCCAAACATTACTTCTCTCAAATTGATTTAACTCTTCTTGCATAGCCATGATCCAAAAATCATCTTTCAATGCTTCTTTGATATTTTTAGGCTCTATGCATGAGATAAATGCAATATGATTCATTAATTTAAGAGAAGAACGAGTGGTTACCCCCTTGGATGGATCACCCAAGATTTCACCATCTTTGACATAGTTCAACTCCCTTGGATAGCTAACTTCCTTTTCCTCTATAGCCAAGTCCTTCAAGGCTTCAAGAGGTGGATCTTGTGTGTCTTCTTCTTTTGGTTGAATCTCATCCTTCTTTGAAGTTTGACCTCCATCAAAGGTATTTATGATTCCTACATTATCATCATCACAAGAATCCTTCCTAGGAAGGGGATTATCATCGAATACAACATGAATAGATTCTTCTACAACTAAAGTTCTTTTGTTAAATACTCGATAGGCTTTAGAGGTTAAAGAGTAACCTATAAAAATAGCTTCATCACTTTTTGCATCAAATTTACCTAAATTATCTTTTCCATTATTTAAAACAAAGCATTTACATCCAAAAGGGTGGAAGTAGCTAATATTAGGCTTTTTAGATTTTAAAATCTCATAAGGTGTTTTCTTTAAAATCGGCCTAATGGTTACTCGATTTATAATATAACAAGCTGTGTTTGTTGCTTCCGCCCAAAAATATTTTGGTAAATTATTTTCGCAAAGCATAGTTCTAGCCATTTCTTGTAAAGTTCTATTTTTCCTCTCAACTACCCCATTTTGTTGAGGAGTTCGAGGAGCTGAAAAATTATGGCTAATACCATTTTCATTTAAAAAATCTTCAAATCCTAAATTTTGAAATTCGGTTCCATGATCACTTCTAATATGTGAAATTTTAAGTTCAAGATCATTTTGAATTAATTTTGAAAATGTGATGAATTTTTCCAAAGCCTCATCCTTAGTACTTAAAAAGAGAACCCAAGTGAATCTAGAAAAATCATCAACTAATACAAAAGCATATGATTTGCCACCCAAGCTCATAGTCCTAATTGGCCCAAATAAATCCATGTGGATTAGTTGTAAACATCTACTAGTAGAAATGTCATTAATGGATTTAAAGGAAGATCTATGTTGTTTACCCTTTGAGCATGCATCACAAATTTTATCGTTTGAAAATTTTATCTTGGGTAAACCTTTAACTAGGTTTAGAGAGACTAGTTTTTCTAAAACACTTGTGCTAGCATGTCCTAGCTTCCTATGCCACAACCATGCATCATTTTCGTTTTGAGCAACTAAGCATGCATGAGATGTATGAATGTCATCTAGATGCACCATGTATATATTCCCTATGCGATGACCTATGAGCATAATATTATTAGTTTTAATGTCTACAATTTTACAATCGGTTTTATCAAATATAACATTAAAACCTTTATCACATAGTTGACTTATGCTCAATAAATTATGTTTAAGACCATTGACATATAAAACATTTTCAATGAGAGTAGTAGAGTGATTACCTATGGAGCCAATACCTTCAATGTGGCCTTTGGAGTTGTCACCAAATGTTACTACTCCTCCACTTTTTGGCTTTAGATCCATGAGTCGACTCTTGTCTCCGGTCATGTGTCTCGAGCATCCACTATCAAGGTACCATGAGTTTTGACTTTGTGCTTTGGCCTTGTAGCAATGCTCCCCCTACAAACAAAGATATTTAAACTTTTGTTTTTGGTACCCAAATCATTTTGGGTCCATGTGTGTCAGTTCCTAAAACTTTGGTTCCCTTAGGAATCCAAGGTGACATAGCAATAATATCATTAGATTTAACAAGTTCCTTAGGAACCCATACATTTCTTATTCTTTTAACTTTACTATGTCTAGGATAGTTATTTTGTTTGTAGTAGTTAGTCTTTTTCTTATATTGGTGTGTTCTAGAGGATTCTCCTATGTCATGTTTAACACTACCATTAATTTTTAAAGACTTTTTGAGCTCATTTAGCTCACTTAACACCTTTTGGTGTTCACAATTATTTTGAGATAAAAGATTATTAAGATCAATATTTTCTTTTTGAAAGAATTTAAGTTCATCTTCTAATCCTAATATCTTTTTCTCAATTTTAGAATTAGTTTGAGTAAGTGAGTCATTTTTCTCTTTTAATTCTATAATAATTTTTCTATTCCTAATAACCGACTCCCTATACTTCTCAACTAATTCATCATATACCTCTTGTAACTCATCATAAGCATCATTTAATTCTTCATATGAAAAATCTAAAGTAGATGAGTTAGAGGTTACCAAGGAGGAATCTTCCTCAAGTGCCATGAGGCAGAGGTTCGCCACTTCTTGTTCGTCATCCTCCGATGACTCCTCATCACTCCAAGTAGCAAGCTTGGCTTTGAGCTTTTTCTTCTTCTCAAAGCCCTTCTTCTTGAGTTGAGGGCACTCCGAACGTATGTGGCCGGGTTGTCCGCACTCGAAGCAAGTGATTGGATCCCTTCCTTCTTCTTTGTTCTTGTTTTTAAAGTCCATTTTCCTTTGGATTTTTCTTCCTCGGTTGGACCTCATAAGGCGTGAGAATCGTTTGGCTATCATAGCCAATTCTTCAAGCTCATCCTCATCACTAGATGAACTTTCATCAAGTTGGGATGTTTTAGCCTTGAGAGCTATTCCCATTTTTTTCTTTTTCTCCCCTTCAAGCTTCTCCATTCTTTTTTCTTCTTTCTTTCTTTCATCTTCTCTTCCTTGCTTCATGATCTCGTGAGTAAGGAGAGAGCCTACAAGTTCATCAAGCTTAAGAGTTTTTAAATTCTTTGCTTCGATGATTGCGGTTCTCTTCCCATCCCAAGATTCGGGAAGTGAATAGAGTAGCTTTCGGACAAGCTTGTCTTCCGGTATAACTTCTCCATAGCCCTTTAGACCATTTACAATTGTGGAGAATCGATCAAACATCTTTGACACCGTCTCATCAAATTCCATTTTGAAATTTTCATAACTAAGATTGAGAATTCCAATCTTAGTTTCTTTGACATCGTTGGTGCCTTCATAGGTGGTTTCAAGAGTGTCCCACACTTCTTTGGCACTTTCAATTGATGAGACCTTTGAATAGATATCCGGACCGAAAGCACAAAATAGCATGTGAAGAGCTTTATCATTTACTTGGATCTTTTTCCTTTCCTCTTCACTCATTTCCGTTCTTCTTTTAAGCACCATCTTGCCATCAACATCTTGCTTCAATGGAATATATGGTCCATCCTCAATGACATCCCACACAAGGTAGTCACTTGATTTAATAAATAGACGCATTTTATTTTTCCAAAATGAGTAGTTCTCACCATTGAAGAAAGGAGGCTTTGTGGTGGATTGTGAGTCGTACATGCCGGGAGCGGAGGTTGATGCCATCTCTTGATATTTTGATGATGATCACACTTCTTCCAAGGATCTCCTCTTGTGGTTGTTAATCCTCAAAGAGTTAAGCTCTGATGCCAATTGTTGAGTGGATCACACGAATGATGATAACCAAGAGGGGGGGTGAATTGGAATTTTAACTATGTTGTAACGGAAATTGCAACTTAAAATTATTGACACGGGAATTTAGAGTGGTTCAAGTTCACCAACCGAACTCTACATCCACTACCTTAGTCTCACCAAGGATTTCCAACAATTTCCACTAAATTGTTCGTCCCCTTTTTCCAGGACAAGGAGGCAACCTTTACAATTTCGGTTAATTTTTCTACCCAAAAATTAACCCAATCCTCACACAAAAGAACAAAGAAATTTGGTGGCTAATAAGGTATCTCTCAATACAAATGATAGCCCAATATCAAGCACTCAACCCAATTGAACAAAATAGAAATGAAGGATACAATTGGGGTTTCTAGACAAAGTAGGATTTTTTGCACAAATGCTTGGATTTGATGTTTTTATATCTTCTTGAGGTTCAATGTTATGTTGCTGGAGCTTCTTGGGGTCTTTTTATAGCCTCTTGATGATTTCCAACCGTTGTGAGTGTTGACTTTAAGATTATAGCCGTTGGGATGCTTTTTCTCCACTTTCTTGCACTTTTCCAGCTATGAGTATCGGTACTCTATAGTGGGGTATCGATACCTGTCTCACAAGAAAATAGCCGTTGTGTACAAACAATAAAGGGGTATCGATACGCGTTCTTGGCGTATCGGTACTCGGTATCGAAACAGCACAGGCTGTATCGATACCTTTTTCTCGACATAGCTCACTGTCAAAAGTAGTATCGATACTAGAGTTAGGGGTATCGATACTGGTTTAGTGACCGTTTAAAAATCTCAACGGTTATATTTTTTTAAACCGACTTTGAAATTAATAGTTATAAAATGGTATCGATACTGGTTTATCCGTATCGATACTGATTTCATAGCGTATCGATACTGGGGTTTGCCGTTTCGATACGTGTTCCGGCAGTGGCAAACTTTGCTAAAAAGGTATCGATACTCATTGATGGGTATCGATACTGGTTGACGTTTTTCAATATTTTTGCCTTGGAACACTTAGAAAATATTTGAGTTTGAGTTCTAATAAATCAGTTTAAAGTCTTTGGAGTTTCAAAAACTTATTAAGGGATTTGTACAAACAATTTTAAGTTCTTCAATTTGATCCTTAAAGATCTAGTTATATCAAAATCAAACATAGGTTTTACAAAGACTTTATTTTAATGCATTTGGTTGATATTTTTTTAAAAAAAATTAAAATTAGTAGTAATAGATATATATTATTCGTTTATAATGATAAATGTAAAACCGTTTATGGTTAACCGAGTAATTATATCAAATAAATTGATTAATCATTTAGGCAATAATCGGTTTTAAACGAGACGGTATCGGTTCACAATATATAAAAAATTTGTTCTGATAACAATATCGACAAGCCCGTGAACACCCCTGTATATACTATATATCCCCCTAGCTATGCTTTGAAAAAATAAAGTGAAATATTGAATGCAAAATATATTAATTTACAATAATGTAATTCGATTTTCAAGTTAATTATAGATAAATTTTTTAATATGATTATAATAAAATAAAACAAAAATTATTTGAACATAACATCAATATATCAAAATCTATATACAATAAATTACTAATTAACACGTAAAAATAAATAAATTAATACAATTTAGAACAAAAATAATAAAATTTAAATATAATAGGAACATTATTTTCATTTAAATCAAATCATTACAAGAGAAAGTAAGAAATATTTTTTTTTTGAAATAGATGGCTTGCATTAATTAAAGATATTACAAGAATTATATTGCCACTCACAAGGAGTAAGGGTGAGGTTCTAAATCCTCACCAAGCCATCAAACTCAAACTAAGAGTGGAGTGTATCAAAATACAAATGCATAAAGTCTCCACTAAAATTTTAAGAAATAGAAGTCGGTCCATTACTTCACTGGTTCAGTTGTTGTTGCATGACTATCTCCCAATCTTGTGCGGCGGCCAGCGTAGCACCCTGTGGCGCCTCCTCCATCCAGTAACTCGGACTGTTGTTGGTCCTCCCTTCTTTGGCCAGAACATGGGCTGCATTGTTGGCAGCACGTCGTATAAAGCTAAAGCTAATATTGTCAAAACTCCGTGCTGCGTCTTTAATATCATGTATTAGGGGGCCAATAACTGATAGGTCCATCTCCAATGAGCTAGCTCTTCGAATTACCACCAGAGAATCGCCTTCAACAATGATCCGTGTGAACCCTATGTCTTTAGCAAATGTGACTGCCTGCAGGCATGCAATAGCTTTCGCAGTGCATGCAATAGCTTCCGCAGTGCATGCATCTGCTACATTGAGGTGTGGAACAATACAAGAAGCCATGATTAGCCCTTCAGAATTCCTGCAAAGAATCCCCGAGACTGCCTTTTTTGAGGTTGCATCATAGGCAGAGTCGAAGTTGCATTTGATTGTGATACCCTGGGGAGGGATCCAGTGACAATGGAGTGAAGATTCAGGGGGAGTTGATATAGACAGTACTGAGTCTTGTTCTAGAATGAATGAGTGAATGAAAGCTACCGACTCTTGTACTGTAATAATAGCCCCTTCATGCACCCTTCTATTCCTTGAAAACCATACAGCCCAGTAGGACACCATCAGAATTCGTTGTTGCGTAGAATCTAAGGAACGGAAGAAATCTGACAGCCATTGTTTCCAATCTGAGTTCCCAGATGTGCTTCGAACATGAACACCTTGTTGAACTAGTAATTGATTTACATAGCTGCAATCCCTCATTAGATGTTCTATAGTTTCATCAGGGATATGGCAAAAGGGGCATCTGTTGAAGACATTCAAGTTCCTAGATCTCAGATTTGAATAAGTGGGCAAGAAATTATTCATCACCTTCCACATATGGATTTTGATCTTTTGCGGCAATAATGTACCCCAGAGGCTCTTAAAAAACTGTTTCATGGATGAGAGTGGGGCATTAGAGTTCAGATCAGAATTGGCTTCAAGGTCCCTCCTCAAGAACCTGTATCCACTTTTCACAGTGTATTTCCCTGATCCATCGAACCTCCATATAAGTGTATCCTGAAAGTTAGATCGAGGGAGGGGAATAGCACAGATTCTTTTGGATGTGTGTTCATAAAAAATGCTATTAATGTCCTCCACTTTCCAACTTCCATCATGCGCAATTAGATCAGCCACATATGTAAATCTAATGTTGATGTCACAATTCTGAATTCTCCCTCCATCTTGTCCAGGGAGCCATGGTTCTCCCCATATGTTGATCTTTTCCCCTGTCCCTATCCGCCAACCATATCCTTGTTGTATCACTCCCCTCGCACTGTAAATGCTCATCCATATGCAGGAGGGGTTCGAGCCTAGATTGGCATCCAGAAAAGTTGAGTTAGGGAAATATCGAGCCTTGAGTACCTTGGTCATTAAGCAATCAGGATTTGTTATAATTGTCCAACATTGTTTGGCAAGTAAAGCAACATTGAATATACATAGGTCCCGAAATCCCATTCCTCCACAAACTTTGGGGCTCGAAAGACGTGACCAAGAGCACCAGTGGATCCCTTTCCCTGAACCTTGGTTTCGCCACCAGAATCGGGCCATGATTTGTTCCATTGCATGGCATAGGGTTAAAGGTAGGAGGAAGACCTGCATGGCAAATATAGGTAGAGCTTGAAGTACACTTTTAATGAGTACTTCTTTACCTCCCAACGACAGAAACTTCAATCCCCAAGCCCCAGTTTTCCTGTTGAAGCGATCAAGATAAAATTGGAAAGCTTCTCTCTTGTTTCGTCCCACCATAATAGGTAATCCGAGGTATGATTCAGGGTTCTGAGAGACACGAACTCCTAGGAGCTGGCCTATGTCATTCTTCACCGAGCCCTCAGTGTTTGAGCTGAAATACACCAAAGACTTTTCAAAGTTTACCCTCTGACCCGAGACCTCCCCATATC
Source organism: Hibiscus trionum (assembly GCA_030270665.1). NCBI lineage: Eukaryota > Viridiplantae > Streptophyta > Magnoliopsida > Malvales > Malvaceae > Hibiscus > Hibiscus trionum. Next base: position 8,432,926 of record BSYR01000036.1, on the reverse strand, counting down.
TTGTTAAAATGGCCTTCAATCTGCTTGCTGTTAGTACCGTTACTTCCCCAAATAGGATACTATCGTCAGCAAACAATAGGTGTCCAACATGAAGTCGTTCCCTTCCTAAGGAGGCTCCCTTGATGTCCCCTCTACCATATGCAACATTCAAGAGAGTTGAGAGGCCTTCAGCGCATATGAGAAACAAGTAAGGGCTGAGGGGATCCCCTTGCCTGATTCCTCGCGTAGGTTTGAAGGTTCGACCAATCTTCCCATTTAAGGAGATAAAGTAAGATAATGTTCGTACACACTCCATGATCATATTCACCCAACTACCTGCGAAACCAAGCTTCAACATCATCCCCTCCAAGAATGGCCATTCGACCCTATCATAGGCCTTGCTAAGATCAGCCTTTAGAGCAAACTGACCCCGGTTGCCTACACGTCTCTTCTGCATGGCATTAAGTAGCTCATAAGCCACCACAATGTTATCTGTTATTTGGCGACCAGGTATGAATGCTCCTTGAGCTTTATCTATGCAATTGTCAAGAACAGTGGCCATTCGTATAGCCAACATCTTGGCCACTATCTTATAGATTACATTGCATAGACTAATGGGTCTGAATTGTGAAACCGACTCAGGGTTTTGCACTTTAGGAATCAGCACTACCTGTGTGTTGTTAACAGCCTCCATGGTTGATCGACCATACAAAACATTCAGGCAATAATTCGATACATCGTGCCCCACAATGCTCCAGTATTTCTGAAAGAATAAAGCAGGAAATCCATCTGGGCCAGAAGCATTAAGTGGAGCCATACTCTTGATTGCATGTAACACATGATCGTGCGTGAAAGGGGCTAGGAGGGCTAAGTTCATATCATTAGTAATCCTAGGAGTAATGTGGTCATATACCTCTGAAGCATCACTAGGATTTGAAGTAGAGAAAAGATCTTGGTAGAAACCTGTTGTTGCTTCAATCATTTCTTCAGTTGTTGACACCCAATCACCATTGAGGTTATAGAGACCCTTCACTGCATTTTTCTTACTTCGATATGTGGCATGGCTGTGGAAGAAAGGGGTGTTTTTGTCCCCGTGCTTGAGCCAATTAGAACAGGATCGTTGTTCCCACTGAAGTTCTTCTTTATCTGCTTCCAGATTGAGACCCAGTTTGACTTCAATAAGTTCCTGCAAAGTGTCATCATCATGCTCCATTTCTGTTAGCTCTCTTAGACGGTTCAGCAGGCTTTCCTTTGTTGATCGATTTCTTCTCTTTTGCTCACCACCCCAGGATGCTAACGCTCTTCCCAGGTTGTTTAGTTTGCATGGGACATTATCATTCGAGCCTTCCCAGTTGTTTTTAATAACATTGAGCAATTCATCATCTAAAATCCAGCTAGCCTCGAAACGAAACGATCGTGGTCGATAGCCCTGGTTGTTAACCTCATGACCTTCGGGATTTATTAGAAGCGGACAATGGTCCGATATGGAATGCATTTGATGTTGTACCAAGTGGCCTGGGAAGAGACTCCACCAGCTAGGAGAGGCTACTGCTCTGTCCAAACGTTCTTTAACATTGTTCGATTGCAATCTACCCCTCTCCCATGTATACCAGGTACCTTGAAATCCCAGGTCACTGAGATCACAGTCTTCCAAAGCAGTACGAAATGCAGCCATGCTATGTTCAGATCGAAGCCTACCCCCTCTCTTTTTAAACGAGTAAGCAATCTCGTTGAAATCTCCAGCTACAAGCCACGGTATAGAATCTTGCGATGATAAATGACGGAGTAGATCCCATGATTCACTCCTTCGATGCTCAATTGGATTACCATAGAATCCAGTGAACCTCCAGATGACATATTCCCATTCTTTAACAATTGCATCAATGTGTGAATTTGAAAAACTCTTCAAAGTAATATCAGTGCCCGGCTTCCATCCCAATGAGAGTCCACCCCGAGAGCCTACTGCTTCAACATCAATTCCAAAGCTGAAACCGCACCTTCTGCGCACATTCTCCATTCTTCTTTTATTTAGTTTTGTTTCAATGAGAAACAAAATCTGGGGATTACAGTCTCGTATTTTGTTTTTGAGACGGCGTACTGCTCGTGGGCTCCCCAAACCACGAACATTCCACGTTAGCAACTTCATGGTTGCCGGCTGCTCTGCACCACAGAGCCAGCCGAAACATTGTTACCTACATTTGGATCAACAGCATCACTACCCTCTGAAACATGGTTTGTATCTCCACGAATCCTCTGTCGTTTTTTCCCATCAGCAACAGACATGGGGTTGTCTTCCGCATCAGAGCCCAATTCCACCTGACCAGTTTCGTTATTCTCACGTGCCAAATTAAAGTGGCCCAGATACCAAGGATCACGTGCGGGAGATTGAAGTTGTGGAGAATCTAATAACTTCCCACGACCATGCATTGTTCCATGGACGTTGTTAACTACATGGATGTCCCTCAACGACATTCCCGTAACCTCTTCGCGCAGCCACCTGCTTGGTGCCGGCGGTCCATTCCTCGACGGCGCACGCAAAGAAAGATCCCACCCAAAGACGATGTCCTTCTCCTCCATCGTAAGCCTCAGTGGACAAAAGCTTTCGCCATGGCCGATTTTTCCACAAATGAAACAAAAAAGAGGCAGTTTCTCATACTGGAATGAGACATATACACTGCGATCCCCTCCAAACATGATCTTCTTCTTCCTCTTAAGAGGCAAATTAACATTAACAGCCACCTTCACCCTCATGTACTGCTTTCGCCCAGAGACCACCAATTTAGAGTCATATTCAATGAAGGTTCCGATAAAATTTCCAAATTGCTGTGCCATTCCCTCTGACATTAACCCAGTTGGTAAGCTGTGAATTTGAACCCAGAAGTTTGAAACGTGTAAAGAGACTTGTAACGGGTCCTCCCCTTTCTGCAACTTATGTAGAAGAAGTAGGTGTCCATTAAAGAACCATGGGCTACCTTCCAGGACACGGTTGATGTCTACTTCAGCATAGAACCGGAAGCAAATTCTCTTTTCTCCCAAGTCAGTAATTGATATGCCCCCCAGGGGGTGCCATAGGTCTGCCAGCGTACTCCTCATCGTCAGGAAGTGTATAACGCTGGAGGTTAAAAATCTACCCACCAGACATAATGCATACTCCTCCTCCTCCTCAACTAGGTCAGTATGTACTTCAATTGCTTCATCCTCTCCTTCCGCAATGGATAAGGAAGCCAGGCCAGCATCCATCTTGTAAATTCTAGAAATCTGGTACTAAGCAGCGTGCAACAATGCAGACTAAACAGCGTGCAACAATGCAGACTTGGCTTTATCTCTCACATTTTTTAGTGTTGGACATAAAAAAAGATACCGAAAAGAAAGAAAGTAAGAAATATTAACATGACATAAAAATGTTAAATTTTCTGTAAACTGAATCATTATAATAAACTATGTAAAAAAAGATACGTCAAATAATAAACGATATGAACATACATAAAATAAAGGCTAAAGGGATATTTTTGCCCCTGTAGTAGTCTCAATTTATCAATTTCGTCTTTATGGTATTTTCGCATCAATTTAACCTTTGAAGTAGTCTAATTGCATCACCGTTTGCCCCTTGACTAACGGAAGTGAACGTTGACCGTTACAGTGGCGATGTGGCAGTTTAGATGACATGGCAGAGGGTAAAATTAATTTTTCAAGCGAGTTCGAGGGTAAAATTAATTTTTTGTTGAGTACTAGGGCAAAATTAATTTTTAGACAAAAAATATGAGTAAAATATAAAATATTAAAATAACATTAAAAATAATAAAAAATAATTTTTTAATATATGACTAAAAATAAAATAATTAAAATTTATAAAAACAAGTAAAAATTATAAAATTAAAATATCATAAGCTAATAAAATATAAATTATTCAATAATTAAAATTTGAAATATTTTTAAAGTATTAAAAAATATAAAAAGGTTCATTAAAAATTTGGACGATTTTAGTTTTTTTTTCTCTTCAAAAAATGTAAACAAGAAAGAATCCTAAAGTACGGTTAATGTGATTCTCTCAACCGAACAAAAATCTTTTACCCTTTTTGGTGCTTCTATCTCTGATACTAAAAAATTAAACTCTACACTCAAAGTCTAATTTCTAAATCACAAACATTTATTTGGTTAACTTTATACACATACTTTTATGATTCGTACTCACTTTATATTGATAAAATTTTCAATTAGGATTTAAGGTTTGAAATTTAGAGTTTAAAAATTGTAGGGTTTGAAATTTAGAAATTAAGATTAGAGGGTAAAATTTATTTTTAAGTTTTAATTTTTGAATAATTTATAATTTAATAGCTTATGATAATTTGATTTTATATTCTTTTACTTATTTTAGATTTTTTTAAAATTTTTGTTATTTTTAGCCGTATATTAATAAAACATTTTTAAATCTTTTATTATTTTTACATCATCTTAGTGTTTTAATATTTTCTTAAATTCGTATTTTTACCTAAAAATCAATTTTACCCTCAAACTTGCTTGAAAAATCAATTTGCCCTCTGCCACGTCATCCTAAACTGCCACGTCACCATTGTAACAGTTAACATTGGCTTCCGTTAGTCAAGGGACAAACGGTAATGCAATTGGACTACTTCAAAGGCTAAATTGATGTGAAAATATCATAGGATCGAAATCGATAAATCGGGTCTATTACAGGAACAAATGTGACCCTTTACCCTAAAACAAATTATTAGCATGTAACATATGTTCAAAATATTAGTATTTTGAACAACATAAAATAATATGAACACAAAAACATAAAGAAAATAACATAAACTCAATACAACTGTACAACAAACTTTATAGTATCAACATAATCAATTTATTAGTGTAAACTTTCTAACTAATTTTTTAATATAAAATTATAGTATTTTGAACTAAATAATATTAAATTATTTCCTAACAAAAAACCCTCTAAATATTTAATTTCTCTCTACCATAATTACCCCTAATAAAAATCTTTAATACGATAGCTTAGTTGGCCTAAAATTTGGTACCTTGAAAGTTGAGTTAAGCTATCCCAAGCAATGGGATTGGGATATCATTTATGTTTATGTTATAATCATTTCCTTTTGGTCCTAACAAAAAAATCCTCAAAATATATAATATCTCTCTGTCGTAATTACTTTCATTATGAAAATTTAATGTCATCTACTACCAATTAATTTAGCAAGATATATTATTAGGTCTTTTAAATAAAGTTAGAAGTTCAAATGCCGACGTTATAAGTGAAATAAACTTGATTGGAAGAATAGTTTTTGTAATAAATTTTTATAATATCTAATCTGATTCAATCAATTAATAAATTAGATATCAATAATTATAAAAATAAATCTATAATACCATACCTTAGTTGGCTTAAAACTAGGTATGTTGAAAGTTGAATTAAGCTATCCATATAGATATACCAAAAATGTGAATAATCTATTAAGTTGAACAAATTATCACCGTATAATAGGTCAAGTAAAAAAGGATTGTTGTTCTCCTTAGGAGTTAGAAGATTCGAATTCGAGCTCGAGCAGCTTTGTTTGTATAAATAATTAATTTTATTGAGGATTAAAATCGGTAGATACTACCATGAGACGACATTAAGATTTAAGAATACTAAAAAAAATACTTAACCTCAATAATATTTTGAAAAATATAATCGGTACATAAAATAAAAATATATGTTGACACAAAATTTATTAGTTTTATTTATTATTTCAATGGTTTGTAAAAATATAGTTTATTTATTTAAATCATTGAAAATGTTTTCCTATATTAATTTATTAATTTTTTTCTCTGCTTTCATAGCACGTTTTCTCACTGCTTTCATAGCGCGTTTTCATTCAAATTGTTCTATTTTCTACGAGGATCTCGTTCGTCATGGATAGAGTTGAGGAGAATTTGGCAGGCCTCAAAATTGGAGAATCTGAGGATGAAATTCTACCATTGGAAAATCCGGAGGCGGCATGTCTTGTGTCTTTCGCAAACTGCTTTGTTGGTTCATTTTTAACAAACAGTGTTGTCAATTTCCAGTCGATGAGGGCGACTCTAGCAAATGTCTGGCACCCGATTGGGGGAATATCAATTTCGGAACTGGGGGATAATCGATACCTATTCCGCATGTACCATTCTGTGGATGTGGATAGAATTGAAAAGGGGGCACCATGGAACTTCAACAATCATCTACTGATTTTACATAAGTTGACTGAGGGGGAGGACCCAATGTCAGTCCTGTTAAACCATGTATGCTACTGGGTGTTGGTCCACAATTTGCCTCATGGGTTTATGTCATTGGAAGTTGCGAAGCAAATCGGTAAATTTCTTGGCGAATTTATTGAATATGATACAGCAGCAATCCAATTAGAATATCAGCGAACTATGAGACTGCGAGCAAAAATCGATGTGAGAATGCCTCTAAAAAGAAGGAAGAAGTTTGGACTGCCGAATGGATCTACATCATATGCTCGATTTGAATATGAGAAACTCACACTGCTTTGTTTCATTTGTGGAAAACTGGGGCATGGTGAAAGTTTTTGCCCGCTTCGGGTACTGGACCCACTAAAGGAACTCGAATTTAACTGGGATGCTACACTGCGTGCACCGCCGCGGAGGGCGGTTGCGGCAAAAAGTAAGTGGTTGATAGAGGAGAAGGTTGGCCCGGGAGTCAGCCCGAATGCAGTTGGAGATTTTTCAGGAACACACCGGTTAGTGGGAGCAGACGGTTCAAAAGATACTTTGGACAAAACTGAAACTGCTGCTGGATTGGGCCAAATTGCTAATGCTAAGATGGGCCAAATTCCTACTGCTACCACACAAAATAAATCTGCAAGCCCAAGCACGGAGAATGTACCTACTCAGACTGAGGACATGATTGTGGAAAGGGAAGACAGCCCAATCTTTCAAACAGATGGCCTTAAAAGACAACGAATGCAGCATGGAGAAAATGCAACGGTGGACTCTTTAAATCAAACAAACAACGAGACAATTCAGGTTGGAAATTCAAACAATGTGATATCGGCAGGTCTGATAAATCAGGCCAGCCGGACGCCATGAAACTTATATGTTGGAATGTTCGGGGCTTGGGTATGCCCCGGACTGTCTTTCGTCTCCAACATATGTTGCGAGACATAAACTCGTCCGTAGTTTTTCTCATTGAGACAAAGCTCCGGAGTGCACAAATGGCGCAAATTAGGAGAAGGTGTGGTTTCATTAATGGAATTGATGTGGATGCTGTTGGACGTAGTGGTGGCTTGTCAATTGGTTGGAGAAATAACTGTGATGTATCTCTACGGTCATACTCCCAAAGGCATATTGATGTTCTTATTAATGACGATGCAGATGGGAAACAATGGCGATGTACGGGGTTCTATGGGGCACCTGAAGAACAACAACGGGCTGCTGCTTGGAACTTACTCCGACAAATCAATGACATGCCTGAAACCCCATGGTTAATAATCGGTGATTTTAATGAAATTGCTTTTCTTAATGAGAAGCAAGGGGGCCTGACGCGAAGTGATAGGCATATGCGAGAATTTCGTAGGGTTTTGTCGGATTGCGAAGTTGAAGATATTGGGTATAAAGGCAGGTGGTACACATGGGAGAAAGGGAGGTTTGAGAGTAACAACATCAGAGAACGACTAGACAGGGGGGTTGCTAATTCTCCATGGCTAAATTTATTTCCCCGGTATGTTCTTAACCACCTATCTCATTCTTTCTCCGACCACTGCCCACTATTACTAAACACGCAGGATGGGGTAAATCCAAATAAAACATGGCACTTCCGCTTCGAAGCTTCATGGCTGCTGGAGGATTCCTGTGAACCCGAAGTCCAGAAACTATGGGCTGCATCGGTGGGCTCTATACCTAAGAAGCTTCGACAGGTGGGTGTAGGCCTTGAAAATTGGTTCCGAAAATTAAAGATGGCCCGAAAAATTACTGTTAAGGGCCTAAAGGAGCAGCTGACACAGTTATGTGAACAGAATCCAACAGATGACATATTAGCGGAAATTACTGATGTGAAGCTTAATTTAAACTTCGAAATGGAGAAGGAGGAATTATATTGGGAACAACGGGCTAGGGTAAACTGGATGCGGAATGGGGATAAAAATACTGCTTTTTTTCACAGATTTGCCTCCCAACGACAGAAAAAGAACAAAGTGGAGAGTTTGATTGATGACAATGGGAACTCGGTTGATACAAATGAGAGCTTGCTTAATCTGGCCACAAGTTATTTTACTGACTTATTTCATTCAGATGGCGTATCTAGCCCTGAGCCGATTTTGGAGGGTGTGGAGCCGTGTATCACAAACTCAATGAATGAAAAACTTGACTGTGAATTTACAAATGATGAGGTCCTTAAAGCTCTAAAGGCCATGAGCCCATTGAAGGCATCGGGGGAGGACGGACTGGGTGCCATCTTTTACCAGAGATTCTGGCACATTGTGGGGCCGGAAGTCTCACGTTTTTGCATAGAATTATTAAACGGGGAACATGATTATGAGATGATTAACCATACCCGTATCGTACTTATTCCTAAGGTGGGAAATCCAGAAAGAATGACTCAGTTTCGCCCGATAAGCTTATGCAACGTGTTGTTCAAAATCATATCGAGGATGCTTGTAAACAGATTTCAACAGGTACTCCATTTATGCATCGACGAAGCACAATCGGCTTTTGTCCCGGGGAGGCTCATAACAGATAACATCTTGCTGGCATATGAGATATTGCATTCCTTCAAGAATAAGAGGTATGGAAATAAAGGAGCATTTGCACTTAAACTCGATATGAGCAAGGCCTATGATAGGGTCGAGTGGGATTTTCTAGAATCAATGTTGGGAAGAATGGGGTTCTCGCGTCTATGGGTCTTACGAATTATGCTATGTGTGAGAACTGTTACTTACTCTGTGGTATTAAATGGATCTGTAGGCTTAGTGTTCAACCCAACCAGGGGTATTCGGCAAGGAGACCCATTGAGCCCATACTTATTCCTCATATGTAGTGAGGGATTATCAGCTCTACTACGGATTGCGGCTTCGAATAATGAGTTGCAGGGGGCTAGGATCAACAGATACGCCCCAACAATAACGCATCTTCTATTTGCTGATGACAGCCTAGTTTTCGGGGAGGCTAATTCAAGGGGGGCTCAAAAGTTGAAAGACCTTCTCCAAGTCTATGCTCGCTGTTCAGGGCAGGTTATAAACTATGGGAAGTCTGGCATATTCTTCAGTAGGAATGTAAATGGTCCTACACGGCATGAAATATGCCAACATCTACATGTTCAAGAATCGGAAAACCCAGAAAAATACCTGGGCCTGCCTGCTATCGTGGGGAAAAATAAGAACCTGGCCTTTCGAGGAATAAAGGAGAAATTTAAGAGGCTAACAGAGGGCTGAAATGTAAGGCCTTTGTCAGTGGGAGGAAGGGAAGTCTTCATTAAATCGGTGCTGCAAGCAACCCCTTATTTGCGATGAACTGTTTCCTATTACCATCGACTCTATGTAAGGAATTAGAAGGGATAATGTCAAAGTTCTGGTGGCAAAAATCTGGAGCAAGAAGGGGGATACATTGGTGTGGATGGTCCTCTTTATGTGTATCTAAGAAGGATGGCGGCATGGGATTCAGAAATTTGTCAAAATTCAACATATCTCTATTAGCTAAACAGGCTTGGCACATCATTCAGAACCCAACCTCACTTCTAGCCAGAACCCTTCGAGCAAGGTACTATCCTAACACAACTTTTTCCAGTTCCAGAGTAGGTGTAAACCCTTCTTATACATGGCGTAGTTTGTGGAGTGTGAAGGGGCTACTCGAGAAGGGAATACAATGGAGTATTGGGGATGGCACAAGTGTTTCAATATGGGAAGACTACTGGCTGCCTGAAAATTCGAATAGGCTAATAGAAACTACAAGGATTCGAGGCCTAAATATTGTGCATGACTTAATCAAGCAATGTGAACAACAGTGGGATGCAGATCTCATCAATCAGCTATTTACTCCTACAGATGCTGCTGATATACTATCTATTGTGCTCCCTGAATCACAACTACATGATAAAAGGGTATGGAGGGGTGAGAAGACAGGTTTGTACACTGTCTGGAGCGGGTATCGAATGTTGCTGAATGAAAGCCCCATATCCCAAGCTGAGAAAGAAGTCTTCAGAAACGTTTGGAACGTTCAATGCCCACCAAAGATCAGAATTTTTCTATGGAAATCCCTATGGAATTACCTACCAACCCTACAGAATCTACATCACAAAAGAATTGCTACAAATACTAATTGCTTGCGATGCAATGGCAACACATAAAGTATCGAGCATGTTTTTAGAGATTGTCAATTCACGCATAATGTTTGGCAAGGATTAGGTGTCACATGGCCGGAAAATGTTGATTCAGTTAGCTACTTTGAGTGGTTATCATGGTTATTCAAGCAGCAAAGAGTACACAGTAGGGAATTGATAACATATACACTTTGGGCAATTTGGACAGCACGCAATAAACACATGCATGAAGGTAAAACTCAGAGTGTTCAAAGCCTCATTACTTATATTCTGGGTTGCGTCTCCGAATACAAAAACTGCATGCAATCACAGGGGAGCTGTCAACCTCAGAGCGAGGTTCGATGGTCACCACCTCCAGAGGGGTACACAAAGCTGAATACGGATGCATGTTGTCTACCTGCAACAAAAATAGCTTTCTCAGGTTTTGTACTAAGAAACACCCAAGGGGATGTTTTGGGTTCGAGAATCAAAAACCAGAGAAGCTTTGTTTCCGTGCTCTTATCTGAAGCAAACGCCTTGAAGGAAGGAATCAAGTACGCCCTGAATCTGGGTTTTGAAAACCTAATCATAGAAAGTGACTCTAGAACTTTAATTGAAAAGCTGGTGGCAAACAACAACGACGCATCGGAGATACGAACAGCAATTGCATATATTAAACATTTGGTGAGAAGCTTACCACACAGTCGTTTCGTCTTCACGCCGCGATCTGGAAACAAAGCAGCCCATGTGTTGGCGTCACTCGAAAAGGTGGGAACGGAAGGGTTCTGGGTCGGAGGCGCACCTGATCCGGCCATGCATGCACTTGAAGCGGATCGACCGGTGGTTCCCAGCTGAGAACGGCGTAGATGGCCGTCTTGGGGTTTAATTTTCAACAGATATCGAAGAGGGATCTTCCCCAATTTCCCCTTGCTTTTGAACGAAGGGGTTTGTGTCGTTTTGGCTCTCTATTACTTTTAAATTTATGTCTGAGTTGGATCAGACAATGCATTGGTTATTGCTATTGATGTCGGCCCGTCTTTTGGGCTTTTGTTTTTCTCTTTTAATAATATCCAAAACGACATTATTCAAAAAAAAGTTACTATATTGGGAAAACTTATATAACTTGTTTAAATTGATACCAATTAACAAAGATTAATTAAGTACACGTTTTATCAAACTAATGTTTACTTGTCATAAATTAATGCATCAATTCCTAAATAGGTAAAGTAAAAAAATAATACTAAATTAAGTAAAAATAATTTTTTGGTTACTAAAGTTTTAAAAATTATAAAATTATTATTAAATTTACTGAATTATAACAGAATGGTTACCAGACGTTATCAAACTATTACCAAACGATCATTAAATTTATTGAAATTTTATAAAATAATTCTTAAATTTATTAAAATTATATCCCTATTTTATAATGTATCATTTTATAACAATTCAATAATTTAATAATCGTTTTATAATTTTTAAAACTTCAATGGTAAAAAAATCAATTTTATTTAGTTGAGTGAACATTTGTGTACATGCACCCGGAAAATAAGATTCGGCAAAAATAATATTACTATATTTTATTTTTATAATTCGTGTAAATATTATATATATATATATATATATATATATATATATATATATTTGAGATAATCGTGTATTAAGGTCATGTTATATATCATGTTTTAATTGTTTTCCATCTCACATACAACATTGCAAGATTTTTTTATATAAATTAAATATAAAATATATTAAAAAAATAAATATAAAATAACATAAACCATACTTTGTCCTATAAATGTAATGGTTGTATTAAATATCTTTATCATATAAATTAAAACTTCCTAAACATATATTTTATTCGAAAAATGATAATTCATTGATATGCAAAATATTATTTGCAACTAGAAAAAAAGGAGTACAAAGTTCAATTTATTGAAAATCCCAACGAAATAAATATTAAAAAGAATAGGATTATCCGATTAAAGTCAAGTCATATATTTAGATTTCGTTCATCATTTTGTAAGAAGAACGCCGATAAAAATTCAAATGACATAAATACAGATTTTATCATCAAATTACGACCACTAAATTAAATAAAATATTATTTTATTTAAAAAAATATCAAATTGAATTAAATATATGTGTCCATGATGTCAAATTTGAAGCCATAAGACTTTGATTTGGTCATGTGTTGGATGGACTCGTTTTTTCAATTCTAAGATAAGGACAACAATTATGCAACCCCTCCTTTAAAAAATATCCAAAAATATCTAATTGGAAGCTGACACGTAAGAGATAAAAGTGGTATTTCCGTCATTATGAATTATATAGATAATGGTCAGCAAAATAATCCAAATTTGTGGAGTATTCTCAAAATAAATATTTGAGTATTTTAAGTAAAAGTTGGCCAGGTTAGAATTTGAATTATTCTTGGTTTTAGGTTCGAATCTTATGTAATTTAAATGTAAGTTCTTTAATTAATTTTATATTTTAGTATGCAAAGTTTTAAGATTATATGTGGGTTTGTCCAAATTTATCTTAATTTAAATATGAGTATATTTTGCCGATTAAGTACGTAGTATGTTGATAATAGACCTCCACTTTAATTATAGTTGACATTAAGTCACCGGTTATAAAAAAAATTGAGTCATTTTTTTTTTCAATTTAATCAAAATTTATAACGATTGATTCTATGATAATTTCGGATGCGCTATTTATAATCGTTAAAATTTTCTATCAAATTCGATAATGTGACATTTTAAAATAATTAAAAACAATAACTTGATGGCCATGTAACGAAAAAATGGCGCTATTACTAGGGGCGGATCCATTTTTAAGGGAACAGAATGAAACCATAAAATTTTTAGGGACCAAATTATATTTTCTCCCTTTAAACAAGTTTACAATTTCATGACTTCTCGAGGGTCCGGAATGAAATCAAGTTCACTGTCAACCCTCCCTTAGATTCGCCTCTGCTTGTAAAGGACCTGGATTTAATAAAATAATTTTAACAGTATTAACAATTGGACTATAAATCCGAAAAAAATAGAAGACTAAATTTGCATACACAAAAGTAGGACTAAATTTTATATTCACAAAGAATACAGGGACTCGGATCTTATTTTCTCCAAAACAACACGTGCCATTCCCGGTTGCAAGACTTGTACGATAAACCCATTCGCAGGAAATCAAACATAGTTTTCGTTCACAGTTCCCTATAAAAAGCTGGACAAAAACAAATCACACTTGCATTATTAATCTAATTCACTTATATGATCCATACAAAAAATCCAATTCTCTGCGCTTTCTAGTTTTCTACCCTTTTTCTTGAGGTGCGGGGAGCTAAGAGAAGCTTAATAATTGCTTGGAAATTTGAGTGGAAGAGGTGAAAAAAGCAAAGAGAAAATGTGGGGATTTGGGGGGAGACTTTATTGGGGAAGAAATGAAAGGAGGAGAAACGGAGGAGGTATAGTTGTGGTGTTTGCTTGGATGTCAAGTCAAGAGAAACACTTGAAGAACTATGTTCAGCTCTACGCTTCTTTGGGTTGGGATTCTCTCGTTTGCCATTCAGAATTCTTAAACTTGTATGTGTTTTAAGCTAATTTTGGGGTTTGCTTTACTTTTTGTTTAATCGTTGTTTTTTGTTGGTTGGTGGATGCTTTTGACTTACTGTAGCACTTGATTTCCTGTTCTGTGATATTGGGTTCTTTTTTTATTGTCGAAATTTGATTTTTTTGACTTTTTTTAATGATTTGGTCTTGAATTTCTATGATGATTCTGCATTTCTGATTAAAAATGGAATATGGAATTGAGGGATATTTGGATTGAATTTCTGTATATTGTCATGTGGCTTTGATTCATACGTTGGAGGTGGATTTTGATGTTTGGTAATCTGTACAGGTTCTTCCCAGATAAGGCTGCTGCTCTAGCACTTGATCTTCTTAAAGAGCTTGTTCAGGTAATACTGAAAACAATCTCAATTTCGATGCTTCGACTCTCGAATCTTGCTCGTGTGGAATTTTATGCTTTGGTATATCGATATTGAGTGGGTTTATCTTCTGATTTTTTGCAGGAGCTGAAGATGAGGCCATGCCCCGTGGTCTTTGTATCTTTTTCTGGCGGTCCGAAAGCCTGTATGTACAAGGTTCTTCAGGTATTCCTTTGAAAATTCGAAAACCCCATTGTGTTTCTTTACCTTATATGTGAAAAACTTGTTTCCGTTTGCTTGTGGTGATAGAGCTTTATATTTTCTTGTTGCAGATGATCGAGGGATTGTGCGAAGTACAAGTAAATCCAGTATGTTGTCTCTCTATCAAGATGGTTACTTTTTACTAACTTCTTAAATCATGCCACTGCAATCATTCTTTCCCTTCTTCTTTATTTCGAAATAGACTAATGGTGTTAATGGGGATATTAAGGTATCAATACCGGAAATCGTTGTTTCTCTTCTCCATATGACATACAAATCAACTAATGGTGGTATAGTGGCATTTGTTGAAAAATGTTTTCCTTGAGTAATGGTCAATATTGTTTATGAACGTTATGATGGATATTTAAGTTCTACTTGTATTTTAAATATTCTTTTACATCTGGTGAAGGATGATCTCCAACTGGTGAAGGAGTGTTTTTCGGGACATATTTTTGATTCAAGTCCAGTGGATTTTACCAGTGATCTGGGTGCTCGATTCGCTGTTCACCCAAGTGTTCTCAAAATGTCTCATCCACCCAGAATAGCATCATGGATAGCAAATGGCATTTCTTCGGGTCTTGATGCTCTCTTCCTCACCAGGTTTGAATCCCATCGTGCTGAGTATTGGCAGACTCTATACGCTTCAGTTGTAAGTGTACGATAAAAAGTGTTATTCAAGTTATTACTTCCATTTTCTAATATTCTATTTTACTAATATAAATCTTTTGCAGAGAATGGGGGCCCCTTATCTCATATTATGCTCTGAAAATGATGATCTTGCTCCTTATCAGATTATCTGCAATTTCGCTCAAAGAATACAACAACTTGGCGGTGATCTAAAACTTGTGAAGTTCAACGGTTCGCCTCATGTAGGTCAGTTTCACTTATGAGAAGTTGCTTTAATTAGAACATGATCATACCATACATAAAGTTTTAATCAGGGTTCAGTTAAACATAATTAAACTGAAGTGATTGGATGAAACAGTGGCACCTTACATGTAATGCGGGTAGTCATTCCTTCATCTTCAAACATTCGTCACATGCCGCGGTCACCATCTTTTCTTGTTTTAGAAAACATCATGAAACATATGGTTTCTTTACAAAAAAAAATGCTTAAGCAAGAAGCTTCAGAAGGATTGCATGTTTATGCTATACATTTGGAAGAAACTTTTTTCTGGACCAGACCTATTTATTCGCATTATAGAAAAGGTTGTACGGTTATCTTAAACGTAAACTTAACTGATGCAGCAGTAGAGAAAATTTGACAGAAATAACAAAAACGAGAGATAAAAGAGAGAAGACAAAGAAAAGAGAATTTCTAAAGCCTGTATCTTATTCAGGCAATAGCATTGACTATTCAACTTGTGCCGATTTATGGTCTTTACAGGTCATTACCGTCATTATCCGATTGATTACAAGGCTGCTGTGACCGAGCTTCTTGGTAAGGCAGCTGCCTTATATTCCCGAAATGTTCAACAATTCGAGGGTGAACAAATTGAAGCAGCAGGGGCGCAGGATGAAATCTCTGAGTCGATCTCCAATATCAGCAAACTAGCCTTAAGCCCAAACAGGAGCTTCCGGGGAACTCTGGTGCAAAGTGACAATTTCCTCTTGCCTAGTTCAATAGAATATTACGAAGGTAGAGATTTCGGGTCTGTGCAAGACCAACACAAGGAAGGTTTGATCCCTTTGCGTCACCCGCCAAGCATTAATCTCCACGGGGTTCTTGGTCAGATCCTTTTCGACGCATGTGTTCCGAAGAACGTTGAAGATTGGGATCTAAAGTCATCAGATTCCTTAAGCAGACACCGACATACCTCTCGGCGGAATTCCCATTTCAATCCAATCAGATGCATTCGAAGATCCAGGCTATAATCATATTTCGTTGACTTCTTTTGGCACAGAGGCTTGTTCAATGGAATGAGGGCAATATGTGATTTCTGATATTTCTGTGTTGTTGAACAATAAATGGTTAATGCCATGTTTTGAACTGTTAGACCTCTGTTCTGACATAAATTGTATAGAGAAGCTAACTTATGTATAATTTGTTTGAATCATAGCCGTCTAAATGGGGAAAAAAAGGGTAAGGCATCAGTTGCAGAACTGATGATAGAACCAGGTAAACCTAAGTTTCCCGGGTAGGTTTACGGTATGACTACGGTGCGGCA
The DNA here is from genome assembly GCA_030270665.1 of Hibiscus trionum. Taxonomy (NCBI): domain Eukaryota; kingdom Viridiplantae; phylum Streptophyta; class Magnoliopsida; order Malvales; family Malvaceae; genus Hibiscus; species Hibiscus trionum. The sequence goes on along the minus strand of BSYR01000036.1, from coordinate 8,416,308 downwards.
CCGAAAATGTTACAAAATATGGAGGTATTAATCGAAAATATTACAAAACACGAAATACAAAATTAAAAATGTTGCACTTTTTAATTATATTTTTAGTTGGTGTCTCGATATTTAGAGACAAGTTTCGATACTTACATAAACTTAAAATTTTATCAGAAGCGATAAATATTGATTATTAAAGTTAAGTTTCAATACTTAATTATCAAAATATGATATTTTTAATTTTATATTCCGTGTCTTATAATATTTTCAGTTAGTGTCGCAGATAGCATGCCTTACGTTTTCCCGTTTCATATGATAAAGGAAAATCTTGCCTATAAAATTAGTACTTTGAGAATTGGTTGAAAAAAAAAAAGGAATGCATATGTGACTAAAAGTCGGTTAAATTCAATTAAACTGATTTAGACGAAATAAGTCGGTGTATTCGATTTTATGAATTATTAATTCTTATACAAACCCAAAAAATTGAAAATCGGTTAAAATTCTGTTTGATTATTTTGGTTTTGTCAATAAAATCGTTTTTTATTCGATATTTATTAAATTAATAATTCTCTACCACTTTATTTTACTTATAAAGTTGTCACTATTATTTATTATTAATAAAAATTTAAAAAATCTAAAAAATTAATTTTTAAATATATATTTTATAAAAAATAATTAATTAAATTATTTAAAACAATTAAGGTCAAAGCTCAATATAATTTTCCTAGATAAGTTAACTTCGACATTTTAATTTGTAAAATCTATGTTTGATTTTGATATAACAAATATTTTAAGGATCAAATTGTAAAGTAAATAATTTTTTAAGTACTTGAAAGTCTCACTATTGACAAGTATTTTAAACTTAAATTGTCTCCAAGTCAAAACTTAAATCTCACAAAATTTTCTAAATGTTTTCAAAATCAAACTTAACAAAATCGCTAAGGCGTTTCAATACACTATATAAGTGTTTCGATACAGCTTTGCCTTTCCAAAGCCAAACTTTACAAAATTGAATAGGCGTTTGGATACGCTATTTCAGCGTTTCAATACGACCTCATCTTAATTGGCTACTGGAATTTCACGTTTTGATACGGCTTAACCTGTTTCGATACGGGTGTTTTGATACGACATTCATCTAGACTTAAGGTTTTTGTTTATCGTACCGATACGGACCAATACCGTATCGATACGAGGTTAAGATTTTTAAATATTTACATTAATTATAGGACTGTTGCCTTGTCAGTTAGATGAAATCATCAAACTTTTAAAATTTAATTACCCGTACCGATACACTCTAGTGGCGTACCGATACAATATTTGGCAGTGTCTAAGTTTACAAAAATTGCATTGATACGGCCTATAGCCGTTTTGATACGACCTCTTATACGTTTCGATACGCCTTCCCGCGTATCAATACACCCTCTTTATTACCTGCAACGACTCTTTCTGTTTTGAGATAAGGTCGATACGAGTATCTCATATACCGAAACGATAGGTTGCAAAAGTGTGTTTATGGTGGAAAAAAAAGAGCCCAACTGCTTTATTAATGATGCCAACTAGGGGTGTTCATTGTCGGATATCGGATAGGATCCGATCCGGTTTTTTCGGATATCCGGGTTTTCGGGTCGGCAATATAGTGATCCGTATCCGATCGGGAAAAAATCGGATATCCGGTTTTTCGGATACCGGATAATCGGATCGGATATTCGAATATCCGATTATCCGAACATATAATTTGATTCAACTATTTTTTCAAATTTGAAGGTCGTATTTATGAAAATTTCGGAATTTCGAATATAACAAACAACAAATTGCTAAATATAACAAGATTCACATCTATGAAAATTTCAATTTTTTAAATTTTCGGATATAAAAAGCATCAAATTGTTAAATATAACAAGATTAATATTTAAAATATATTAAATATTCGGATTTTCGGGTTTTCGGATAATTCGAAACTTGAAATATTGCGATCCGTATCCGATCCGAAAATAAAAACCGGATCGGATATCCGAATTTTCGGATCGGATCAACGGATAATCGGATCGGATATTTTTGAACACCCCTAATGCCAACCACCAAAACGACTAAAATTCAATGAGAAGGTATAAAAGCAAGTCTCTAAAGCTACAACATATATTGATCAAGTGGCAAGCAATCAAGCAAAAATTCAATCTTTTTGAGTCAAATAGAGTCAAAACCTTGTACCCACCTTGTGTAATTTATTTATATTTTTTAATTTCAAGATTGGAGAGAGTGCACTTGTAATTGGGGCAAATATTTTTATCTTTGTGAGGTTTATTTTCATTTACCAACATATTTTCTTGTAAAGAGTGATCTTGATCAAATTTTGGGTAGAAAGTTTGATCGACTTGCAACGGTTTCCTCCTAAGCCTAGAAAAGATGACGAATTCTATTAGTGAATTGTTGAAATCCTTAGTGATGAGCTAAGGTAGTAGATATAAAGCTTATTAGAAGCTTGAACTATTCTAAATCTTCTTGTCTTCAATTTTTATTTACAACTTCGTTTCTTTTCAATTAAAAAGCTAAGTCACATCTTTTTTAACAAATTCGACATTATTTGATCATCTCAACGCAATTTAAAAAAAACAATAAAAATTAAACAACTCAAACACACACCCCTAATTCATTACTTCCTCTATCGCAGTTAATTATGATTAGAAAAGAAAAGACGCCAGAGATATTTTTTAAGACATCCTCTTCTCAAAAATACATCTGATAATATATGCAATGTCATGTGTGCACGGATGAAATCAAGTAATTAAGAAATTATCATGATATTATTTAGGGTAAATTACCTGAGTAACCACTTAATTGTTAAGTTTGACCTATTTTGATCACCGAACTACAAAAACTCAAAATTTGACACTCAACTATTTAAATAGACCTACTTTAACCACCGATCGTTAAAATCTAACGGATAGATGACGTGACCGTTAAAAAAAATTTGTATAGTTACACATTTGGTCCATGTTAGTTACTTATTATATTAATTTGATCCTAATTTTAATTTAATTAAATAAAATTAATCATATGACGACAAATGTCATGACCCGATTGGATAAATTTATTTTATTTTTAATTTATTTTATTTAATATTTTTCACCCAATCAGATAGCGACACATGTCACCTAATTGGGTGAAAAAATAACTAAATGAGAACATTAGACATCAATCTTGCAACTTATGGGTTATATTGCAGCACCTCTACCGTTAGGCCAAGTCCTTCAATTAGCTTAAACTTGCTAACTTTGTTTATTTAAATATGGTTTATTTGTTCTTTTCTTGTCCCTCATCATAATTCATAGTTTTAAATCTCAGTTTTATGAGCTAGCTGCTGTTGATAAACACTTTGGAAGCTTATGTTTATAAGATATCTCTTTTGATTGGTGCAATAACTTCAATTTTCTGCAGTTTGGTGTTTACAGGTAACAGAATATTGTCCCTCTTTTTACTTATTTTCTATATTCGGATTTCAATCGTGCTTTTGTTTCTTTTCTTTCGAACCAATAGTTCAACTTTTCTCATTTTTACCATTTGCACATCATCCTTCACCTTTGGAATTGTGCCATAAAAATGTTCATAGTCTAACTTGTGCCTAGTCCAAGTCACGAGTATACTCATTTTCTTTTTTCAAGATTTCATATGTTTGAAAAGTTCATGAAGGATCATGTCTCATGTGTTGCATGGATTGGTGTGGAGAAAGATTGAGAGAATTTTGAATGAAAGAAAAGAACAAAAAAAAAATAGATTTAAATAAATAAAGTTAGCAAATCTAAGCAAATTGAAGGGTTTGACCTAGCGGTAGAGGTTGCAATTCAACGCATAGGTTGCAAGTTTTGATTGATTGATTAATTTTATTTAATTAAATTAAAATTAGGACCAAATTGATATAATAAGTAACTAATATGGACCAAATGTATAATTATACAAATTTTCTTTAACTGCCACATCACTTATTTGTTAGATTTTAACGGTTGATGGTCAAAATAAGTCCATTTAAATAGTTGATGGTCGAATTTAAGTTTTTATAACTCGGTGGTCAAAATAGATCAAACTCAATAATTAAGTGTTCACCAAGTTAGCTTACCCTATTATTTATCATCATTACCTCTTCTCAAAAGAAAGAGACGACATTATATCAACAATTTTTAAAACATTTAGTTAAAATACCTCAATCGGTATATATATTTTTTAAAATTGTAAATTCAATACCTTTAAGACTAAATTTTTCCTTCTCTTTCTCTAAATAAAAGTTGTTCAAAAAAAAGATATCGGCATTATCACTTATAAATCACATTACATTCTCCTTTCTGATATCAAATTAAAATTAGTGCAGTTTGTCTCCTTTTAACAAACTTTCCTTCTTTGAAGCGTGACCATAACACTAAGGAGGGAAAGTTTCCTCATTATCATACCCCCTCTCTATATATTCCTTTCTCAATTCGATTGAAGTTTGAAGATTAGATACACTTTTTTTAATGGCTTCACCCTTAAATAAGTGTCAAAACTATATATATATATATATATATATATATATATATATATATATATATATAGGTGTTTAAACTTTGTTTTGAGTCGATTAAGTGCTTAAATTTTTTTCCGTGATCAAAATAGGTGCTTCACAATAACGGACGTTAATTTTCTGCCGTTATCCAATGAAAATCGTATATGTGGCAGTATTAAAACCTTTTTTAAATTTTATTTTCAAAAATAAATCAGAAAATTTAAAATATCCTAAAATTTTCAAACAATCTCAAAATAGTCCATAAATCCATAAACTCTCAAATTCGACCACTCCCACCGACGCTGGCCGCGTTTTCGACATCGGAATGAAGCACCCTCCCCTCGCCGAACGATCCACACACTATTCATCGTCCGTTATGTCGCCTGTAACGCCCTGGTTTTGGGCCTAGATGTTTTAGGCATCAGATCGGACCAGTCGAGAACGGTTCGAATCGCATAAGATGATTTTTGGAAATCAAGGATTGGGATAGGATAAAAATGTTATAAAAATTGATAAAATCTTCTAAAAATATATCTAAGAGGTTGGTCAAATCAATTTTACAAAAAAGGTTTTGGAAAATGGACATTTTGAGTAGTGACCAAATTGTAAAGTTTCAAAACTGGGAAAAAAAAAGTGATTTTTAAGGTGGAGGCCAAAATCTTAGAATCTTTAGGGGGCTTTAAGTCAATTTGACATTTTCTCAACATGACATGTGTTTTAAAAGGGTTTTTAATTAAATGATTTTATTTGGATTTATATTAAAATAATTAAAAGGTGGTTAATGGATTTCAATTACGTAATTACCAAAATCTTTCTCATTTTCAGCCAAACACAAATTCACTCATCTTTTCCAGAATTCTTACTTCCAAAAACTCTCTCAACATTTCCTAAATCATTTTCAAGAAATCTCTCTTAGTTCTTCAAGATTTCACTAAAGAAGACTTGTCATTCATTGAGAAAAGCAAGGATTGGAGGCAAATCCCGTTCTCAACCTCTAATCTAAATTCTTTATTGAAATTCCCAAGATATTTGGCTTCTAAATACTATTTTTAGTTGAGTTTTCATTATAGTTTTGATTGGAGATCAAAATCTTGTGAAATTGTGGTTGAAATCTTAATTTTCGGACTTGATGTGTTGGGCTCTGTTTTGTGTTGATTTCAAATGATTTCTAAGTTGATTTATATGTTAAAATGAAGTGTTGATAATGTAGATCCCGAAATCCTTGAGATCCTTGAGTTTCTTGGTAGTTTTAAGTGAGATTTTGGGGTGAAATGGTGGAATCTTGCTTGCTGGAGGTATAAGGATGAGTTACGTTGCTTTTTAGATGTGTTTTGATGTTGATGATTGTTTGGAAGTGATGTATGTTGGCTGGGCTTGGTTTAGGAAGCAATCGATTGAGTTTTCGATTGTTTTGGATGGGTAATTTGGTGTAGTTTGGGTAAGCAACGTGTTGTGAATTGCTTAAATCTCTGTTTTGATGATGTGAAAACAGAGGATCTTGATCCGAAAACAAGCGAGGTGTTGTTGGAGGCTCCAGAAGAGTAATTTTTATGTCGGCGAGCAAGGCTTTGCGTATCGGTGAGTGGAAAAGCAATTTCCTGCTCTGTAACGCTTTGAGCGTGATCTTGAGAGTTTAGTGTAAGTTTGATACACTTAGCTAAGCTTAAGAGTAAGTGGTTCGGAAATCTCTCTTGGAAATGTGCTATGATTTGATGAAAATGCACTTCAGATAAATGTGGTTTTGCTTACTATTTTAAGCATGTTTAAACATGGTTTAAATGCTGAATTTTAATGCCATAATGTTAAGGATGCACTAGGTAAGTGATCCTTGGTATTTCATATGACTATGCATATGATGTTAAGCATGTGTTCTTGTGAAAATGGCATTGTAGTTATGCTTGAAAAACAGTGAGTTAATGAGGTTAAATGATTATATTGGCAAGTGATGACAATGGTTTTTGGTTACTTTAATCGGATACAGTTAGCCAACTATAGGATTGAGTGCACCGTGAATAAAGTCGCCTTGGATGTTGAGGGGTTTTGATTGTGTAATAATCTCCATCCAAGTACCCTAACTGTAACACCCCAGTTTTGGGCTTAGAAGTTTTGGGCGTTGACCGGTTCGGTCAAAGTGTTATTCGAATATAAAAGGTGATTTTTAGGAAAGCCTAGTTCGGGTTGCATTAAAAATATGGGAAAATGTCCTAAAATCCTCTTTTAATATATATAAGTGAACTGTGAAATCAATTTTGCAAAACGAGGTTTGGAAGGGTGACATTTTGGGTTAGTGACCAAAGTGTAATTTTTGAAAACTGCGTGACTGTTTTAAAAAGGATTGAAACTTTGAATCTTTAAGGAGCTATTTACCCAATGGGAGTTTCTCCAGATTTTCTAAATATATTAAATGATTAATTAAAAGGTTTTTAAATATAAACAAAGTGGAGGGAAGATATTTTAGTTTTAACTAACTTTTCTCTCAACTATTTTCTCTCATTTTTCTCTCAAGCCAAACATCTTTCTCCAGAGCTTTTCTCTTTGATTTTGTCACCTAAATTCATCTTTTCAATTACCTATTGATTGCTAATCATCTCTACAACAAAACCTCACCATTTGCTAAGTGGATTTTCAAGATTTTGGTTCTAAAAAGGGAGAAATTCAAGTTTGGAGGTAAGAACGTCCTTCTCCTCTGAACTTTAAGTTCTTTACTGAAATTCCTAAGTTCTCAATCCTTGATTTATGATTTATTAAAGGTTTTACAATTGGAATCTTGATTTTGGCTTTAAAATGCAAGATTTGCTTGATTTTGGTGAAATTTTCGTATGATCTGTTTGGGCAGTGTGTTGAGGTGTTAAATTGATGTTAATTGAATGTTAAATTGATGAATAATTGAGGTTTAATCAATGCAATCCTGAATAGGTTGAATTTCCTAAGTTTTGCTTGAGTTTTTGGTTGTTTTTGGAGTGATCTTGGTGATCTGTTATAGCTGGAGGTTTAAGGACGTGGTTAGATCCTTTTTGAATGTTAATTGATGTTTAAAAATGGTTTGAAGTGATGGATCTTGGCTGGGTTAAGTTTTGGAAGTGTTTGGAGGTGATTTCGGTTGTGTTTGGTAGCCGAAATGATGGATTTGCAATGAGCAGCGAGTTGAGTTGTGTTGCTGGTGTTTTTAGTGCATTATGATGCATTAATCCTCTGATGTTGTGTGCTTGAAATAGGGGAAGTTGATCCGTGAGCATTAGAGGTGTTGTGGAAGGTTTCGGATGCTTGGAAGGCTTGTTGGCTAGCCTTGTTTTGTGTATCGGTGAGTGAAGTTGGGTTTTCAGCTTTTAAACCAAGGTTTGAAGGTTTTGGGAGCTTAGTTTAAGTCTAAACAACTTTGCTAAGCTCAAGAGTAAGTAAATGAATTTTCGCTCTTGGTTGTGTTGTGAATTGGCTTTTTAAGGAATCGTGATTGATGGTTGCAATGCATATGATTTGCATGTTTTAAATTCTGTTTTGAAAGCATATTTTAGCATGGTTTAATGCTGGTTTTGAAAGCCATATGTGAAGGATGCTCGAGGTAAGAGATCCTTGGTTTTGTACATTGAAATTGTGGAATTGATGCATAGTGTTGCATGTTGTTTAATGGCTTTGTGTGATGCTTTAAAACAGTGGAATATTGTTGTTAATAATGCATTTTGGTAAGTGATGGTTAAGGTTACAAAGGTGGTTGAAAGTCCTTGTGTAAGCCTTGTTTATTTAAGAACAACATGGTGTTTAAAAGTCCATGGTTGGTTCTTGGTTAAAGTTCATGGTGGTTATTGCATTTTGATTGTGCTTGTGAATTAATGGATTAATGTGGTAAGATGGTTATATTGGCAAGTGATGTAAGTGTTTCTTGGTTTCTTTGATCGGATATAGTTAGCCGGCTATAGGATTGGGTGCACCGTGAATTAAGTCGCCTTGGATGTGGAGTGGTTAAGAGTGAACCGGTAAACTCCATCCAAGTTTCCTAACGAGATGGTTAAGGTCATAATGGTGGATGAGATCCCATTCGAGGACCTTGGTTAAGCAAAGGTAATAATGGTGGTTAAAATTCCATTTGAGGACCTTGTGCTTGTTAAGATCACAATGGTGGTGTAAAGTCCATGTGTGGATCTTGTATAGGGTGTCCCGGATCTCGTTAGTGATGTTATACAACTACCAATCGGTGATGCAAAGGTTGTATGGTGTTTAAAAGTCCATACATGGGAACCTTGTGCATGTTAAGGTTGAATGGTGTTTAAAAGTCCATACATGGGAACCTTGTGAATGTTAAGGTTGTATGGTGTTTAAAAGTCCATACATGGGAACCTTGTGAATGTTAAGGTTGTATGGTGGTTAAAAGTCCATACATGGGAACCTTGTGAATGTTAAGGTTATATGGTGTTTAAAAGTCCATATAGGGGAACCTTGTGAAAGTTAAGGTTGTATGGTGGTTAAAAGTCCATACATGGGAACCTTGTGAATGGTAAGGTCAAATGATGGTTAAAAGTCCATTTGGAGACCTTGGATTGGTAGTGTGTATGAAGCGTGGGGACAACGCTTGTGATCCGCGTATCCGATCGGGTGTTGAGTTGAAAAGTGGATTTGGTTATCACTTGGAGGCCAATATGATGTTCTTGAATATAATGAAGCATGAGATGCTTGAAATGATGCATGGTTGCATGAAAAGTGTAAAATGTGTTATGAATGCATGTTGACTTGTTGGTTTGAACAAGTGTTGATTATCTATTGAGAATGGTGCATGTGTGCATGAAATCTCTTTAGTGCATTGAAGTCTTGTGGAGACTTGTTTTAAAAGGGCATGTGATGCAATTGTTAATGATGTGGTTCATATGTTGCATTTGTTTAATGCATGTGTTGGATTGTTTGAGTAAATGGTTTAAAAAGGGTTTCTTGCTTTGAAATGACATTCAAGTATATGAATGGTAAGATGTAAAGTGGAAGTGTTTTCCAAGGTTTGAAATTAGCTTTGCATATAGTGTTTTTGCATGGAATGGCTAATTTGATGGTTTTGCAAGTTTATGTTTTGAAAAGGTTTACTTAGCTTCCTAAGCTAAGGGTTGGTTTTCATGTTTGTGCAAGGCATGATTTTTAAGCATGTTGTTGAAAAAGGGTTTTCAAATATTGCTTTGGTTGGTCGAATCGAGCTTGCTTTTAAAGTGGTTTTATGATTCGCTGCATTGATGGTGTTTTGGTTTTGAGCATTCCTCACTAAGCATTATGTGCTTACGCTCCTTTTTGTCCATCAATGCAGATAATTGAAGTTTGGACAGCGAGAAGCAAGGGATTCAAGGAGGACTCCATTAGAGATGTATGTCTCGGTTAATAGCTATAGTTAATAAAGGCAATGGGGGTAGAATCTCTTATGTTGTTGTTAAAGGAGATTGTGTATGTTGGACAAGTTTGGGTTATGGTTTTGAACCATGTGGATTAATGTTGCAACGTTTGAATCTCCCTATGCTTAAGTTGTATTGCTATGCTTCTTGTTTAAAAGCATGATTGAGCCTTGAATGAGTTTAATGTGTTGTTGCACCTAGGGGTGGTTATGTATCTGGTTTTGATGCATTTATGTTCCCTATATGTTGAATGACTTGCTGGTGTGATTTGGTGGCTTTTGGAGCATGTTTGGTGGGTCAAAAGTATGTTTAACCAGCAAAGTTGCTGCAGTCTGGGCAACCTGTTTCGGAACAGGTGCTACCGTATCGGAACGGGTGCCTGAAATGGCCTGGGCGTTCCGAAACGGGTGGCACTGTTTCGGAACAGTTTGGCTACTGCCAAGCCTCGTTTCGGTACGCGTTGCGGAATGGCCCCGCGTTTCGAAACAGGTTCTCCCTGTTTCGGAACACCTGACCGTTGGGGGCTGACATTGGCGGTTATGTGTTTTGAAATGTTTGCGTTTTGGTCCTGAATCTTGTTTTTGCAATTGGATGAGTTTGAGATGTCTGTTTGAGCTGAAATTTGGAAGTGAAGTATGAAACATGACTAATTTTATATTGGTAACTTTTAATTGGGTGAAGTCCCTGTAATTTTCAGAATTTACAGTTTGGTCCCTAAAGTTGTGTTTTGTACAATTAGGTCCCTGAATGTTCTCTGATGGTTGTGATCTTTGAGTATGATGTTTGTGTGAACACATCTAGGGTTAATGAGCATCTAGACAAGTTTAAAAAGGAAAAAAAGGGTCGTTAATCAAGGTTGACTTTCGGGTTGACTTTGGTTTTCCCCGTGTGATCTTCTTAATTCGGGTCGAACGTCTAGGCCGGGTTAAGGGGGTTACATTTGGTGGTATCAGAGCTGTGTTGCGAATGTTTGGGGAAAACGGTAAGTTGTTGTGATATGTGTTTGATGTATATCCTGATGTATGGTTGAAAGCCGGTTGAAACATGTGTTTCTGAGCAAATTGTTGATGTTTTCAAGCATGCTTTGTGGTTATGAACCTTCGTTGAGCTCATGTGGTTTATGCTGTTGTTGTGAGATGATGTCATGCATGATGGAAGTGTAATGGGTATGATATGTTAATGTTATGCTGTTGCGAGTGGATGTTGTTTGATGTAAGCATGATCGGATATGTTGTTGATATGCTTGATGTTGTGATATCCATGCTTTTGTTGACTGTTATGTCATGTAAAAGGGGGAGGATTCGGGATACCCATTGCCTTATTAATATAGCTATTGTGTTATGTTGGAGTTGGAGTTTGAATCCTTGCTTAAGCTGGTCTAATTGTTTTGTTTGTTTGTTGTGATTGCTTGTTGTTAATAGTATGGTGAAATCGGTGAAAGAATGGCAGTTGGGTGAGATGGTTGCTGCCTTGGGGCAGGTTGTTAAGGTGTGGAACTCACCTTTTAATGGAGGTGTTTCGTCTCAGTTTTCTGTGCCTGTAGTTGAGGTGGTAAGGCAGGAGGAAGAGGTTGGTTCTGTGATGAAGAGTTCATCACCTGTTGTTCAGGAGGTGTTGGGAACATCTCAGGCTGTGGGATGTGTGGGTTTGTCGAGGCAGCGTGTGCATGATTTGGGTGTTGTGGAGTATCATGGTTCGACACCTGAGACGTTTGAGGCCTGGTTGGCCAGTGTGGTTCTGATTTTGGATCAGGAAGGTTGTGATTATGCATGTAAGCTGGGAAGTGTTGTCACATTGATGTTGGAGGACGCTTGTGCCTGGTGGACATCTGTGGCGGTGTCATCGCACATCCATGATATTGATTGGGATTTCTTTGTGTCTGCCTTTTATGAGAGGTATCTTGGAGAGAAATTCCCAAGGGTTAACCAATGTGAAGGTAGTGCAAATCTGGGGCGAGTGTTGCTTGATCAAGGAGTGGAAGCTCAGCTACCGGTATGTAACCGTTGTGGAAGGCGCCATGTTGGAGGTTGTTGGGGCGCAGGTGCTTGTTGGAATTGTGGTTCTAAAGAGCATGTGAAGCGAGATTGTCCTGAAATAGTGAAATCAGCTTCAGTGGTAGCAAAAGGGTCTCTGAAGGGTCGGGGGCACGGCCGAGACAAGGTTCAAAGGTGGCAGGAAGAGCAGAAAGTTGTGAAGAAATTGGGGAATGAAATCTGTTGGAAATGTGGGTCTGCTGGACACATGAGACGTGATTGTTTGAAGTTGGCTCGGAACAGCCAAGGTTCTTTACCGCAAGGAGATGGTGGTGATCTCAGGGTGTTAGTTGATGCTGCAGCGGTGCGGCTGGAGAATGATGGTTCTGCAAGGAAGAGAGCTCGTCTGTTGAAGCTTCAGGGCAGTGAGGTGTTTTCAGGTAACCTTGTTTTAGTAACCTAGTTTGGTTTTGGTTTGGGTTTCCTTGTGTTGTGAGTTTGGTCTTGTTGCTAGCATGTTGGGGTAGTAGATGTTGTTGTTGTTTTGAAACATCTTAAACGTGAAGGAGGTTTTAGTGGGTATCTTGTGGTTAATGGTTGCTAGAATGATGGAGTTAGACAAGTTGAAAGTGAAATAGGAGGTTGTTCATAGACGGACTCTGAGGATGTTATTGGTGGGTGTGAACTGACATACATGCACAGTTAAAATCATTTGTTATATGTTATATTATATATGCACTGGTCCATGCATACATGTGGCATGACATTAGAGGTTTTGCATACATGTACATCAGGCATTGATAGGGCATGTTGGTGACCATACATACGAACGTTCACACTTGCTAATAACTAATCAAGTCTGTTAGTGTTGTGGTTGGGTTAGGTTGGTGATGGGTTTTTAGAAGTTGTTTTGGTGCTGAGTGTAAGTTAGAGGTAGTGGAGAGTACTAAGCAAGTTGTTTTGGTGTAAAGTCCATGTGTGGATCTTGTATAGGGTGTCCCGGATCTCGTTAGTGATGTTATACAACTACCAATCGGTGATGCAAAGGTTGTATGGTGTTTAAAAGTCCATACATGGGAACCTTGTGCATGTTAAGGTTGTATGGTGTTTAAAAGTCCATACATGGGAACCTTGTGAATGTTAAGTTTGTATGGTGTTTAAAAGTTCATACATGAGAACCTTGTGAATGTTAAGGTTGTATGGTGGTTAAAAGTCCATACATGGGAACCTTGTGAATGTTAAGGTTATATGGTGTTTAAAAGTCCATATAGGGGAACCTTGTGAAAGTTAAGGTTGTATGGTGGTTAAAAGTCCATACATGGGAACCTTGTGAATGGTAAGGTCAAATGGTGGTTAAAAGTCCATTTGGAGACCTTGGATTGGTAGTGTGTATGAAGCGTGGGGACAACGCTTGTGATCCGCGTATCCGATCGGGTGTTGAGTTGAAAAGTGGATTTGGTTATCACTTGGAGGCCAATATGATGTTCTTGAATATAATGAAGCATGAGATGCTTGAAATGATGCATGGTTGCATGAAAAGTGTAAAATGTGTTATGAATGCATGTTGACTTGTTGGTTTGAACAAGTGTTGATTATCTATTGAGAATGGTGCATGTGTGCATGAAATCTCTTTAGTGCATTGAAGTCTTGTGGAGACTTGTTTTAAAAGGGCATGTGATGCAATTGTTAATGATGTGGTTCATATGTTGCATTTGTTTAATGCATGTGTTGGATTGTTTGAGTAAATGGTTTAAAAAGGGTTTCTTGCTTTGAAATGACATTCAAGTATGGGAATGGTAAGATGTAAAGTGGAAGTATTTTCCAAGGTTTGAAATTAGCTTTGCATATGGTGTTTTTGTATGGAATGGCTAATTTGATGGTTTTGCAAGTTTATGTTTTGAAAAGGTTTACTTAGCTTCCTAAGCTAAGGGTTGGTTTTCATGTTTGTGCAAGGCATGATTTTTAAGCATGTTGTTGAAAAAGGGTTTTCAAATATTGCTTTGGTTGGTCGAATCGAGCTTGCTTTTAAAAGTGGTTTTATGATTCGCTGCATTGATGGTGTTTTGGTTTTGAGCATTCCTCACTAAGCATTATGTGCTTACGCTCCTTTTTGTCCATCAATACAGATAATTGAAGTTTAGACAGCGAGAAGCAAGGGATTCAAGGAGGACTCCATTAGAGATGTATGTCTCGGTTAATAGCTATAGTTAATAAAGGTAATGGGGGTAGAATCTCTTATGTTGTTGTTAAAGGAGATTGTGTATGTTGGACAAGTTTGGGTTATGGTTTTGAACCATGTGGATTAATGTTGCAACGTTTGAATCTCCCTATGCTTAAGTTGTATTGCTATGCTTCTTGTTTAAAAGCATGACTGAGCCTTGAATGAGTTTAATGTGTTGTTGCACCTAGGGGTGGTTATGTATCTGGTTTTGATGCATTTATGTTCCCTATATGTTGAATGACTTGCTGGTGTGATTTGGTGGCTTTTGGAGCATGTTTGGTGGGTCAAAAGTATGTTTAACCAGCAAAGTTGCTGCAGTCTGGGCAACCTGTTTCGGAACAGGTGCTACCGTATCGGAACGGGTGCCTGAAATGGCCTGGGCGTTCCGAAACGGGTGGCACTGTTTCGGAACAGTTTGGCTACTGCCAAGCCTCGTTTCGGTACGCGTTGCGGAACGGCCCCGCGTTTCGAAACAAGTTCTCCCTGTTTCGGAACACCTGACCGTTGGGGGCTGACATTGGCGGTTATGTGTTTTGAAATGTTTGCGTTTTGGTCCTGAATCTTGTTTTTGCAATTGGATGAGTTTGAGATGTCCGTTTGAGCTGAAATTTGGCAGTGAAGTATGAAACATGACTAATTTTATATTGGTAACTTTTAATTGGGTGAAGTCCCTGTAATTTTCAGAATTTACAGTTTGGTCCCTAAAGTTGTGTTTTGTACAATTAGGTCCCTGAATGTTCTCTGATGGTTGTGATCTTTGAGTATGATGTTTGTGTGAACACATCTAGGGTTAATGAGCATCTAGACAAGTTTAAAAAGGAAAAAAAAGGTCGTTAATCAAGGTTGACTTTCGGGTTGACTTTGGTTTTCCCCGTGTGATCTTCTTAATTCGGGTCGAACGTCTAGGCCGAGTTAAGGGGGTTAAACTAACGTTTGAGGTTAAGATCACAATGGTGAATGGTTAGTCCTGTGTGTGAGTCTTGTGTATGTGTCCCATACTCTCGTTAGTGGAATTATACAACTACCGATGAGTGATGCTGAGGGGTTGTGATTGTGTCATTAATCTCCATCACGGGTGTTGAGGGGTTGTGATTGTGCCATTAATCTCCACCTTGTGTAGTCTGATAGTTTGTATGAAGCGTGAGGGACAACGCTTGTAATCCGCGTATCCGATTGTGTCTTGTGTTGATTTTGTTTATAGATTATCACTTGTGAACCAATATAATGTAAATGAATAATGGAAGTATGAGATGCTTGTATATGATGCAAGGATGCATGAGATATTTGTGTAGGATGTAAGAATGCATGAAATGCTTGAAAAAGTATGAGCAAATGTTTATTTGCTGTTATAAAATGGTGCATATGTGCATGTGGTTAGAAAGTGCATTGGGGTCTTGAGAAGACATGTTTTATAAAATGGCATGAGATGTAAAGTATTAGTTTTACAAAATATGAGACATGCATTGATGAATGTTATTTAGTGACCCTCACTAAGCTTTGTGCTTACGCTTTTTTGTTTCATCAATGCAGAAAACTAGGCTTTGAAGGTCGCAAGTAAGCAAGAGGAATCAAAGCTTTTAATCTTGCAAAGTATGTGGCTTTACTTCGGTGTAATAAAAGGCAATGGGTGGGGTTTATGCTATTGCATTGTTGAGAATGTTTTCTCTTTTCTTTGGGCATGTTTGATAGTTACTTTTGAGATGTAATTGGCCTTTATGGTTTAATTTTGGTTATGTATGATGGTTTTGGCTTGTTATTGCTTTGGTGGATTAAGGAGCATGCCTTTAGTACCTATACTTGCATGTTGGTTGCCATGTTATAGCTAATGCCTCGAATTGATGATTGTTGATATGTATCCATGTTGTATGTATGATGTGGCATGTCTCGGGAATGATTTGAATGTGTATAAGCATGAAAAATCAGCAAAATCTGCTGTTGTAGGGCAAGGCGTATCAGAACGCCCTTGCCTGTTTCGGAACATGGGCCTGTAATGACTATGAGGTTTCGGAACGGGTGAGGACGTATCGAAACGATCAACCCTGTTTCAAAACAACCGTTTTGGTACATGGCCATCCGTATCGAAACGCCTGACCGTTGGGTTTGAATTTTGAACTATTTTGGGTTTCTGTTTCTTGCATATTGGTCCCTAAATGTTGGTTGCTTAATTCAATGAGTTTGAATGATCCGTTTGAGTTGAAATTTGACCTGATGACATGTTATATGATTAATTTTGTACTGGTAACATTAAAACTCGTTTAGCCCTTAAAATTCTAAAAATTTATATTTTTGTCCCTAAAAGATGATTCTATTCAATTGAGTTCCTGTTCGGGTTCCGTTCGCTGTGCCGCTTCCGCTGAATTAATTTTCTAAACATATATGTTAATTTGGAGCATAAAGAAAAGATAAAAAGAAAAAAAGGGTCGTTAATCAAGGTTACCTTTCAGTTTGACTTTGGTTTTCCCCGTGTAATCTTCGTAGTTCGGGTCAAACGTTTAGGTCGGGCTAAGGGGGTTACATCGTTGTTCGTCGCGAATCTTTTGAATGAATCATTCGGCATTTCACACAATGTCGGTCAGTTTCTGGCAACGAGACAGTGGGGTAAATGGTTCGGCGGCGAATGTTATGGGCGGCGACTTTGCAATCGGCGGCGAAATCAGGTCAAATCGGGATTTGAGTTTTGGGGTGTTAAGAATTTCAAATTTTGGATTATTTTGTGAAATTTAGGGTTATTTTGTTTTATTAATTTTTATTTATTTATAAATATAATTTTAGAAATTTAAGAAGATGACACGTGTTAGATAACGAAAATTAATGGTGAAAATTAACAAACAGTAACGGTAAGTCACCTATTTAAGTAACGTTTAAAACGTTAGTCATCTATTTGGCCCAAAACAAAATTTAGATACCTAACTAAAAAACGTATAGTTTAGGGGCTTATTAATTTAACTATTAAACATAGTACTAGAAAGAAAGTGTGGAACACCAAAAAGATAAAAAAAAAAAATAGCGCGCGCCTTACGCGCTATCTCCCATTTCTCCCAAACTTTAGCTTTCATCGTCTTCAATTCGACGCCGCGATTTTCGCCTCCAACTGGTGTTGTTGCTCGGCTATGTTCTCAGTTTGCTGGATTCTCGACTGAAGCGAGCCGTCGGTCACCAGCTACGGAGTAGTTTCACAGTGGGTGCGAGTCTTTGGAGCGCGGGACTGTCGTTAGGGTGAAACTGGGTCGCGGTGCTGGTTGTGGGCTCAAAGGAGCTGGGCAGAAATGTTCGACGGTCGCCAGTTTTCGTTGAACTCCTCCAAACTGAGGGGTCATGGGTTTTAAGGGTGGAGTTTCGGCAGGCTTGCCTCTCGTGGGATTCGGTCAATTTGGTTAGTACGAACGGTCGTCAGAAGTGGGAAAGAGACATTAGAGAAGGAGGACGGCTCCGACTCTGTTTCATTTTGGAATGGAGCTGTAGGGGTGTTTCGGTTCTACCAATGATTTTTGTTCCCACCTGCCTTGGTTTTGCTCTCTCACAAGTCCTTATGGAGACGAGAGCTACGCGACTGCACAAGACGACAGGATGGTCCTGACTTGTGGTCATAAGTTCATTTCCGTTCTTGGACTCACTTTTTTCAAGTTCTGTGAAGAAGCAAGTAATTGCTTAAGCTTTGCTGGATCTTGCCTTCTACGCTATTGCACTAAGGAGGAAGACGTGATGCTCGCCGGGAGAGTGGTCGAAGCTGCTGAGAAAATGGTCATCGCCGATTTTGGTCTGGAAATGAGAAATGTTTCGAGGGCTTGTTGGTCATTCCACTTGTTGATAAGTCCTTTCAGGCATATTGCTCTAGGGATGAAGATGAAAGCAAAAAAGAAGGATGGTGATGAACCCAATGTTTGTGCAAGGACAACTGGAAAATATCCCTATAAAGATCTCTTTTTCAGGTTTCTAGGAATTATGTTTCCAAATACATTGACTTTTGATGATTCTTTCTTATACAAATCAAAGTCTGAAAAGGTGAATCTAGCTATTTACGCAACCACAAGCATGGAAATTGTTTTGAGCGACGAGAAAAGTCAGCCCATTCCAAGCCCAACGCTTCCCTTTGCTGCCCAAGTCTCAAGCAGTGCATCTAAAGCGGGTAATCCCTCAGGGGGTTATCCGCGAAAAGTATGAATCATCTCGCCTGCACCTAATTCGAGTGAAAGGGACGAAAGCTGGTGCATTATTCAATCCCTTCCCCTGTGATCAACATGTATTCTCGTGTCACTACTGATCTAAGGTTCCTCATCCACTGTTTTTCGATTTGTGGAGTCCCCAGCTCCAGACAGAAGGTTGAGTTTGCTGCTGGTGTTTTCTACGATTCCTCCATATCCAATTTAGGGATTTCGTTAGCCATGAACATGTTGATAAGACCCATGTCTCTTGACGCAGGAACATGCCTCCGAAAGGAGCTCTCACTTAGACGTTGCTTTCGATCTTCAATCCCTGAACTTTGGACGGCGAGAATTGCGTGTTTGCGTTTCCTGTTCCTGTTTTATTTCTGGTGCTCCCAATGAGTTAGGTTTATCCACTACGTTGTTTCATTTTTGTTGGATGTTAATGGCGTTGTTCGCTTTTTCCTCCTGTCCGTTGCCAACTTTTTTGGCTTCGCTAAGTTTTTGGCCGGTTGGCCTCTTGTTTCAAATATGAGTCCTTTCCTTGCTGTGTTTTTAGATGCTGTTTGAGTCTGCTGTTATATTTTGCATTTCCTCGTGCATGACTTTGCATGTGCTGAGGCTGACTGATATACATGTTTCGTTGCATGTATTATCTTTGTTTTTAATGAAATTTGGCTTTTGATAAAAAAAAAAAAAAAGTGTGGAAAAAAGGAAAGGACGAAATTGTCAAAACAATCATTCCAATTTTGAATTTGAATATTTGATTGAATGGTGGTTTAATCGAGGAAAAATATAAATAAAATCCATTTAATCAAGACGTGGGAACCCAACGGTCGAGTCGAATGGGTCATTTTTAATCACTCCACCATTCCAGTTTTCCGAGAGCTCCTCTGATTTTGGTTCCAAAAAAAGAAAAAAACAGTTCCTTTGATTTTGATTATCGACAACAATGGTGGTAGCCAAGGAGAAGATGTTGTCGTACGAGGAATGCCGTCGAAAACGAGTGGAAGAAAACAAGAAAAGAATGGAGGCTCTCAATCTCCCACAGCTCTCTCAAGCTCTTCGCACCCCATCTTTCAAGCCCTCTCCGTCTCCGGTTCCATTCCATCTCTCTGCATTTTCTCCATCAACTTTTGAAATCACTTTTTGGGGCTAATCTCAACTCTGAACCTTACTTTGGATTGTTTATTTGATCCCAAACAGAGAAAATCCCCAAAGCCTCGAACAGGCGAAAAGCAACTGGTGGTGGTTAGGAGATCGGGTCGTGTCGCCAACAAACCCGCCCCGGTTTATAGAGAAGTGAGTGGTTTCCTCAATACTGTTCTTGGGTTTATTTAAAAATCTGACCTTTATCTTGCTCTGATTTTTGTCCAATAGATTCTTGTGGACAA
This sequence comes from Hibiscus trionum, assembly GCA_030270665.1. Taxonomy (NCBI): domain Eukaryota; kingdom Viridiplantae; phylum Streptophyta; class Magnoliopsida; order Malvales; family Malvaceae; genus Hibiscus; species Hibiscus trionum. The sequence goes on along the minus strand of BSYR01000036.1, from coordinate 8,396,705 downwards.
AGTGATGATACCTAGAAGGTAATGCTTGTTTGGGGTTTTTGAGATTTTAGTTGTTGTTTAAGGTTTAGTGATGAATTTAATGATTTTATGTGTGTGTGTAATATTTAGGGTATCTAAGCATAGGGATTTGTCAAACCGGGTGTATGCTTCAGATGAAGCTAGAGCAGATGCTTTTGAGAAAGCAGAAAAATTGGAATCTGATTTAGGCCCTGATTTTCCAGTCTTCATCAAGTCCATGCTTCAATCACATGTTACTGGTGGATTTTGGCTGGTTTGTTTGCCAATCCATTTGTTTTGCTTTCTGTTGTTGCTTATTCAATCTAATACATGATTGTATACCTAACATTAACAATGCTCGACATGAAAACTCGAAAACGGCCAAATTTATGTAACACCAATGAATATTCATATACATTAAAAAATAGTTTAAACATGATTAGAACATGAAAAAGATACTCGAACAAGCTGCGAGCATGAACATGTCAGATTTATACATAGGAAATCATTTGATGTTTTGGTAGGGAACTTGGAGTTTTGAAGCGTTTTTTGATATCTAGGTTGGTATTCGGCTGATTTGGTTCGTGATTTAAACATAGGATATGAGATGGATCGTTGCGGCTGTTATTAATGATTTCTGCATGTTTCACTGCTAAGAACAACACTTGCACCACTCATATAATTTAGGTTTCATCTGATGTTCATCATTTGGACTTAAGAAAGAAATAAGTAGAAGGGGTCTGTTCCTCATATTAGGAATTGTGTTAATTTATCACTGAATCAGTACTATATTGTGAAACACGACGACAGGGCCTTCCATCCTACTTCTGCAAGACATATCTTCCAAAGCGAGACGAGGTTATGACTTTAATAGATGAAGAAGGCAATGAGCATCCAACTGTATATTTGGCTAGAAAAGCAGGACTTAGTGGTGGGTGGAAAGGGTTCGCAGTCGCCCACGAGTTGGTTGATGGGGACGCAGTTGTTTTTCAGTTAGTTCGACGTACAGCATTTAAGGTAATTGGTGTCTCATTGTCTTTAAAACATGTTTATTGTTTATGTCAGAGTATCCCTTTCTGTTATTATTAGCCCTTTTGTCTATGTGCATGAACTACTCCAGGGAATTATTGCAGTGCTTCCATGTTGTCAACAAGTCATTTTCACTTTTCCCCCTTTGTTTCTAGGTTTATATTATAAGGGCGAATGGTTCCGAACAAAGTAATGAGCTATAAGCTTCAAGCAATTCGGATTGTGGAGCCATACCATCAGTTCAGGTAATCATTTTGGATGAATACTGCTGAAGTTAGATAATCATTAATATTTCATCATCTTTTGAGCTGTATTAATGCTATGTTAGGTAATGACTACCATCAATTAATTCATCAATCATTATCAAATTTTGGAACCGAAATCTGTTATTAGAGAATGAGGCATTCGACTTATCTTAAGTATAGCATATGGTGTGCATAATAAATCCGAGAGAACTGGAAAGTGGGGTACTAACTGAAACTTTCATTTCAATCTTCAACTAAGCTTGTTTAGCGTAATCTGTAAGAACTACATTACCTAGACTCGAGGTGAGTATCCCATAAGGATATGTTTCGGGAACGAGTGCACATGTCGGACTATGTATCGGATATAGGTGTTGGTTCTTAGTAGACTCTTTAAGTGCTGTCAATATCCTCTTTCTATTGTTTTGCCATCTACTTTCCTATGCTCCAGCACTCCAGCTGTTATGATTAATCAACATTGTATTTACTTGTTTTTTTTTACTAATTTCAATGTTGCAGGTAATACATGGTTCAATCGAACTGTCATGGTTTTGCCATTTTAAGGTTTTGTTGGAGGCATATGGTTGATAATGAAATTACCCTTTTGTTCATAGATTTACTTAACACCATGAACTGCTTTAATCTAATGTATTAACTGTATGCTTATTAAGTTATTATTGCGGCTGTTCCATGTTCCAATTCCAGATTTATCTATTCCATAACCTGTAATATTTAGCTGTGTTACCTGGATTTGAACAATCGTATCTTTGTATTTATGTTTCAATATGTGACCCAACTATCGGTTAATTCCTTTTTTGGTTGTCCAATTACGAAAAGTTGTAAAATAGTAACTATGTTTTCAAATTTTTCGTTTTTGGTCACTGATGGAAAGATGATGCAGCAGCTTTTAAAATTGGTTTAATAGCAAATTTAGTCATTAATCTTTACACATCATATCAATTTGGACCTGCTTTTTAAAGAAAAGTAAACTTCAACCTTTAACATTGTATCAGTTTGATCCTATTTTGAAAAATCCAAATAAATTACAATTCAAACTTTCTGTAATTGTATGAGGCAGGTTTACAATCCAAACTTTCTGTAATTAAGTAGTGTATGTAAACCCCCCATTGGGTGTATGAGTTTTTAAAGAAGAACAATATCACTATCGTCCGCTTTGAAATTTGGGTGTAAGAATTTTTGAAGAGACTATGTTAACCTTAGGGGTATCGTCTAAGGCCGCGATTATAAAATTGGGATGAAATTGTTTCTAAGACAGTGATCTATCACGACACAATGTTAACGCTTCGTTTTGTAGTAATTTCTACCAACATTCTCAACATATCATAAGCTAGATAACACATGCATGCTTAGCTTGGTGACATGCATCAAAGTTTGTTTCCTAATTTCAATTATGTTCTGTAATTAGCTGTGGTTGATTAGTCGTTTAGCCGTAAATAGACATGCTGTGTTTATCTTTCATATACCTTTGTTCTTTTATGGTATGCCGATAAGTTGCAGCTCGACCTTGGCGTGTCTGGGGACGGATAAGTCGAGCACCGGAAAGGCGTTTAATTCGAGAAGACAAGACACCGGTGGCAGCTTGGGTGGAGGATATTGAACTCTAGTCAAATATACACGTGAACTCGCTTTTAATTCAAATATCTACTAAATTGAAATTTCAACATTTTCTTGTAACGTTCGTAATTTGAAGAGGAATGAATTTAATTTGATTACTATGATGTTAAATCGAATATATTTAATTAACTCAATAAGTTCAACGATGTAATTTAATTCGAACTTAGCTTAGGAGATGCTTTGTAGGGGTTGGGAGTTGAAATCTTTGTTTTCATCACATTATTGGCTTTATATTTAGATGAGAGAGTCCACAAGTCCACCATGATTGGGATTTCTACCTTAACTAAATGAACAAAATTCCTCACCTCTTTCACACCTTACACGTGTGTGTGGGCTCAACCATCTCACCTAACTCTTTTGAAATTTTTATCACAATTAAAAGTGTCTATATTCTAGTTGGGTCGAATTTATAAGTAAAATTAACATTCCCATATTATGATTAAACTCACCTATATCTGTAAATGGTTAACTCAATCTTATTTTTCACTAATAGAAAATTTTTGTCCCTTTTTAATATTTTTATATTGATGCTCTACATTAAAAAATTAAGTTTAAAGTTTAGGGTTAAAGTTTAAAGTAAGAGTTTAGTGTTAGTGTTTAGGAAATTGTGGGTGGAGTGAATTTTTTAAGGTTTAAGGTTTATGGTTTATGGTTTATGATTTAGAATTTAGGATTAAGTTTAAAATTTAATTTTTTAGTGTTGGACATAAAAAGATAGAAGATTCTCGAACTTTTTTTAACATTTATTTTATTCAAATCCATTCAAAGAGAAATTTTTGTAAGTTTTTCATATGAATATACGACTATTATATAAATAAATAAATATGTAAATGTTCAAAGTCATGAAAGTAGACTCCCATATTTTATAAACATTCAAGAGTCTGCAATCCTTGCCAAGATGAGTATCGTTCAAACTTATTACTTTCAACTATTTTATTTTTATTCATGTCATATTCTCGTACTAATTAAAAAAATACTTATGAATTGTTTTAAACATCATCTAAATATATACGAATATTACAAATATCTTTGTTTATTCTATTTGTTTATGGACAATACGAGAGTTGATGGTTCTTAATGGTATTGAGCGTTTAAACACGTTTAATGATATGTTCTCTGTATATTGTACCAATAATAAAACTAATCAAATTAGATTTAATCTACGGATATTTTCATAATTAAACTCGGTGGAAAAATGTACTTGCAACAACAATGGAAAGGGTCAAAGCACATTATTATCATCGTAAGCAATAACATAATATAAGAAATATAATAAAAAATGGTAGCATATAAGGTACGATAATGATTGAATATATTAAAAAAATATAGTCAAGTTTATTATAATAATAAAAAATGAGAATAGAAAGAAGAAAGTTTACTAAGTCAAAGTCATGGAAGTGAATGGTTTTATATTTCAAATCTAAGTTTGAAAGATTGGAATGGAAATGAATGCACGTGTTATAGTGTGTATGTGTGAACATCATTTCCATTCAATCCATCCGCCTGTCGTGGACAAATTTGGATGTTTCTAATCTGAATTTATTTTGATTAAGCTGTTAGATTTTGACAAGGACCCACCAACTCTTTCTGCCATCAAAAATACATTGCTCAATGCATTTGCATTTGCGTGTGCATATAAATTAGTGATTTTTCTTAAAAAAACATTAGATTTTATCATACCTACAATATATACGTGAACGAAAATAACTAGAAGAATATATTTATGATAATTATTTTGTTACGGGCCGCCAGCTCATGACGAGACATGTACACTCCAAAGAGCATGTACAAGCACACCACATATTATACCAGATCGAGGGGCTCGAGTCTGCACCTACTTTGTACCCCATGTGCTGCCCATAATCAGAGGGCCCGAGTCAGCACCCTCTGACCATGAGGTCTAGGCGAGCACCCTCCGAGTTGCCCACGACCATGGGCCCAAATTAGCACCCATTATGCTGCCAAGGAGATTTTAGCCAAACAACTAGGCCTGTCCATGCCTAATCTGCCTAAGAGACCAAAACCCTTAGATGGAGCTTATCTTTTGACCAACAGAGGCTCATCCTTACCATTTGTATTCATTTAGATTTCGTTTTTCACGTTGAGTAAAGAGTTATTCTCTCCACATTTTCTTTTTCTTATTTATTTCTTACCATCACTTTACTTTTTCCTACCAAGCTTCCGCTCATTCTAAGTACTCTTGCTTAGTATTTTGAAGGCTGACTTAGTCTTCGCTTTAAAATTGTGGACTATGGCCGCACGGTTAAGCTAGTCAGACTCTAGTCTCGTGACAATTTGTTAAAAAAATCTTAAACAATAATGCTTTTGTTGTTGTTTTATTTTATCTTTTAATATAAAGACACAATATTATTCAAACAAAAGATAAACAAATACAAAGGGAGAAATGCAAGGACATCAACACGAAACATACCACAAAACTTAAAAAATACAAGCTTCGATAGAAACAACAATCGAAATAAAAAAAAGATAACCAAAACACCAAACAATCGAAAAAAGAACCACACAAAGAAGAAAACAACTTCTAAAGCCAAACAAGAACCAAAAAGGAGGAGGAGTCGTCGTCTTTTTTCATCTGCATGTCTATTCAAGAAACATCGAGGATAATTCGTGTGGATGGATGCAACAAGAAGACTATCAAGTTCATCGCATCCAAATCTAAGTGTCTTCGATAATAGACGATCCGAAACAAAACATAAAAAATTAAAGATCAAAGTCTACGGTCAACCATTGGAGGAAGAAAACAAGAACTTGCACAAAGAAGCATGAAAACAAAAATTTTTCGAAAAATTAGAGAATAGAAGAAAAATGAAAGAAGATGAGAGAATTGTCACGCCCCACCAGGTCGCAACCCAACCAATCGAGGGGCAAACCCGCCAGGGTGCACCGAGCAGCACCAAGGTGTGCCACCCAGGTGCGCTGTGCGCGCCCGAACAGCCCCACCTAGGTGCGCTGCGCGCGCCCAAGGCGCCCCACCTAGGTGCTCACGGGCCAACTTGGAGGAAATGAGATGTTATGAGCCTTTTAAGGCCAAGGTTGGTCTAAAGAAGGGTCTAGAACGACCCAGAGAGCCCCAAACGTCTCCACACTATTTCGAGGGGTTTCCAGAAGCTCCCACAACCATCTAGGCTCACCCGGAGGAACCTAGAAGGCTCGAGATAAGTCGGGAAGGCTCGGGATAAGTCCGGAAGGCTCGGGACAACTTCGGACGACTCCGGAATATTCTAGAATATCTTAGAATATAGTAGAGCTTTTAGACCATTTAGGATATATGTAGATAAGTGTGGAATTATCTAGATATATCTAGGCATCTTAGATATTTTGGGAGGCAAACTCCTAGCCGTTAGATCAAATAGATCCTAACCGTCCGTTGAGGAGGTTGGTGCCTATAAATAGGGCTACCTCCCTCATTTGTAAATAACCTAAGAAGTCTTTCACTTCACACTTGTAAAGCTCTCTCTCTTGTAAGCTTCCGTTGCTTAATACAAGGTAGTCTCCTTGTAAATCTCTCTTGCTCCTTGTGTTTGCCATATCGTTGCGTGAGTAAGGCTGACTAGCATCGTGCCGAGAGTGCTAGTGCCGCACGGATCAAGCTTGAAGAATTAAGTCCGTGACAACTGGTATCAGAGCAAGTTCCGATCGCTCGGGAGCATGGCCAAGACCGCCAAGAACCAAGTTGCTAGCCCGTCCGAGACCGAGGTCACGCATGACCAAGGTGGGCAAGAAGTAAAGGCTGACCTTGCCGAGACAAGGCCTCGTGCCAAATCCAAGGACATACTCTCTAGCTTGGAGTCGCGATTGACTCGCGTGGAGGAAAGCGTTTCGGGCATGGGTGCCCAAGTGGACGACCTTCAAGAGCGTACCGAAGGCCTAGAGGCGGAGGATGCCGAGATCCACACAGCCGTGAGGGCTATGAAGATCAAGCTAGAGGAGACTCTGCGCGCGGAAATGGGTGAAGTACGCGACGCACTCATGGGAGAGCTCACAAAGGTACGTGAGTCTTTCCAACGTGAACTTTCTAACATGTATGCTCAACTAGAAGCATTGCAAGGCGACCTTGCCTTGTGTAAACGTGCTATGGCAGCCGGGCCAAGCACTACCGTGGAGGCTAGAAGGGTCGAGGTGCCCAAGCCTCAAACCTTTTCAGGGACACGTAACGCCAAAGAAGTAGACAACTTCTTGTATGGCTTGGAGCAATACCTAGAAGCCGTTGGCATCAGGGACGATGCCTCTAAGATCCAGACCGCAACCTTATATCTCACCGACACCGCCATGCTTTGGTGGAGGAGAAGGCGTCTCGATGTCGAAAGAGGTACGTGCACCATTACTACCTTCAATGACTTTAAAAGGGAGCTCAAAAGGCAATTCTATCCGGAGAATGCCGAGGATGAAGTAAGGGCACGATTGCGAAGGCTCAAGCAATCGAGGAACATCCAAGACTATGTCAAAGAGTTCACTAGCTTGGTGCTCGAAATCCCCGATCTCTCAGATAAGGACTCACTCTTCAATTTCATAGATGGTCTCCAAAGTTGGGCGAAGACCGAGTTAAGGCGAAGGGGAGTACAAACCCTTGCCGATGCAATTGCCGTGGCCGAGAGCCTCATTGACTATCCCACCAACAAGGAGTCCACCCACGAGCCAAGAGACAAGAAGAGTGGTCACTCCAATGGGGAAAGAGATAGGAGCCCGCGCAAAGAGAGTCACAAGGACGAGGACACACCGAAGCACAAAGGCTCGTCCTCATGGAGGGACAAGGACCGAGGTAGGTCTAAAGACTCTCAAGGTGCCAAGAGATCACCGCCTAGTAGTTTCTATATCTGCGATGGCGACCATTGGGTTCGGGAGTGCCCACAACGTCGAGCCCTTAGTGCAATCCTAGCAAGACATCAAGAGGGAAGTGATGCCGACGAAGGTAGTGATGCCGAAGGGGGCCAAGGTGCACAAATGGGATCGCTACAACTCTTGAATGGGATCCAGTCCGCCCCAAAGACCCAAGCCAAGGGGTTGCTATTCGTGGACGTCACCATCAATGGAAAAGCATCGAGGGCTATGATCGACACAGGTGCGTCCCATAACTTTGTTTCTTTGGAAGAAGCAAAGAGGCTAGGTCTTAGTGTCGTGAAAGGGGGAGGATCCGTCAAGGCCGTAAACTCTACCGCTCAACCCATCCACGGGTTCGTTCGAGGAGTCAAGACCATCATTGGGACATGGTCAAGGCGCATGAACTTCTCGATTGTGCCGTTAGATGACTATTCGATCATCCTAGAGCTCGAGTTCTTCGAACAAGCCAAGGCAATTCCGATGCCATTTGCCAACAGCCTGTGCATCACTGAGGGTGCACCATCATGCGTGGTACCAACACTAAGGGCCACCAAGCCAGGGACAAGAGTGCTCTCAGCACTTCAACTCGAAAAGGCCGACCGAAGGGCCAAGCCGTCCAAGGGATTGAACCAAGACAAAGGGGTGACCGTGTCAGGGAAGGCCACCAAGCATGTTCGAGGGGAGAACATAGCTTCCAAGACCACTGAGGGTCAAGGTTCGAAGGGAAGGTCTTCCAACAATACCGACAAGCCGAGGGCAAAGGTAAGGCGAGCTAGGAGTCGAGGGAAGCGCTCCAGCAACACCCCTGTTCCACGAAGACGCGACGAGGGCGTCGCGAGATCAGGTGGGGGAGGATTTCACGCCCCACCAGGTCGCAACCCAACCAATCGAGGGGCACACCCGCCAGGGTGCACCGAGCAGCACCAAGGTGTGTCACCCAGGTGCGCTGTGCGTGCCCGAACAACCCCACCTAGGTGCGCTAAGCGCGCCCAAGGCGCCTCACCTAGGTGCTCACGGGCCAACTTGGAGGAAATGAGATGTTATGAGCCTTTTAAGGCCAAGGTTGGTCCAAAGAAGGGTCTAGAACGACCCAGAGAGCCCCAAACGTCTCCACACTATTCCGAGGGGTTCTAGAAGCTCCCACAACCATCTAGGCTCACCCGGAGGAACCTAGAAGGCTCGAGACAAGTCGGGAAGGCTCGGGATAAGTCCGGAAGGCTCGGGACAACTCCGGACGACTCCGGAATATTCTAGAATATCTTAGAATATAGTAGAGCTTTTAGACCATTTAGGATATATGTAGATAAGTGTGGAATTAGCTAGATATATCTAGGCATCTTAGATATTTTGGGAGGCAAACTCCTAGCCGTTAGATCAAATAGATCCTAACCGTCCGTTGAGGAGGTTGGTGCCTATAAATAGGGCTACCTCCCTCATTTGTAAATAACCTAAGAAGTCTTTCACTTCACACTTGTAAAGCTCTCTCTCTTGTAAGCTTTCGTTGCTTAATACAAGGTAGTTTCCTTGTAAATCTCTCTTGCTCCTTGTGTTTGCCATATCGTTGCGTGAGTAAGGCTGACTAGCATCGTGCCGAGAGTGCTAGTGCCGCACGGATCAAGCTTGAAGAATTAAGTCCGTGACAGAATGCTCTCTTTTACACCACAATCACGCTTTACCTTATTGTAGAGGATTTAAAACAAATTATAGTCGTCAAAAATAAACATCTAATAAATAAGTCGACAAGGTACAACAGAACATCAAACCAAATAAAAAAACAATCAAAACAAAGAAAGGAAGCAAAAAATAAAATTAAAAAGAGACTAATTGTCAAAGGCCTCATCGACTAACCGCTATTTTTTTTAAGGTTTTACTTTGGAATAGGGAGGGAAGATCGTTTTTGATGACAAGAAATTAGAGGTGGCAAACGAATCAATCGGTTCGGGTTATTTCGATTTCGGTTATTTCTGATCTGATATTTTCAGTTCAAATTCAGTTCGACTTTAGTTCGGGTCTATTGTGCTTGGGTCATTTTGGGTCGGTTGATTTTCGGTTCGGTTATTTCGGTTTGGTTGATTTCGGTTCGGGTCAATGAGAGATCAATCGGTTTTAACCAAATTTTTAGGTTGGTCAGTTTTTTACACCTTATATATGGCTTTATAAAGCCAATATATTTGACTTTTTGGTGACTTGTGCGACTGTTCATATTTTATCTTTATTTATTTCTATTAACCGGGTCCATTCGGTTCGAGCCCATTCAGTTCAACTAAAATTCGGTTCGGTTAAGTTTATTTCGAGTTTCGGATCAGATTTTGGGTCAATTTCGGATCTTAGTTCTAGTAATTCGATTCACAGTTCTACAAGAAACGTGAGTGGTTGTTAATGTTGTTTTATTTTAAACATATTACCAAATATATGTTTCATTTTGTACCAAACACACATTAAACCCCAAAACTCCCATCTCTTCATTTCCCACTCTCTTAACCTGAAAACAAACCTTTTCAGATTCTGCTATTAAAAAAAAAAAAACTTTTCAGATTCTGGATTCATATTTTTGTAGTCTTTGAAGGCAGCTTCAGTTTCAATCATGGCTACTTATCATGAAGAAGAAGAAGGCAAGTCAAAAGAGGAAATAAAAGGAGAGTCATCATCAATACAATCCCCTGTTTCAGCCCCTTCATCATCTTCAACCTCTCCTTCTCATGAATTCTCCTTCACAATCTCCCTCCACTCCTCTTCCGATTATAAAACCAAAACCCCATCTTCGGTCGCCGCCGATTTGTCTCCGGCCGATGACATCTTCTTCCATGGCCATTTGCTTCCCCTTCATCTCCTTCCTGATTCCCACCTCCCTGCCTCCCCACGTTTATCAACAAGTTCACTGGACAGCTTCAACGTTACCGGAAGAGAGTCATTCAATTACCCGAGACCTGTAAAAGTAAAACCCATCAGCAACATCCGAAAACACGAAAGGGTTAGGCACAGCCACAACACCATTGAAGCAAAAGTGAAGAACAAGTCAAAGTCTTTCTCTTTGTTCAGTTTAAAAAGACTGCAGAAAGGTGGAGTGAAGGTTAGAGAAACAGAAGAGAAAGAGAATGAGAAGAAAAAGATTGGATTCGATGTGAGTCATGTGTTGAAGAGGTACATGAGAATGATTAGGCCATTGTTGTTCTTTAGAAGAAAGAGAGAGAATAATCTCCATCTTCATCCCCATACCCAAGCTTACTCGTTTTCAGGAAATTTGAGTTGGAGGAACAGAAAAGCAGAGTCGAGAGGAAGAAGAGGAGGTTATTATTCAGCTCCTTCTTCAATGAGAACATCACCTTCACATAGTGGTCTTCTTGTTGCAACCAAAGGGTCTCCTTCTTCAACCAGTGATAGCACCATGGAAGAGTTGCAGGCTGCAATTCAATCTGCAATTGCTCATTGCAAGAACTCCATTAAAGGGGAAGAAAAACTCAAATGCTAGGACTAGTTCTGATTATTTTTTCATTATTAATCTACCTCTATGAGTTTTATTATGCCTTCTTCTTCTTCTTAATGCATAAAATGGTACATGTAAAGGAGTGTGCAATTAGTTTAAAAGAATTGAAGATTGCTTTAATAAATTTTTCCAACTATCTACTTGTTTCTACTGAAATTCCATATAATTTTCTTTCTAAACCTGAAATCTATAATGAATCATGACAAAAAAAAGGGTACCAAGTACAAACAACAATGTTTTAGCTTAATATCAAATTCATGACAACAAGTGTTGGATACACTGGTAAGACACACTGTACTCATTAAGAAGAAAACATGAATTCGAATCTTAAAAACAATATTATTGAGAAGAACAGTTTCACACTCCGAACATGAACAATAAAATCGACATACATATGATAAAAAAACTCAATGATGAGGTTAATGATATAGCTTACACTCTGCAATGATGACTGCAATTGAATAAGTTCCCTTTTTTCCTCATCTTTATGACCAATTTCCTGGTAAGATTTTGTTAATAGTACTATAAATAATATCTTTGTTCCATATATTAATTGAGTTACTAAAATTGATACAATATTCAATTATTAACTTTAAAAGGTTTCATAAATCATTTCAGGGTAGAAAGATACACACTTTTTGGGGTATGTGTGCATGCATTGTATAATAAAAGGTCTTTGGTGGCTGAAGGGCTCAAGAAAAAGAAAAGAAATGAACTCCCATGATTGGAATTCTAAACCATCATTATGTTTCACAGCCCAGCATTTCATGCAATGTAAGCTTATTTTCCTGAACCCATAAAAAAAAAAGAACAAATTTGTTTGTTTACTTTCATTTTTTATTATACAAAATGCAATGAACAGGAAACTTTTTAACTCGAGAAAACAGATGCAGAAGTTACAAAATCCAATAAACATGAAACTGATAAGAGCACCTGATTGTGTGCTGCTAAACTTTCCCATCAATTGCAAGGGAAGGGAAAGGAGGAAGAGACATTGAGACTGCGTTGATCATATGATTAGACCAACAGAACAAGCAAATCCATATCTGCAAAAACCATGAAAAATTCATGAAAAACTTCCATGGTTTAGAAAATTTCTTGCAATACTCATAATTTTTAAAACTTATGAATCATTACAAACTCAAAGCCAGGTTACATACTAGCAATCCGAACGTAAGGAGTCCCATACACATGTGGATGAAGAGAATCCAGGCATTAACGAATTTTATTATGAGTCGTTTTTACTATGTTATTTATAGTCACAACCAATAAAACTACTCATGTTATTAATCTTTTTCATGTTATCAATTCACTCAAACGGTAACTTCTAAAAAAAATTAATTTTTAAAATTGATGTATGCTAAATATGAGTCATTATTCACTTGGTAAAATAGATGACTTGAAAAAAATTAATAAAGTGAGTAATTTTTATTGGACAAAAATCCTATGTCACTTTCTATGCCCCATTGCTAAAATAAATAAATTCTAAGCCATAACCCTGAATTCTAAATCATAAACCCTAAAAATACAACATACTCATAATTTTATAAGCCTTAAACACTAACCTTAAATCTAATTTTTTATTATGGGACATAAAAAAATAGCAAAAAAAAATTCTATTCATTTTTATTTGTTTAGACCACAAATAACATGCTGAGGAGTGTTTATGATACAATTTCTCTTGTAGTTATTGTTCAATAATCCTACTTATCAAGTTAAGCATCATTTCCTTTTTAGATATTCAAATAAAATGGGGACCTCTTCCTCTGATTTGGAGAATAAAGGGGTGGGAGTTTTTTTTTGTTAAAAAAGTTGTACTACCACAAGCTTCGTTAAAAATTCTTTTACACTTAAATGAGGAAAAAAAGTACCCATATTAATATTTACAAAGATAAACCGGAAGAAAAAACAAAAGCGATCAAGCACTCAAATCAACTCTAGAACAAAAGAAACTAAATGAGCTAGGAAAGGCAAAATCTAAACAAAGTTAGCCACCAGGGTCTGCATGAAGCTTAACGTGATTCACTACCCATAACACCTCGATTTTGGGGCTAGACGTTGCGGATGTGGATTTTGTTATTTGATGAGCTAGTTTGGCATTTTGGGGTTAGACTAGGGAAAACTCTCTCCGGGTATTCCTAAAGAGTTGGGAATAATTTCTAAAATTACTATTTATTATGAATAAGAGTTTAGTGTAAAAACAATTTTGAAAAATCAATTGTTGAGATTTCGGTCCAATGACCAAATCGCAAGTTTTTAAAAGTTGGTGGTAATTTTGTAAAATCAACCAAAAAAGTGGTTCTAGTTTTTAATTAAACCCAAACTTGTTTTAATAGAGTTTAAAACAAAAAGGAAGGCTTTTGAATCAGCCTCACTCCCATTTTACGTTACATACCTAAAGCCAAGCCACCATTAAAGTCTTTTTTAATCCAAGAGATTATCCATTAAAGTTTTTGAGGTAAACTTGATTTCACCTTTTCTTTTCTTAATTAAACTTTTTTTATTAATTTTTTATCAAAATTAAATGGGTTATCTCTTTTGATTTAAAAGTTCAAAGTTTAAAATAAAATGGATTTTGGAAAATTTTCGTTCAAATGGCTTAGGCTGAGTTTTAGGATGTTTTTAAAGGTGTGTTGGTGTTTAAATGATGGTGGGTTCATAAAGAAACTGAAACTTGAAGTTTGAGTAGAGTCTGGTATAAAATATCTTGAGATTAAGCTTGATTTAGGGTTTTAATGGCTGCAGTGAATTTAGTATGTTTAAGTTGATGGTTTTGATATTAATAGATGAGTTTTTTATGGTTGAAATGATGGGTAATGGCTGGGTTGGTGATTTGGACGTTTTGAAAGTGTTTTTGATGATTTTTAGTATTGGGTTGTTGGGTATTTTAGAGTATTTGTTGGATTTCAGTATTGCTGCAAGTTTGGAAGCTTATTTGGATGTTAATACTCTGTTTTAATTTGTTAGAAGCAGGGGATCCTAGTTTGGGAGTAAATTCGGGTGACCGTTAGCTAATTGTGAGTTTCGGCTTTTTAGAACGAGCTTATCGGTGAGTGAGAATGTTTTGAAATATTTGAAAATGTTCAAAGATGATTTTAGGGGTTTAGATTGGGCTTGATAAGCCAATCTAAACTCAAGAGTAAGTGGTTTTACACTTCACCATGTTTTTGATATTGTTTGACGTGTTATAGAATTGTGGTAAGACTTGAGATGGATTTGCCTACTATTTGCCTATGATATGTTGTGAGCTAGCTTATATTGTTGTTGTATGATTGTAAGATATATGTGTTGGTAAGTTTAACCATTGTTAGAATATTGACATATGTTAGAATCTTTATCGGATATAGCTGATCGATCAACTAGGATTAATGTGCACATGTATGACTTGTAAGACAAAACTCACCTGCGTGTAAGACAAAATTCGTACGTGTAAGAAATTTTGGCCATGTCAGACAAATTGGTACGTGTAAGATTAGCTTGGGCGCGATGATGGAGTTTACTCTCATCGACGTCCTGTAAGACTTGTAAGATTGTAAGAAATCCGTATATCCATGTATTGTTGATGATTGTGCCAATATGCTACTCTTCTCTCCTTTGTAAGACTTTGTTATAATATGGTAAGATAGAGTAAAGTGTGGTAAGGCCTTGTAAGAGTAAGTTGTGCTTTTGTAAGAATGGTTGTATAGTAAGATGATTTTGTTGATTAGTATGTTGTTGTAAGATGATGTATGCACATTTTGTTTTGGTAAAGGTTTTGATTTTCTAAACTCTAAATGGTTTTAAAACTGCATTGTTGTTATTTGGTTTTGAGCTCCGCTCACTAAGCTTATAGCTTACGCTCTCTTTTCCAACAATGCAGACCGTTAGAGTTCCGGGCAGCAAGCAAGTAAGGGAAGTGAGGCCAATTTTCTACTTTAGCTTAAGTATGATTTTAAGTTTGTAACAATACTACTAGCAATGGGATGCTATATTTTATGTTTGGAGACTTGATGTTTTGAGGATGTATGGTTTGAGACATGTTTGTTAAGGTTTCTTTTAGGTTTTTTTTTTATGCATGTAAAGCATTGGCTACGTAATGTCAGTTTTGATCCTTAATGTATTTTTGTTGAAAGTTTGTCTTTGTGCTTTAATATCATGATATCCTTAAGTGCAAGTTTGTAAGTTTCGTGGCTTGATTAGGGTCCCAATGCCTCTAGATTGTGTGTATTTTGGGTTAGTATGCTACGTATGCATGATGGGTCTAGATTAGCAAGCTTCAAGGTGCCTAAAAAGTGTTTTCGAATAAATTTGCAGATAGGTGTTTCGAAACGGGCACCAGCGTTTCGGAACACCCTTGCATTTTGCCTTGCTGTTTCGAAACGGGTCTTTCAGTTTCGAAACGATAACTCTCTGAAAAATTCTGGGTAAAGGCCCGTATCGAAACAGACGCGAGTGTTTCGATACGGTAGCAGTTGAAGGTAGTTAAGAGCATCTTTAAAGTTTGTCTTTCTAGCGTTTTGGTCCCGATTGGGGTGCTATCAATTGGGGATGATCGGGAGGTTGTTTCGAGCTACATTACAACATGTAAGCATGAAATGAACTTAATTTCAAAGTGATCACCCAAATTTTATCATAGGTCCATGTTTTATGCTAGAATTGCATTTTGGTCTTTGGTTGCTCGGTTGATCGTTTGGTGCTCGTTTGACGTGTTTTCTTCCGTTGTGTGTTCTTCAACCATAAGTTTTAATTGAGCATCTAAAAAAATAAAATCAAAGCGTTTAGGGTTATTAATCGAAGGAAAATCTCCAGATTTTTCTTTGGTTAGTCCCGTGTGATCCGCTCGATACGGTCTGGTGGCTAGACTGGGTCGAGGGGATACACTACTTGACTTGTATTTGTCCCTCGGCTTTCTTCCTTATCAACAAACAAGTTCATTACCTCCTGTGGAGGTGCGTAGAAAACCTTTATGTTCCGAGGCAATGTACGTCCAATAGCCGCCAATCGACCCGCCACTCTATTACCCCCTCGCGGACTATGTCTGATTTGAATTTCCCAATCTCGATTCATCAAGTGGAATAACGCGCGAACTAATCCACTTCCCGCTAAAGCCGACGATTCCCCTTGAAGAATTCGAACCACCTCCATGCAGTCTATCTCGATCACAACGCGGCGAAAAGGAAGCTCCCAAACTTGTTGGAGCATATCGTGTGCAGCCCAAAGTTCCGCTGTTAACACGGAACAACGACCAATGGAACGAGAAAATCCAATCACCCAGTTACCCTGATCATCTCTAACAACGCCTCCAACAGCCGCGCCTCCATCCACGGTGTTTACAGCCGCATGCCCGCATCTACGTTGGCTTTAACCCAGCCTTGAGGCGGCTTCAACCATTGTTGTTGCACTCGATTTAAACCTGCTACCTCTCGTTGCTTCTTGTCGAGTCCATGCATATACTCAACAACCAGTCGATTGCCCCAACCGAAAATATCCTCCTAATGCATCAACTCGGGATTAAAATTTTTTGAACAGCGAGTCTTCCATAACAGCTAGAAATACACGATTTTACTGACGTATTACTTCTATTACATTCTGATTTTCAATATCATATTTAAATACTAGTATTTAACAATTAATATTTGATTTATTGACCGATTAATTTAAATTAAATATTACAGAGACATATTATGAGATGATTATTTCAATCTAATTTATTTCATTCATAATTACAGTATTCGAATCTCTAATATTGTTTAAAGACTAAACTAATATATATACACACTTATTTAAGAGAGGAGTAATATAATCCATCCCATTTTAATAATTTAATTTTATTTAGTTTCCATGTGTTTGAAGTACGGATGGAGATGGATTACTCCAAAGTGCAGAGCATATGCCAAAGTAAACATTTTTTTTGCGAGGAATAACTTCTATGGTTAATAGTTTTCAGTTAAATCTAATTCAGTAGTGACATCACAATTACAATAACATTTTAAATAGCTCAATTAATTTTTTTAATTAATAACATGTGTTTAGTTGTAAAATTAGAATATAATTTTTAAAAATAAAAATAAGTGGAAATTTGAAAATATAGAAAAAATACTTCTATTTAACCCGAGTTCGAATTCTTGACATTTGTTAAAATTTTCCTTATTCAATACTTTTTTATTTTTTATTATTATAGTGACATTTTTCTAATAACTATATTTTATTTTAATTATTTCTCAATTTCTATTTTGAGAAGATATCTACCAAACACATTTTTATTTGTTAAGATAAATTTTCATGTCTATTAAGCGAACATGTTATTTTAGTTTTTAAAAAATCAAAAATCAATTTCTAAAATTGAAAATAAATATGTTTTTATTTAAGTTTAATATCTAAATTAATGACGTGGGACTTGGTGAATTGAGTAGAAATAAGGAGAAAGTCATGATTAAATAATAAGAGAGATAAAATTATTCTTAATAAGTATTTAATTTAAGATTAAGATAAATAAAGTTTAAGTTGACAAATATTCAAACTAACGATACCCTTAATAGATTTGACCACCGGTAGGAGGTTTCTTACTAAAGGGGATGAATAAAAGTGGTGATTTATTATTCTTCAGTGGCTTAAATTTGAATAGTATTTGTTTACGGGAATGACAAAAAAGTATAGATAGTATATAAGATTATTTGTTTTCCTTTAAGCATTTAAATGAGAAAAATCTCCATAATGAACATTTTAAATTTTTTATTTAAGCTAATCGGTTAATAAATCAAATATTAATAGTTAAAAAAATCGATTTTAGTTTTAGTTTTAAATAAATATGGTAATTAAATTGCAAATTTAGCTCCGGTTGTTGGGGAATCTCTATTTCTTTTCATAGCCAATTTATCAGATGCGACAGCAAAATATTTAAAAAAAAAAAAAGCTCACGTATGGTAAGCGAACACAATAATTTTAAGGATAAATTATACTAGATACCATTGAACTTTACATATTGTATTGTTTATACTATTGAATTTTTAATTTGTTTATTATAGTACTAAATTTTTATTTTGGCTTCAATTATACTACTGGATTGACTGTTAACTCGATAACGATGCAATGGCATGGACAATGGTTGCCAACATGGATGCTGAACAAGAATGGTGTTGTTTTGGTGAGATCATTTTAATGCCCAAATGACGTCGTTTTAGGCACTGAACTTTAGGGATGTATTAATTTTGCTACTAAACTTTATATAATTTTATTTTCGCCACTGAACATTTCAACCACTATTATCGCCCAATCGCCACTCGTCATTGGTCACCTTTCGCAGAAAGATCTGTACTAAAATGTTTGCATTTTCTTTCTCTTTCTTCTCATTGGATTGATTTTTCACAAAACTCACTCGAAATCGGCGAAAAATCAATCAAAAAGTTTGACATGCTAATACTTCGGCCTCCTCTGTCGACAGCCTGATGAGGTAGGTTTTGAGGTATGTTCTTCTTCTTCTCAAAAGAATGCTTATCACTGTCAAATTTTTGAACAAACACCGCAAACCCCTCAAATTCGAGAAAGCATCCAAATCCTAGAAAAATGTGATTTTTTAAAAAAAATCATCGATTTTGAGTGAGTTTCGTGAAAAATCAATCCAAGGATAAGAAAGAGGAGTGAAATAAACACGTTTTGATACCAATCTTATTGCAAATGGTGACTAGTGACGAGCAACGACTGACCGACAGTGAGAGTTGAAATTTCAGTGCCTAAAATAGAATCATTTTAAAGTTTAGTGGCAAAATTAAAATACTCCTAAAGTTCAGTGCCTAAAAAATTTCGTTTTGGGAATCAAAATAGCCACACCAAAGTGAAGTCGTTTTTCCATGTCATCACGCCGTTATTAAGTTAACGACTCACTGGTATAATTGAAGCTAAAATGAAAGTTCGGTGATATAATTGAATAAATTGAAAGTTCAGTGGTATAAATGACACAATGCCTAAAGTTTAATGATATATAATGTAGTTTACCATAGTTTTAAATTTGACGGATGAGATTACATATTAGTTCCATTAATTAAGGTTAAATGTTCTAATCCTTACCTTGTTTGTAAAGAAAATAAATTGAAAATTTACTTTTACAGTCAATGAACTGTTTTAATTCATTACAAAGGAAAAAATATATTAAAATTATGACCAAGAGATGTATTCCTTTAGCAAATATACATGATACATCCATATAAAATCTATTTCTCATATTACAAAAATCTACATTTATAGAACTACATCCGCATATTACATACAAATCCTACGAAAAACATACCAGAAAAATCATCTAAAACCCTACAAGAAACACAGACTAAGATTAATTCACATCATCTAAGCTTAAAGGGAAGAACAACTATGGTTGGCATCAGGGGCGGACGCAGAACTTTAGGTTGGGGGCGTTCATGAACCCGTTTATTAGGTCCATCCCTGGTTGGCATCATTGTCAAACACCACTCAGTACTTATCTATTCTACAAGGGAAGAACAAAGTAACTAGCAACTATTATTATACATCCGGAACTGCTTGGCCTAATTGATTTTGTAACCACGTTTCAAAGTATACTTAACAAGCTTGTCGAACTCGGCCTCGTTGATGAACCCGTCACCATTGACATCCGCATGCTGCAACGCTAGCCACGCTCGGACACCGGGCATACGCGAACCGAGGCTGGCGAAGGCGTTCTTCAGTTCTTCCTTGCTAAGGAGGCCATCTTTGTTGGTATCATAACGGAGAAAGATACCCCTCACCTGATCTTCGGTTATCGGTACCGATGCACGCTTACGCCAAATAACCCTTTGGCAAGATTTGTCTATGCATTTAGGCACGGAAGCGACGTCGCCAAGCATGCCGTTTTGAGTCGAAGTGATTGAACTTAAGATGTTGATCATTGTAAAAACAAAGTTATATTCAGAAAGAAACAGTGAATCCAAGAAGATTGTTTGTTTGGGGTTCTTGATGCTGTGAATGAACAAGCAGGATATATGGATAGATATATAATTCTCAAAAGTATACCACTTTTTCAGATGCCTTCAAATAATTTAGCAAAAAAGCATGGAATAAAGGATGAAAAGATCTTTTTCTAAGAAAAAGTTGAGTTAGTTTTAGATAATAATCGAATTGTTTAAGCTCATTTGATTAGGTTCAATCGCATAAAAAAGATTAGATTGATTTCCATTCTTGACTTCAAATTAGATTGTTTATACTCTTGGATCAAAAAAAAAAAAAAATTAGATTGTTTATACTCGAGCGGTTTTTAAGATTTTATATATTAAATCATTACCCATTAATATTAGGATGCGGAAATTAGAGTTAGGGAAATTCTATAACGTGCGACGAACACCGATGAACACCATTAATGATGAACACCGATGAACACCATTAAATTAATTAATAAAGATTTAAAATTTTAAGGACCCATAATACAATTAAGAATTGTTTTAAAAAATTCAATTAAATTATTTTTTATATATATTAAAATTTTATTTTTTAATAAGGATAAACTATATATTTAGTACCTCACCTATTTTCGTATTTCTATTGAACCCTCATTATTTAAATATTATTTAATTTGATCATATTCTTTATAAAAAATAATTTAACCCTTAACCATCAACCTAAAACCCTAAACTATTAAACCTTAAACCCTTAAACTCTTAAACATATACCCTAAACCATATATCATTAAAAATAATTTCATCATCATCGATTTAATTCAATTCAATGAATTGTTGAATTCTCCTAAAAATTTTAATTAAATTATTTTATATATGGTGAAATATTTACTAGTTTTGTAATAACTTAGATCACAATTCTAACACTTTTATAATCATTTTACTCAAATTAATATTTACTAGTTTTGTAATAACTTCTTTCTCTCCTGTAACATCAAACCCTAATATTTTTCCGAGAGCCCACGCTTTTTTTACTGGCAATAGAAACTCCAACTAAATATGTTTAATGATCTAATTTGAGTGTGTAGATTCATGGTTCTTTAATATTTTAAATGAAAAAAAAACGATTCATTAAAGTTTTGTTGATATTTTAAATATAATTCCAATTCCAATCTTACCTAGAGAGGAAAGGGGATTCTAGGAGAATTCAACAATTCATTGAATTGAATTGATGATGGTGAAATTATTTTTAATGGTATATGGTTTAGGGTATAGGTTTAATAGTTTAGGGTTTTAGGTTGATGGTTAAGGGTTAAATTATTTTTATAAAGAATAGGGTCAAATTAAAATAATATTTAAATAACGAGGGTTCAATAGAAATACGAAAATAGGTGAGGTACTAAATATATAGTTTACCCTTATTAAAAAATAAAATTTTAATATATATAAAAAATAATTTAATTAAATTTTTTAAAATAATTCTTAATTGTATTATGGGTCCTTAAGATTTTAAATCTTTATTAATTAATTTAATGGTGTTCATCGGTGTTCATCATTAGTGGTGTTCATCGGTGTTCGTCGCACGTGGTAGACTCATCCTTAGAGTTAATATTTTTAGTGTGGGGCATAGAAGGGCCAGATAATTTTTACCCATTAATATTATCGTTCGTATGGGCAATATTGGTGCAATTAAATGACTTCAATAATAAAATTAATGCAATTAAATGACTTCAAAGATATAATTAATACAATTAAAAAGTAAAAATAAAATTATTGATTTGAGTTTACTTTAAGAGATTGTTTACCCTTAAATTTATTTTGCATATACAAGACTTCGAACTTCACTACTTAAGCGAGGCGTTCTTAAGTATACAAAAGGAAAGCTTTTTGGTAAATGGTTATGCATATTTTCGGAGATCTAGAGGTAGATTCATATTTAAGGAAATGGAATAATTATTTTGTTGTTGTTTTCAATCAGATAAAATAATCAATCATAGAAATTTTAAATCAAAATAAATATATTTAGCAATATTGAAAGTTTGAAAATTTTCAAATTTTAAATCTCGTGAAATGTGGGCTTGATTCAAACTAAATACCATTAGTTCTGATTGTAACTTGTAAAATTAACAAGTGTATTTTTATATTAATTTTTTAATTATACGTTAAGATGTATGTTTATTCCTTCTAATCTCGAAAGTAGGTGTATTACTTTTTAGGGTAAACTATCTGAATGACCACTAATCTATTGGAAAATTTTAAAATGACCACCATAAAAAAAAACGCGTCATTTGACTACCCAAACTATTAAAATGGGATCAATTTGACCACCGGCCGTTAAGTGTCTAACGGAAGGTGACGTGGCAGTTAAAAAATTAAAGGTATAATCACACATTTGGTCCTTACTATTTACACATTTTTTTAATTTAGTCCTAATTTTAAACTAATAAAATAAATTAATTAGGTGGTGACACGTGTCAACACCTTATTGGAGGAATTTAATTATTTATATTTGATTAATAAATTATTTTCCTCCTCCAATCAGGTGGTGACACGTGTCACCACCTATTTAGAGGAGAAAAACAAAGTTTAGCACAAATGCCATCCAAGGGAATTGAACCTGGGTGGTGTAGGTGCAAAAGCAGTGGCTAAGCCACTGCACCAAGCACAATTTTGTGCTTTAGAACACCAAATTCAATATATACCTTTTTCCAATCAGTGTTCTCCTGGGTTCTCATTGTCTTCATCTTCATCAGTTCTTGAAGCCAGCCTGCAAATTGATTCATGAAGCTTCCACCTACCAAGTATCATTGTAAACCTTCCATTCCAAAATTGATTATTTCATTGTGCCCTGCAATTATGCCATTACAACCGAAGGTTGAGGAACTAAAGAGGTGGTGTTCTCAGACTGCTATTATCCTCGAATCTTAACAAGTGCTATTATCCTCGAAAGTCGAAACTAAAGATGTTGCACTGCAAAATCTCCAACACTAAAACCATGGCATTGGTGTTCTTAACAATATACTCAGAATAATCAGCAGATTCATTAAAG